>CM059425.1:13754746-14354746 GCA_030390025.1 Squalus acanthias | reverse complement strand
TAATACTCTGACACTTGCGATGAGGGCTTCAGATCTCCTCCCGACCCGAGCCACTGGTTCGCAGCAATGCAGCAAAGTGGCACGATGATCTTTAAAAGCGCAGTTTTTTTTGAATACCTTTAATAACTATAAACTGTTATATCCCTAGCAAGAAATTAGATCTGAATGTCTTTACAAATCCACCAGCCGATGACATTGTTCTCCTCCTCCCTTGTTGTATACTATTATTTGCAATGTCAGTTCCACTCGAACGTCTCTTTGTCTTCCACACTTTGCCACTTCAATAGTGGGAGTCGGAATATTTTAACCGTTTAAGGAGACATTAACTCGGGGAGTGGGAGGAGTCTCTGGGACACAACAGATGGCCCTTTTAATAAACAGATATTTTATAAATAAATAACCCTTTGTGAAGGTTCTCTCAAGATAGGTTTCCAGTGTGTCGTGCCTTACATTGCATCGATTATTTATTTTTCTCTCTGCTTCGGGCAACACGGTGGCATAGTGGTTAGCACTGTTGCCTCACAGCGCCAGGGACCCGGGTTCGAATCCGGCCTCAGGGTGACTGTCTGTGTGGAGTTTGCACATTCTCCCCGTGTCTGCGTGGGTTTCCTCCGGGTGCTCCGGTTTCCTCCCACAGTCCAAAAATGTGCGGGTTAGGTTGATTTGGCTATGATAAATTGACCCTTAGTGTTAGGGGGGGATTAAATATGTGGGGTTATGGGGATAGGATAGGATATGTTAGGGGGAATTAAATACGTGGGGTTATGGGGCTAGGGTGGGATATGTGTACTGTGGGGATTAAAGCAGGGACAGGGTACTGGATTTGGATGATCAGCCATGATCGTATTGAATGGTGGAGCAGGCTCGACGGGCCGAATGGCCTACTCCTGCTCCTAGATTCTATGGGGTAGAAATTAGGTCGCGCCCCATTTGGGGCGCAAATATCGTCCGGACGCAAATATTAGCGCCTGGCGCTAATTATCGGCACTGACGGGAAACTTCACTTTTACCGCCCCGGGAGGTGAGTGGAGCACTAAAGCAGGCGCTGCACACCTCTCTTAAGGCGCAAAGGCCGAGCACTGAGGCGCTAACTCGGAGCGCTGGCGAAGCTCATGTAATGTCAGTCAGCAATGGAACACACACACAATGGCACGGGCCAGTTCTTAAAGGGGATGGTTAATCTTGCTTTCCATCCACATCCTGTTCATTGCTGCCTTGAATCTCGGCCTGGAGAGACTTGCACATCAAATGTGCTGGAAAGAACAATGGAGAGCACCAGGCAAAGAGCTCAGAGTGCAGCTCCCACGGTCTCTGCTAAATCGATACAAGGAATGGCAAATCAAAATGAACCTGCAAAGTGCTGCTCAGTACCCAAAACTCCTTCACACAACGTTGAATCTCTCCAGAAGTCTCTCCCTCTCTCTCTCAGAATGCGTAGTTCAAAAATGCCACCAACAATAAAAGACAGGAAGAGGCCCCCTTTAAATAGCGCCCCCCCCAGCCCCACAGCGATTGATAGCGTTCCAGTCTTGGAAGCGCCAGGCGGTAAGGCAGGGGGCGCCACTCAATTTCCGCTACGGGGCGCCCCAAGGGCGTTGCACCATGGAATGACGTCACAATCTGCGCGCGCAGGTGGTCGCAGCGGTAAGTTTTAGCGCCGCCGCACAATCTCAAGTTAAGTTCTCGAGCGGCGCAAACATCGCTGCGCCCGGGCGTTAGCGGCTTTGCGCCCCATTAGCGCCCTCTTAAGGCGCTAACGGGTGGCGCAACCAAGTGAATTTTTACCCCTATGTTTCTATGTTTCAGCTCAGTTCCGCAGCAGCACTCTCACTCCTGAATCAGAAGGTTGTGGGTTTCAAGCCACACTCCAGGCCTTGATGTTTGCCATTTCGACTGACACTTCATAGGAACAGGAGGAGGCCATTCGGCCCCTTGGGCCTGCTCCGCCATTCAATTAGGTCATAGTTGGTCTGCGTCTGAACTCCATTTACCCGCCTTGGTTCCGTAACCCTTGACACCCTTGCCTAACAAAAATCTATCAATCGCCGTTTTGAAATTTTCAATTGACCCCCGAGCCTCAACTGTTATTTGGGGGAGAGAGTTCCAGATTTCCACTCGAGTCATAGGCCGCGATTTTGCCGGCGCTCAGAGGGCGGGTTCGGAGGTTAAAGTCGTTTTGATTGACGGCGGGTTCCGCACTCGCCGTCAAACCGCCTCCACGCGACCTTCCCAAGTGTCGGGTCCCCGATTTGCGAATGGACCCGATACCTAGCGGCGGGAAACAGATTAAAGGCAATTAACTGCCTATTAACAGGTACTTGTGAGCAGCCTTCAGGGTCTTTTTCGATTTTCCAGCTTCTGGGTCGGGTTTTACGACGTCCGGACAACACGCCAGGTAAGTGTGGCGTGTTGTGAGTCTGGTCTGATGTTTGTGAAAAGATGACAGCTGCAGAAGTGGTGTCAAGGATGCCATGTTGTACATGGTGAGTTTCAGAGCAAGGAAATGTTGGTTACTGCATTTTTAATACATATACAGATTTCTTTAGCTTACAAGTTTTTAACATAGAAACATAGAAGATAGGAGCAGGAGTAGGCCATTCGGCCCCTCGAGCCTGCTCCGCCATTCGATGAGATCATGGCTGATCATCCAAATTCAGTACCCTGTCCCTGCCTTCTCCCCATATCCCTTGATACCTTTAGCTTTAAGAAATATATCTAACTCATTCTTGAATATATTTAATGACTTGGCCTCAACTACCTTCTGTGGTAGAGAATTCCACAGGTTCACCACTCTCTGGGTGAAGAAATTCTTCCTCATTTCTGTCCTAAATGGCTTACCCGTTATCCTTAGATTATGACCTCTGGTTCTGGACTCACCGACCATCGGGAACATTCTTCCTGCATCGGAGCCAATGAAACAATCAGAGTTTGGTCCTCCGAATCCTTCCACAATCATCCCCAACACCAACATCACCAACCTCATCAGCAATCTTCGCCGCCATCACCTGATGCTGCACTGGACACAGGGCATCAGCCCCTCACAAAATTGCTGCCCGGGAGGCCAGCGATGGCATCACCATGGCCAGACTTTCTTCACGTGATGCTGTAAACCCTGGCTGCCACATGATGCGCCAGGTTGACACCATCCCACACCAGCACCGTGAAGCATCCCTTTAATGTCCAAGCCATTCCATGCACACACATCACTATAGCGGGGCGGGGGTGGCGGGGGGAGTTATGACTGAACAATCACTGGAACTCAGTAAGACATTTCTCAATGTGTGCTCAGATCTGTCCAATAAGGGGCACTTTTTGAAAAAGAGATTTCGCTGTATGACAACACATTACCAGAAACTTCATATGGACATTGGCTAAACCTCGCAAGTGCCCACCCTTGTGTGTTGTTAGTTGGTATGCTTGCAGTAGAATGAGGGTGAGTGTGAGGGGTGGCTAGTGAGATGGGGAAGTGATAAAGTAGATAGAGAGGGTTGGGTGGAGGTGCAAGGTAAGTTGGTCTCCTGGGGAGGTCTCTTCCGCCCTTGGAAGGGAAGAGAACCTCCCTGCGTACTGTGACTCCCTCCATAAGCATATTTTTTAAATTTATTTTTTTTATTCGTTTTTATGGGATGTGGGTGTCGCTGGCAAGGCCAGCTTTATTGCCCATCCCTAATTGCCCTTGAGAAGGTGGTGGTGAGCCGCCTTCTTCAACCGCTGCAGCCCATATGGTGAAAGTACTCCCACAGTGCTGTTAGGGAGGGAGTTCCAGGATTTTGACCCAGCGACGATGAAGGATCGGCGATATACTTCTAAGTCAGGATGGTGTGTGACTTGGAGGGGAACTTGGAGGTGGTGGTGTTCCCATGTGTCTGCTGCCCTTGTCCTTCTAGGTGGAAGAGGTTGCGGGTTTGGGAGGTGCTGTCGAAGAAGCCTTGGCGAGTTGCTGCAGTGCATCTTGTAGATGGTACACACTGCAGCCACGGTGCGCCGGTGGTGGAGGGAGTGAATGTTTAAGGTGGTGGATGGGGTGCCAATCAAGCGGGCTGCTTTGTCCTGGACTTGTGCCTTGTAGATGGTAGAAAGGCTTTGGGGAGTCAGGAGGTGAGACACTCACCGCAGAATACCTAGCCTCTGACCTGCTGTTGTGGCCACATTATTTATGTGGCTGGTCCAGTTAAGTTTCTGGTCAAAGGTGACCCCCAGGATGTTGATGGTGGGGGATTCGGCGATGGTAATGCCATTGAATGTCAAGGGTCGGTGTTTAGTCTCTCGCTTGTTGGAGATAGTCATTGGCTGGCACTTCTGTGGTGCGAATGTTACCTGCCACTTATCAGTCCAAGCCTGAATGTCGTCCAGGTCTTGTTGCATGCGGGCATGGACTGCTTCATTATCTGAGGAGTTGTGAATGCCACTGAACACTGTGCAGTCATCAGAGAACATCCCCATTTCTGACCTTATGTTGGAGGGAAGGTCATTGATGAAGCAGCTGAAGATGGTTGGGTCTGGGACACTGCCCTGAGGAGCTCCTGCAGCGATGTCCTGGGGCTGTGATGATTGACCTTCAATCACCACAACCATCTTCCTTTTTGCTAGGTATGACTCCAGCCAATGGAGAGTTTTCCCCCCTGATTCCCATTGACTTCAGTTTTACCAGGGCTCCTTGATGCCACACTCTATCAAATGCTGCCTTGATGTCAAGGCAGTCACTCTCACCTCACCTCTGGAATTCAGCTCCTTTGTCCATGTTTGGACCAAGGCTGTAATGAGATTGGGAGCCAAGTGGTCTTGGCGGAACCCAAACTGGGCATCAGTGAGCAGGTTATTGGTGAGAAAGTGCCGCTTGATAGCACTGTCGATGACACCTTCCATCACTTTGCTGATGATTGAGAGTAGACTGATGGGGCGGTAATTGGCTGGGTTGGATTTGTCCTGCTTTTTTGTGGACAGGACATACCTGGGCAGTTTTCCACATTGTCGGATAGATGCCAGTGTTGTAGCTGTACTGGAACAGATATGGAGAGAGTCATTGGAGAGTCTGGGTGCAAGGATTCACCTTTGTGCAGTGATTGTCAGTGTTTTCAGCACCTCAATGCTGTCAAACACTGAAAAATCAGCTGTCAAAATAAAATTATGCATGGTCCCTTTAAGGAAACCGACAGATGACGTGTCAGCAAATGATGTCATCAGACCCACTTCCTGTTAATTGGCCGGTAAACCCGCAGGGTGGGCTTAACAAGGCCAATCAAGGGAAAATCACGTCTGCAGAGTGGAGGAAGCTGGGGGCGGGACTGGAACCTGGAAACCAGCTGAGCCGCCCCCATCCTGACACCGAGGAGAAAATCGCTGCCATAGAGTCATGGGGGTAAAAATTCACTTGGTTGCGCCTCCCGTTAGCGCCTTAAGAGGGCGCTAATGGGGCGCAAAGCCGCTAACGCCCGGGCGCAGCGATGTTTGCGCCGCTCGAGAACTTAACTTGAGATTGAGCGGCGGCGCTAAAACTTACCGCTGCGACCACCTGCGTGCGCAGATTGTGACGTCATTCCATGGTGCAACGCCCTTGTGGCGCCCCGGAGCGGAAATTGAGTGGCGCCCCCTGCCTTACCGCCTGGCGCATCCAATGACCAGAAGACTGGAACGCTATCAATCGCTGTGGGGCTGGGGGGGGCGCTATTTAAAGGGGGCCTCTTCCTGTCTTTTATTGTTGGTGGCATTTTTGAACTACGCATTCTGAGAGAGAGAGGGAGAGACTTCTGGAGAGATTCAACGTTGTGTGAAGGAGTTTTGGGTACTGAGCAGCACTTTGCAGGTTCATTTTGATTTGCCATTCCTTGTATCGATTTAGCAGAGACTGTGGGAGCTGCACTCTGAGCTCTTTGCCTGGTACTCTCCATTGTTCTTTCCAGCACATTTGATGTGCAAGTCTCTCCAGGCCGAGATTCAAGGCAGCAATGAACAGGATGTGGATGGAAAGCAAGATTAACCATCCCCTTTAAGAACTGGCCCGTGCCATTGTGTGTGTGTTCCATTGCTGACTGACATTACATGAGCTTCGCCAGCGCTCCGAGTTAGCGCCTCACTGCTCGGCCTTTGCGCCTTAAGAGAGGTGTGCAGCGCCTGCTTTAGCGCTCCACTCACCTCCCGGGGCGGTAAAAGTGAAGTTTCCTGTCAGTGCCGATAATTAGCGCCAGGCGCTAATATTTGCGTCCGGACGATATTTGCGCCCCAAATGGGGCGCGACCTAATTTCTACCCCATGGAGTCATAGGGGGAAAAATTCGGTTGGTTAGCGCCTCCCGTTAGCTCCTCCGGGGGCACTAACAGGGCGCTAGGAACTTAGAGCCCGAGCGTGGCGATTTTAGCGCCGCTCGTGAAATTGACCAGTCGTTTTGTGGCTGTGCTGAACACTACCGCCACGATCTCCTGCGCCCGCAGATTGTGACATCAGTCAAGCGTGCAACGCCCCGGTAGCCGCCCCCCCCCCGCCGCCCCGCCCATGACCGGATATTGAGTCGCGCCCCCTGCCTTAGTGCCTGCCGTTAGGAACGACAGGTAGAGGGGAACGTTTTCAAGTTGGGAAGGGGCTGGGGGAGCGCTATTTAAAGGCGGGCACTTCCTGCCTTTTCTTGTTGGCAACATTTTTGGTTTTAGCGCTCAGGAGTTTTGGCCCTCAGCACCACTTTTGAGGTTCCTAAGCGCCGAGCTCTTTTCCTGGGCCTATCCATTAGTGCTTCCAACACAATTGCTTTCGAGGTCTCTCCAGGCCGAGATTCAAGGCTGCAATGAGCAGGGAGTGGCTGGCCAGCGAGATGGCCCCTCCCCTTTAAGAACTGGATAGCGCCAGTCTGTCTGGCTTCCATGGTAACTGAAATCGCCTGAGCTTCTGTCGCGTTCTGAGGTAGTGCCTCGCTCCCTGACATTTGCACCTTAAGAGAGGTGTGTAGCACCTGATTTAGTGCTCAAATCACCTCCAGGGGCGATAGAGGCGAGTTTTGCAGTCGGAGGTGATAATTAGCGCCGGGCGCTAAACTTTGCACCCTGGCCGATATTAGCGCCCCAAAATGGGCGATACTGAATTTTCCCCCCATAACATCATAACGGCACAGAAGGCGGCCATTCGGCCCATTGAGTCCGTGCCAGCTTTCTGTAGAGCAATCCAGTCAGTCCCATTCCCCCGCTCTATCCCTGTAGCCCTGCAAATTTATTTACCTCAAGTGCCTATCCAGTCTCCCCTTGAAAACATTGTTTCCACTTCAACCACTTCCGTCGGCAGCGAGTTCCAGGTCCTCACCACTCGCTGCGTAAAAAAGTTTTTCCTCACATCCCCCCTGTATCTCTTGCCCAAAACCTTAAATCTGTGTCCCCTAGTCCTTGTACCATCAACTAGTGGGAACAGCCTTTCCCCGTCTAGCCTATCCAAACCCGTCATAATCTTGTACACCTCTATCAAATCACCCCTCAACCTCCTTTGCTCTAATGAAAACAAATCCAGCTTCTCCAACTTGTCCTTGTAGCAAAGATCCCCCATCCCCGGAACCATTCTGGTAAATCTCCTCTGCACCCTCTCAAGGGCCTTCACATCCTTCCTAAAGTGTGGTGACCAGAACTGGACGCAATACTACCCTTTGTGTGAAGAAGTGCTTCCTGATATCACCTCTGAGCTCTAATTTTATGGTTATGCCCCCCTTGTCCTGGACTCCCCCACCAGAGGAAATAGTTTCTCTCTATCTACCCTATCGATTCCTTTACTCATCTTAAACACCTCAATTAGATCACCCCTTAATCTTCTATCTTCAAGAGAATACAAGCCTAGTCTATGCAACCTGCCCTCCTAATTGAACACTTTTAGCCCGGTACTGCGGTACTGAGGGAGTACTACACTGCTGGAGGTGCTGACATTTGCCATGAGATGTTGAACTGAAGCCTATCTACCTGCTCAGGTGTATAGCAAAGACCCCGTGGCACTTCTTTAAAAAAAAAGAACAGAGTGGTGTCCTGGCCAGCACTTAGCCTTCAACCAACACCACCAAAAACAGATTATTTGGTCACCTTTGAAGGAGGCTCCACACCCGAAACATAGACTGTCGGCTCTCTCCACAGGGACTGACTTGACCTGCTGAGTCTTTCCAACTTTTCCCATTTTGTTTCAGATGTCAAGGACCTGCAGGTATTATTTTTTTTTGGGGGGGGGGCTTTTGTTTATCTGGACGTATCTCTGCTGTGAACAACACGGGACGGAGCTCAGCTTGTACGAAAGGCAGGTACAGAATAACGTTAATCAGGGCCAGTCTGGTCTCCTGGACCAGCTTTGATCGGCGAAAGGGGTAGGAGAGGAATTTTCCAGATTTTATTTTTCCCTCATTGGCCTGGGCTTTTTAAGATCTAGTTTTTTCCCCACCTCTCCCAGGAGATTACACGTCTCTCGGGTGGGATGGGGAGTGTATATATTGTGATGCACAAGGCATTGCAGTTGTGTGGGACAGGCTGGATGGACCAGTGGGTCTTTTCCTGCCCATCGTATGTTTGTATAACAGCGGCTGCACTTTAAAAGTAACCCACTGGTTATAAAGTGTTTCAGGAACATCCTGAGGATGTGGTTATCTAAGGTGGTTTTTTTTAATGCGAGTTCTTTTTTTATATGCAAAAAAAAATTCACATTGAATGCTTTTCTGCCTTTATACGGAGAGCATGTTTTCATTGCTGGATGTTGAAGGTTGGGGGGTGGGGAAGAGAGGGGTCGTGGGCAAAGATGGGCGGGGCTTACAAAAGGAAAGTTTTGGCGCACTCTGTGAGTGGCTAGTATTCCTGTTAATCATAGCTGAGACAGCCTGAAGATGTGTTCGGGTTGCCAACCCTTCAGGATTGCCCTGGAGCCTCCAGGAATTGAAGTAACCTGGGAGAAAAACCATAGGGGCATTAAAAAAAAGTATTTTCTTTTCCATTTTCTTTGAATAGTTGTAAAAATATTGGCGGTGGGGGAAAAAAGGCTGTTCGACGGGGCGGTTGGAGGTGGGAGGTCATGTGATCAAATCTCCAGGAATACGACCAACCAGAGCTGCATTCTGGGAATAGTAGTGAACAGAGTGCTTGTCTTACTGCAATTATATGGTTGCAAGGTGGCCAAGGTTGGGAACTAAATGTTTCAGGGTACTTGACGTTTCGAAAAGACAGGCAGAATGGAAAAGGAGGGGGAATAGCCCTGATAATAAAGGATGACATAAGGACAGTAGTGAGAAAGGATCTCAGCTTGGAAGATCAGGAAGTAGAATCAGTATGGGTGGAGATAAGGAATAACAAGGGGCAGAAAACACTGGTAGGAGTAGTATATAGGCCTCCTAACAGTAGCTATACCATTGGACAGAATATTAATTAAGAAATAGTAGGAGCTTGCAACAAAGGTAATGCAATAATCTTGGGGTACTTTAATCTTCATATAGAGTGGACAAATCAAATTGGCAAAGGTAGTCTGGAGGACGAGTTCATGGAATGCATTGGAGGAGGGGACTGAAGGGTGGATCAGTAAATTTGCTGATGACACCAAGATTGGTGGAGCAGTGGATGAGGTGGAGGGCTGTTGTAGGCTGCAAAGAGACATTGATAGGATGCAGAGCTGGGCCGAAAAATGGCAGATGGAATTTAACCCTGATAAGTGCGAGGTGATTCATTTTGGTAGGGCAAATTTGAATAAGGATTACAGGGTCAACGGCAGGGTTCTGAGGAACGTGGAGGAGCAGAGGGATCTGGGGGTTCATATCCACAGATCTCTGAAGGTTGCCACTCAAGTGGATAGAGCAGTAAAGAAGGCCTATGGTGTGTTGGCGTTTATTAACAGAGGGTTTGAGTTTAAGAACCGTGAGGTTATGCTGCAACTGTACAGGACCTTGGTGAGACCACATTTGGAATATTGTGTGCAGTTCTGGTCACCTCACTATAGGAAGGACGTGGAAGCATTGGAAAGAGTGCAAAGGAGATTTACCAGGATGCTGCCTGGTTTGCGGGGGAGGTCTTATGAGGAAAGATTGAGGGAGTTGGGGCTTTTCTCTTTAGAGCGGAGGAGGATGAGAGGCGACTTAATAGAGGTTTATAAGATGATGAGGGGGATAGATAGAGTGGATGTTCAGAGACTATTTCCTCGGGTAGAGGCAGCTGTTACAAGGGGGCATAACTATAAGGTGCATGGGGGGAGATATAGAAGGGATGTCCGAGGTAGATTCTTTACTCAGAGAGTGGTTGGGGTGTGGAATGGACTGCCTGCTGTGATAGTGGAGTCAGACACTTTAGGAACTTTCAAGCGGTTATTGGATAAGCACATGGAGCACACCAGAGTGATAGGGAGTGTGATAGCTTGATCTTGGTCTCGGACAATGCTCGGCACAACATCGAGGGCCGAAGGGCCTGTACTGTGCTGTACTGTTCTATGTATGTTCTATGGGACAGTTTCCTAGAACAATATGTCATGGAACCAACCAGGGAACAGGCTATTTTAGATTTTGTATTGTGTAATGAGACAGGGTTAATTAGCAATCTCATAGTAAAGGATCCTCTGGGGCAGAGTGATCATAATATGATAGAATTTCACATTAATTTTGAGAGTGACTTGCCTAAGTCGAAACTAGAGTCTTATACTTAAATAAAGCCAATTACATAGGTATGAGGGGCGAGTTGGCTAAGGTACATTGGAAAAATAGATTAAAAGGTATGGCGGTAGATAAGCAGTGGCTAGCATTTAAAGAAATATTTCATAATTCTCCACAAAAATACATTCCATTGAGAAACAAAAACTCCATGGGAAAAGTGATCCAACCGTGGCTAACTAAAGAAGTTAAGGGTAGCATTAGATTGAAAGAAGAAGCTTATAATGTAACAAAGAATAATAATAAGCCTGAGGATTGGGAGAGTTTCAGAAACCAGCAAAGGTTGACCAAAAAATTGATAAAAAGGGAAAAAATAGAATATGAGAGAAAACTAGCAAGAAATATAAAAGCAGGTCGTAAGAGTTTCTACAAGTATGTAAAAAGGAAAAAAGTAGCAAAAGTAAACATTGGTCCCTTAGAGGCTGAGACAGGAGAAATTATTATGGGGAATAAGGAAATGGCAGAAATGTTAAACAAATATTTTGTATCTGTCTTCACAGTAGAAGACACAAAAAGCATACCAAAAATGGTGGGGAACCAAGGGTCTAATGAGGGTGAGGAACTTAACGTAATTAATATAAGTAGAGAAAAAGTACTAGAGAAACTAATGGGACTAAAAGCCGACAAATCCCCTGGACCTGACGACCTACATCCTAGGGTTCTAAAAGAGATGGCTGAAGAGATAGTGGATGCATTGGTTTTGATCTTCCAAAATTCCCTAGATTCTGGAATGGTCCCAGCGGATTGGAAGGTTGCAAATGTAACACCGCTATTCAAGAAAGGAGGGAGAGAAAAAATAGGGAACTACAGACCAGTTAGCCTGACATCAGTCGTCAGGAAAATGCTGGAATCCATTGTTAAGGAAGTGGTATCAAGTCACTTAGAAAATCATAACATGATTAGGCAGAGTCAACATGGTTTTAAGAAAGGAAAATCATGTTTGACAAATTTATTAGAGTTTTTTGAGGATGTAACTAGCAGGGTAGATAAAGGGGAACCAGTGGATGTAGTATATTTGGATTTCCAAAAGGCATTCAATAAGGTGCCACATAAAAGGTTACTATACAAGATTAGGGCTCATGGGGTTGGGGGTAATATAATAGCATGGATAGAGGTTTGGTTAACAGACAGAAAACAGAGAGTAGGGATAAACAGATCTTTTTCAGGTTGGCAGGCTGTAACTAGTGGGGTGCTGCAAGGATCAATGTTGGGGCCTCAGCTATTTACAATCTATATTAATGACCTAGATGAAGGGACCGAGTGTAATGTATCCAAATTTGCTGATGATACAAAGCTAGGTGGGACAGTAAGCTGTGAGGAGAACACAAAGAGTCTGCAAAGGGATGTAGATAGACTATGTGAGTGGGCAGTAGGGTGGCAGATAATGTAGGGAAATGTGAGGTTATTCACTTTGGTAGGAAGAATAGAAAAACAGAAAGCTAGCATGCAGGTACAGCAAGCAATAAGGAAGGCAAATGGCATGTTGGCCTTTATTGCAAGGGGGTTGGAGTATAAGAGTAAGGAAGTCTTGCTACAATTGTACAGGGCCTTGGTGAGACCACACCTGGAGTACTGTGCACAGTTTTGGTTTCCTTATCTAAGGAAGGATATACCTGCCTTGGAGGCGGTGCAACGAAGGTTCACTAGATTGATTCCTGGGATGAGAGGGCTGTCCTATGATGAGAGATTGTGTAGAATTGACATATACTCTCTGGAGTTTAGAAGAATGAGAGGTGATCTCATTGAAACATACAAGATTTTGAAGGGGATTGACAGGGTAGATGCTGAGAGGTTGTTTCCCCTGGCTGGAGTGTCTAGAACTAGGGGGCATAGTCTCAGGATAAAGGGTTGGCCAGTTAAGACTGAGATGAGGAGGAATTTCTTCACTCAGAGGGTTGTGAATCTTCGGAATTCTCTGCCTCAGATGGCTGTGAATGCTGAGTCTTGGAGTATATTCAAGGCTGAGATAGATAGATTTTTGGACTCTAGGGGAATCAAGGGATATGGAGATCGGGCGGGAAAGTGGAGTTGAGGTCGATGATCAGCCATGATCTTATTGAATGGCGGAGCAGGCTCGAGGGGCCGTATGGCCTACTCCTGCTCTTATTTCTTATGTTCTTATATAGGGCCCTGGTGAGACCACACCTGGAGTATTGTGTACAGTTTTGGTCTCCTTAACTAAGGAAGGATATACTTGCCATAGAGGGAGTGCAACGAAGCTTCACCAGACTGATTCCTGGGATGGGGGGATTGTCCTATGAGGAGAGATTGAGTAGACTAGGGCTATATTCTCTCGAGTTTAGAAGAATGAGAGGTGATCTCATTGAAACATACAGAATTCTTACAGGGCTTGACAGGGTAGATGCAGGGAGGATGTTTCCCCTGGCTGGGGGGTCTAGAGCCAGGGGTCACAGTCTCAGAATAAGGGGTTCGGCCATTTAGGACTGAGATGAGGAGAAATTTCTTCACTCAGAGGGTGGTGAATCTTTGGAATTCTCTACCCCAGAGGGCTGTGGAGACTCAGTCGTTGAGTATATTCAAGACAGAGATCAATAGGTTTTTGAATATTAAGAGAATCAAGGGATATGGGGATAGTGCAGGAAAGTAGCGATGAGGTAGAAGATCAGCCATGATCTTATTGAATGGCGGGGCAGGCTCGAAGGGCCGAATGGCCTATCCCTGCAATACCAGTGCACTCTGGGGATTGTAGTTTTTTTTTACTTAGCAGGGTCTCTTCAATCTGCTGACAGAGTGATAACTCTAGGCAACACCATGAACTCAAGCCTCAGGCTTCTCAGAAGATAGGCCTTTTTAAACATAACATTGTTAAAGACATCTAAAAGGCAAAAGGCAGCTGCACATGTAAGTTTAATGATGCTTTAAGAGCTTTGAAGTTTCATTTTTTAAAAATTTTTCCTGTACCAAGTTTATTAAAAATTCATTGTCGGGATGTGGGAGTCGCGGGCAGGGCCAAGTATTTACTGCCCATCCTAGTTGCCCTTGAGAAGGTGGTGGTGAGCCGTCTTCTTGAACCGTTGCAGTCCGTCTGGTGATGGTGCTCCCACAGTGCTGTTAGGGAGGGAGTTCCAGGATTTTGACCCAGCGACGATGAAGGAACGGCGATGCATTTCCAAGTCAGGATGGTGTGTGACTTGGAGGGGAACTTGGAGGTGGCGGTGTTCCCATGCGCCTGCTGCCCTTTGTCCTTCTAGGTGGAAGAGGTCGCGGGTTTGGGAGGTGCTGTCGAAGAAGCCTTGGCGAGTTGCTGCAGTGCATCTTGTAGATGGTGCACACTGCAGCCACGGTGCGCCGGTGGTGGAGGGAGTGAATGTTTAAGCCCAGTGCTCAGCGGAGTAACAATCAGGATTTTTGAGAAGTGTTTGGAGTGCTTTCCTTGGTTCGTATCTACTCCTTGCTATTGGTTGCTGTTTGCTGACTGTCATCATTTAATTGATAGTAATTTTGAACTTTGTGATTGGTTGCTTTCGTTCCCAGTTGCTTATTGGTACATGCCAATTCTCCTCAATTGCGATTGGCTGCTGTTTGGCGAATATGAAATTTATGCAAATCAGGTGCTAATGTGCCACCTGTCAAATGTGATGCCTGAGGGGCGGATAACCTGGGCTGTGATAGACACAGGCACGTTCGAAAGAAGAGTTTTAGATTTATCGATGTCTACACATATTGCGTGGTTTTCTTAAACAGGAGAATAAATGGTCTAACAAATGCTGGAAAATGATATAGAACACTGCAGGATTCTGTACAGCGATAGCGGGAGTTATTTTCTTTAATCAAACTTATACATAAAATGTTGATTTGTAGCTGTCACGCTCCGTCTTAAAAATCTTTGTTGTTCAAAACAGCATTCTTGCCCAGCAGAGCTGACTTGCAACCTCTTGTTTGTGTTGACTTTCAGTGCAGCCGGTTTATAGTTACATAAGAACATAAGAACATAAGAAATAGGAGCAGGAGTAGGCCAATCGGCCCCTCGAGCCTGCTCCACCATTCAATAAGATCATGGCTGATCTGATCCTAACCGCCAATCTACTATCTACTATCACAGAACCATCTCCTGCATCTAACAGAATTGCACACACGAAATAGGAGCAGAATCAGGCTACACGGTCCCTGGGCCCGCTCCACTACCCACAGGGCCATGACCGATCTGAACCTAGACTCATGTCAAAATTCCTGCCCGCTCCCCGTAACCCTTAATGCCCTTTACTTCTAGGAAACTGTCTATTTCTGTTTTAAATTTATTTAATGATGTAGCTTCTACAGCTTTTTGTGGCAGCATATTCCATGGACCTACCACCCTCTGAGTGAAGTAGTTCCTCCTCATCTCAGTTTTGAAAGAGCAGCCCCTTATTCTAAGACTATGTCCCCTAGTTCTAGTCTCACCCGTCATCGGGAACATCCTCCCCGCATCCACCGATCCACCCCTTCACAATCTTATATGTTTCAATAAGATCGCCTCTCATTCTTCTGAACTCCAATGAGTAGAGTCCCAATCTACCCAACCTCTCCTCATATGACCACCCCCTCATCCCCGGGATTAACCGAGTGAACCTTTTTTGCACTGCCTCGAGAGCAAGGATGTCTTTCCTTAAGTAAGGACACCAAAACTGTATGCAGTATTCCAGGTGCGGTCTCACCAATACCTTGTACAGCTGAAGCAATACCTCCCTATTTTTATATTCTATCCCCCTAGCAATGAAAGCCAACATTCCATTTGCCTTCTTAATCACTTTCTGCACCTGCATACTAACCTTTTGAGTTTCGTGCACCAGGACCCCCAGATCCCTTTGCACTTCAGTACTTTCCAGTTTCTTGCCATTAAGATAATAAATTGCTCTAGGATTTTTCCTGCCAAAGTGCATCACCTCACACTTTCCAGTTACGGCGGCAGAATCTCACTCGAGGAGATTGGCGTCGGCCCTCCCCCCCCCACCCCCGATAACACGCGCAAGCGATGGTCTGCGAGATCATAAACGCCTCATTAGTGCCATCCTCCCGAGGCCCACATGTGGCAGCTCCTGATAAGACCCAGGACTCATCACAATGCGCCAGGTTGGAGGAATAAAAGCACAAACAGGAGCTCTTTGCTCGTCTTTCTTTCTTCTTCTTCTTCTTCTTCTCGGCTGCTTCGCGGACATTGTCGGCGCTGCTGGTGAAATGTAGGGAGCCGCAGATTGCTGCATCTTCGATGGACGCAGCCCTGATCCACAACGATTGCAAGCAAACTAAAACGCAGCCGGTCCATTTAAAAAAAAAAAATTAAATAAAAGGAGATAAGTGTCTCTTCAGGCTTCTCAGATGTGATGTCTCCACAACAAGATATAACGTAAAAATATCACGTAAAAGCCAAAGGCAGGTTTCAATCCCTCCAAGACGAGGGAAGGGGAGTGGGGGGGAGAAGAGATTTTTTTTTAACTTAGTGAGTTGTTGTGATCTGGAACGCGCTGCCTGAAAGGACGGTGGAAGCAGATTCAGCAGTAACTTTCAAAAGGAAATTGGATAAATACTTGAAAAGGAAAAATTTGCAGGGCTATCGAGAAAAGAGCAGAGGGAGTGGGAACAATTGGATAGCTCGTTCAAAGAGCCGGCACAGGCACAATGGGCCGAATGGCCTCCCTCTGTGCTGTGCGAGTCTCTGATTCCATGAAGCAGGGCTGCCACTGATATACGGCTGCAGCTTACTGTCGGATTTTACCCGCCAGTCACAGAACAGAACATAACCAGAGCGTCTCCAGTAATGGCTTCTCTTCCCGCCCCTGCATTGTTACCTCTGGAGTCCCCTACAGATTTATCCTTGGCCCCCTTTGCTCTTCTTGATCTACATGCTGCCCCTTGGCGACATCATCCAAAGGACAAAAGGTCAGCTTCCACGTGTACGCTGATGACGCCCAGCTCCACCTCCCCACTGTCTCTCTCGACTCCGCCACTGCCTCTGTGTTGTCAGACTGCTTGTCCGACATCCAGTCTTGGATGAGCTGCGATTTCTTCCGGTGAAACATTGGGAAGATTGAAGCCATTGTCTTCGGCCCCTGTTAGAAACTCCATACCCTTGGCATTGATTCCATTTCCCTCCCCCGGCTACCGTCTCAGGGTGAGCCAGACTGTTCGCAAGCTCGGGGTCCTATTCGATCCTGAGCTGAGTTTATGAGCCATATCCTCTCCATCACAAAGACCGCCTACGTCCACCTCGTAACACTACCTGCCTGTGCCCATCCGCTGCTGAAACCCGCAACCATACCTTTGTTACCTCCAGACTTGACTATTCCAATGCTCTCCTGACTGGCCTCCCGCCTCCAGATCTGTAACCTCCAGTGCATCCAAACTGCCAATGTCCTCTCCAGTGCCCAGACCCACTCAGCCAACACCACTGTCCTCACTGATCTACATTGGCCCCTGCTCCCCCAACACCCCAGATTTAACATTCTCATCCTCGTGTTTAAATCCGGTCATGACCTCACCCCTTCCTACCTCTGGAACATTTTGCAGCCCTACAACCACGCTGACATTTCTGATCTTCCGACTCTGGTCTCTTGTGCACCCCTCCTCCCTTCACCCTACCATTGGCAGGTGGGCCTTCAGCTGCCGGGGCCCACCCTCTGGAATCCCCTCCCTGAGAGGTGATCTCATTGAAAAGTCTAAAATTCTTACAGGGCTTGACAGGTTAGATTCTGAGAGGCTGTTTTCCCCTGGCTGGAGAGTCTAGAACCAGGGGTCACAGTCTCAGAATAAGGGGTCGGCCATTTAGGACTGAGATGAGGAGAAATTTCTTCACTCAGAGGGTGGTGAATCTTTGCAATTCTCTACCCCAGAGGGCTGTAGAGGCTCAGTCATTGCATATATTCAAGACAGAGATCAATAGAATTTTGGACCCTAAGGGAATCAAGGGATATGGGGATAGTTCAGGAAAGTGGAGATGAGGTAGGAGATCAGCCATGATCTCATTGAATGGCGGAGCAGGCTCGAGGGGCCGTATGGCCGACTCCTGCTCCTATTCCTTATGTTCTTCTGAACCTCTCTGCCTCTCCACCTCCCTCTCCTCCTTAAATCCCAATCACTTTTGACGAAGCTTTTAGTCGCCCCTCCTGACATCTCTTTCGTTGGCTCGGTGTCGATTTTTGGCTGATTACGCCTCTGTGAAGCGCCTCGGGACGTTTTTTTCTGTGCTACAGTTGCTGTGTCAGTGCAAGCTGTGGTTGTTCACCGAGCGGTGGATTCTACGTGCCCCGAGGCGGAGGGTAGAGCGGGCGCAAGGGAATCAAGTGTTGCGTCAGGGCCGTAAGAGCAGGTGAATAGAACAGTTGCTGACAAAGGGTTAACACCTGGAGCCATGGCTCCTCTGCTCTCGCCCCGCCTGCAGAGTGTTGGCAGCATTCTCTGTCTCTTTGTTTTCGATTTGCAGCATCTGCAGTTTTAATGCTGTTTTTTTTGTTTACTTGTTAAAAGTTACTTCAAGTAAATTTCTCATTCCATAAGAAAAGGGAAACCAAAAAGGGTCATTCGCAGCCCGTCTGGCACAGTGTCGCAGCCCGTCTGGCACAGCGTCGCAGCCCGTCTGGCACAGTGTCGCAGCCCGTCTGGCACAGTGTCGCAGCCCGTCTGGCACAGTGTCCCAGCCCGTCTGGCACAGTGTCCCAGCCCGTCTGGCACAGTGTCGCAGCCCGTCTGGCACAGTGTCGCAGCCCGTCTGGCACAGTGTCGCAGCCCGTCTGGCACAGTGTCGCAGCCCGTCTGGCACAGTGTCGCAGCCCGTCTGGCACAGTGTCGCAGCCCGTCTGGCACAGTGTCGCAGCCCGTCTGGCACAGTGTCGCAGCCCGTCTGGCACAGTGTTTCTCAAACATTTTAGGTTGAAGGACCCTCTTTTAAATGGATTAGTAATCACGAATCCCCATCTAAATTATTGTATTGATACTGTACCAGGACCTTCTGACAATGAATTGCAATATAGCTACGGTGACGTTTACAAAACGGGAATGCCTCAAGTATGGACGTATAAAATGATCGTGATTTTAAAGCATTGATTTTATTAAATTACAAAAGCATTGGTTGTTCGGTGTACTCAAGTGCTGCCCAGATTATTATGTCAGTTGTGCTCATTGGCCAGCCCTTGACCGTGGACAGACAGGTGCAACATTCCCACCGACACCCGGGAATCCCTGGCCCAAGACCGCACAAAGTGGAGGAGAAGCATCCGGGAAGGCGCCGAACACCTCGAGTCTCTTCGCCGGGAGCAAGCGGAAGCCAAGCACAAACAGCGGAAGGAGCGCACGTCAACCCAAGCACCCCACCCACCCGCTCCCTTCAACCACCGTCTGCCCCACCTGTGACAGAGACTGTAGGTCCCGCATTGGACTCATCAGTCAGCTGAGAACTCATTTTTAATGTGGAAGCAAGTCATCCTCGGTTCCGAGGGACTGCCTGAGAAGAAGAATGTATGTCCGACTTACGGGGCCTGTTCTTTTTGACCGTATCCCCGGCGCTGCTGCAGCCGGCTGGTAGTCGGGACGGGATCTTTGTTTACAGACGGTCGTTTCCTCTCCGAACAGCTGGCTCTGCGCTTTACCGCCTCCGACTCCTAATGCTGGCGGTGGCATTATGGCCGCTGCTGGCCCGCAGTCTAGTTCTCTCCTCCTCCTCCTCTTCCTGCAGCGCACAGCCATTGCTGCCGCCGCCGTGGTAACCATTCACCGCCCCGTTCAGCAGCACCTGGCCACTCCGCACCGGCTCGCTCTCCATCACCGATTGGGGGTTTTGTTTTTTTGGCGGGCCCCCTGGAAAGTCTCTACGGGCCCCAGTTTGAGAACCACTGGTCTAGCAGACTGTGAGAGGTCATTCGACTTTGGGTGACAGGGTAATATCGATTCGGCTGCATGTTATACACCTCTCCCGGCTGAATGGATATCGCCCGTCTTACACTGTCACACAAAGCCACAATTACCCCCCCCCCACTGTGAGTTTTAGATTCACCTTCATGACCCGCCTGGACCAGTTTGAATTCTCTCAGGCCTGGGTATAATCCCTACATCCTTTGCTTTGCTAAATCACACCAAGTTTGACATTCTGCATTAAAACAGTGACAGCCTACATATATATACATATTAAAATAAAATCAGTGACAAATCTTTTAACGGAAGAATGCGGACACCTCAGATTAGGAAGGTATTTGGATTTCAAGTGAAGCCTTCAAATTGCGCGCACGTAACCATCGGTTTAAGGTTTTTTTAAATATTTGTTTAAGGGATGTGGGCGTCGCTGGCAAGGCCAGCATTTATTGCCCATTTCTAATCGCCCTTGAGAAGGTGGTGGTGAGCCGCCTTCTTGAACCGCTGCAGTCCGTGTGGTGAAGGTGCTCCCACAGTGCTGTTAGGGAGGGAGTTCCAGGATTTTGACCCAGCGACGATGTGCTTCTACATTCAGCACGTCTGTAGTTTGGGGCCACGGGGGGTCCACATTCGTCTATCGTTCTGCCACTAGGTCAAGGGAGGCGCTTTTTAGCACCATGACTGAGGGGAGCTGGTGTGTGGGTGTGTGGGGGGGGGGGGGGGGGGCGGGGGCGGACAGCAATCTCCTCCAGTCCCCCGCCCCCGCCCCAATCCACAGGAGCACTTCATTTAATGCTGAGCCGTCGGCCACCGCAGGTGGAACAAGTCGCCGCTCCTTCGCCAGGTGGTCACGAGAAGCACAATCGGCAGCTTGGGCCGGAGATTACCCTGAGCAAAGACGCAGCCAGGTGAGCTCAGGCAGGTTTGTTTTTTTAACCAGAAGCTGCACAAATTCACTGCTGCACAGCACAAAAAAAAAAGAAAGAACAGATGACAGAATGGACCTTAACTCCCCAGGCAATTGTAAGGCACAGACAAGAGAGCGAAGAGGCGTTTTAGAAAGGGGGAAAAAAAAAAGAACTTGCATTAATCTCGTGCCTTTCGCGTCCTCAGGAGGTTCCCCACCCAAAGTCCTTCACGGCCAATCCATTACTTTTTGAGGCGTTGTCAGTCAGTGTTGTTTTTTTGCAGGAAGAGGCGACAGACAATCTGTGCACAGCAAGCTCCCGCTGGCGGCACGGGAGCTGAGTGACCAGCTAACCTGTTTTGGAGGGATGAATGTTGGGATGGACACTGGGAAAACTTGCTGCTGTTCTTTGGAAAAGTGTCATGGGATCGTTTACAGCCACTGAAGTCAGGTACAAATAAAAAATGATCAAAAAGGCTAATGGAATGTTAGCCTTTAGAACGAGAGGGCGAGAATGTAAAGGGAGGAAGTTTTGCTACAGCCAGACAAAGCCCTGGTTAGACCACATCTCGAGCACTGTGTTCAGTTCTGGGCATCACACACCTTAGAAATGATGTATTGGCCTTGGAAGGAGTGCAGAGCAGATTCACCAGAATGTTACCAGGGCTCCAAGGATTAGATTGTGAGGAGAGATTACACAAACCAGGCTTGTATTCCTGGGAATACAGAAGGCTAAGGGCTGGTTTGATTTGAGGTTTTTAGGATTTTGGAAGGAACTAAGAGGGTAGATAAAGAGGAACTTTTTCCGCTGGTGGGAGTGTCTGGGACAAGGGGAGATAACCTTAAAAATCAGAGCCAGGCCATTCAGGAGAGAAGTTAGGAAACACTTCTTCACGCAAAGGGTGGTAGAAATGCGGAACTCTCTCCCGCAAAAAGCAGCAGATGCTAGCTCAATTAATAATTCTAAATCCGAGATCGCTAGATTTTTTTTTTCCCAGTCAACGGCATAAAGGGATATAGAGCCAAGGCGGGTGGATGAAGTTAGGATACAGATCAGCCATGATCTCATTGAATGGCGGAGCAGACTTGCGGGGCTGAATGGCCTCCTCCTGTTCCTTTGTTCCAATGAAACAGGCAGATAGGGCCTCGGTTTAACACCTCAGCAAATACCTCAATACTCAATTGTGTTGGCTGCTGCGTTTCCTACATTACAACAGTGACGACACTTCAAAAAGTGCTTCATTGGCTGTAAAGTGCTTTGGGACGTCCTGAGGTCATGAAAGGTGCTGTAAAAATGCAAGTCTCTCTTTACTTACACTGAAGTATCATCCTTAGATTATGTGCTCAGCAGGTGGAGGTGGGCCTTGAACCCAGAAACCCTTACTGAGATCAGAGGTGAGAAAGCTACCACTCAGCCAAGCTGACATAAGGGTAACATTCTCATTCCACATTAGTGGTGGCACTGGTGTAGAACAAGCGATCAGCTGTCACCGACTTGGACGGATATCCCTATTGTCAGCTGACATGCTGCACAGAATGATACAGCACAGAAGGAGGCCATTCGGCCCATCGTGCCTGTGCCAGTAGTATGGTGAAACCGAGAGTTTTTTTTAAATTCACTTATGGGATCTGGGCGTCGCTGGCAAGGCCAGCATTTATTGCCCATCCCTAGTTGCCCTTGAGAAGGTGGTGGTGAGCTGCCTTCTTGAACCGCTGCAGTCCGTGTGGTGATGGTACTCCCACAGTGTTGTTAGGGAGGGAGTTCCAGGATTTTGACCCAGCGACGATGAAGGATCGGCGACATACTTCTAAGTCAGGATGGTGTGTGACTTGGAGGGGAACTTGGAGGTGGTGGTGTTCCCATGCGCCTGCTGCCCTTGTCCGGTTGCGGGTTTGGGAAGTGCTGTCGAAGAAGTCTTGGCGAGTTGCTGCAGTGCATCTTGTAGATGGTACACACTGCAGCCACGGTACGCCGGTGGTGCAGGGAGTGAATGTTTAAGGTGGTGGATGGGGTGCCAATCAAGCGGGCTGCTTTGTCCTGGATGGTGTCGAGCTTCTTGAGTGTTGTTGCAGCTGCACTCATCCAGGCAAGTGGAGAGTATTCCATCACACTCCTTACTTGTGCCTTGTAGATGGTGGAAAGGCTTTGGGGAGTCAGGAGGTGAGACACTCGCCGCAGAATACCTAGCCTCTGACCTGCTCTTGTTGCCACAGTATTTATGTGGCTGGTCCAGTTATGTTTCTGGTTAATGAGACCCCCAGGATGTTGATGGTGGGGGATTCGGCGATGCTAATGCCGTTGAATGTCAAGGGGCGGTGGTTAGACTCTCGCTTGTTGGAGGTAGTCATTGCCTGGCACTTGTGTGGCGCGAATGTTACCTGCCACTTATCAGCCCAAGCTTGAACGTTGCATGCGGAGATGGACTGCTTCATTATCTGAGGAGTTGCAGCCAAGAAAACCATTTTTTACAAATTGGAATTCCATATTAAATCGATTCTGCTGCACTCCTTTAATATACTGTTTAAGGTGCTACTTGACTCATTAAACTAAATGGGTAGCTCGGAAGGGGTCTGAATGCTAATGAATTCAAACTCGCCCTCCCGTGTTTGGCAATTTGAATTTATTAATAATAAATACATATTTAGCTTAGACAAAACATCTTGCACCCAAGGTCACGATTGACATTCATGGATGTTACTGTATACTTCAGTGCGTGTTTCTGGCATTTTCTGTTTTTGCTTCATTCGAGATTTCTGGCTCCATTTAAATAATTTAAAAAAAACCCCAGGGCAGTTCCCCTTTAAGTGCCGAGCGGATTTCCTCCTTCCAAAACAGCGAGGCTTTCAATCAGAGGCGCTCTTCACGCTGGGAGATCGCTTGCGTTCTCGCAGTGAGACTGACCCTGCGATATTCACCACGATCAGCCCACATCCAATGGAGCAGGTGCAAATCCCGCTGTGCCTGTCTCGGGCCAGACCTGAAATTCCACGTCACTGTACTAAATCACCATTCATGTATATATATTCCACATTTTGAGGAGATAAACCATTTCAGGTTTCTTTTTCAAAATGAAGCTATGATGCTCCTGCAAGCTCATTGTCCACTTTTACTTCGGCCCATGAGAGTGGGAGACAGAGGCAACGCCAAGGACAGGGAGTTATGGGGTGGGTGATTGCCACCAGGACTTGGTGAGGCAAACAAGCCAAATACGCCTCAATCTGACAAAAATAACCAGAGTTCAGATTCAGACTCACTGGCATGAGATCGGAACATCGCCAACGCTCACTGCTGCCCACGTGTGAGTGTACAGTTGCCTCAAAAATAAAAAGTCAATTTGCTGAGGGACATCGGAACAGGAGTAGGCCATTCAGCCCCTCCAGCCTGTTCTGCCATTCAATGAGTGGTTGATCTGTGACCTAACTCCATATACCCACCTTTGGCCCATATCCCTTAATACCTTTAGTTAACAGAAAGCTATCAATCTCTGATTTAAAATTAATAATTGATCTAACGTCAATTGCCGTTTGTGGAAGAGAGTTCCAAACTTCTACCATCCTTTGTGTGTAGAAGTGTTTCCTAATTTCACTCCTGAAAGGTCTGGCTCTACTTTTTAGACTATGCCCCGAGTCCTAGAATCCCCAACCAGCGGAAATAGTTTCTCTCTATCTACCCTATCTGTTCCCCTTAATATCCTGAAAACTTTGATCAAATCACCCCTTAACCTTCTAAATTCTAGGGAATAGAACCCTAGTTTATGTAAGCTCTCCTTTTAACTTAACCCTTGAAGTCCGGGTATAATTCTGGTAAACCTACGCTGCACTCCGTCCAAGGCCAATATATCCTTCCTAAGGTGTGGTGCCCAGAACTGCTCACAGTACTCCAGGTGTGGTCTAACCAGGGTTTTGTATAGCTGCAGCATAACTTCTACCCCTTTGTACTCTAGTCCTCTAGATAGAAAGGCCAGTATTCCATTAACCTTTTTGATTATTTTCTGTACCTGTTCATGACATTTTAATGATCTATGTACCTGGACCCCCAAGTCTCTTTGGAGCTCCACTGTTTTTAGCCTTTCACCATTTAGAAAGTAGCCTGTTCTATCCTTTTTAGGTCTAAAGTGGATGACCTCACATTTGCCTACATTGAAATCCATTTGCCACAGTTTTGCCCATTCACTTAATCTGTCGATATCCCTTTGTAATTTTATGCTTCCATCTACACTGCCTACAATGCCGCCTATCTTTGTGTCATCGGAAAATTTGGATATATGACTTTCTATGCCATCATCTAAGTGATCCATTTCCCTTGATAGCCTTAAAATCTGTCAATCTCAGTCTTGAAGATTTCAGTTGACAGCCTCCACAGCCATTTGGTGGCGAGAATTCCACATTTCCACTACCCTTTGTGTGAAAAGGTGTATAGTATACCCTTGACCACATCCCTGGGCAGCAAATATGTCAGCCTTGGTTCAGTGGGTTGCCATCACGCCTTTGAGTCAGCAGGTTGTGGGTTTGGATCAGGAGTTTGTGGGTTCAAGTCCCCCTCCAGAGACTTGAGCACAAAATTCAGGCTAACACTCCAGTGCAGTAACAAGGGAGTTTTAAGCTTGGCCAAAGAGGTAGGTTTTAAAGAGCATCTTAAAGGAGGAGAAGTGGAGAGGTGCTTGGGGCCTAGATAGCAGAAAGCCCCAATGGTGGGGCGAAGGAAATCAGGGATGTGCAAGAGGTCAGAATTTGAGGAACGTAGAGTTCTCCAGAGGATTGTGCGGCTGGAGGAGGTTACAGAAATAGGGAGGGGTGAGGCCATGGAGGAATTCCAGGATGATTTGGACAGGTTCGGTGAGTGGGCAGAAGCGTGGCAGATGCAATGTAACGTGGATAAATGCGAGGTTATCCACTTTGGTGTCAAAAACAGAAAGGCAGATTATTATCTGAATGGCAATAGATTGGGAGAAGGGGAAGTGCAACGAGACCTGGGTGTCCTTGTACACCAGTCGCTGAAGGTAAGCATGCAGGTGGTGAAGAAGGCAAATGGTATGTTGGCCTTCATAGCGAAAGTGTTTGAGTACAGGAACAGGGATGTCCTGCTGCAGTTGTACAGGGCCTTGGTGAGACCACACCTTGAGTACTGTGTGCAGTTTTGGTCGCCTTTTCTGAGGAAGGATGTTCTTGCCATGGAAGGAGTTCAGCGAAGATTCACAAGGCTGATACCTGGGATGGCAGGAATGACATATGAGGAGAGATTGGGTCGATTGGGCTTATACTCGCTGGCGTATAGAAGAATGAGAGGGGATCTCATCGAAACATATAAAATTCTGACAGGTCTGGACAAACTAGATGCAGGAAGAATGTTCCCGATGGTCGGAGAGTCCAGAACCAGGGGTCATAATCTAAGGATAAGGGGTAAGCCATTTAGGACAGAAATGAGGAAGAATTTCTTCACCCAGAGAGTGGTGAACCTGTGGAATTCTCTACCACAGAAGGTAGTTGAGGCCAAGTCATTAAATATATTCAAGAATGAGTTAGATATATTTCATAAAGCTAAAGGTATCAAGGGATATGGGGAGAAGGCAGGTACAGGGTACTGAGTTTGGATGATCAGCCATGATCTCATCGAATGGCGGAGCAGGCTCGAGGGGCTGAATGGCCTACTCCTGCTCCTATCTTCTATGTTTCTAAAACAGGGATGAAAATGTTAAATTTGAAGCGTTGGTGGACCGGGAGCCAACGTAGGTCAACGAGCACAGGGGTGATGTGTGAATGGGACTTGGTGCGAGTTTAAGATATGGGCAGCATTGGAGGCCGACCTGGAGTGCGTTGGAATAGTCGAGTCTGAAGGTAACAGAGGCATGGATGAGGGTTTCAGCAGCCGATGAGCTGAGGCAGGGGTGGAGACAGGCGATATTACAGAGGTGGAAGCAGGCGGTCTTGGTGATGGAGTGGATATGGGGTTGGATGCTCAGCTGAATCAGTGAGATTGCTGATCTCGTGAACACTCTTAGGATATTGGACCGAGGACATCTCCTGTTGCTTTATGCTTCATACTGCACAAAGTTGGACAATGTGCAGACTGCACTCAGACACATTGTAACGTATTGCCTCATACCCTGGGGATAAAATAGCATCCCATGGCGCCAAATCCAAGTGTTTTACTTGCACTACGGAATAGAGAAAAAAAATTAGTCAAGTTGGACAAAAATGTATAAATATCTTTCATTGTGATAAGGACGGTTCTTCTGCACCACATTGTACCAGGCCCACATCTCCCACACTGTGTAATAGGGAATTCAGAAGAAACTTCTTTACCCAGAGAGTGGTGAGAATGTGGAACTCGCTACCACAGGGATTGGTTGAAGCGAATAGTATAGATGCATTTAAGGGGCAGTTAGATAAGCATATGAGGGAGAGGGGAATAGAGGGTTATGCTGATAGAGTTAGATGAGGAAAGATGGGAGGAGGCTCGAGTGGAGCATAAATGCCGGCATGGACTGGTTGGGCCGAATGGCCTGTTTCTCTGCCGTATATCCTATGTAATCCTATGAAAACTCTGGTACTAAACCCGTTAATGTTTGCTGACAACACTCACAGAGGTGAAACTGTGAGGGACTTTGTGTTGAAAACAAGATTTAATGCTTGTGCGAAACACTTCCAATCAAGCTCGTTGTTGCCTGCCTTGGAAAAAACTAAATCCAATGAGAGTTGCAGTCTTTCGTGTGAGATTGTAATCAACCTCTTCCTTCTATATACAAGAACGCACAAACTTGAGCACATAACGCAGCTCCAGTGCAGTGCTGAGGGAGCGCTGCACTGTCGGAGGTGCCGTCTTTCGGATGAGACGTTAAACCGAGGCCCCGTCTGCTCTTCTCAGGTGGATGTAAAAGATCCCACGGCACTATTTTGAAGAAGGGCAGGGGAGTTCTCCCCGGTGTCCTGGCCAATATTTATCCCTCAACCCACCTCACTAAAACCACATTATCTGGTCATGATCTCATTGCTCTTTGTGGGAGCTTGCTGTGCGCAGATTGGCTGCCGCGTTTCCTACATTATAACAGCGATCACACTTCAAAAAACTACTTTGTTGGCTACAAAGCGCTTTGGGACATCCTGAGGTCGTGAAAGGCGCTATATAAATGCAAGTCTTTCTTCATCCTCATTGTAAAATTTACTGCAAAGCTGGTAACACAGAGGCCAAGTCTTGGGGCTAGAAATTGGGCACCTTGGCGCCTCCCGTTATCGCCTCCGGGGGGCGATAAAGGGGCGCTAATCACTTACTGATCGGCCACGGCGAGAAGATCGACTCCCGCTATATTCGGCGGGAGGTTTGCAGCGGCGGTATGGCGTTGCGTCCCGGTCTCCTTCGCCCGGAGATCGTGATGTCATCGCCGTCCGCATCACCCCGGTAGCGCCCCGGACCCGAACTTCGGTTCCGCCCCCTGCAGCGTCGCCGGGCGAAAACGCCGGCAGCTGCAGCCGCCGTTCATCGGGAGGCCGGGCGCTTCGGGGGCGATACTTAAAGGTGAGGTGGCCGAGGTAAGTGGAAAAAATTCTCAAATGTTCTTTCTGGTTTTTTTTCCCCAGTTCTCTTCGCCAGCGCTCGATCAGCCCGACACTCTGCCGTTGTGCATCGGGCTGATCGGGCCGGATCGCGGCTGCCGTCGGGGACCAGGTAAGTTTTTTTCCCTGCAGAGTCTGCAGCGATGGCCCTTCCCTTTAAGGGAGGGAAGGAGCCTTCCAACGCGGCAGCGCTGCTCACCTTCCGCCCCGCCCGCTCACCTCCCACCCCGCCCGCTCACCTCCCGCCCGCTCACCTCCCGCCCGCTCACCTCCCGCCCCGTCCGCTCACCTCCCACCCCGCCCGCTCACCTCCCACCCCGCCCGCTCACCTCCCGCCCGCTCACCTCCCGCCCGCCCTCTCACCTCCCACCCCGCCCGCTCACCTCCCACCCCGCCCGCTCACCTCCCGCCCGCTCACCTCCCGCCCCGTCCGCTCACCTCCCGCCCCGCCCGCTCACCTCCCGCCCCGTCCGCTCACCTCCCGCCCCGCTCACCTCCCGCCCCCGCCCGCTCACCTCCCGCCCCCGCCCGCTCACCTCCCGCCCGCTCACCTCCCGCCCGCTCACCTCCCGCCCGCTCACCTCCCGCCCGCTCACCTCCCGCCCCCGCCCGCTCACCTCCCGCCCCGCCCGCTCACCTCCCGCCCACTTACCTCCCGCCCGCTCACCTCCCGCCCGCTTACCTCCCGCCCGCTCACCTCCCGCCCGCTCACCTCCCGCCCCGCCCGCTTACCTCCCGCCCGCTCACCTCCCGCCCGCTTACCTCCCGCCCGCTCACCTCCCGCCCGCTCACCTCCCGCCCGCTCACCTCCCGCCCCGCCCGCTCACCTCCCGCCCGCTCACCTCCCGCCCCCGCCCGCTCACCTCCCGCCCGCTTACCTCCCGCCCGCTCACCTCCCGCCCCGCCCGCTCACCTCCCGCCCCGCCCGCTCACCTCCCGCCCGCTCACCTCCCGCCCCGCCCGCTCACCTCCCGCCCGCTTACCTCCCGCCCGCTCACCTCCCGCCCGCTTACCTCCCGCCCGCTCACCTCCCGCCCGCTTACCTCCCGCCCGCTCACCTCCCGCCCGCTTACCTCCCGCCCGCTCACCTCCCGCCCCGCCCGCTCACCTCCCGCCCCCGCCCGCTCACCTCCCGCCCCGCCCGCTCACCTCCCGCCCCGCCCGCTCACCTCCCGCCCCCGCCCGCTCACCTCCCGCCCCCGCCCGCTCACCTTCCGCCCGCCCGCTCACCTCCCGCCCGCTCACCTCCCGCCCCGCCCGCTCACCTCCCGCCCGCTCACCCCCCGCCCGCTCACCTCCCGCTCGCTCACCTCCCGTCCGCTCACCTCCCGTCCGCTCACCTCCCGCCCGCTCACCTCCCCCCCCCGCCTGCTGCCTGTTGCGCTCCAGGGAGGAAGTGGAGAGTTTGATTTTGCACCTGCCGCTAATTTTTTCAACTTTTAAAAGTTAGCGCCCCAAATGGCGGGGGATACCGAATTTCTCCCCCTTGATCTTTTAGTACTTTGAAATACGGCCTATTAAGATCAATCGGAAAAGAAAATTAAAGTAATAAAATATTTGAGTAAATCCCTTGTAATCAAGTTCAGCCTGTATTCCCTCATCTCAAAAAGATATTTTTAATTAATCTGAAGTCAATTCAAGGGCAGACTTGTGAAGAGTCTGGCAAAGTCTACCAAATTACCTATCACACAGACAGCATATGCTTCAGTGATCTTCATAGTAACTGTGACCTACATTCACTTAGGAGTGAAACACGCAGTATCTTTGAGCGGATGATTAGATGGAGTGAAGCGAGATGAATGGTTGCAGAGATTAAGTCACTTTAAAGAAGTCACTGTCTTCATGAAGGAAGCGTTTGGCAAATCTTTTTTGTTTGGGAAGGGAGAAAGTATTTTTTTTTTACCTCAGTGACGTCCCATATAAATGATCCAATTAAGTTGTTAAATGATATGTAATTGGTGAACAGAAGAAATATGTTTGGTGAAACCTATTTGCATGAAAGATGTATTTTCTGTCGAAAAGGCTTTTAAAATGTTTTCCAAGCTTCTCAGCAAGTTTAAGTTGAGCGACGCACAACGGGACGACCCCAGGTCCAAATCCAGGTCCATGCTGAAGTTAGCTGATCTCAGCTGGTGCTCTGGTAGGGAGGTTACAATTGGCCTTAGTCAGCCGTGGCTCAGTGGGTAGCACCCCTGCCTCTGAATCACTGAAGGTTGTGGGTTCAAGCTCCCACTCCAGAGACTTTGAGCATAAAAATCTCGGTCGACACTCCAGTGCGGTACTGAAGGGGGTGCTCCGATGTCGGAGGTGTGCCGTCTTTCGGATCAGATGTTAAACCGAAGCCATGTTTGCCCTTTTGGGTGGATGTGAAAGATCCCATGGCACTATTTCAAAGAAGAGCAGGGGTGATCTCCCCGGTGTCTTGGTCAACATCACTTTTAAAAAAAAGAGTATCTGGTCACTATCACATTGCTGTTTGTGGGAGCTTGCTGTGCGCACATTGGCTGCCGAGTTTCCCACATTACAACAGTGGCTACACTTCAAAAGTATTAGTTGTGCAAGGCGCTATATAAATGCAATTCTTTCTCTCTTTTTACACTCGCAGGGTTGGGGAGTAGTGTACGAAAGGCTGATATTTAGAGATATTTAGTAGACGAGAATCATATACGTATAACTTCAAGTGTAGCCATTGACCAAATAATAGTACCCATAATTACTCCTGGGTAACTAAGAAAGCTAAGACTTGTTCAAAATGTAGCTGCGAGGACGGTCAAAAGCAGTTTTGACTAAGTTTTGATAACAAACAGCCACAGACTGTGAGTGAAGGTTAAATCATTAAATAACATATTATGATGCTAAGTAGAAATTAGAATTCGCTTAACAAAACTAACTGCAACGATATTTAAAAAAATAATTAGAATAAGGACATAAAATGAGAGAGATCATGGAGATAAAGTATTTATCTGGTAGATTAAAGTGAGATAGTTTGGATACCTCAAGACTAGTGAAACAGCGCTGATATGGGCCCTTGGTATAAAGGCCTTGTACCAGGGAAGCTAGAAATGAAAGAGATAAAGTAAATTCCAATGGGGTGAAAAACTATAAACAAGAAAACACTGAACATGGCAAAGTTGGTGGAAAAATACTGGAAAGGCGGGATGCTACCGTAGTCTGAGTGACAATGGTATTTTGACCATTAGAACCAAAGGTGATTTTGTTAAAGACCACATATGGACACTGGCCAAACCAACTTTTGATAAGAAAAGGGTTAAAACCTCGATACTCAAAGAACAACTTCACACAGACTTACTGCGAGGACAAAGGAACAGACTTAAGACAACGTCATCTGTGTCCGAGAGGTTCCAGAGACCTAGGGCTGCGAGCTACTCGTTAAAACTATCGCCTAATATTAAGTATATTACGCTGTATGCTTAATAAATCGTGATCTATTGCTCAAACATACTGGCTGCTGCCTATTGGTGTCTTGTCCAAGAACTCAGAGATTGTTAAGATCTTACAGTAGGGATGGTGATAATCTGCCTGGGATCCCGCTCCTGATCACTATCTAGCACCCCCTGCTGGAAGTGTTAGTGTGTGGACATTGGGTGAGGACGTGTAAGGTTTCCAAAATTTACAGATCCCCAAAACCGAAGGAAAAAGGACTTTGGAACTACCGCAGAGTGATAATATTGTATTTGGGCCTAACCTAAGAGATTGTAAGACCAAAAACCAAGTTTTGGCATTTTAAAACTATGTCTGGGCCTGTAAAGGAACAAGAGGTGGGATCAACCTCTGTAAAAGCAGTTTGGGTATTGCAGTTAATTGCAATGTCTGGGGAACCGGGATGACCTCACTCAAAGCCCCAGCACGCATTAACATTTTGACAATAGACCCAGGAGAAGACAGTCCCACCCAAAACAACAGGTCCCATCAAACCGATTACAGAACCCATTAAAGACATGCATAAAGCAAATATTCTATAGAAGTCCTAGGCCCAGTCAAGAAACCCAAAACATGAGGACAATTCAAACTCCGATTAAACAACAGATCGACAGGATGGAGCTATCCTGAAAACCACTTCACACATTTACAAAACCAGTTAACACGCTAGTAAAGTCGTTACTGTTAACGAGGCCTCAAATTGAAAGGCTGTTTTCTCAAGAAGCCAGTTCTCCAGTAAAAACAGTTCAAGTTCAACAGAAGTCAGTTCTGCAGTTTGGAGTTCAATTGAAAGCCTGTTTTCAGCAGAAGTGAGTGCTGGAGTTACAGAGTTCAGGAGAAGCAAAGAGAAGGCAGTTCCACAGTTCTGCAAGAAGACAGTTTAAACAGAGGCAGAGTTCAACAGAAAGAAGTTCAACAAAGAAGGCCAACAGCTCCTGAAGCAGGCCGACACGCAAGAAGAAACCAGAGCGACCGTCAGACACCTCGCGGCAACAAGGGCCTTACGAAACCTTTTACTCAAAAGACTCTAAACCCTAACTCTCAACTGTCAAGGATTTATTTGGTGAGCATTATCCCTGGTTCTCCAGAGTCCAACCTAGCTAGTGAAGTGGGATTGGGAGGGGTGAAGTATTCTTCTAATGTTATTTCCCTCGCTTGTACCGAAGTGTTCCCCACTTTTAGAGTGTTAAGAGTGTTTGTGTTGTGTTTTACTTTCTTGAATAAAGATTGAAGTTCTTTCATCAAACTCAGTTGTCTGCTGCACCTTTGTATTACAACCCCCAAATAAGTCCAAGGTCTAGAACCAAGGGAGTGGGAGCGATTTGAACCGCTCAGAAGTCAGAGGTGAAGTTGACACACATCACCACCCCCTACAGACGGGATGGGCTCGCCTGTGGTGACTGATGACAGTCACGCCTCAATCGTGAATAATGGGCGTGGCGTTGGAGCCGGTTCGGTGTCTGGGGAAATCCTAACCCCAGCGGAAAGTCAATTCCTTCGAGAGGAGGGGGAAAAATAGTGAGAAATTGAAAAATAACTAGTAAAGCGAAACAAATCTTGAGCTAACACCCGGTGTCAGGGCTCTTGCCCATATGCTCAGTGGTGTGCAGACGGGGCAACCTCAGCAGCTGTCTGGCGACAAACAAGAAATGTTTGAGTTCATGCAGCCGCGCAGCAACATTTCAGAGCAATATCCCAAAGCGTTTCACGGCTAATGTAAACTGGAGTCACTCTCGTGCCAACAGACTCAGCAGCCAACTAGCACGGTGCAAATGACCAGTCAACCTGGTTCTTTTCTTTGGCGGTGTTGGTTGTGGGCGGAATGTTGGCCAGGACACCAGGAGAACTGGCGCGATGGGCTGAATGGCGGCCTCCTGTGCTGCGTCATTCTATGAACTCCGTGCTCTTATTCGAGTAGAGCCGCGGGATCTTTAACATCCACCCGGGACCGCCGGAAGAGGCGGCAGGTTTAACATTTCACCCACAGCGGGTAGCGAGAGTCTGACAATGCAGCACTCCCTCAGAACCTCACTGGGGATGTCAGCCGGGTTTGGGTTTGAACCCGTGATCTTTCACCTCAGAGATGAGCACGCTACCAAACTGAGCAAAAACTGACACGTCAAGGTAGCGAGGTAGACCACAGGAAATCATGAAAAAAATTCTCATGAATATTCGCAGCTGTCCACGGATTTTCCATCCGATTTCAGCCAGGAGGAATTTTTGGGAGCCGTGACATAGTTTTCCGTCTGAATGGCTTCCCCCTCTTTGTTAAGAGTAGTGGTGACCAGTCGAAAGTAAAGACAACATGATTCTCTGATATGGCTACAGCCTTCTTCCAGGTGCAGCATTAAGGCTCAGTGAAAAAACGAAAGAACTTGCATTTCTATAGCACCTTTCACAACCTCAGGACACCCCAAAGCACTTTACAGCCAATGAAGTACTTTTGAAGAGTCGTCACTGTTGGAACTGGAACTGGATTTGTGGAACTCGCTACCGCAGGGAGTGGTTGAAGCAAATAGTATAGATGCATTTAAGGGGAGGCTAGACAAGCATATGAGGGAGAAAGGAATAGAGGGTTATGTTGATAGATTTAGATGAGGAAAGACGGGAGGAGGCTCGAGTGGAGCATAAATGCCGGCATAGACTGGTTGGGCCGAATGGCCTCTTTCTGTGCCGTATATCCAATGTAATCCTATGTAAAGTAGGCAGCCAATTTGAGCACAGGAATGCCCCACAAACACCAACATGATAGTGACCAGATAATCTGGTTTTAATGATGTCGGTTCTGGCGTCAATATTGGCCGGGACACCGGGGAGAACTCCCCTGCTCTTTTTCCGAAAGAGCGCCAAGTGATCTGAGAGGGCAGACGGGGCCCTCGGTTTAACGTCTCATCTGAAAGCCGGCACCTCTGACAGGGCAGCACGACCCTCAGTACCAGCACTGGGAGTGTCAGCCTGGATGATGTGCTCAAGTCTCCCTGGAGTGGGGCTTTGAACCCACGAGCCTTCACAATTCAGAGGCGAGAGTGCTAACCACTGAGCCATGGCTGACACCTAACAGCGAAACCAAGCTTAAGATCCGCACCTTCCTCCAGAATAAAAATAGTTATTATTGGACACATTAGATTTATGAATATAGTGTAATTTACAACATTATTTTTCCATTATGAATGCCTAACTAATGGCTCGTTTTTACACTGCTGAGTGCAAAGATTTCATAACATAAATCTTGTCGGTACAATTACCAGGGATGACCATGTATGAAATATGTGACTGTGAAATATATGAGTATAACAAATAACTTATACCCGTGATAGGTACAATCTAATCCTCCAGCTACCTATTAAGGATGCAGTTGTCACACTGGTGCAAAGGCATGTTGGGCTGGATGCAAAAAGTAGCAGTCAGGTCAGTGACTAGACTCCTGAATGTGCTCGAGCGAGAGAGGAGAGGACCCCTACCAGGGGGTTTCTGTCACACCGGCACTGCCACGGAAAATTCCGGAAATACTTAGTTTGCTCCGTCAGCACCTGAAAAGATGTCGATCCGTTCTCAGAGCTGGAAGATATTCAAAGGACTGAATAAAATGAAACGGGGGGAGCGGGAGGGAATGTGGGGCGGGAGGGGAAACAAGTAAAAGTTGAGTCACGATCGCCTGTCATGGTGGAATAGCCAGCAAATACAATCTATTGAAGAGCTGGAAAGAGGTGAAAATTGGAGGATGATGTCCAACCGTCACCTCAGTGAGACAAAGAAAGAAGAAATGGAGTGAAAGTGAACTGGTGAAAGGGTAAGAGAGAGTTAGACACAAAACACTTTCAAAATCGAGAAGAGTGGAGGGAAAGGTAAGGGAGCGGAGGGAAAGGGGAGGGAGTGGAGGGAAGACGAGGGAGCGGGGGGGAAGGGGAGGGAGTGGAGGGAACGGTGAGAGTGGAGGGGAAGGTGAGGGAGTGGAGGGAACGGTGAGAGTGGAGGGGAAGGTGAGGGAGTGGAGGGAACAGTGAGAGTGGAGGGGAAGGTGAGGGAGCGGAGGGGAAGGGGAGGGAGCGGAGGGGAAGGTGAGGGAGCGGAGGGAATGGTGAGAGTGGAGGGGAAGGGGAGTGAGCGGAGGGGAAGGGGAGTAAGCGGAGGGGAAGGTGAGGGAGCGGAGGGGAAGGTGAGGGAGCGGAGGGGAAGGTGAGGGAGCAGAGGGAACGGTGAGAGTGGAGGGGAAGGGGAGTGAGTGGAGGGGAAGGTGAGGGAGCGGAGGGGAAGGTGAGGGAGCGGAGGGGAAGGTGAGGGAGCGGAGGGGAAGGTGAGGGAGCGGAGGGAACGGTGAGAGTGGAGGGGAAGGGAAGTGAGCGGAGGGGAAGGTGAGGGAGGGGAAGGTGAGGGAGCGGAGGGGAAGGTGAGGGAGCGGAGGGAACAGTGAGAGTCGAGGGGAAGGGGAGGGAGCGGAGGGGAAGGTGAGAGCGTAGGGGACGGTGAGAGTGGAGGGGAAGGGGAGGGAGTGGAGGGGAAGGTGAGAGTGGAGGGGAAGGGGAGGGAGCGGAGGGGAAGGTGAGAGAGCGGAGGGAACGGTGAGAGTGGAGGGAACGGTGAGAGTGGAGGGGAAGGGGAGGGAGTGGAGGGGAAGGGGAGGGAGTGGAGGGGAAGGGGAGAGAGCGGAGGGGAAGGGGAGGGAGCGGAGGGGAAGGTGAGGGAGCGGAGAGAACGGGGAGAGTGGAGGGGAAGGTGAGGGAGCGGAGGGAACGGTGAGAGTGGAGGGGAAGGGGAGGGAGCGGAGGGGAAGGTGAGGGAGCGGAGAGAACGGTGAGAGCGGAGGGAACGGTGAGAGTGGAGGGGAAGGGGAGGGAGTGGAGGGGAAGGGGAGAGAGTGGAGGGGAAGGGGAGAGAGTGGAGGGGAAGGTGAAGGAGAGGAGGGAAAAATGAGGGAGAGGAGGGAAAAGCGAGGGAGCGGAGGGGAAGGGGAGAGAGCGGAGGGGAAGGTGAAGGAGAGGAGGGAAAATGAGGGAGGGAGCGGAGGGGAAGGTGAGGGAGCGGAGGGGAAAGTGAGAGAGTGGAGGGGAAGGGGAGAGTGGAGGGGAAGGGGAGAGAGCGGAGGGGAAGGGGAGGGAGCGGAGGGAAAGGGGAGAGAGCGGAGGGGAAGGGGAGGGAGCGGAGGGGAAGGGGAGGGAGCGGAGGGAAAGGGGAGAGAGCGGAGGGAAAGGGGAGAGAGCGGTGGGAAAGGGGAGAGAGCGGAGGGAAAGGGGAGGGAGCGGAGGGAAAGGGGAGGGAGCGGAGGGGAAGGGGAGTGAGCGGAGGGAAAGGGGAGTGAGCGGAGGGAAAGGGGAGGGAGCGGAGGGAAAGGGGAGTGAGCGGAGGGGAAGGGAGAGAGTAGAGGGTAAGGTGAGGGAGCGGAGGGAAAGGGGAGAGAGCGGAGGGAAAAGTGAGGGAGCGGATGGGAAGGTGAGGGAGCGGAGGGGAAGGGGAGAGCGCGGAGGGGAAGGGGAGGGAGGGAAAAGTGAGGGAGCGGAGGGGAAGGTGAGGCAGTGGAGGGGAAGGTGAGGGAGCGGAGGGAACTGTGAGAGTGGAGGAGAAAGTGAGGAAGCGGAGGGGAAGGGGAGGGAGCGGGGGGAAGGGGAGGGAGCGGGGGGGGGAAGGGGAGGAAGCGGGGGGGAAGGGGAGGGAGCGGGGGGGGAAGGGGAGGGAGCGGAGGGGGGAAGGGGAGGGAGTGGGGGGAAGGGGAGGGAGCGGGGGGGAAGGGGAGGGAGCGGGGGGGAAGGGGAGGAAGCGGGGGGGGGGAAGGGGAGGAAGCGGGGGGGAAGGGGAGGAAGCGGGGGGGAAGGGGAGGGAGTGGGGGGAAGGGGAGGGAGTGGGGGGGAAGGGCAGGGAGCGGGGGGGGAAGGGGAGGGAGTGGGGGGGAAGGGGAGGGAGTGGGGGGGAAGGGGAGGGAGTGGGGGGGAAGGGCAGGGAGCGGGGGGGAAGGGGAGGGAGCGGGGGGGAAGGTGAGAGTGGAGGAGAAAGTGAGGGAGTGGAGGGGAAGGAGAGGGAGTGGAGGGGAAGGTGAAGGAGAGGAGGGAAAAGTGAGGGAGAGCAGGGAAAAGTGAGGGAGCGGAGGGAATTGTGAGGGAACGGAGGGGAAGGTGAGGGAGCGGAGGGAAAAGTGAAGGAGCGGAGGGGAAGGGGAGGGAGGGAAAAGTGAGGGAGCGGAGGGGAAGGTGAGGGAGGGGAGGGAGCGGAGGGAACGGTGAGGGAACGGAGGGGAAGGTGAGGGAGTGGAGGGGAAGGTGAGGGAACGGAGGGGAAGGTGAGGGAACGGAGGGGAAGGGGAGGGAGCGGAGGGAAAAGTGAATGGAGGGAGTTGGATGCTCATGAGGCCCAGCGTTTAACATCTTGGGCCTCAGAATCCGGGAAAGGGCGGCGGTTGGGGGGAGCGGATTGTCACTTCCTTCGTCTCCCGCACTCTTGATTCCCGCTCTGAGTTAAAATCGGGGCTCTGGTATCAAGTCAAGGGTCTTCACGGATAGCTGCCACTTTCCCATATCATTCCTGAAGAACTATGGATAAAAATATCTTCATTCCCTTTCTTCATACGTAGGAATTCCATTTACAACATTTCTATTTAATTACATTCATTGAGCGGGACAGCTTCTAAGACCAATGACTTTATTCAGAGAATCCTCTTAACCAAATTGGAGAGAGGGATTCAGAGATCGGGGAAATGCATTTAATTGCACTGACGGGGGCTAGTGGCGCTATCACCTGCCATCTTCTCTAGGCCGATAGAGAGTTCTTACTGTTCATTCCGAGGAGAGACACAGTCATCTAGTTTTAGAGAAATATTGCCTGCGTTAGACGCCGCTGCTTTGATCAAAATAAAGATCTTTTTTGGAGGAGCTGTTGCTTGGAAATAAAGTATCTTTTTATCATGCAACTCCGGGGGAATTAGGAATAAGGGGTATAAATGGCCCTGACACAAACCTTTATTAACCAAAATGTAGACTGCCAGAGTTTAATGATATGATCACTCTTCATAAATAGGTGCTGACAGCACCTGTTGTGTGCAGGGAACTGCAATCGCAAGGTACTGCAACTGGTTATATGTCTATAGGTAGTTCCTCAGTGGGGTGCCCTGAGCAATAGGCCTCCTTCACAGAGCTTCTGCAATAGACTGCCATTTTAGCTCTCTGGACACTGAGTCAACAGAAGCATTCAATGAGGAAATGGGCGGACTACTCGTTGAGCAGAGAGTTGAGGGATAGGGCACCACGCTGACAGAGATGAAAATAGTCTATATAGATCATACACATGGACCTAACTGATGGAGTGATATAAATAAACTGAATTCTGTTCCAACCTTACCTCACATAGTTTTCCTTTCAGAACCCTTGACTGGCATCATCTAGCCACGACTTCTCGATTTATCACCTCTTCTCTCCCATTCTGTGAGATGTCATTTGGTTTGGCCAGTCCAGTATTTTTTGATTGTGGTCTGCGGTGCAATGGAAGGGTAGAAGTCTGGCTCCCAAAGGTCCAATAGCTCCTTGGCAATTTAGTGTGGGCATTCATTCAACTTCACTGGTGACCAAAGAGCATGAAGGGGATAGCACTGGGAGGACCACCAGACCTGTTACCATCGATGGAGAAAAGGCCAGGTTTTGTTCCAAGGGAGCCCCCTGTTCCCGTGTGCAAAACTATCCTATCATGGACTCAAAGTCCCTGCCCATCAAACTGCCAAAGGAAAGTCCGGCAAACTTTCTCCCTGAACCCCATAATCAAGGAATTATAAGAAACCAGGTTGGGTTTTTATGTCCATTCAGTCGTTTTCATGTTTGTCTTTTTTACTCTTGGGGATCAGCTCACCAATTCCCAAATTTTTTGAATTCAATTCCATAACTTGCCACAGGTTAGGATTTGATCTCATAACCTCTGGTTTACGAGTCCACTATCACAACAACAACAACAACTTGCATTTATATAGTGCCTTTAACGTAGCGAAACGTCCCAAGGCGCTTCACAGGACCGTAATCAAACAAACTTTGACACCGAGCCCCAGAAGGAGATATTAGGACAGGCGACCAAAAAATTTGTTTCAAAGTAGTCGGTTGTAAGGAGCGTCTTAAAGGAGGAGAGAGAGAGGTGGAGAGGTTCAGGGAGAGAATTCCGGAGATTAACCACTACTGTCCCCAGTGAAGGCGCCTCTTCCCGGGTCTGTCGCCATCCCACACTTTTTTTTTTCTTTTGGCTTCTCTGCGTCTGGTGGGGACGGCACCGTGGAAAAAAAATATGCATCTGAGCGAAAGCAGGGAAGGGCACTCAAAGGGTTAATGCCGCTTCGGCTGTGTGAGAAATGCAAAAACATTACTCACTGCAATAACAGTTGTTCAGGCAATGCAATTAACAGGCCATCAAACGGGGCCCACTTGTCAGGAATATAAATCAGGTTTGTGGTAATGTTTTGACTGAACGCACACAGAGTGATGTGTCTCTCCACACACGGTGTCTCCGAACTGGAGTCTGTGGTGAATGACTCAGAAGATAACAGCACTGCCGACCTTTGACATCAATTCCCACATTTCCACTGGCGGTAAATAGCAACTTTCATTTGCAAAAAAATCCTCGCACTGAAGTATATTCCGTCGCAACCTCTCGCCGCGTCTGCCGGTGCCCGTGTCATGCCGGGGAACGCGAAGAAGGAAGCCTATCTCAGGGCAGACCCCGACAGCCCCGTGGGCCCTTATCCAGGCCTGCTCTTGGCAAACTGTTCGCGAGCAGGTTACCTGAGAGGTGCAAAAGGTTTTTTGATTTTTTTTGGCGAATATCTTTAAACTGAACTCGAGGCCATTTTGTTTTCAAATGTACAAATTTTACCCCCAGTCCATTCTCAGTCGCTGAATGTAATCCTGAAACTGTGTATTCCAATTCCTGCTGTCCTATTTCAATGGGGACAGCCCTGCCACAAAGAATCTTGTCCCATTTCCTAATAACAACGGGTGTGAAATTGGTCTCGGGCGGTGGCGCAGGACGGGCGACAGCGAATCTGCCGCCCGATTCACACACCGCCCCATTTTTCTTTCCATTGTGGATTTGCAAATATAAACTTCCAACTGTGGAAAGCCACAAGGTGCTGGATGTAAGGCAAGATGATGCAAACTAACTAATCTCCAGAGGCACCCCATCCCTCAATCCATTGAATACACAGTACAGGTATTACATAGATACATAGTATTTATAGCACAGAAACAGGCCATTCGGCCCAACAGGTCCATGCCGGTGTTTATGCTGCACACGAGCCTCATCCCACACGAGCCTCCTCCCACCCTTCTTCATCTCACTCCATCAACATATCCTTCTATTCCTTTCTCCCTCCTGTGCTGCACTAAACATCCGTAAGACAAAGGTCCTCTACCAACCCGCCCCCGCCACACGTTACTGCTCCCCGATTATCAAAATCCATGACGAGGCCTTGGACAACGTGGACCACTTTCCATACCTCGGGAGCCTACTGTCAACAAGGGCAGACGTCGATGACGAAGTCCAACACCGCCTTCAGTGTGCCACTGCAGCCTTCGGTCGCCTGAGGAAGAGAGTGTTTGAAGACCAGGACCTCAAACCCAGCACCAAGCTCATGGTCTACAGAGCAGTAGTGATACCCGCCCTCCTGTATGCTTCAGAGACATGGACCATGTACAGCAGGCACCTCAAAGCACTGGAGAGGTACCACCAACGCTACCTCCACAAGATCCTGCGAATCCATTGGCAGGATAGGCGCACCAGCGTCCGTGTTCTCGCTCAGGCCAACATCCCCAGCATTGAAGTTTTGACCACGCTCGCTCAGCTCCGATGGACGGGCCACATCGTCTGCATGCCCGATACGAGACTCCCAAAGCAAGCACTCTACTCGGAGCTCCGACACGGCAAGAGAGCCCCAGGTGGGCAGAGGAAATGCTTCAAGGACACCCTCAAAGCCTCCTTAAAAAAGTGCAACATCCCTGGCCCAAGACCGCACAAAGTGGAGGAGAAGCATCCGGGAAGGCGCCGAACACCTTGAGTCTCTTCGCCGGGAGCAAGCGGAAGCCAAGCGCAAACAGCGGAAGGAGCGCACGTCAACCCAAGCACCCCACCCACCCGCCCCTTCAACCACCGTCTGCCCCACCTGTGACAGAGACTGTAGGTCCCGCATTGGACTCATCAGTCACCTGAGAACTCATTTTTAGTGTGGAAGCAAGTCATCCTCGGTTCTGAGGGACTGCCTAAGAAGAAGAAGCTTATCTTGCTTTCCCTTAAATGCATTTATGCTATTCGCCTCAACTACTCCCTGTGGTAGCAAGTTCCACATTCTAACCACTCTCTGGGTAAAGAAGTTTCTCCTGAATTCCCAGTTGAATTTATTAGTGACAATCTAAATTTATGGCCCTTAGTTCTGGTCTCCCCCGTAAGTGGAAACATCTTCTCTATGTCTATCCTATCAAACCCTTTCATAATCTTAAAGATATTTATCAGGTCATCCCTCAGTCTTCTCTTTTCTTGCACCTTCTCTAGTGCCTCTATCTCCTTTTTATAATATGGAGACCAGAACTGTGCACAGAATACAGAATCCTTGTTTTCAGCTCCATGGTCTTGCCCCACTTTATCTCTACAATTTCTTCTAGGCCTATGTTCCAGCCCATGCCCTTTGGTCCTCTGACTCCGGCCTCCTGTGTAGTCCCCTTCCCTGCTCCACCATCACTGGCAAAGCCCTCAGCTGTCTTCGATCCTATTCTCTAGAACTCTATCCCTAAACCCCTCTGACTTGCTACATCTCTCCTTGTCTTTAAGCGAGTCCTTAAAACCCATCTTTTTGACCATGATTTTGACCTCATTCTCCTGCTTGGATTCTACTTCTCTTCTGTGAAAAGCAGAGTGAAATGGCCCTTGGCACTCACTTTCTAGACGCGTACGTTAAGAACAGCCAGGTTAGTGAGGCGCTAGGTAGAAGCTGGTAACCAGTGAAATGCCAGTGGGAGTCGGTACTTTCGGGAAAATGGGAGAAAACTGAACACAAATTCTTGCGAGGATCTGTGTTTCAATGTTAATACAAGAGGCATGTGCCCCTCTACTTTACTAACCTTCCCTGGACCCTGCTTTATGACAGCCCAGAACAATCAGACCACCCAACCACGTGAGGCTGCTAGCAATCAGCTCGCTCACCCCCACACCTTCTCAATCAGAACACCCAGCCCTCCTCCCCGTCATCCCAATAAGAATCCTTGCCGGATATGAAAACAATTGGAAGTTAGAAAGGGGAATTTACCATAAGTTCTCCATTGGCAACTGACCATCTTCTTGTGTGCCAGCCGTGCCTCAGTTGGTAGCACCCTTGCCTCTGAGTCAGAAGGTTGTGGGTTCAATTCCCACTCCAGAGACTTGAGCACAAATATCTAGGCTGACACTCCCAGTGCAGTGCTGAGGGGGCGCTGCACTGTCGGAGGTGCCGTCTTTCGGATGACGCGTTAAACCGAGGCCCCGTCTGCCCCCTCGGGTGGACGTAACAGATCCCGCGGCACTATTTCGAAGAAGAGCAGGGGGGTTCACCCGGTGTCCTGGCCAATATTTATCCCTCGATCAACTTCACTAAAATAACAGATTATCTGGTCATTTAACTTGTGGGAGCTTGCTGTGCGCAAATTGGCTGCCGCGTTTTCTACATCACAACAGTTGACGTCATTTCAAAAGTACTTCATTGGCTGTAAAGGGCTTTCGGGCATCCTGAGGTCGTGAAAGGCGCTATAGAAATGCGAGTCTTTCAAGTCTTTCTTCCTTTAAACATAAAAAGCTAACAGGAGCCTGTCCGTTCAGTGCAAGCTCCCCACCTTTCAGTTACAAGCTAGATGTCACATGAATCATGCGGGAAAGTTGTATTAAATTTGTCTGGACATCTATATTGCTTTGTTTGTATTCTGTATTCATTTTCACTGATCCTTTTAGTCTAATTGGCCTGTCTGACTGTGTGTTCTGCATTCATTATCCTTTGTCTCATCGAGCACTTTCGTGTTTCCAGAACCCGCAATCAATCTCGTATATTGATTAAAAAATGAGCACGTTTGTTCAAGTGTCACGTGGACGCAGCCCTTAATGTGATTTCTCTTTCTTCATGAAAGAGGAATTTAAATCAGCGGTCACGATCCGTCGCTCCCTACTACAACATTAGGAAATGTCATTTCAGCAAATTGAATTTTATGTTTCGAGCTCGCCCTTTGAAACCCGCGCAGAAAGTGTGGAGTTTCCGCAGGGACTGAGACTCACTGGCACCGCCGTGTGAGATGAGATCTCGGGGGCAGCTCCTCCGTGCTCCAGTAACGCAGATACTTCAGTGCTCAATTCATTATCTGTCAGATAATTAGATACCTCAGCGCTTGGGGAGTGAGTGAAGTCACAGTCCTTTCATCTCTGGGCTCAATCCAGTCTAGACAGAGATGACGGTGGTGGAGGTGGTTGCGGGGGTGGGCGGGAGGGTTAGTTGGTGAAATAAAGGTTTCCTTCCCTTACAAAAAGATATTATAAGTCTGAGTTAAATGCATTTTTCCCCTTCCACTCTGACTCCCAATGGACATTATGGATTAGCACTTGCCTAAGAAACCTCTACTCTTGTACCTGTCTGGAAGGATGGGGGAGGAGACGAAGGAAATATCACAGAGATGCAAGTTTGGGGTTCAGGTGCCCTGTTCTTCTCTACCTACCCGCCCCTCCCCACACCTCTCCATCTGTATGGGCAGGGTAGAGGTTTCCCAGATAAGTGCTAACTCACTTGCCATCCATTGCGCATTTCTCCCAGGACTGGGGATGATTCTTCAACTGGAGTTATCTACTCTAATCCCAGTTCCCTGTCCTTTCCCAGTATCCTTTGATACTCTTCATTTTCAAATACAAATCTTATCCAAATCCCTTTCAAATTATGTTCCAGTCTCTGCCCCAAAAGCCACTTGTGGTGAAGCATTCCATGTACTAATAACGTGCTGTTGAAAAAGTTTCTTCTAACATTCCCCCTTCCATCATCTATCAGTCTATGACCCTTTGTTACTGATTTGCCAACCAGTAGAAACAATCCTCTTTACCCTCTCAAAAACCTTTCACGATTTTCAAAACCTCTATTGGATCCCCCTCCCCCCCTCCCTTCCTTAACCTTCTCGGTTTTGGTGAAAAACCCAATTCTGTTTTTCTTTTTTAAATTCATTCACGGGATGTGGGCGTCGCTGGCAAGGCCTGCATTTATTGCCCATCTCCAATTGCCCTTGAGAAGGTGGTGGTGAGCCGCCTTCTTGAACCGCTTAGTTCTGAGTAGAAAGAGCTATAAGCTGCAAAAACCGTGCTGTACCTGGCCTGGGGAGGCACTGGACACCTGAACAGGGCATGTCTTCTGTTTCCCAGGGCTAACGTTCCCTCTTTATGGGCGCAATTAAAAAACGTGATACCCAAAAAGAAAATAGGAGGTTTAGTAAGTTGGGCTCAGGAACCCTTTCTTCCAAAGGTGGATGGTGTGATATCTTGAGACACAGTAAGGAGTGTGATGACATACTCTCCAGTTGCCTGGATGAGTGCAGCTCCAACAACACTCAAGAAGCTCGACACCATCCAGGACAAAGCAGCCCGCTTGATTGGCACCCCATCCATCACCTTAAACATTCACTCCCTCCACCACCGGCGTACCGTGGCTGCAGTGTGTACCATCTACAAGATGCACTGCAGCAACTCGCCAAGGCTTCTTCGGCAGCACCTCCCAAACCTGCGACCTCTACCACCTAGAAGGACAAGGGCAGCAGGCGCATGGGAACACCACCACCTCCAAGTTCCCCTCCAAGTCACACACCATCCTGACTTAGAAGTATATCGCCGATCCTTCATCGTCGCTGGGTCAAAATCCTGGAACTCCCTCCCTAACAGCACTGTGGGAGTACCTTCACCACACGGATTGCAGCGGTTCAAGAAGGTGGTTCACCACCACCTTCTCAAGGGCAACTAGGGATGGGCAATAAATGCTGGCCTTGCCAGTGACGCCTACATCCCATAAAAAAACGAATAAAAAAAAACTCAGCATATATATATACAATAGCACAACATGGCTTCTGTTAAGAGCTGTACTGCATATGGCTTTATTATTATATACATCAGTAGTCCACCAGGTGCTCTATTACACTTCTCCCTCCTTATTGATCAAGTTAATCATAACAAATAATCATTGTACATGACTTGCATGGTATACACAACTCTTGGTATACATTTCTCAAATGGAACCCATTTTATGTTTCCAAATCCTACTATAGAATTCTGTAACACAAACAAAAGATATGAACTTATTTTCCATATTTACAGATTAAACTTAACCACTGGTTTTCTGTTTCGAAGAGGATACCTTCTTTCTTGAACAGAACTTTCAGATCTTGTTGTAGGACTTTGACTCATTCTAGGCTGAGTCTGCGGAGAATTTTTCTCCAAGGGCCGACCTTGATCTACATTTGGACTCTCTACACTTTCAGACTGTTTGTCTGCCTGACTCGGGCTCAGACTTAAATTCTGACTTTGTCTTGGACTTGTTTCTGGTACGTCTGATGTAGGATTGGCTACTGGTACTCTACTTGTAACAAGACTATTGACTCATCAGAATAAAGTGAATTATCCCAGCTTTCAACTCCTTCCACATCTGTAGGTAAGATATGATCAATGTGAACAAACCTAACCGTTCCATGATCAAACATCTTGACCAAATATGTGCGATGGCCACATATCTTCACTACTCTTCCTGGTAACCACTTTAACCATTTATGGTGATGGTTCTTCACTCTAACCTTCTGGTTCAACTTCACACTTCTCTCTCTAACTCTACCTTTATCATGACTCTCTTTCTGCCTTGATTGTTTCTCTTCTACAGACTGTGCCAAGTTTGGCTTTAACAACAAGAACCTGGTTCGTGGCTATCGTTTGAGAAACAACTCTGCTGGTTCCGAGTATTCCGATAGGTAATCAGAAAATTTGCTAGTTTGTGGTCCAACGACAACTGACATTTCTTTGGATTTGGATCCAACATTTGCTTGATCAGGGCACGTTTGACAATTTGTACTGTGCGCTCTGCTGCACCATTTGAAGCAGGGTGGTACGGTGAAACTTTGGTATGTTTCACACCGTTTTTGCTCATGAACTGTGTGAACTCTTCTGAACACAATTGCGGCCCATTATCAGACACAATTTCTTCCGGGAGGCTGTATGAAGAAAACAATCTTTGCAAATTGTCAAGTGTTTTGCTTGTTGTTATTATCTGCATCGGAAACACCTCTACCCACTTCAAGTGACTATCTATCACTATGAACAATTGCTGTCCTTCAAGCTCAGCAAAATCTACATGTAACCTTTGCCGCACTCTGGGAGGCCATTTCCATGGCTGTAATGGTACTGATGGTGGTTTCTTGCTCACCAATTGACATGTTGTACACTGACTGACTATATACTCTATCTCTTTATCTAAACCTGGCCACATAAGTAACTGCGTGCAAAGCTCTTGGTCAAGCACATTCCCAGGTGCTGGTCATGAAGATCTCCCAACAATTTAGACCTGAACCTATTTGGGATAACCACTCTTGCTCCCCACATGATACACTCTTTAGCCACTGACAATTCATTCCTATGAACAAAGTATGGATGGATATCTTCCTCTGATACCTGGTTTGCCCATCCATTTGCTATGTAATCATACACCTTTGACATAATTGGATCACGTTTGGTTGCCCTATCAATCTCTTCAGCTGTGACTGGCAGCTCATCAATGTATGAGAAATAGAACACTTCTTCCTTATTGGGTGTAACTTGTGATGGGGATGGCAACCTGGACATAGCATCAGCGTTACTGTGATCAGCTGATCGTCTGTATACACTGACAAAAATCAAAGCCCATCTCTGCATTCGGGCTGCAGCTAAGGTTGGAACTGGGGACTTTGGATGGAGGATTGCTGTCAGGAGCTTATGGTCAGTAACTATGGTAAACTTATGACCAAACAAGTATTTGTGAAACTTCTTGACCCCAAATATCAATGACAAAGCTTCCCTTTCGATCAGAGCATAATTCCGCTCACTGGCACTGAGACTGTGTGAAGCAAAAGCAATTGGTCTCTCCTCCCCACAATCTAGTACATGAGAGATCACTGCCCCAACTCTGTACGGAGAGGCATCACACGCTAGCTTGATCTCCTTAGATACATCATAGTGAACTAACATGGTACTCTCTACAAACTGGCTTTTACACTCTGTGAATGCTGTGTCGCATTCCTTTGACCACTTCCAAGGGACCTGTTTTCTCAACAGCTCATTCAGTGGATGTAACAATGTAGCCAAGTTTGGGAGGAACTTTCCGTAATAATTCAAAAGACCCAAAAATGATTGAAGTTCAGAGACATTCTTGGGAGTGGGTGCATTTCTGATTGCATCCAGCTTTCCCTTGGTTGGATTTAAACCATCTTTGTCTACTCTGTGCCCTAAGTACTCCACTGAGTTTTGAAACAGTTCACACTTGTGAGCTGTCACTCATACTCCGTGTTTCTCTAGCCGTTTGAGCACTTCATGCAGCATCTCATCATGGATTTGCCTGTTTGGTGCTGAAATGAGTATGTCATCCAAATAACACACTACCCTTCAATCCCTTGCAAAATTTGGTTCATCATCCCTGGAATATGTCGGGGGCAGAAGACACTCCAAATGGTAGCCTATTGAACTGATATAGGCCTCAGTGAGTATTTATAATCAAGCATGACTTGGACTCTTCATCTAACTCAAGTTGTAGGTAGGCGTTTGTTAGATCTAACTTCGAAAAGATCTGGCCACCTGTCAGCGTTGAGAACAAATCTTCCACATTTGGCAACGTATTGGGTAGATTACACTCTAGAACCTGGTTTATGGTTACCTTATAATCACCACACAACCTTACCTTGCCATCTGACTTTGGTACAACAACAATAGGTGTAGCCCAATTACTCAGATCTACCTTAGAGATAATGTTCTCAGTTTCTAGACTTTTGAGTTTTTGCTCAACTTTCTCCTTGAATGTGTATGATACAGGACGTGGCTTGCAGTAAACTGGTCTTGCGTCCTTTTGCACGCCTTGAAGTCTTGGATCGGACTGCCCATTTCGCTGAACACCTTCGGATACTGCTTGATAACATCATCTTTCGATGCAAATTTCGCTTCCGCACGAAAAATCTCATTCCAATCCAGCTTCAGTGATCCCAACCAATTTCTACCTATCAAGGCAGGCTTGTCTCCTGCCACTACTATGAGAGGCAAGCTCTGACACTGATCCTTGTATTTCACTGGTATGGTGACTGTGGTAACACAATACAGCTTCCTGTGACTCGAACTTTATTACATCACTTCCTGTGATTAGTCCAGGATAAATACTGGGCTGATCAGTTGGATCCTGGAGAGGCATAGAGTAAGACCTCTTTTGTATGTAGCACCTTTTTAGTTGATTAAAGCTTACTTTAAGTTCACCACGCGTAAGGCTCATTCTTACGACAATTTAATCAACTTTGAAAAACTTCGCACTCAAACTTTTTGGACGAACTCGGAACTAAGGATCCAGGGAATCACCCATCATGGAAAACATCCTTAAACCATCGCGTCTTGACTTGGACCCAAACACCCCAGCAGCCGGTAAGGTGTGGAAACACTGGTATCGCACGTTTGACAATTTTCTCGAATATTGCAAGGCTGATGATGACTCAAAATTGCGGATACTCATCAACTGTGTCACCCCGAATGTATTTCAGTATGTCGAGGAATGGGGCAGTTACGAGGAGGCAATTCGGACGCTTAAAAGACTATATACTAAGACACCGAATGAGGTCTATGCCAGACATCTACTAGCTACAGCCCAACAAGGGCCGGAGGAATCCATTGATAAATTCCTCCAAGAGCTTCGCAGACTTAGTATGGACTGTAACTTTCAGGCGGCCTCAGCTGAGCTGTACCGTGAAGAAATGATCCGTGATGCTTTCATCTGCGGGCTTGCCTCCCCATTTATACGCCAGCGTCTACTGGAAAGTAAGACACTTGAGCTTCAGAGAGCTTATGACATGGCTTGCTCTCTAGATCTGGCAAAGAGAAATGCAGACCTTTATACAGTGCCCAGACCTCGGTCTGCTGCCTTAACTACAGTCAGGCAATTTAAGAGGCCACAGGTGAACTCTATTAGGGAGGACTTTATCCCTGACGATCAATCTGATGACTTCACTGATGAAGAGGATGATGACCCCACTGTGGCAGCCTCTTGGCAATCTAAGAAATGCTTCTTTTGTGGTGATGAGTTTCACCCTCGGAAATTCTGCCCTGCTCGCAATGCGTTTTGCAGTCATTGCAACAAAAAGGGTCATTTTGCAAAGGTGTGCCTATCAAGAACCTCTACGAGGGCTTATCAAGCTAAGTCCTACCGAACTGCCCCGGTAAGGGCCTATCAAGATGTTCCGGCTAAAATCTATCGTGCTTCCTCTCGGGTTTTCTCTCGAAGAAACACACCTAGAGTTTCAGCCACTCTTTGTGCAACGACACCAATTACAGCTGCTTGTCCTCAGAACCTATTCCATGCAGCTACAAAAGCATCAATTAATGGACATACTTTAGATGCCTTAATTGACTCAGGTAGCACTGATAGTTTCATTAGGGAACAGATTGTTGCAGAGTTAAAGCTACATGTTTTCCCATCGGACCAGGCAATTGCGATGGCTCAGTCATCACTTAATACCAGAATTTCTGGCTTTTGTATGGTTGAAATAACACTTAATGGTCACAGGTATCCCTCCACCCGGCTTTCGGTGCTCAAGGACTTATGTAGTGATCTTATCTTAGGGCTAGATTTTCAAAAGCAGCATAAGAAGCTCACCATTGAGTTCGGCGGATCCAAACCTGAACTCACTATTTCTAATATACGACCTCGATTACCGTTCTGTGCATTGTCAGCAGCTTCACTGGATGAACCCTCACTGTTTACCAGTATCCCTCCTCGATGCAAACCGATTATAACAAAGTCACGACGTTTCAGTCAGGAAGACCAGTCTTTTATTGCGGCTGAGATTTCTCGGCTTTTAGCAGAGGATATCATCGAGCCTTGTTCGTCGCCATGGCGCGCCCAGGTCGTTATTGTTAAGAACCCTCTACAACCTCACAAGAAACGGCTGTGCATTGACTATTCACAGACCATCAATCAATATACGGACTTGGACGCATACCCATTGCCGCGCATCGATGATATGGTTAATAAACTGGCTGAGTATACGGTGTTCTCAACATATGATCTGAAAAGTGCCTATCATCAGGTACCCTTGAAGGTCTCAGACAAGCAGTATACGGCCTTTGAAGCCAATGGACGGCTGTATCAATTTCGTCGCCTCCCCTTTGGGGTCACTAATGGAGTGGCTGTCTTCCAGCGAGCAATGGATGACCTGGTCAAACAGGAAGACTTAAAGGATACGTTTCCTTATCTGGACAATATTACTGTCGCAGGTCGCAATCAGCGGGAACATGACGCCAATCTCCAACGATTTTGGGATGCACTCCAGCACCGTAATTTGACATTAAATGCGGCTAAATCCATTGAGTCACAACCAACCATCAACATCCTTGGCTATTGTGTGGGCAATGGCATCATTAAACCTGACCCTGAAAGGCTTCGCCCACTCCAAGAACTCCCGCCACCTAAGAATCCGGCCTCCTTGCGCCGGGCCCTCGGCCTGTTTGCATACTATGCTAAATGGATTCCTAACTTCTCGGACCGAATCCAACCTCTACTGAAGGCCAGCACATTCCCACTAGACACAGCGGCTGTTGCAGCCTTTAACCTCCTGAAAAAACAGTTGGAGAAAGCGGCTCTTCACTCCATCGATGAGAGTCTTCCTTTTGTTGTTGAGTGTGATGCCTCGGAGGTGGCGATCTCGGCCACTCTGAATCAGGAAGGTCGTCCGGTGGCATTTTTGTCCAGGACTTTTCAAGGGGCTGAGCTACATTATCCTCCAGTCGAGAAAGAAGCTACAGCCATCATAGAGGCAGTACGGAAGTGGACTCATCTCCTAGCTCGCCAGCACTTTACCTTAATCACGGACCAGCGATCGGTCGCCTTCATGCTCGATAATCGAAAACGGACCAAAATTAAAAATAATAAAATCCAGCTTTGGCGGCTGGAATTGGCCTCTTTTGGTTACACCATCCACTATCGACCTGGCAAGGAGAATGTGGCTCCGGATACCCTCACACGAGCATTCTGCTCCGCCATGGCACCCTCTACGCTCGTAGACATCCATGATGGGTTGTGTCATCCGGGCGTTACTCGCATGCTACACTTCGTGCGGTCCCGAAATCTCCCATTCTCTACCGGGGATGTAAAGAAGATGTGCTCGGACTGCAGAGTCTGTGCGGAATTGAAACCTCAGTTTTTCCGCCCCTCGGGTGGTATACTCATACATGCGACCCAGCCAATGCAACGGCTTAGCATCGATTTTAAGGGGCCGTTGCCCTCTTCAACTCGCAACACTTATCTATTGACCATGGTCGATGAGTATTCCCGTTTTCCATTTGCCTTTCCCTGCCCCAATATGCTGACGACCACGGTTATCAGCTGCCTTGAGCAGGTATTTGCTTTCTGTGGCATGGCATCCTATGTTCATTCGGATCGGGGCCCTTCTTTTATGTCAGGAGAACTCAAGGCCTATCTCTCGGAACGGGGTATTGCTGCCAGCAGAACGACGCCTTATCATCCGGTCGGGAATGGGCAAGTCGAGCGTTTTAACGCTATCATCTGGAATGCGGTACGTCTGGCTTTGAGATCTCGGGGCCTACCCAACCAGCAATGGGAAGCAGTACTTCCAGACGCATTACACTCCACACGGTCCCTCCTTTCGACCGCCACAAATACGACGCCTCATGAACGATTCTTCCGATTTCAGCGTCGCTCATCCTATGGGATATCTCTCCCGTCATGGCTGACTGCACCGGGACCAGTGCTACTCCGAAGATATGTCCGGGCGTCTAAGAATGACCCCCTGGTAGATGAGGTTGAGCTCACTGACGTCAACCCTACCTACGCCTATATTCGGTATCCTGACGGTCGGGAATCTACCGTGTCATTGCGGGATCTGGCTCCCTGCCCGCCGAAACATAGAGGGACACCAGGGGATGATATTGTACCAGGCACATCTCTGGGCTCGCCAGGTGCCTCTCATCACGATCTGGATCTGACGCCGGCTGGTACCTCACTCCAGCGTGCCGACCTGGGGCAGACTGACTACGAGCCCGTCGGGGCTCGCACGCGCAGCCACGATCCACCCCATACCATACGCTCGGAAACGGATCTGCCACAGCCCTGCCCGACACCCGTTCGGGCACCAGTACACAGTCAGGATCGTCCTGACCCCTCACAGGGCGGGCTGGATTACTTGGACTCTGGTCCACGGCCCGCGACGGGTAAACGGGCTAGGGGCCCTCTACTGCTACGAGAACCCAAACGGGTGCGGCTCTCCCTCGTCCAGCGGCTACGAAATGGAGGGAGAATGTGGTAACACAATACAGCTTCCTGTGACTCGAACTTCATCCCGGCCTCCTAATCTTTTGGGGGGGGAGAATGTGGTAACACAATACAGCTTCCTGTGACTCGAACTTTATTACATCACTTCCTGTGATTAGTCCAGGATAAATACTGGGCTGATCAGTTGGATCCTGGAGAGGCATAGAGTAAGACCTCTTTTGTATGTAGCACCTTTTTAGTTGATTAAAGCTTACTTTAAGTTCACCACGCGTAAGGCTCATTCTTACGACAGTGACACTTCCTACTACAGGGATTTGCTCTCCTGAGTAGCCTTGCAGCTCTACCTGTTCTAAGTGTCAGCTGTGGCTCAGTGGGTAGCACACTCGTCTCTGAGTCAGAAGGTTGTGGGTTCAAGTCACACTCCAGGGACTTGAGCACATAAAGCTAGGCTGATACTCCAGTGCTGTGCTGAGGGAATGCTGCACTGTCGGAGGTGCCGTTTTTTGGATGAGATGTTAAACCGAGGCCCCGTCTGCTCTCTCAGGTGGACGTAAAAAGATCTCATGGCACTATTTCGAAGAAGAGCAGGGGAGTTATCCCCGGTGCCCTGGCCAATATTTATTCCTCAATCAACATCACTAAAACAGATTATCTGGTCATTATCACATTGCTGTTTGTGGGACCTTGCTGTGGGCAAATTGGCTGCCGCGTTTCCCACATTACAACAGTGACTACACTTCAAAAGTCATCTTCTTAGGCAGTCCCTCGGAACCGAGGATGACTTGCTTCCACATTAAAAATGAGTTTACAGGTGACTGATGAGTCCAATGCGGGACCTACAGTCTCTGTCACAGGTGGGGCAGACGGTGGTTGAAGGGGCGGGTGGGTGGGGTGCTTGGGTTGACGTGCGATGCCTGCGCTTGGCTTCCGCTTGCTCCCGGCGAAGAGACTCGAGGTGTTCGGCGCCTTCCCGGATGCTTCTCCTCCACTTTGTGCGGTCTTGGGCCAGGGATTCCCAGGTGTCGGTGGGGATGTTGCACTTTTTCAAGGAGGCTTTGAGGGAAGTCCTTGAAGCATTTCCTCTGCCCACCTGGGGCTCTCTTGCCGTGCCGGAGCTCCGAGTAGAGCGCTTGTTTTGGGAGTCTCGTATCGGGCATGCGGACAATGTGACCCGTCTATCGGAGCTGATCGAGCGTGGTCAAAGCTTCAATGCTGGGAATGTTGGCCTGAGCAAGAACACTGACATTGGTGCGCCTATCCTGCCAATGGATTTGCAGGATCTTGCGGAGGCAGCGTTGGTGGTACCTCTCCAGTGCTTTGAGGTGCCTGCTGCACATGGTCCATGTCTCTGAGGCATACAGCAGGGCGGGTATCACTGCTGCTCTGTAGACCATGAGCTTAGTGCCGGGTTTGAGGTCCTGGTCTTCAAACACTCTCTTCCTCAGGCGACCGAAGGTTGCACTGGCACACTGAAGGCGGTGTTGGACTTTGTTGTCGACGTCTGCCCTTGTTGACAGTAGGCTCCCAAGGTATGGAAAGAGGTCCACGTTGTCCAAGGCCTTGTCGTGGATTTTGATAATCGGGGGGCAGTACTGTGTGGTGGGGGCAGATTGGTAGAGGACCTTTGTCTTACGGATGTTTAGTGTAAGCCCCATGCTCTCGTACGCTTCGGTGAAGGTGTTGACGATGGTTTGGAGTTCGACCTCCGATGAGCACAGACGCAAGCGTCGTCTGCATACTGTAATTCGACGACAGAGTATGGAACGACCTTGGATCTGGACTGGAGGCGACGGAGGTTGAACAGTTTCCCGTTTGTTCTGTAAATTAGCTCCACTCCAGCGGGGAGCTTACTGAAGATGAGATGGAGCATTGCAGCAAGGAAGATCGAGAAGAGCGTTGGTGCGATGACACAGCCTTGCTTGACCCCGGTTCGTACGTGAATTGGGTCTGTGGTGGAACCGTTGGTCAGGATCATGGCTTGCATGTCGTCGTGAAGCAGGCGGAGGATGGTGACAAACTTTTGAGGGCAGCCGAATTTGAGGAGGACACTCCATAATCCCTCACGGTTGACAGTGTCGAAGGCCTTTGTGCGGTTGGTGCTGTTCCCTGCATTTCTCTGCACATTGCTGTTTGTGGGACCTTGCTGTGTGCAAATAGGCTGCCGTGTTTCCCACATTACAACAGTGACTACACTTCAAAAGTACTTCATCGGCTGTAAAACACTTTGAGGCGTCCGGTGGTTGTGAAAGGCGCTATATAAATGCAAGTCTTTCTTTTTACCTTCAATTTCTCTAGTCGATAATCACGCAACTTGTCGTGATATAGTGATTCCGGTACTACGCCCACGGCTGCACCATGGGTATCCTGGTTCCTGCGACATCTACTTGGATGACGATACCTCGCGAATCGCTGTTAGATACCTTCATGCTCCTGATGACGTGAATCTCCAGGAACTCCTCATCGTGCTGCTTCTCTTCAACGGGATGTAATGTCTGGCGATTTCTACTTCTAGCATTGCCAGTTGGTTTATTCTTCTGTCGGCTGCCTTCGCAAGATGCCCAGTTTTCTTGCAGTAGAAACACTCTGTCTTCACATATGGACAGCTTTGAGCGACGTGTTGTCCTAGGCACCGATAGCACGACTTCAATGCACTGTTACCTTGGCCAGTTGCTGAGGCCTTGGGGCCTAACTAGCTTTTACTTTTAGCCCGCAGCCGATTCACCTCGGTTGTCTGACGACTGGAAATGGCGCGGAACTCTCGGGAGTATCGGTCGGCCATATCCATCGACATAGCTGTCTGACAAGCTAAGTCAAAAGTCAAGTTAGTGGTTGTCAACAATTTACCTCTGATACGTTCATTTTTCAACCCACAAACAAAGCGGTCGCGCAACGTTTGGTCTTGAAAGATTCCAAAATGACAGTTACAATGTACTCACTGATACCCTCGTCATTTAATTAATCGCGTGTTCCAAAATGATAACTTTCAGCAATTTCCAGGGGCTCAGGTCTGTGGTGCTGTTCTAACTTGGTTAGGATCTCCTTCAGTGGCGTGTCCTTCAGCTTGGCAGGAACAAGCACATTTTTCAGGGTTTCATACACCTCGGGGCCTGCTTCAGTCAAAAAAATAGCCCGTTTCATTTCTAAAATCACGGTTACGGTTTACATCATCGGGGACTTCGACAATACTATTCGTGGTGAAAAACATTTCTAGCCGTTCCACATACACTCCGAAAGTCTCTCAGTCACGAAGGAACTCACCCAAGCGCCCTATTATTCCCATAGGCGCAGCCATCTGGACTCTTCGTGTGCTCGAAATTTACCTCGGATTTTTAAGTTTTTCTGCAAGACGAAGAACCTCTACCAGTTCCTCCGTTGGTTGGCAGGATTATCCTCCAACAAAAATTTCAGCTAGGGAATCCGCAATCGCATCCTCATCACCAATTCTGTGATACCTTGAGATACAGCATATATATACAGCAGCACAACATGGCTTCCGGTAAGAACTGTACTGCATATGGCTTTATTATTATATACATCAGTAGTCCACCAGGCGGCTCTATTACAGATGGGTCCGAATCCCTTCACCCATGGGACTTTCCACATGAAATGATCAATTAGGGGTTGCCAATGGATACCAAGGCTGTGGCATCTTCAGAATCTTACTCATGGGATAACTCACTCACAGTCAGCTACTTGAAGTAAACTTGTGGTTGATTGAAAAATCCTACCCGCAACTAAGATCACTTACTGAACATAAAAGTTACACTTGCCATTATAGAGCGCTTTATCGCATCAAAACGACTCAAAGTGCTTCCTATAATGAATTAGACGACATGCAGTAACTGCTGATAAGAAGGCAAGCTTCACACGTCTATAGGCTAATAAGCCCCAATTTTCCAACAATGGGTTGAGTTGACCCCAAGCGCATCGTCCAACAGAACATCAGGCGCAACACAAATGATGTCGGGGGGGGGCTGGACTTTGCAACCTGTGCCCACTGGCAGTGAAGGTGTGTGGCAAAGGCGAGGTGTCAGCCGTGGCTCAATGGGTAGCACCCTTGCTTCTGAGTTCATGGAGGTTGTGGGTTCATATTCCCACTCCGGGGACTTGAGCACAAAATCTAGGCTGACACTCCAACGATAGCACTGAGGGAGAGCTGCACTGTCGGAGAGTGCCGTCTTTCGGAAGAGATTTTAAACCGAGGACCCATCTGCCCTCTCGGTTGGATGCTAAAAAATCCCATGGCCACTATTCGAAGAAGAGCAGGGGAGTTCTCTCCAGTGTCCTGGCCAATATTTATCCCCTGACCAACATCACTAAAACAGATTATCTGGTCATTTAACTCATTGCTGCTTGTGGAACCTTGCTGTACACAAATTGGCTGCTGCATTTCTTACATTACAACAGTGACTGCACTTCAAAAGTACTTTCTTGGCTGCAAAGCGCTTTGGGACGTCCTGAGGCTGTAAAAAGCGTTATATAAATAATATAATCATAGAATGATACAGCACAGAAGGAGGCCATTCAGCCCATCATGCCTTTGCTGGCTCTTTGGTAGTACTATCCAATTAATCCCACTCCCATAGCTCTGCAAAATTTTTACCTTCAAGCATTTATCCAATTCCCTTTTGAAAGTTACTAATGAATCTGCTTCCACCGCCCTTTCAGGCAGCGCGTTCCAGATCACAACAACTCGTTGTATACATTTTTTTTCTCCTCATGTCGCCTCTAGGTCTTTTGCCAGTCACCTTAAATCTGTGTCCTCTGGTTACTGGCCATTTTTGCCATTGAAAGAAAAAAAGAAAGACTTACATTTCTATAGCGCCTTTCGCGACCACCGGACATCCCAAAGCGCTTTACAACGAATGAAGTACTTTTTGAAGTGTAGTCACTGTTGTAACATGGGAAACGCGGTAGCCAATTTTGCGCACAGCAAGCTCCCACAAACAGCAATATGATAATGACCAGATAATCTGTTTTTGTTATGTTGATTGAGGGATAAATATTGGCCAGGACACCGGAGATAACTCCCCTGCTCTTCTTTGATATAGTGCCATGGGATCTTTTATGTCGATCTGAGCGAGCAGACGGGGCCTCAGGTTTAAAGTCTCATCCGAAAGACGACACCTCTGACAGTGCAGCACTCCCTCAGCACTGCACTGGAATATCAGCCTAGATTTTGCGCTCAAGTCCCTGGAGTGGGACTTGAACCCACAACCTTCTGACTCAGAGGCAAGTGTGCTACCCACTGAGCCACAGCTGACACATTGGCAACACTTTCTCCTTATTTACTCTATCAAAACCCTTCATGATTTTGAACACCTCTATCAAATCTCCCCTTAACCTTCTCTGCTCTAAGGAGAACAACCCCAGCTTCTCCAGTCTCTCCACGTAACTGAAGTCCTTCACTCCTGGCACCATTCTAACTGCTGCAGAAAATCAGGGCCACCGAGTGAGGATCCACGACTTTGAATCAGCCAACAGGGCAGATGACTGAGCGCAATCCGGAGAGAGAACTTAATCTTCATGAAGCGAGGATGGAACCCTGCCCCCGGTACCACACTGACTGACCTCCGTGGGCAACAATGCGCAAAGCACTGCTCGACCGCTGCAGTCTTCACCTCGTATTGCTCGAGTTGGAAGTACGAAAGGCAGAGTGGTCTCCGCTTGGATTCAAAGGCCGAGAGCTCCTATCCTGAGCCACCCAACCTGGGGGGAGTCAGAAAGGGACTGAGGGATATAGTGAGAAGCTGGTTAGGTGGGGCGGGGGGGGGGGGGGTGGGGGGAGCGGTTGATGTATTGGAATGGAACAGGCTTGTTTGCTCTTACAGTCATTTTCTATTCTTAAACATTCTTCTGTTGCAGGAGGAGATGCAGTCCCTTTGGGATCTGCATTCTATCAGAGCAGCGAGCAGTGTGGGGCAGGGGGTGGGGCTGACCTATTACAGAAGCTCGACACCAAATCTGTGCCGACACTTGATGGTGCTACCAATGGAGAAACGATCGATATTCATTGCCTTCATCCAGCTTTGGTGCACATAAATATGCAAACAACTTAAGAGTCAGAAGTTAGGCATCCCCATTAGCTTCCTTAAAGGAAAACCAGCTCCATTCAACAGGCCGCACAGCCTTCGATGTTTCTGTGCATTCAGGCCTCTCTCCGTTCACTAAAAGTCAGATATTCTCAAGAAGTTTACGAACAGACATTCCCCCTCAGCACCACCCACCCTGCCAACCCCGCAGATAAACCTAAGGAAGACTGGGCTCTCAGCAGCAAGGAGGAAGGTCAGTGATACGATTGTAAGGATGTACTGGAGTTCACTGTCGTTAATTAACCCCATGAGTGTAACTATCTATTTATTCAGTTACACTGTGCATCCATTAAACATCTCGTCAATCAATTATAAGAAAGTGCCAATTTTACATTTTACATTTGACCTTTCTGTTCTGACAAAAGGTCACTGACCTGAAATGTTAACTCTGTTTCTCTCTCTCTCCACAGATGCTGCCTGACCTGCTGAGTATTTCCAGCATTTTCTGTTTTTATTGCCTATTTCACATTGTCTGCTGCATCTATAATATATTAAAAATCTTCCCGTCTATAAAACCTTACTCCCTGTTCTTATATTTTTGTCTCACTTCTTTTTGTTGAACCTTTCCCCATTATAAATTTCCATGTTCACATTTATAATGGGACTTACCCATGTAACTTGTCACGCTGTAATTACACTCTGCCGCCAATGGTGGCACTATAGTTTTGTGTCTCAGTCTGTGCTGCACAGAAACCCTCACCAGCTCTATTATTCTGCTTCCCAAATTGCCATAAGTTTTGCAGTTTCACTATAAATAATGATATGAAATCAAAAGTATTATATAAAAGTAAGGACATATATATCTTTTTAAAATGGGGATTGAATTATATCTGCAAGTCCTGGTCCAATTATCCCCCTGCCCTCCTTAAGCTTAAGCAGGAGAGTGTACTTGGTCCTGCCTCTCAGTGTACCATGACACAGGAGATTGACTAGTGAAAGAAAGCATTTACATTTACATGGCTCCTTCCACGACAGCCCAAAGCACTTCACAGCCAATCAAATACTTTTCAAAGGGTAGTCACTGTTGGAAATGCAGCAACCAATTTGCACACAACAAGCTCCCACAAACAGCAATGTTATATTGACCAGATCTGTTTTAGGTGTTGGTTGAGGGATAAATGTTGGCCAGGACACTGGGATGACTCACCTGCTCTTATCTGAAATAGTGCCATGGGAAGTCCATCCTGAGAGAGCAGACGGGGTCTCCTTTTAACATCTCATCCGAAAGACAGCACCTCCAACAGTGCAGCACTCCCTCGGTCCTGGCACTGGAGTGTCAGCCTGGATTGTTTTATGTTCAAGTCTCTGAGAGTGGGACTTGAACCCACAACCTTCATGACCCAGAGCAAGAGTGCTGCCCATTGAGCCACAACCAACACCTTTGCATAGCATCTGGTTAAAAGCAAATTGTGAACTGCGGTGATGTCCCCCTTGTCATCACTGGAATCTTGCAGAGTAACATGGCTGCTGTCGAATGCGAGAGCAGGGCCTCGGTTTCCACAGTTACCTCCTGAGGAACGAGAAAATGAGTAGGGGCAGACTCGCCTGGCGGCCTCAGGGAGCGGCCTGAGCTGGGGGGAACGTGGGGGGCAAATTGATTTTTCCTTAACCGAGGAAAAGGTCGCGCCTTCTCACTTGGCATGCAGGAGACGACGGGCCCATAGAGGGCGAGCTGACCCAGAGGTATCTCTTTTGTCACAAAAGACAAGCGGCTGAAGCGTGTCGGCCAGGCGAAGGTGCTTGTGTATTCAGGCTCGGCTGCAGGAATCAATAACTGCCCAACAGCATACTCTTTGCCGGCCGTGTAATTATTGTGTGTTTGCATTTTACATTCACTCACTGTTCCCTTCACAAAGAGACCTATAGACTTTGAGAAAGCTTCCATATTGACCTAGCAGAGGCTGACTGCTTACATCTAGTGCTAACAAATCTATCACTAAGCCTCTGCTGCCAGCTCAAGTTGCTGTCATTTCATTTAAAGGGGCACTGCTTCCTCATTTACAGGAACAATATTCTATGCCAGTTTTCACCCCCCCCCCCACTTCCCAGTATACAGTTCCTCCAATGGTGATGGCCCTCTGCCAACAGGCTGCACTACAAAGTTTTTGCGAATGGAGAACTCTTAGTCCTACCACGGACTCTGCTCTCAGGTGGGCGTAAAAGATCCCACGGCACTATTTCGAAGAAGAGCAGGGAGACTTCTCCCCGGTGTCCCGGGGCCAATATTTATCGAATGGAGAACTCTTAGTCCTACCACGGACTCTGCTCTCAGGTGGGCGTAAAAGATCCCACGGCACTATTTCGAAGAAGAGCAGGGAGACTTCTCCCCGGTGTCCCGGGGCCAATATTTATCCCTCAACCAACATCACTGAACCAGATTATCTGGTCACTATCACATTGCTGTTTGTGGGAGCTTGCTGTGCGCAAATTGGCTGCCACGTTTCCTACATTACAACAGTGACTCCACTTCAAAAAGTACTTCATTGGCTGCGAAGCGCTTTGGAACATCCTGAGGTCATGAAAGGCGCTACAGAAATGCAAGTTCTCTCTTTCCTCGATATCTGTTTATCAGAATTCCAGTGTTGGAATTCCAATGCAATTGAAAGGGGAAGGGTGAGGAGTCCAACCACAAACACAAATGGTCTCTTCAAACTACAAATACCTGTATAGTTCGATCAAATCTAGTTTCCAACATCAACAAAGCAGCCTGGATCTAGCGGTGCTCACTGGATGCGGAAGTCCTCACGCAACTTGTGGACCCAGTGGGATCTTTTCTCAGGGTCACCTGAGCACGCACAAGACTGCAAAAGAGAGGCAAGCAGTCAGTCTATCTGAGGCCAGCTGAGTCTTCCAAGGGCTTCCAATTACAATTCACAGCTGATCGATTTGTGGTCTCTCGAATTCTATCTGCGCAACACATCTTTGACGGGAAATATAGTTTGAAGTGAATTCTGTTTATAAAATTTGTTTAAACCAGTCCTTTGTTTGTGGCTGAACATATTTCGGGAAACCACCTGGACATGATCCAAACTTGGCGACTGCACGCCTACTGCCCGGACGCGGGACGTTCCGGACACGAGAAGTCCTGTGCACGGGGATGAGGAGTCCATGGCGTGAGAAGTCCCGGGCGTGTGTGATTTGCAAAAAAACCAGAGGCGACACGAGGAAAACCTTTTTAACGCAATGCGTGGTCAGGATTTGGAATGCGCTGCCTGATAGGGTGGTGGAAACAGATTCAATAGTAGCCTTCAAAAGGGAATTGGATAAATACTTGAAGAGAAAAAATTGCAGAGATATGGGGAAAGAGTGGGGGCAGTGGGACTAACTGGATTGCTCTTCGAAAGAGCCGGCGCAGACTCGATGGGCCGAATGGCCTCCTTCTGTGCTGTACTATCGAGAAGCAGTAGGCTGGCTGGAAATGACGACTCATCCAAGGTGGCACAGCAGGCAGAGGTTGCAGGTAGAGGACGTGCAGGATCTTGCACTCCATCACCTGCCAGAAGACTGTGTAACAGAGTGGACGGCCCATGTACCGCTTGTTGACAAACAGACCAGCAACACTGGGAGCTGCTCGTTTGCAATCTCTTTCAGCCTGCTTCCCAAAAAAACAGTGCAATGAAATCTCGGAATCAGATCCAACCTTTGAGGGGGAATTTTTCTCATCCCATAGTGTACGTTCTATCTGTTTAGAATTTCACTCGAGATACTGAACAGTGGGTAGCCTTCACAAACGCATTTACAGGGGCGCTATGGTGACCAGAGGGATTCCTACCCCTCTGTAGGGTTTTTTTTTTCCACCTCTTTATGGTACAAAAGGTAAGTATCGACCGAGACTGAAACACTTTAGAATGGCTTTCAACACTCTAATTGATATATTGACACTGAGGCAATGAGAGTTTTCCAGATAAACATGCCATGTAACCTCATTCCGGGGAATGCAGCTCGAAACTCGGAATGATCAATTCATCTGATCCGGGAGATTGAGGGGTTAATTCTGCGTCAACTCCCTCCCTAACAACACTGCAGGAACACCTTCACCACACAGGACTGCAGCGGTTCAAGGAGGTGGCTCACCACCACCTTCTCAAGGGCAACTAGGGATGGGCAATAAATGCCGGCCTTGGCGGCGACGGCCACATCTTGTGAATGAATAAATACGTATTCCTTTTAAAATGTCTTCTTTAGAAAACATTGTAAAATGGGTGTTTTTGTACCCTTTTGTTACTACAGAACAGGCTGCCAGTCATTTCCCTATTATGATTTGTAAAGACAGCTGTCCTTGTCATGCTCTGCTTATCTTGTTGTTATTAACTAATGCCCTTTGAAAGTCAGCAACTCTTTCTCAGAACAGTCTGGTGCAACAATAGTATCCACGATACCTTTCGAACTTGGCCAAGGTTCCCAGCATGCCTTCTGATTTTGGTTAATTTCCCTTGGTCCTTTGCTCCAGTGGTGTTTCGATAGAAACGACCCCGTTTCCTCGGTAAGCTATCGATCGCAAACCAGCCCGCCTGTAATTTCGTCTCGCTTGCGACTGACTTCACAGTCCTCCATTTACTGTTCACATTATAATCCATCAGTTTACACAGGCAGACCGAGTCTCTCAAGAACCAAAAACCTTTGTCGTTACTCTCTGCCATGAATGAGTTAACGTACCTCCAGTTTCACAGGATGGAGAGTGAAGTAGTTGAATCAGAGACTAGGGTCCTGAATTTAAATAAAGGAAACTACGATGGTATGAGGCGCGAATTGGGTAGGATTGATTGGGGAATGTCACTCAAAGGGTTATGATGCGGAGATGCCGGTGTTGGACTGGGGTAGACAAAAATGAGAAGTCGCACAACACCAGGTTATAGTCCAACAGTTTTATTTGAAATCACGAGCTTTCGGAGTTTTCGGGTTGACGGTGGATAGGCAATGGCAAACATTCAAAGACTGCATGGATGAACTACAGAATTTGTTCATCCCAGTGAGGCATAAGAATAAAACAAAAAGGGTGACTCAACCGTGGCTAACAAGGGAAATTAGGGATAGCATAAGATCCAAGGAGAGGGCATATAAATTGACCAGAAAAAGCAGTAACCCTGAGGATTGGGAGCAGTTTAGGATTCAACAAAGGAGGACAAAGGGATTAATTAAGAAGGGGAGAATAGAATATGAAAGTAAGCTTGCAGGGAACATAAAAACTGACTGTAAGAGCTTTTATAGATATGTGAAGAGAAAAAGATTAGTGAAATCAAGTGTAGGTCCCTTGCAGTCAGAAGCGGGGGAAGTTATAATGGGGAACAAAGAAACGGCAGACCAATTAAATGCATATTTTGGTTCTGTCTTCACAAAGGAGGACACAAATAACCTCCCAGAGATGTTGGAGAACATAGGGTCTGATGAAAGGGAGGAACTGAAAGAAATCAGTATTTGCAGGGAAATGGTGTTAGGGAAATTGACGGGATTGAAGGCCGATAAATCCCCAGGGCCTGATAATCTACATCCTAGGGTACTTAAGGAAGTGGCCCTAGAAATAGTAGATGCATTGCTGATCATCTTCCAACATTCGATGGAATCTGGAACTGTACCCATGGATTGGAGGGTAGCTAATGTTACCCCACTATTCAAAAAGGGTGGTAGAGAGAAAGCGGGGAATTACAGACCGGTAAGCCTGACATCGGTAGTGGGGAAAATGTTAGAGTCCATTATAAAGGATGTAATAGCTGAGCACTTGAAAAACAGTGACAGGATCGGACAAAGTCAACATGGATTTACAAAAGGTAAATCGTGCCTGACTAATCTACTGGAATTTTTTGAGGATGTAACTGGGAAAATAGATAAGGGAGAACCAGTAGATGTGGTGTATTTGGACTTTCAAAAGGCTTTCGATAAGGTCCCGCATAAGAGATTAGCATGTAAAGTTAAGGCACATGGGATTGGGGGCAAGGTATTGACTTGGATAGAGAACTGGTTGGCGGACAGAAAGCAGAGAGTAGGAATTAATGGGTCTTTTTCCGAGTGGCAGGCAGTGACTAGTGGGGTACCGTAGGGTTTGGTCCTTGGACCCCAGCTATTCACAATATACATTAATGATCTGGATAAGGGAACTAAATGTAACATCTCCAAGTTTGCAGATGACACAAAGCTGGGTGGGCGTGTGTGCTCCGAGGAGGATACTGAGAAACTCCAGGATGATTTGGACAGGTTGGGTGAGTGGGCAGAAGCGTGGCAGATGCAATATAATGTGGATAAATGCGAGGTTATCCACTTTGGTGTCAAAAACAGAAAGGCAGACTATTATCTGAATGGCAATAGATTGGGAGAAGGGGAAGTGCAACGAGACCTGGGTGTCCTTGTGCACCAGTCGCTGAAGGTAAGCATGCAGGTGCAGCAGGCAGTGAAGAAGGCAAATGGTATGTTGGCCTTCATAGCGAAAGGGTTTGAGTATAGGAACAGGGATGTCCTGCTACAGTTGTACAGGGCCTTGGTGAGACCACACCTTGAGTACTGTGTGCAGTTTTGGTCACCTTATCTGAGGAAGGATGTTCTTGCCATGGAAGGAGTTCAGCGAAGATTCACAAGGCTGATACCTGGGATGGCAGGAATGACATATGAGGAGAGATTGGGTCGATTGGGCTTATACTCGCTGGAGTATAGAAGAATGAGAGGGAATCTCATCGAAACATATAAACTTCTGACCGGTCTGGACAAACTAGATGCAGGAAGAATGTTTCCGATGGTCAGAGAGTCCAGAACCAGGGGTCATAATCTAAGGATAAGGGGTAAACTATTTTGGACAGAAATGAGGAAGAATTTCTTCACCCAGAGAGTGGTGAACCTGTGAAATTCTCTACCACAGAAGGTAGTTGAGGCCAAGTCATTAAATATATTCAAGAATGAGTTAGATATATTTCTTAAAGCTAAAGGTATCAAGTGATATGGGGAGAAGGCAGGTACAGGGTACTGAGTTTGGATGATCAGCCATGATCTCATCGAATGGCGGAGTAGGCTCGAGGGGCCGAATGGCCTACTCCTGCTCCTATCTTCTATGTTTCTATGTTTCTATGTCCCTGAATCACAGTAAATCACTTAGTGGAGAATACGTGGGATGCCCGGCCATGTTCTGCCATCGCTACAAGAAGTGGAAGATAAAACAGCACCTGACCAGTGCATACTTTGTCAGATTTATTTACAGTTGAAGGAATATATAAAAGCATAAAGACACATTGAACAACGCAAAACATAAAAACATAAGAAATAGGAGCAGGAGGAAGCCATTCGGCCCCTCGAGCCTGCTCCGCCATTCAATAAGATCATAGCTGATCTTCTACCTCAACTCCACCTTCCCGCACTATCCCCATATCCCTTGATTCCCTCAGTATCAAAAAATCTATCGATCTCTGTCTTGAATATAGTCAATGACTGAGCCTCCACAGCCCTCTGGGGTAGAGAATTCCAAAGATTCACCATCCTCTAAGTGAAGAAATTTCTCCTCATCTCAGTCCTAAATGGCCGACCCCTTATTCTGAGACTGTGACCCCTGGTTCTAGACCCCCCAGCCAGGGGAAACATCCTCCCTGCATCTACCCTGTCAAGCCCCTTAAGAATTTTATATGTTTCAATGAGATCACCTCTCATTCTTCTAAACTCTAGAGAATATAGTAACATTCAGCCCACAAGGGGGCAAATAATAAAAACTAGTAGACGGTCACACCTTTACCCTCCCAGCGCCGCCAGTCTGGCCCTGCTTACTTGGGTTGGTACCGGTGCCTTGGGAGATCCAACGGCATCCAAAAGCCTGATCCTGGTCGCAATCCAAATGGGAAGATGAAAAAAGGAGCTTTTGTTTGTGCAGCCCCTTCGCAAATCCTCAGGGCAGCCCAGAGCGCTTCACAACCAACTGCAGTATTCACCTTTCCAGTGCGGTCACTGTTGTTGTCGTTGTGCGGACGAATGTGGTAGCCGGGCGTGCACAGCAAGATCCCACGAACAGCAAATGAGAGAAATGACCAGTCGATCTATATTTTTTTTTGGCTGTGTTGGTTGAAGGAGGATACCCAGATTTCTCCGCTTCATTTGGACACCTTTCAACCTGGGACACGGAGGCTGATGATATTATTTTCTCGAAGCGTTCTCCCTTCCTCTCTGGAAAGGTTACGGCTGATACTGAGCGCGGCTCCATTGGCAAGTGGCCTTTCATGCCAGAGCCCTAGTCAAGGAGTGTTGAGAGGTTATTCACATGGGGCGAGGGGGTTGCGTGCAGCAAAGCTCAGTCCAGTCAGTTTAAGATAATTGGCAAAAGAACCAGAGGGGGAGGAGATGAGGAGAATTTTTTTTTAGTTGTTGTGATCTGGAACGCGCTGCCTGAAAGGGCGGTGGAAGCAGATTCAACAGTAACTTTCAAAAGGGAATTGGATAAATACTTGAAAAGGAAAAATCTGCAGGGCTACGGGGAAAGAGCTGGGGGAGTGGGGACTAATTGGATAGCTCTTTCAAAGAGCCGGCACAGGCACGATGGGCCGAATGGCCTCCTCCTGTGCTGTGCCGTTCTACGATTCTGTGAAGTGAACTTTGTGCATGCAGCACCGAATATGACCACCAAGGGGCATCCTATGTCCAGCAGATCGCCGGAGTCTCACCAATTCGGGGGTTTGGAGGATAAGCCATTTGATTCGATTTACTTTGGGGGCCACTTGCAGCATCCTGCCCGAGCAAGCTCCGTCCTTCTAAAGGAAAAGCAGTTGCATCCTGAATTTTATAAATCAAAATAAAATGGTTGCACGCCCTGTAGGAATGATGAATGCAGATGAAGTGAAAAGAACCTTGCGTGAAGTATAAGGACAAGCAGTATTAATGCAGAGGCAGAGACGGGGAGAAATTCTACTTCACAGCGCTCAGAAAAGAGAAGGAAAAAGAGAAACATTAAAAAGGGAACAACTCTGAAATGTCAGATGGGGGGGGAAAAAATATCGTTTTGGCACAAAAGGCAGAATTAGCCCAGTGGCTTAATAAACTGATGGGTTTCTTGTTTTTCAAGGACAAATTTTTTACACACACTTACAAACAGGTTTAAATCACAGGGGGAGGTGATTTAAAGTATAAAACTCCCGACATAAATTTACATTCCCAGTCCCCACCTTCTGTGTGTTAATGCATTCCTCTGCCCCCCCTCCCCAAATATTAACACAGTCCCAGGGCACAGACACACATATACAACACCGAGACATCACACACACAGAACATGTATAAATAAAGAGACACATATATACACAATCGGAACACGACTCGAAGCAGACACACACACACACACACACACACATAGCACATGAGAAACTTGTAGATAGAAGAACTACTTTATGGCCAAGGATACTGTTAGATAACCTGTACCGCCAATTGTATCCAGTTGGTATGGTTGGCTGCTACATAAAAATATCCAATTCAATCTGTGGCTTTCCGTTGCCTTTTTACAGGACCCCTATTACCTTAATCAGCAAGGCCAACCACTGTCTGTATTGGAATATGTATAGGAAGTGTTAGAGTGAAGGGCTGGATCTGTTAATGGAGTGGCCTGTCCTGTTTTATGGGATTGTTGTTTGCTGATTGAGTGTTTTTTTTGTTGTTGCACTTATTCAATACTTACATTGTTATTATTTTAAATGTGATTCAGTTTCCCTCGGAGCAAAAATAGACCAGTTTATACAAACGTGTTTTTGTGTGAACTCATTCAGAACAAAGGTGAATGATCAATGGCAGCAGCGAAGTGAGAGGTGGACAAGTCCATCAGACGGAACGGCCTGGCGCCCGTCACCCTGACTGTTAGCACAACTGAGAGCCCATCACGGCTGAGTAGTAAAGGTTTAGAAATGGCCATTTGTCAACGGGAACGGAGAGCGATGTTGGACTGTTTTCAAAACGGGGTTTTTGAACTGAGCGTTTGAATGGAACAAGTAGTCGGTTGGGAAATGAGCAGCTCTTCTTCCAGCCCCCTGGGCTGAGGTGTGAGCCGTGAGGCGGAGGGCTCAGAGCTTGCAGTCCTTTCAGTGACTCTCTCCATTGATAAAAATGAGAAGTTGCACAACACCAGGTTATAGTCCAACAGTTTTATTTGAAATCACGAGCTTTCGGAGCGCTGCTCCTTCGTCAGGTACAGCCTCTGCAGAGTGTGAGCGCAAGGTTGAACTCAGTGGTTCTTATTAAACGATGAGTTTTTCTTTGGGGAGGGGTGGGAGCAGGGTGGTGTGGGGTGGGGGGGCTGACAGTATTACGTTTGGAACACTGGTTTCATTCTCGTTATACAATGCTTGAATTTAGATATATCTAAATATCAATATATAGCAGTTTTACCTGATGAACTCAACTAGCCAAGGTTGAACGGCGCTGATTATTTTGTTCAGTTGATAGGAACACAGGAACAGGAGGAGGTCATTCAGCCCCTCGAGTCTGTTCCACCATTCAATGAGATCATGGCTGACCTGTATCTTAACTCCATCCACCCGCCTTGGTTCCATAACCCTTTATACCCTTGCCTAACAAAAATTTATCAATTCTCAGTCTTCCCATTTTCAATTGACCCCCAGCCTCAATAACTTTTGGGGGGAGAGAGTTCCAGATTTGCACTACCCCTTTGAGAGAAGAAGTGCTTCCTGACAACAGCTCTGAACGGTCTAGCTCTAATTTTAAGGCTATGTCCCCTTATTCTGGACTCGCCCCACCAGAGGAAATAGTTTCTCTCTATCCACCCTATTGATTGCTGTAATCATCTTGAACACCTCAATTAGATCACCCCTTAATCTTCTATACTGAAGGGACGACAAGCCTAGTCTATGCAAACTGTCCTCATAATTTAACCCTTTTAGCCCCGGTATCATCCCTGAAATCCAGCGTGATTACCTCAGCAGTGAGAGAGAAATTTGAAGAGGTTTTTTCCTGAAGTTTTACCTGTGCTTTTTCCACACTCTCGGGGGAAGGGGTGCTCAGTAAATTGGGGGAATACGATAGTGAAAACCATGGAGTACAGCTGGAAGGGGCAGTGGTTAACAAGCCAGATTGGGAATTTGCTCTTTTGTCCCACGACTTCTCACTTTCTTATGGATTTCCTTCTTTCCACATTTCTCCCCTTTTTGTTTGACAGTGAATAAACGTTAACTGTGGAGATTTACCCACAGTTCCCGATTTGCCACCTCCTAACACCAAAATCTTATCACCCTGCGGTAGGACTTCGCCAGAGAGTAGTATTCATGCAAAATGAGTGGAGTACACTTAGTACCAGCAGGGAGCGAGAGGGGGAGAGAGGAGAAGTGGAGAGAGGAGAGGAGGGAGGGAGAGAGAGGAGGAGTGGAGAGAGGAGGGAGGGAGAGGAGATGTCCTACGGGGAGTGTTTGCGAGTGCTGTTGGGGAGGGTTTAAACTAAAATGGCAGGGGGTTGGAAACCTGTGCAGGGAGACAGAGGAAAGGGAAGCAAGGATAGAAACAAAAGACAGGAAGGAGAAAAGCAAAAGTGGAAGGCAGAGAAATCAAGGGTGTAAATCAAACAGGGCCACAGTAAATAATAATTCTAAAAACATCGAAACATAGAAACATAGAAAATAGGTACAGGAGTAGACCATTCGGTCCTTCGAGCCTGCACCGCCATTCAATGCGTTCGTGGCTGAACATGCTACCTCAGTACCCCATTCCTGCTTTCTCACCATACCCCTTGATCCCCCTACTTGTGAGTGTTATATCTAACTCCCTTTTGAATATATTTAGCGAACTGGCCTCAACAACCTTCTGTGGAAGAGAATTCCATAGATTCACCACTCTCTGGGTGAAGAAGTTCCTCCTCAGCTCAGTCTTAAATGGCTTCCCCTTAATCCTTAGACTGTGACCCCTGGTTCTAGTTTTCCCTAACATTGGGAACATTCTGCCCGCATCTAATTTGTCTAAACCAGTCAGGATTTTAAATGTCTCTATAAGATCCCCCCTCATTCTTCTGAACTCCAGAGGATACAAGTTCAGTTGACCCAATCTTTCTTGATATGTCAGACCGGCCATCCCAGGAATCAATCTAGTAAACCTTCGCTGCACTCCCTCAATAGCAAGAATGTCCTTCCTTAAGTTAGGAGACCAAAACTGCGCACAATACTCCAGGTGTGGCCTCACCAAGGCCCTGTACAACTACAGCATCACCTCCCTACTCCTGTACTCAAATCCCCTTACTATGAAGGCCATCATTCCGTTTGCTTTCTTGACTGCCTGCTGCACTTGCATTCCCACCTTCAGTGACTGATGTACCATGACGCCCAGGTCTCGTTGCACCTCCCCTTTCCCTAATCTGCCACCATTCAGGTAATAGTCCGTCACTCTATTTTTACCACCAAAGTGGATAACCTCACATTTATCCACATTGTACTTCATCTGCCATACATTTGCCCATTCACCCAACCTGTCCAAGTCACCCTGTAGCCTCCTAGCATCCTCCTCATTGTTCACACTGCCTCCCAATTTAGTGTCATCCGCAAATTTGGAGATATTACATTTAATCCCTTCGTCCAAATCATTAATATATAATGTAAACAGCTGGGGTCCCAGCACCGAACCCTGCGGTACCCCGCTGGTCACTGCCTGCCATTCTGAAAAGTACCCATTTACTCCTACTCTTTGTTTCCTGTGTGCCAACCAGTTCTCAATCCACGTCAACACATTACCCCCAATCCCATGTGCTTTAACTTTGCTCACCAATCACTTGTGTGGGACCTTGTCGAAGGCCTTCTGAAAGTCCAAATACACCACATCTACTGGTTCCCCCCTGTCCACCCTATTGGAAACATCCTCAAAAAATTCCAGAAGATTTGTCAAGCATGATTTCCCTTTCACAAATCCATGCTGACTTGGACCTATCATGTCGCCACTTTCCAAATGGTCTGTTATGACATCTTTAATAATTGCTTCCATCATTTTACCCACGACCGATGTCAGGCTGACCGGTCTATAATTCCCTGCTTTCTCCCTCCCTCCTTTTTTAAAAAGAGGGGTTACATTGGCCACCCTCCACTCCATCGGAACTGAACCAGAGTCTAAGGAATGTTGGAAAATGATCGTCAATGCATCCACTATTTCCAAGGCCACCTCCTTAAGTACTCTGGGATGCAGACCATCAGGCCCCGGGGATTTTTCAGCCTTCAGTCCCATCAATTTTCCCAATACCTTTTCCCGACTAATAAGGATTTCCCTCAGCTCCTCCCTCTTACCAGATCCTCTGACCCCTTTTATTTCCGGCAGGTTGTGTGTGTCCTCCACAGTAAACACCGAACCAAAGTACTTGTTCAATTGATCTGCCATTTCCTTGTTCCCCATTACGACTTCCCCTGTTTCCGACTGCAGGGGACCTACGTTTGTTTTTACTAACCTCTTTCTTTTTACATATTTATAGAAGCTTTTGCAGTCCATTTTAATGTTCTCTGCAAGCTTCCTTTCATATTTTATTTTCCCTGCCCTAATCAAACCCTTCGTCCTCCTCTGCTGAGTTTTGAAGTTCTCCCAGTCCCCGGGTTTGCTGCTACTTCTGGCCAATTTGTATGCAACTTCCTTGGTTTTAATACTATCCCTGATTTCCCTTGTTAGCCATGGTTGAGCCACCTTCCCTTTTTTATTTTTACGCCAGACCGGGATGTACAATTGTTGTAGTTCATCCATGCGATCTCTAAATGTCTGCCATTGCCCTTCCACTGATAGCCCCTTAAATATCGCTTGCCAATTTAACCTCACCAATTCACGCCTCATACCCTCAAAGTTGCCCTTATTTAAGTTCTGGACCATGGTCTCTGACTTAACTGTTTCCTTCTCCATCCTAATGTAGAACTCCACCATACTATGGTCACTCTTCCCCAGGGGGCCTCGTACCACAAGATTGCTGATTAGTCCTTCCTCATTACACAACACCCAGTCCAGGATGGCCTCCCCTCGAGTTGGTTCCTCAACATATTGGTTTAGGAAACCATCCCTTAAACACTCCAGGAAATCCTCCTCCACCGTATTGCTTCCAGTTTGAGTAGCCCAATCTATATGCATATTAAAGTCACCCATGATAACTGCCGTGCCTTTTTTGCACGCACCTCTGATTTCCTGTTTCATACCCTCCCCCACCTCACTACTGCTGTTTGGAGGTCTGTACACAACTCCCACTAACGTTTTCTGCCCTTTGGTGTTCTGCAGCTCAACCCATATTGATTCCACATCCTCCAAGCTGATGTCCTTCCTAGCTATTGCATTAATCTCCTCTTTAACCAGCAATGCTACCCCACCCCCTTTTCCTTTTATTCTATCCTTTCTAAATGTTGAATACCCCTGGATGTTCAGTTCCCAGCCTTGATTGTTCTGGAGCCACGTCTCTGTAATCCCAATCACATCGTATCCGTTAACATCTATTTGCACAGAAGGACAAAGAGTGTTAAAAAATCAAGCCTGAAGGCTTTGTGTCTTAATGCGAGGAGCATTCGTAATAAGGTGGATGAATTAGCTGTGCAAATAGATGTAAACGGATATGATATAATTGGGATTACGGAGACATGGCTCCAGGATGACCAAGTCTGGGAATTCAACATCCAGGGGTATTCAATATTCAGGAAGGACAGGAAAAAAGGAAAAGGAGGTGGGGTAGCATTGCTGGTTAAAGAGGAGATTAACACAATAGTAGCTCTGATGATGTGGAATCTGTATGGGCAGAGCTGAGAAATACCAAGGGGCAGAAAACGTTAGTGGGAGTTGTATACAGACCCCCAAACAGTAATGCTGAGGTTGGGGATGGCATTAAATGGAAAATTAGAGACGCGTGCAATAAGGGCACAGCAGTTATCATGGGTGACTTTAATCTACATATAGATTGGGCTAACCAAATTAGTAACAATACTGTGGAGGAGGAATTCCTGGAGTGTATATGTCGAGGAACCAACTAGAGATCAGGCCATCTTAGACTGGGTATTATGTAATGAGAAAGGATTCATTAGCAATCTTGTTGTGCGAGCCCCCTTGGGGAGGAGCGATCATAATATGATAGAATTCTTCATTAAAATGGAGAGTGAAGTAGTTGACTCAGAGACTAGGGTCCTGAATTTAAATGAAGGAAACTACAATGGTATGAGGCACGAGTTGGCTAGGATGGATTAGGAAACGTTACTTAAAGGGTTGATGGTGGATAGGCAATGGCAAACATTTAAAGATCGCATGGATGAACTACAGAATTTGTTCATCCCTGTTTGGCATAAAAATAAAACAAAAAAGGTGACTCAACTGTGGCTGACAAGGGAAATTAGGGATAGCATAAGATCCAAGGAGAGGACATATAATCTGGCCAGAAAAAGCAGCAAACCTGAGGATTGGGAGCAGTTTAGGATTCAGCAAAGGAGGACGAAGGGATTAATTAAGAGGGGGAAAATAGATTATGAGAGTAAGTTTGCAGGGAACATAAAAACTGACGGTAAAAACTTCTATAGATATGTGAAGAGAAAAAGATTGGTGAAGTCAAGCGTAGGTCCCTTGCAGTCAGAATCAGGGGAATTTATAATGGGGAACAAAGAAATGGCAGCCCAATTAAATACATACTTTGGTTCTGTCTTCACAAAGGAGGACACAAATAACCTCCCAGAGATGTCGGGGAACATAAGGTCTAACGAGAGGGAGGAATTGAATGAAATCAGTATTTGTAGGGAAATGGTGTTAGGGAAATTGACGGGATTGAAAGCTGATAAATCCCCAGGGCCTGATAATCTACATCCTAGGGTACTTAAGGAAGTGGCCCTAGAAATAATTGATGCATTGCTGGTCATCTTCCAAAATTCTATAGACTCTGGAACAGTTCCCATGGATTGGAGGATAGCTAATGTAACCCCACTATTTAAAAAAGGTGGGAGAGAGAAAACGGGGAAGTATAGACCGGTAAGCCTGACATCGGTAGTGGGGAAAATGCTAGAGTCCATTATAAAAGATGTAATAGCAGAGCACTTGGAAAACAGTGACGGGATCGGACAAAGTCAACATGGATTTACAAAAGGTAAATCATGCTTGACTAATCTACTGGAATTTTTTGAGGATGTAACTGGTAGAATAGATAAGGGAGAACCAGTGGATGTGATGTAAGTGGACTTTCAGAAGGCTTTCGATAAGGTCCCGCATAAGAGATTAGCGTGCAAAGTTAAAGCACATGGGATTGGGGGTAAGGTACTGTCTTGGATAGAGAACTGGTTGGCAGACAGGAAGCAAAGAGTTGGAATAAACGGGTCTTTTTCCGAGTGGCAGGCAGTGACTAGTGGGGTACCGCAGGGATCGGTGCTAGGACCCCAGCTATTCACAATATATATAAATGATCTAGATGAGGGAACTAGATGTAATATCTCCAAGTTTGCAGATGACACAAAGCTGGGTGGGCGTGTGTGCTGTGAGGAGGATGCAGAGAAACTCCAGTATGATTTGGACAGGTTGGGTGATTGGGCAGATGCATGGCAAATGTAGTATAATGTGGATAAATGCGAGGTTATCCACTTCGGTGGCAAAAATGGGAAGACAGATTATTATCTGAACGGCAATAGATTGGGAAAAGGGGAAGTGCAATGAGACCTGGGTGTCCTTGTGCACCAGTCGCTGAAGGTAAGCATGCAGGTGCAGCAGGCGGTTAAGAAGGCAAATGGTATGTTACATAAGAACATAAGAACATAAGAAATAGGAGCAGGAGTAGGCCAATTGGCCCCTCGAGCCTGCTCCGCCATTCAATAAGATCATGGCTGATCTGATCCTAACCGCCAATCTACTATCACAGAACCATCTCCTGAACCTAACAGAATTGGACACACGAAATAGGAGCAGGATCAGGCTACATGGTCCCTGGGCCCGCTACGCTACCCACAGGGCCATGACCGATCCGAACCTAGACTCATGTCAAAATTCCTGCCCGCTCCCCGTAACCCTTAATTCCCTTTACTTCTAGGAAACTGTCTATTTCTGTTTTAAATTTATGTAATGATGTAGCTTCTACAGCTTTTTGGGGCAGCATATTCCATGGACCTACCACCCTCTGAGTGAAGTAGTTCCTTCTCATCTCAGTTTTGAAAGAGCAGCCCCTTATTCTAAGACTATGCCCCCTAGTTCTAGTTTCACCCATCATCGGGAACATCCTCCCCGCATCCACCCGATCCAACCCCTTCACAATCTTATATGTTTCAATAAGATCGCCTCTCATTCTTCTGAACTTCAATGAGTAGAGTCCCAATCTACCCAACCTCTCCTCATATGTCCATCCCCTCATCCCCGGGATTAACCGAGTGAACCTTCTTTGTACTGACTCGAGAGCAAGTATGTCTTTTCTTAAGTATGGACACCAAAACTGTATGCAGTATTCCAGGTGCGGTCTCACCAATACCTTGTACAACTGAAGCAATACCTCCCTATTTTTATATTCTATCCCCTTAGCAATGAAAGCCAACATTCCATTGGCCTTCTTAATCACTTGCTGCACCTGCATACTAACCTTTTGAGTTTCGTGCACCAGGACCCCCAGTTCCCTCTGTACTTCAGTACTTTCCAGTTTCTTGCCATTTAGATAATAACTTGCTCTACTATTTTTCCTGCCAAAGTGCATAACCTCACACTTTCCAGTATTGTATTCCATCTGCCAAATCTCTGCCCACTCACTTAGCCTGTCTATGTCCCCTTGCAGATTTTTTATGTCCTCCTCACTCACTACTTTCCCTCCTATCTTAGTATCATCTGCAAACTTTGATATGTTACACTCGGTCCCCTCCTCCAAATCGTTAATATAGATTGTAAAGAGTTGGGGACCCAGTACTGACCCTTGCGGAACACCACTAGTCACTGATTGCCAGTCTGAGAATGAACCATTTATCCCAACTCTCTGCCTTCTGTTAGATAGCCAATCCTCTATCCATGCCAGAATATTACCCCCAATCCCGTGATTTTTTATCTTAAGCAATAATCTTTTGTGTGGCACCTTGTCAAATGCCTTTTGGAAGTCTAAATACACCACATCCACTGGTTCCCCTTTATCCACCCTGTGTGTTACTTCCTCAAAGAACTCAAGTAAATTTGTCAAACATGACTTCCCCTTCATAAAACCATGCTGACTTTGTCCTATTAAATTATGATTATCCAAATGTCCCGTTACTGTCTCCTTAATAATGGACTCCAAAATTTTACCTACCACAGATGTTAGGCTAACCGGTCTATAGTTTCCAGCCTTCTGTCTACTGCCCTTTTTAAATAAGGGTGTTACATTAGCAGTTTTCCAGTCTGCCGGGATCTTTGCTGAGTCCAGGGAGTTTTGGAAAATTATTACCAATGCATCCACAATCCCTACCGCCACTTCCCTCAAGACCCTAGGATGTAAGCCATCAGGTCCAGGTGATTTATCTGCCTTGAGTCCCATTATTTTACCGAGTACCACTTCCTTAGTGATTTTGATCGTGTTTAGCTCCTCCCCCCCATAGCCCCCTGTTTGTCCAGTGTTGGGATATTCTTAGTGTCCTCTACTGTAAAGACTGATACAAAATATTCATTCAGTGTATTTGCCATCTCCATATTTCCCACCATTAATTTCCCGGTCTCATCCTCTAAGGGACCAACATTTACTTTAGCCACCCTTTTTCTTTTTATATAACTATAAAAACTCTTACTATCTGTTTTTATATTTTTTGCTAATTTACTTTCATAATCTATCTTCCCTTTCTTAATCAATCTTTTTGTTATTTTTTGCTGTCTTTTAAAGTTTTCCCAATCCTCTATCCTCCCACTAGATTTGGCTACCTTATAAGCCCTTGTTTTTAGTCGAATACTGTCCTTAATTTCTTTACTTAGCCACGGATGACTGTCTTTTCTTTTACACCCTTTTCTTCTCAGTGGAATATATTTTTTTTGGAAGTTGTAAAATAACTCCTTAAATGTACACCACTGATCATGTATCGTCTTACCCTTTAATCTATTTTCCCAATCCACTCTACTAAATTCCGCTCGCATACCTTCATAGTCTCCTTTATTCAAGCTTAGCACGCTTGTTTGAGATCCAACCTTCTCACCCTCTAATTGAATATGGAATTCAACCATGTTATGGTCACTCATTCCAAGGGGATCCTTTACTAGGACATTTTTAATTAATCCTGTCTCGTTACACAGGACCAGATCTAAGGTTGCTTGCCCCCTGGTCAGTTCAGTTACATACTGCTCAAGAAACCCATCCCTAATACATCCTCAAGGCAGCCCTGCCCAATTTGATTTGTCCAATTAATATGATAGTTAAAATCCCCCATAATTATAGATGTTCCCTTATTACAAGCCTCAACTATTTCCCGATTGATACTCCGTCCAACAGAGTTGCAACTGTTCGGAGGCCTATAGACTACGCCCACTAGTGTTTTTTTCCCCTTATTATTCCTTATCTCCACCCAAACTGTTTCATTATCCTGATCTTTTGACCCAATATCATTTCTCTGTATTACAGTGATTCCTTCCTTTATTAACATAGCCACCCCACCTCCCCTTCCTTCCTGCCTGTCCTTCCTGATCGTTAAATAACCTGGTATGTTTAATTCCCAGGCATTGTCACCCAGCAGCCATGTTTCTGTAATGGCCACAAGATCATACCCATATGTAGTTATTTGTGCCATTAACTCATCTATTTTGTTACGAATGCTACGTGCATTCAGATAGAGAACTTTCAAATATGTTTTGTGACACTTAGTTCCTGCTTTTGCCCTTTTTATTACTTTACCTTTTACTCCATACCTTCTGCCCCTTCCTGACACACTCTGGTTTTTAATTTCCCCACTGCTACCTAAGTCTATGACCTTCTCTGTTGTCATTTTTATTATTTGCTCTCTAGGAACCTCCCCCCCACTAGTTAGTTTAAAGCCCTCTCTACAGCCCTAGTTATATGATCTGCCAGGACTCTAGTCCCAGCACTGGCCAAGTGAAGCCCGTCCCAACGGAACAGCTCCCTCCTGCCCCAGTACTGGTGCCAGTGTCCCAGGAAGCAAAACCCATTTCTCCCACACCAGTCTTTGAGCCACTCATTTAACTCTCTAATTTTATTTGTCCTAGCCAAATTTGCTCGTGGCTCAGGTAATAATCCAAAGATTATTACCCTTGAGGTTCTGTTTTTTAATTTGAATCACAACAACAATGCAGATAGAGGCCATTTTGGCCCATCGAGCCTGCACCGACACATATCCCACCCTATCCCCGTAACCCCACGTATTTAATCCCCCTAACGCTAAGGGTCAATTTATCATAGCCAAACCAACCTAAACCGCACATCTTTGGACTGTGGGAGGAAACCGGAGCACCCGGAGGAAACCCACGCAGACACGGGGAGAATGTGAAAACTCCACACAGACAGTCACCCGAGGCCGGATTCGAACCCGGGTCCCTGGCGCTGTGAGGCAACAGTGCTAACCACTCGCTAGCTTTGACCCCTAGCTGCTCATACTCCTTTAACAGAACCGGCTTCCTTGTCCTATCTACGTCGTTTGTACCAACATGGACCATGACAACTGGATCCACCCCCTCCCACTGCAAGTTTCTTTCCAGCCCAGAGGAGATGTCCTTAACCCTGGCACCGGGCAGGTAACACAGCCTACGGGACTCTCGCTCTCGGCTGCAGAGAACTCTATCTATCCCCCTAATAATACTATCCCCTACCACTACAACATTTCTATTTACTCCCCCCTCTTGAATGGCCCCCCGTTCCACGATGCTGTGGCCAGGTTGCTCATCCTCCGTGCAGTCCCTGCTCCCGTCCCCACAGGGAGTAAGAACCTCGAACCTGTTGGACAAGAGCAAGGGCTGTGGCTCCTCCAACACTACCTCCTGGATCCCCGTACCTGCCTCACTCGTAGTCACACCATCCTGTCCCTGACCATGGGCTACATCTGAATTAATTAACTTCATTGGTGTGAGCACCTCCTGAAACACAGAGTCCAGGTACTTCTCCCCCACCCTGATGTGTCGCAGTGTCTGAAGCTCAGACTCCAGCTCATCAACACGGAGCTGGAGTTCCTGTAGCAGCAGACACTTGTCACAGATGTAATCACCGTGAGCCTCAATGGGGTCCACCGGCTCCCACATCTCGCAACAGTAACACATCACCTGCTCCATTCTATGTAATTAATTAATTTTTTTATTGTTAGTTATGGACACTCTCTGCCCGATTATAGATGCTAGTATCCCCTCTAATTAATTGGTGGGAATGCATTTGGCTTTAAAAGCCTAACATTAGAATAATTACTTTTCAAAATCCGTTCTGTGGGGAAAAAAATGGTCAGTAAAATATACTGAACCGTGACACCAACAATGCAGAAAGCACCTGACTGCCCATATTTAGGGGTGGGGGGGGGATGGGAGAGGCTGCCCGAGGCCGGAATAAAATGCCTCATACTTCCCCAGAGGCAGCACCCGCTTATGTTTGCCACTGGAGGCGATGTGTCTGTAGGGGAGCGCAGGGAGAAGGCAGCAATTGGTTCTCTCTACTTCCAGAGCCGCTTCACCGCCTGATTCCCAATACCAGCATGGATTAGGAGTCCGGCATTAGTTTCTGCTTTTTCTCCTCTCGTCAGCTGTGGCTCAGTGGGTAGCACTCGCGCCTCTGAGTCAGAAGGTTGTAAGTTTAAGTCCCACTCCAGAGACTTGAGCACAAAAATCTAGGCTGACACTCCCAGGGCACTGCTGAGGGAGCGCTGCACTGTCGGAGGTGCTATCTTTCGGATGAGACGTTAAACCGCGGTCCCGTCTGCTGTCTCAGGTCGACGTAAAACATCCCATGGCACTATTTCGAAGAAGAGCAGGGGAGTCATCTCCGGTGTCCTGGCCAATATTTATCCCTCGACCAACATCACTAAGAACAGATTATCTGGTCATTATAAGAACATAAGAACGTAAGAAATAAGAGCAGGAGTCGGCCATACGGCCCCTCAAACCTGCTCCGCCATTCAGTAAGATCATGGCTGATCATCGACCTCAACTCCACTTTCCCGCCCGATCCCCATATCCCTTCATTCCCCTAGAGTCCAAAAATCTATCGATCTCTGCCTTGAATATACTCAAAGACTCAGCATCCACAGCCCTCTGGGGCAGAGAATTCCAAAGATTCACAACCCTCTGAGTGAAGAAATTCTTCCTCATCTCAGTCTTAAATGGCCTACCCCTTATCCTGAGACTATGCCCCCTGGTTCTAGACACTCCAGCCAGGGGAAACAACCTCTCAGCATCTACCCTGTCAATCCCCCTCAGAATCTTGTATGTTTCAATGAGATCACCTCTCATTCTTCTAAACTCCAGAGAGTATAGGCCCATTCTACACAATCTCTCATCATAGGACAGCCCTCTCATCCCAGGAATCAATCTAGTGAACCTTCGTTGCACCGCCTCCAAGGCAAGTATATCCTTCCTTAGATAAGGAGACCAAAACTGTGCACACTACTCCAGGTGTGGTCTCACCAAGGCCCTGTACAATTGTAGCAAGACTTCCTTACTCTTATACTCCAACCCCCTTGCAATAAAGGCCAACATGCCATTTGCCTTCCTTATTGCTTGCTCTACCTGCATGCTAGCTTTCTGTGTTTCTTGCACGAGGACACCCAAATCTCTCTGAACACCAACATTTGTAAGTTTCTCACCATTTAAAAAATATTCTGTTTTTCTATTCTTCCTACCAAAGTGAATAACCTCACATTATACTCCATCTGCCACCTTACTGCCCACTCACTTAGTCTATCTATATCCCTTTGCAGGCTCTTTGGGCTGGATTTTGTGAATGGAGACGTGCTGGAGGCGGGACTGCTGCTTGTCGGGTCTCAGTCCCGCCTCCATCAGCCTCTGGCCAACCAGCGGGATTTTCCCCTGATTGACCTTGTTAAGCCCGCCCTGCAGGCTCAGCAGGCCAATTAGGGGGAAGTCACTGACAGAGCACGTCAACATCTGACGTGCCATCTGTCAAGACTTCTTGAAAGAAGAAATGTCAGCGTTTGACAGCTCTGTGAAACTGTCAAACACCGACTTTCTGTGTAGTTTGATGAGCCCTTGTGTTCAGGACCCATCAAACCTTTCTAGTTTGTAGAAATCAGATGACTGTTGGTTCGGAGGATCCAACAGCCAGTCTGTGAAATCTACAACGAAGATGTCGGGACTCCGGAACCACCGCGGCTGAAGGCTGTAGGCAGAAACAAAGGTAAGTGAACATTTTATAACACTTTACACTCACCTCACATACTTACCACTCCACACTTGCACCCATCGCTCACCTCTACATCGCACTTTCAGGCCCCTCCGACCCCCGCAGACCTCCTACTCGACTCCTCCAACCCGGCGGGGTTCTCCGAGGTTGGGAAGCCTGCACTTGAAAAGGTAAAATGGGACTAATCCTTTTTTCTGCCTGTTAACTACCTGTCAACAGGCAGTTAAAAGGATTTAATCCCTTTCCCGCCTCGAGGAGATGGGACCCGGGACAGGACGGCTTCCCGCCTCCTGGCAAAAGGGCACGGAGGCGGGATGGGGGTGGGTTTGCCATCCGCCCCCACTTTCTGCAACTTTACCGGCAGTCCCGCCTCCATACCCACCTCCTCGGGGCTGACAAAATCCAGCCCTTTGTGTTTTTTTCACAGCTTACTGTCCCACCTAGCTTTGTATCATCAGCAAAATTGGATACATTATACTCGGTCCCTTCATCTAGGTCATTAATATAGATTGTAAATAGCTGAGGCCCCAACACTGATCCTTACGGCACCCCACTAGTTACAGCCTGCCAACCTGAAAAAGATCTTTTTATCCCTACTCTCTGTTTTCTGCCCGTTAACCAATCCTCTATCCATGCTACTATATTACCCCCAACCTCATGAGCCCTAATCTTGTGTAATAATTTTATGTGGCACCTTATCGAATGCCTTTTGGAAATCCAAATATACTACATCCACTGGTTCCCCTTTATCTACCCTGCTAGTTACATCCTCAAAAACTCTAATAAATTTGTCAAACACGATTTCCCTTTCATAAAACCGTGTTGACTCTGCCTAATCATGTTATGATTTTCTAAGTGACTTGATACCACTTCCTTAACAATGGATTCCAGCATTTTCACGACTGATGTCAGGCTAACTGGCCTGTAGTTCTCTGTTTTTTCCCTCCCTCCTTTCTTGAATAGCGGTATTACATTTGCGACCTTCCAATCCGCTGGGACCGTTCCAGAATCTAGTGGATCACATTGCTGTTTGTGGGAGCTTGCTGTGCGCAAGTTGGCTGCCGCGCTACCTTCATTACAACAGTGACTACACTTCAAAAAAAGTATTTCATTGGTCGTAAAGCGCTTTGGGATGTCTGGTGGTCGTGAAAGGCGCTATACAAATGCAAGTCTTTCTTTCAGATCGCATCATGTAGAAAGTCCTGATAAGGTCTTCCCAGATAACACATGCTGCGTGAGATCTCCTGGACTGGTTTTGGTCGCCTGAGAGGGTTCGGAGAGGAATTTTCCAGTGTACCTTTTCACTTATTGGCCCTGGGCGTTTTTCTCTGGATTTGTTTTTGCCTCTCCCAGGAGATTACATGGCTGCGGAGCGGGAGTGAGGAGGGGAGGGTTAGGAAGTGTCTAGTCACGGTGCTTCGGTCATCATGATTGTGGGGCAGGCTTGATGGAATGGCTGGTCTTTTCCTGCCCGTTAATTTCATATGCTCCTATCCACTCGTTTTTTTCGTGGGTGTGACTGAAAATCACTTTGCTGGTCCGCAGTAGCTGAAGCAACAGCTTCTTTTACATAAACAACACGGGCGTTTTGAAGATCGGGTTTACGGTTGAAAGCGCCGAAATTGCCTGATGCCTCCATAGGGCCAACAGCAAGCCGCCATCGCCCTGGAACCTCAGGAGCATCCTCAGTAAAAATCAAGGGCAGGCTTTTTATTAAATCAGGACCGCAGCCACAAGCACTCTCCAGTGATAGATGTTACCGTCTCCCTGGTTACTGTCGGACCGATTAAGAAAGCCCATATTGATCGTGCTAAAATCTGTTTACCGGCTAATCAAAATATCAATTGTTTCCTGTAACAAAGAAATCAACAAGGGAAAATCTGATACGGTACATTTAGAAACCGAGAAAGGAAGAGAGGGACAGAAAAAGGCAACTCATTGCGCTATCAGTTCGGCCTTAATCTAAATTGCTTTGAGTTCTTGTATATATTAATACTCCTAACGCATGACCTACTATTGGGAACGGTAGCATAGTGGTTATGTTACTGGACTAACAATCCTAATAGGCCTGGACGAATGATCCAGAGATGTGAGTTCAAATCCTGGCAGCTGTGGAATTTAAATTGTTAATTAAATTAATCTGGAATAAAAAGCTAGTGTTAGTAATGGTGACCATGAAACGACCAGATTGTCATAAAAACTCATCTTGTTCACTGATGTCCTTTAGGGAAGGAAATCTGTTGTTCTTACCTGGTCTGTGACTCCAAACCCACAACAATGTGGTTGACCCTTAATTGCCCTCTGAAATGGCCGAGCAAGCCATTCAGTTGTACCACCACCTTCTGATGGGCAATAAATGCCGGCCTTGCTGGTGACGCATAAATAAAAAAAAAACTCTGTGATTCATAACCAAGTGTTACTTTCCTCAGTATCTAGGCCAAGTGGCCTGTTTATAGCACATTTGCCTCTGAGTCAGAAGGTTGTGGGTTCAAGTCTCACTCCAGAGACTTGAGCACAAAAATCTAGGCTGACACTCCCGTGCAGTACTGAGGGAGTAAAAGATCCTGCGGCACTATTTCGAAGAAGAGCCAGGGGAGTGATCCCCGGTGTCCTGGCCAATATATAGCACTGAAACCAGTTATCACATTGCTGTTTGTGGGAGCTTGCTGTGTGCAAATTGGCTGCCGTGGTTACTACACGTGAAAGGCGCTATATAAATGCAAGTCTTTCTTTTTACTTTGTAATACTATGTAAATAGAAGCTCATACAAGCAGACCAGATGAGAATAGCAAACTGTCCCAGTGCATAAGAATGACATGACTGTCTTAAAGGGACAGAGCTCACCTCAACCAAAATCGAGCGACTACTCGTATAATCCTGAATGAATCTGAACTGGCCTGGCTCAGCTCATTTCAGGATCCCGTTAGTTGGAGTCATGTTCCTGCTCTAGTTTCTAATCAGGTGACCCTCAGCTGTAGACTAAGCGACACGCTTTTGCTTCCAGCTTGAGTTTTGAAAATGTTGATCCCTCCCCGGTTTAGTGGCGCTGAATCAGTTATAATGTTCCAACTGCTATCTGGCTGAGACTGGTCTGTGCGGCCTAGTTCCACGCAGGGTGCTGCCTTTACCCACTGGATCATCAGGAAAGCTGGGTTCAGATTTCTAACTGATGAACCGAGCTTACTTCTGATTTATAAGAACTGTCGGTGATTTTACATTCATGCTCTTCCAATGTGAGTACACAGGAGAACAGTATTTTCCTACATTACAGCAGTGAATATGCTTCAAAATTACTTAAAGAAAGACTTGCATTTCTATAGCGCCTTTCACGATCACCGGATGTCTCAAAGCGCTTTACAGCCAATGAAGTACTTTTGAAGTGGAGTCACTGTTGTGGTGTGGGAAACGCGGCAACCAATTTGCGCACAGCAAGCTCCCACAAACAGCAATGTGATAATGACCAGATCATCAGGTTTTTGTTATGTTGGTTGAGGGATAAATATTAGCCAGGACACCGGGGATAACTCCCCTGCTCTTCTTCGAAATAGTGCCGTGGGATCTTTTACGTCCACCTGAGAGAGCAGAGAGAGAGCTTAATTGGCAATAATGCGCTTTGGGGACATCCTGAGGTGGTGAAAGGCCCTATAGAAATGCAAGTTCTTTCTTTTTATTAAATGCAAGGCAGAATTTAACATTACATTTGCCATGGCCCCTAACAGGAGCACAGAAGCGTTAACTAAAGCAGCCCGCCTTTATATATGTGACCCACCTCATTGTCTTAGCTGTACTCTGATGTGTCTTTGATGTAATGCCTCCCTAACAGATTGTATCTCTGCAGACAAATTGCTCTCTGTGTTTATATAATGTGTAATAGATTCCCTCACTGTACCTCTACCTGAAGAAGGAGCAGTGCTCCGAAAGCTCGTAATTTTAAATAAAACTGTTGGACTATAACCTGGTGTTGTGCGACTTCTCATTTTTGTCCACCTTTATATACTTACACATTTCGGTGGAAGCACTGCGATTAAACTATCAGGTTGGCATATTCTGGAATACGGCTGAACAGAGAACTCCCCAGCTTCACCGGCTTGCCTGAATTAATATCTCTCAGCTGTCCTTAATACTGCAGACACTCGGAGACTCCCTGGCCCGGATTTTGCGTTAAGAATGACGGTGAGGCTATCAGCGTTCACCGTTATTAAGGAGTAAATCGGACAGCAACGCCCGGCGTCCGCACATGCGCAGTGAAACGCGGAAATCAGGCAGTTGCTGTCCCGAGTAGCTCTGCTCCTCCAGAAGCTGCGCTACACCGGTACCTCACCGAGAGACTCGGCATTCAAACACATGAAGGGCGTGAAGTTGCGGTACTTATCCACAAAACACGCCAGCAACAGTTAGGGGTTGTCCATTCAAGTGTAAGTGAATTTTTAAACGGCGTGATAAGTCTTAATTACTGCCAAATAACCTCTCTGGTACTAAAAATTAACTTTTACAAGTGCGAAGTCTCATTCCTTCAGATTTTAATTATTGTTAGAGATTTTTTTTTAATTTAAATAAAAAATGTTTTTTTAAACTTTTTCTTTCTGTCTCTTTTATCTCTCTCCCTTAATCTCATTGAATTAAATATTCGAACTTATACTTCCTGGTGTAGACGCTGTGTGTCTCAGAGAGGATTCTTCAATCTGATTGGTTGAAGAGACATGCTGTTGTTTGCCCTGTTTACGCATGTCCCAGATCCCCTTGTATCAGACACCCGATGATTGGAAGTTGCCGCTCAAAAGCCCACAAAAAGTCTGTGGGCAACTATAAGCGTAATGAACGGTGAGCACCACTCATTCGCCGCTGACCACAATATCTGAGTCCATGGCCACGATTTCGCCCACTGGGGCAGGTCTGGGGCGGCCAGGGTTGGTAGCGTGGTCTCAGCCCACTGCTGGCTCCATCACGCTCTGTTGAAGTGATTTTACGATGATTGGGCTTCTTAAGCCAGCCCAGTGAGTTTCCCGGCCAATTAAAAGGAAGCGGGTCTGATGACGTCATTTGATGACGTGTCATCAGCTGGTTTCCTTAAAGGGGCCATGTCCAAATTTACTTTGACAGTTATGCTGTCAGTGTTCTACAGCATTAAGGTGCTGCAAACACTGACGAGCACTGCACAAAGGTGCATGGCTGTACCCAGCCTCTCCCATGACCCCCTCCATATGCTTATGGAGGGAGTCACAGCACGCAGGGAGGTTCTCTTCCCTTCCAATGGGCAGAAGAGACCTCCCCAGGAGATCAACACAGCCTGGTTGCACATTGCACAGGAGGGCACAAGCAGGGATGTCATCAGGAGGACCAGGCTGCAGTGGCGCAAATCTTTCCATGATCTCAGTAGATCACGAACGCTACCACCAAGCCACACTCAACCTCATCCTGCTGTGCCACTCATCACATCCCCATCACTCTGCCTTTCCTACCCTACTCCTGCACATCCTTACTCACACCAACTTACCTTGCACCTCCACCCATCCCTCTCTATCTACATTATCACTTCCCCATCTCACTAGTCACCCCTCACACTCACCCTCATCCTAGTGCAAGCATACCAACTAACAACACACAAGGATAGGCACTTGGGTGTTTTAGCCAATGTTCTTGTGAAGTTTGTGGAAATGTGTTGTCAAACATTGAAATCTTTATTTTCAACACTTTGCGTTCTTGAACAGATTTGTGTGCACCTTTGGAAGTGGCTTAGTGAGTTGCAGTAAATGGTGAGACATAATGGTACCCCCCACAATGGTGGTGAGTGTGAAGGAATGGCTTGGGCATTGTAGAGATGCTTTATGGTGTTGGTGTGGGGTGGTGCCAACCTGACGCTTCATGTGGCAGTCAGGGTGTGCAGCATCAAGCGAAGTAAATCTGGCTCGGGAGCCTACTGTCAACAAGGGCAGAAGTCGATGACGAAGTTCAACACTGCCTTCAGTTTGCCAGTGCAGCCTTCGGTCGCCTGAGGAAGAGAGTGTTTGAAGACCAGCACCTCAAACCCAGCACCAAGCTCATGGTCTACAGAGCAGTAGTGATACCCGCCCTCCTGTATGCCTCAGAGACATGGTCCATGTATAGCAGGCACCTCAAAGCACTGGAGAGGTACCACCAACGCTGCCTCCGCAAGATCCTGCAAATCCATTGGCAGGATAGGCGCACCAACGTCAGTGTTCTCGCTCAGGCCAACATCCCCAGCATCGAAGCTTTGACCACGCTCGCTCAGCTCCGATGGACGGGTCACATTGTCCGCATGCCCGATACGAGACTCCCAAAACAAGCGCTCTACTCGGAGCTCCGACACGGCAAGAGAGCCCCAGGTGGGCAGAGGAAATGCTTCAAGGACACCCTCAAAGCCTCCTTGAAAAAGTGCAACATCTCCACCGACAATAGGAATCCCTGGCCCAAGACCGCACAAAGTGGAGGAGAAGCATCCAGGAAGGCGCCGAACACCTAGAGTCTCTTCGTCGGGAGCAAGCAGAAACCAAGCACAGGCAGCGGAAGGAGCGCACGTCAACCCAAGCACCCCACCCACCCGCCCCTTCAACCACCGTCTGCCCCACCTGTGACAGAGACTGGAGGTCCCGCATTGGAAGCAAGTCATCTTCGGTTCCGAGGGACTGCCCAAGAAGAGGAAGAAGAAATCTGGCTATGGTGAGGCTATCCCTGGTGTCCTGGGCAGCAATGTGGTCGGGTGCTGACGCCCTGTGTCCTGTGCAGCACCAGCTGATTGCGGAGAGGTTGGTGTTGTTGTTGGTGCTGCTGGTGTGTCTGGTGCTGCTGGTGTTGGGACTGATCGTGGTGGGATTCTGAGGACCAAGGTGAGATTTTTTTCAAGGGCACCGATGCTGATGGAATAGATGGCAGGTGAGGTTGAGATGACAGAAGCGATCTGTCAATGGTAGGAGGGGTTGTTCCAATGAGGTGACACTGGATAGAGAGTTTGCTCCAAACACTTGCAAGCTGCATGAAGCTCAATCTGTCTTCCAAATGCAGTAAGCAACAGCTTCTAACCTTGGAAAGTGAAGACCTATGAAATGGGAGATTTTGTAGACCATTTGCAGCTGTCAAGTTAGTAAATCATCCCATGCTGACACAACACCCGACCTCCTTACCACACGTGATCCCCGAGCAGCGGGGAAGCCGTTGGCGAACTCTAAAAATCTAAAGGTGAGCTTAAAATAATGCTTAATTGCCTCTTAACAATCCAGCTAATGATCGAAATTGCCTCCCCCACTGCTTGGTGTCGGGTCTGTTCAGCGCTGACAGGCCTGACACCCGTGAGACTCGCGTGGAGGTGGGTTGACAGCGGGGGTCCCGACCCGCTGTCAGTCATTTCAAATTTCACTGCTGACCCGCCTCCGATCCCACCCTCTCAGCGCCGGTAAAATTGCGGCCCATGTGTCTCTGGGTACAGATTGGTCACTGCTCAGTGATAGTCGATGTCAGCAGCGTGCGGCGCCCCAGCCCAGTCTGCTGAATATGAACTCAGACTCTGCCACCAATGGGTTTATGCATCGTGACGGTGGGACGTAGGGAGCTGCAACTTATAAGACAGACTCTCAGGATCCGTGAAAGGAGAAAGCAAGTGCTTTGTGCGAACTTTCAACCACAGGCGCAGATGCTGACTTGACCCAGGCAGAGAGGACCGCAAGCAACTAACCCGCAAGCAGGGTTTTTGAACAACGTATAAAGTATTGGCGCAGACACGAATGAGTGAAGAAGATTTAGTTGTGAGGTTAAAGATCTGAAGGAACACAACCAGATGTCTGCGACTAACTGGAATCTTTTGTTTTTACTCCAATATCATCTTGAAATTCAGCACCATTTCCCAATATTTAAAAAAAAAATAGATTAAGATATCTCGGGCAAGGCTCCTGGTGCAGGAGACCAACAAAGTTGAAAGAGTAGGAGAGAGTAGTCAAGATCAATGTTCCCTTTAAGCTGCGCGGCCGCCTGCCGCTCCCCCGCAGCCGGCTCACCGGCTTTTAAATAGGAAAAACATCGCGCACGCGGTATTTTGAATGGGTCGCGCAGCCCCTTAAAGGGGCCGTGCACCCAATAAAAAAATTTAAAGGAACATTGGTCAAGGTAAAGCAAGTGGTTAGATGATGCCAACTGGGAATTCTAAAGCTTGTAGATTGTCGAAGGAAGGCCCGAGATGTTCCACTATTCTGAGGGAAATGCTGAATCTTGAGTTTTAACACTGCCTCTGGTCATGATCCGGGACTGCAAGCGCTTGACGGGACAGCAGACCCGGGGACGTGCTGCACCCTCCGGTCTGGGCCGTGCCTCGCACAGGACCGTGTAGAGCGGAGCGCTACCGAAGAGTCAACGAGGCCATCAGTCTCGGCTGGGTTTGAAACCAGTTCGTCAAGGTGAAGGCTCAAAGGCCGGTGACCCGTTCTGTTGCAAAAGCTTGGTCAAAGAGTTGGAAGCTGGGAGGCCGACTGGGAGAGCACTGGAGAAAATTTAATCCAAGAGTGACAGAGCTGCGATGCTGCCCTTGGTCGAAGAGCCTGCCGAACCTCACTGCCCACATGAAGAATAGACACTTGTGCAAGATACCAGACAACAGCCAGCATCCAATGAACTGTCCCCCAGCAACAGTTACAGTCATTAGTGAGAAGGGGGTTAAATGTGAGAAAACTGGGAGGAAATAAATCTGCAGATAAATCAAGTGGGTGCAAATTCTGAAAGTATAAAAAACCCATTTAGTTCCCAAAGAGTTCGGATCAATTGTATAAATACACCAGCGGCGGTGTGCTATTATGGCTGGGATCCAACACAACCTGAGCAGTATATTGCTATTGATCTGTATTCTAGACTGTCAGCACATCAACGCATTTCAGGCTAAAGAAATCTCTTTGCCTCGTCAGGCCCTATAAGATCTTTGCCACAAACAAAGACAAATTCTAAATCCCTCAGGAACAGGAGGACATCGGTACAGTTATCGCTCAAAGTCTTGTGTCTTAAAAAATAAATAAAGGAACAGTCACTCCATGTGGCTCAGTTGCTAAACCCAGCGCTCCGCAGGGTGCTGCAGCTAGATTCCTGCGCGCGCAGTTATCTGATCTCAGCTGAAGCAGTGTTGGAGGTGCTGCACGTGGCTTCGGTGAGGGAGGGGAGGGTGGCTGCACAACAATCGCCAGGATTCCCGCTCCCGATTGCTATCCAGCCACTCCCGCTGGAAAACGCAGATGTGTGGCGGACATCAAGTAAAAAAAGAGGATGGGGGGATGTGGGAGTGAGGGTTGGTGGTCAGCTGTGATGCACCCCGCGTTCAAATAGCCCGCCGGCACTGACTAGGCTCACGGATGAAGACTGCCACTTGGGCGACGTGCTGGAGCGTGGCCTGGACCCATGGGGCTGCACTCAGCGGGAATCACGGCCTTCAGGAAGATAAGAATGTAAGAAATAGGAGCAGGAGCAGGCCACTTTGCCCCTCGAACCTGCTCCGCCATTCAATAAGATCACGGCTGATCTGATCTTGGCCTCAACTCCACTTCCCTGCCCGCTCCCCCATAACCCTTGACTCCCTTATCGTTCAAAAATCTGTCTATCTCCACCTTAAATATATTCAGTGACCCAGCCTCCACAGCTCTCTGGGGTAGAGAATTCCACAGATTCACGACCCTCTTGAGAGTAGAAATTCCTCCTCATCTCCGTTTTAAATGGGCGAGGGGACGAAGGAAATTGGAGTGAATGAGAAAAACAAGGAATAATTAACGACAAAAATATCAACTATGAGAGTCACTCAGCAGAATTTTTAGCAAAGCATAGCCAACACAGATCCTAAAGGAGTTATAGACTACCTAAAGAAAGAAAGACTTGTATTTTGTAGCGCCTTTCACAACCTCAGGACGTCCCAAATACTTTACGGCCAATGAAGTACTTTTTGTTGTAATGTCGGAAATGTGGCAGCAAATTTATGCACAGCAAGGTCCCACAAACAGCAATGAGATAAATGAGCAGATAATCTGTTTTTGGTGTTGATTGAGGGATAAATATTGGCCAGGACACCGGGGAGAACTCCCCTGCTCTCCTTCAAAATAGTGCCGTGGGATCTTTTACGTCCACCTGAGAGAGCAGACGGGGCCTCGGATTAACGTCTCATCCGAAAGACGGCAAATGGCAGTGGTGTAAGGAGATGGCATGAGAAGATCTCCAGTGTGACTCTCTATTTGACTGTCCGGGGTGTAGATCTGGACTTTGTGCGATAGCGTAAAATGATTTTTTTTCTCCATTGGCTTCAATGGCCGACTCGCTAACTCCCAGTTTACCCGATTGCCAAAGTCAAAATGACCCGCTCCTTCTCTGCGGGGAACTGTCTAGTTAGACTAGAGGCGCACCTTAAATGGAAACCTCACACTATTCTTTAAATAGTTCTGAAAAATATTTTATCAAAAACATTGTCTCTGGATTGAATCCAAGCAGAAATGACAATCCATTATTCTTCAGCTTACTCAATCATTTTTCTGTGGGATGGCTTCCTGGCTTCAGGTCTGCAAAATTATTCTATCCACTGAAAATATCTAAGCCCAATCAATAGGGGCTCCGAATAGGTCTATGTGTAAAAGCAATGAATCACCTGCAGCCATTAGCTTAGGACTGAGCTCACTGCTTCCATTAACTGAACCTAAACCTGTTAGTACTTTGAAAAAGATTTTTAAAATGACCTTCAGCAAATTCTTATACCTGGAGGAACTGTGACTTAACCGTGGTACAATAATATTCAAACAGAGCTAAGAATGTAAGAAAGTGTTGGAAAAGTGAGATCCCAGTTGGACAGTAAACAATGTGTCAGGAATGTATGATCACAATCTTAATATGTAATACATAACAGCTTGTCAGCCATGGCGCAGTGGGTAGCACTCTCACCTCTGAGTCAGTAGGTTGTGGGTTCAAGTCCCCACTCCAGAGACTGAGCACAGAATCATAATCAGCGCAGTGCTGAGGGAATGCTGCACTGTCGGAGGTGCCGTCTCTCAGATGAGACGTTAAACCGAGGCCCCGTCTGCCCCCTCGGGTGGACGTGAAAGATCCCATTTTGAAGAGGAGCAGGGGAGTTATCCTCGGTGTCCTGACCAATATTTATCCCTCAACCAACACCTAAAACAGATGAGCTGGTCATTTATTTCATTTCCTACATTACAACAGTGATTACACTTCAAAAATACTTCATTGGTTGTAAAGCGCTTTGAGATGTGCTGAGTTTGTGAAAGGCGCTATAGAAATACAAGTCTTTCTTTTAGACTGACGAAGATAAGCCCCGTCCCTGCCTTTAACTAATAATTAGGAAAAATGTATCAGGATTTATGTTCATGCCTCGGGATTAAATTAGCACTCTAAATTGTCCTCTATCAACCAATTTGATTAATGTTCATTAACCAGTGTTCTGCAGGCAAATGTACAAAAGTGACTTAAATGTCAAATAACTCTCAGCTTAACAAAGGTATCAAGGACTGAACAGATACAGAGATGAATCACCAACAACTACTTCAGCTAACTTCATTTACCGTATTACAATTAGTACCATCGTAAAGCTCCCTGTCAATGATAATAGTAAAGGCCACTTAATATAAATTGACAAAATCTAAATCATTGAGAATAGCAATAAACGTGATTGTAGTTATTGGCTGGGTTTCACTTCCTAACAGTTCAACAGAATTATGTCCAATGCCCAGGATCACGGTACGTACCTGACCAGGTTAAGTTCACAGTCCATATTGGAAGGCGGCATTGGCAGATGCTCGTGGCGGAGCCAAGTTTGGCCAACTGGGGGATCGAACTCCAGATTTGGCCAACTCGGCAGGAAGAGGCTGGGAAATGGGGAATGCGGACTTACCCAGTCTGAAGGCCGAGCTGGGGACCGCACAGACCTGCAGGCCCAAACCTAGAGGCCGAAAGCAGATGACTCAGGTTCCTGGGAGAGAAATGGAGGTGGTCTTCCTGAGCCGCGTTGGCTAACCTCAAAATGATTGGGGCGGGGGGCGGTGCGTTGTGGAGGGGAGTCATGACCCTCCACTGTAGGATTCCAATGCTAAATTTTGCTCTTCGATGGCGTTAGCATAAAAGCATACAACCTCGCTCCTCGGAAGAGATGTTAGACGCGGTATCAATGCTGTTCCATCTCCCTCTGCAGTACTTAGGTGTTCTGGAGTGTGTCTTCAGCAATTCTTTTGACATCGGTAATCGTCTTTATTGGTTCATCATCCAATTACTTCCTTTCTCAACTTGTAGCTGACGCCGTGCACATATTTGTATCCGTGCTTTGAGAACTGGTGTTACTCTTAACTGTCGGAATACATTTTATAATTTTCTATTTAGTTTCTGAAAACTTTTAATAGCTTTCCAAAAGCTCGACCAACTTTTCAAAGGCGCGTAATTTGCAACAACAACTTGCATACGGCGCCTTTAATGTAGTAAACGGTCCCGAGGTGCTTCACGGGAGCGCAATCAGACAGAAACACACCGAGCCAAAGAAGGAGACATTAGGGCAGGTGACCAAAAGCTTGGTCAATTTAGGTAAGAAAGAAGAAAGACTTGCATTTATATAGCGCCTTTCACGACCACCGGACGTCCCAAAGCGCTTTACAGCCAATGAAGTACTTCTTTTGAAGTGTAGTCACTGATGTAATGTAGGAAACGCAGCAGCCAATTTGCGCACAGCAAGCTCCCACAAACAGCAATGTGATAATGACCAGATAATCTGTTTTAGTGATGCTGATTGAGGGATAAATATTGGCCAGGACGCCAGTGATTATTCCCCTGCCCTTCTTCGAAATAGTGCCATGGGATCTTTTACATCGGTTTAACATCTCATCTGAAAGACAGCACCTCCGACAGTGCAGCACTCCCTCAGTACTGCACTGGAGTGTCAGCCTAGATTTTTTGTGCTCAAGTCTATGGAGTAGGACTGTGAACCCACAACCTTCTAGACTCAGAGGTGAGAGTGCTACCAACTGAGCCACAGCTGACACTGTGAATGACTTATCTTCTTTGAATATCAGAAGTTTCTAACTCTCCACTGGCTGGAGTCATACCTAGCACAAAAGAAGATAGTTGTGGCGGTTGGAGGCCAATCATCTCAGCCCCAGGACATCGCTGCAGGAGTTCCTCAGGGCAGTGTCCTAGGCCCAACCATCTTCAGCTGCTTCATCAATGACCTTCCCTCCAACATAAGATCAGAAATGGGGATGTTCGCTAATGATTGCACAGTGTTCAGTTCCATTCGCACCTCCTCAGATAACGAAGCAGTCCATGCCCGCATGCAGCAAGACCTGGATGACATTCAGGCTTGGGCTGATAAGTGGCAGGTAACATTCGCACCACACAAGTGCCAGGCAATGACTATCTCCAACAAGCGAGAGTCTAACCACCGTCCTTTGACATTCAACAGCATTACCATCGCCAAATCCCACACCATCAATATCCTGGGGGTCACCATTGACCAGAAACTTAACTGGACCAGCCACATAAATACTGTGGCCACAAGAGCAGATCAGAGGCTGGGTATTCTGCGGCGAGTGTCTCACCTCCTAACTTCCCAAAGCCTTTCCACCATCTACAAGGCACAAGTAAGGAGTGTGATGGAATACTCTCCACTTGCCTGGATGAGTGTAGCTCCAACAACAATCAAGAAGCTCGACACCATCCAGGACAAAGCAGCCCGCTTGATTGGCACCCCATCCACCACCTTAAACATTCACTCCCTCCACCACCGGCGCACCGTGGCTACAGTGTGCACCATCTACAAGATGCACTGCAGCACCTCCCAAACCCGCGACCTCTACTACCTAGAAGAACAAGGGCAGCAGGCGCATGGGAACTCCATCACCTCCAAGTCACACATCATCCTGACTTGGAAGTATATCGCCGATCCTTCATCGTCGCTGGGTCAAAATCCTGGAACTCCCTCCCTAACAGCACTGTGGGAGTACCTTCACCACATGGACTGCAGCGGTTCAAGGCTGCTCACCACCACCTTCTCAAGGGCAATTAGGGAAGGGCAATAAATGCTGGCCTTGCCAGCGACGCCCACATCCCGGAATGAATTTTAAAAAACTGAGCCTTAGCTGACACGGTGAATGACTTATCTTCCTTGAATATCTGAAGTTTCTACAGTGAACATCACTTCAAGCCATTCCACCAATCACAACATACAAAATCATTTTAAAAGATGCCAATTAGTATCAATACAAACAGCTGAGAAATTATAACCAACTTTTCCTTTGCAAAACCTTAAATTCAGTGTAAGAAGATAGAAGATCCATGGAACAGCCTGGCCTATTCTCCCTCCACGCTTATTTTGTCTAGATTTAGCTCATGATTGCCTCAGTTTATATCCCTCTTCTCCTATCCATAAATCATTTGAAAAGGGAGTTGGACAGGTGCTTGAGGATGAGGAACTTACAGGGTCACGGACAAAAGGCAGGGGGTGTGGGACTGAGCACGGACTGCTCTTTCAAAGAGCCGGCACAGGCACGACGGGCCGAATGGCCTCCTTCTGTCCTGTGAGTTTGGATGATTCTATCCTGGTTTTGTATATCCCTAGCTCAATTGTCCTTCTGTGATGCTTTGGTGCATTTTCTCAAGGTCGAAACCCAGTTCTCTCTTTATTTTTGGGCTTGTTTTGTAAGGTTCAAATGCGTGCTAGTTTTCTTAATTTTGTTGCAGTTTATGTAATATTGTATTGGAAGCTAGACAGAAATGTATTAATGTGAATTGCCGCATAATTCTACATGTCGTTAGGGGATGAAATCTGAAACCAGCCCTCTCAGGACTCAGTGGATCAGATGCACAGTGTTCTGTGGTACTGAGAAAGAAGGAAATAAAGGGGGAAAGAAAGGAAAGAAACATTTCTACAGCGCCTTTCTCGACATCAGGACGTTCCAAAGCGCTTTACAGTCAATGAACTCCTTTTGAAGTGTAGTCACTGTGGTAATGTTGGAAATGCAGCAGCCAATTTGCGCACAGCAAGATCCCACAAACAGCAATGCGATAATGACCGGACCACCTGTTTTAGTGATGTTGGTGGAGGAGATTTATCATCACGTCACACTGGGCCTGGATTCAAACCCAAGGGCCACGGGCGAAATTACTCTTCTGTTGCACAGCAGCATCGATGCGAACAGAAGCTGAGCAAATCACTTTTCACAACGGAGAACGGCAATGTGAAGATTTACCGCCCCTCGCCCTTCGTCAGGACAATAGCCTCTCAGCTCAAGAGAGGGGAGGGTGGGGGAGTGAGGTGGGCTTCTCTGCTTTGCTTTTTGTCATCTTAAAAGATGCAGATAATAAATTTTGAAAGGGGCTAGAAAATGTTTTAAAAAGCCTAACACTCAAATCATTCAATACAACGGTACTATTTTAAACAGCGAAAATGGATCTAACAGTCTAAGTAATGACAGGTGAATTGTAAAGTGCAGATTAGAGGCTAAGTTTCCGTCCTTATTTTTGACAGTGGGTATTTAAAGCTGCAGGCTCCCAGCTAAATTCACGCTGGGAACCAGAGCACGGGAACCAGAGCACGGTTACATTAATTTGTTTCTGTACGCCCTTTCTTTCGAAGCGTTTCCCAGTTATGCCTGTTTCTACTGCAATTTGTTCGACCTTCACACATGGACTCAATCTAAAATGGCTTCTCGATCTGACGTTACATTTTTCCATTCAGCAAACACTTCTGCCGGCCTGGGTCTGGTGGAACACGCAGTGCGTCGAGAAGCATCTGCAGAGATCCCTCGACCAAATGCCTCAAATGTTAAAAGGGACAGGTGAGATATTTGAAGAAGGGATTCCTGAACTTCCTTTGGGATGAAAACCGAAGAAATATAGACAAAAAAAAAAAGTTTATTTTTCCTTAACAAATAGAATTTTATTTTCTCCTTGTCCAAGACTGCAATCAAAATATTATTAGGCTTTGGAAAAGGACGCTAGGCCCGACAACCCTTGCCTTTTTTTGATGGATCAATCCCATCCACTGTAGCTTATCCCCAGTCCCTTGCTCTCCAGAAGGACATCTGATTTGTCTCCAATATGCTGCTGCTGTTTTCAATCGTCTTCCCTGGCAACTTTAGTGCTTCCTGCGTTCTCCCCACAGTGAGACACCCCAGCCTGTGCTCATCACCGACGTTCCCTCTAAGCTGCACCGCCAAGCCCGGGACCGGCTTTTCCGAGGTGAAATTTTGCGCAGGTGCGAAACTTTGAATGGGCCGCGCAGCCCGTTAAAGGGACGGCGAGCACCCCACCCACCCCCCAAAAAATAAAATTAGGGGCAATGTTGCTCATCGCCTTCCCAATTGTCACGGCTCAGATAGGAGCAAATCAGGGATTGAACCCGCACTCCCAATCCCTGAGCGCTACGTAGAATATACAGCACAGAAACAGGCCATTTGGCCCAACGAGTTCATGCCGTTAGCACTTTAATTCTGAACAACACGGCGTCACCCCAGAATAAATGCATTTAAAAAAAAACTGGAGTGCATAGAAGCTCAAACTGTAAGAGGATGCACGGGTGGCTAATTCCACGTCACTGGTGGCCCTTATGTTTACCCTACTAGGAATGCCCTGGGTGTAATGGAAAGTTTTATGTTACAGCTGATACAACAACAACTGTTTTCATTAGAGCAAAGGAGGTCGCGGGGTGATTTGATAGAGGTGTACAAGATTATGACGGGTTTGGATAGGCTAGACGGGGAAAGGCTGTTCCCACTAGTTGGTGGTACGAGGACTAGGGGACACAGATTTAAAGTTTTGGGCAAGAGATACAGGGGGGGGGGGGATGCGAGGAAAAACTTTTTTACGCAGCGAGTGGTGAGGACCTGGAATTCGCTGCTGACGGAAGTGGTGGAAGCAGAGACACTCAATGTTTTCAAGGCGAGACTGGATAGGCACTTGAGCGAAATAAACTTGCAGGGCTACGGGGATAGAGCGGGGGAATGGGACTGACTGGATTGCTCGAGAGAGAGCCGGCACTGACTCGATGGGCCGAAAGGCCTCCTTCTGTGCCCGTTATGACTCCATGACTATAACTTGCATTTATACAGTGCCTTTAACGTAGTAAAATGTGCCAAGGCGCTTCACAGGAGAGGTTATCAAACAAAATTCGACACCAAGCCACATAAAGAGATATTCGGGCAGGTGACCAACAGCTTGGTCAAAGCAGTAGGTTTTAAGGAGCGTCTTAAAAGGAGAGAGATGGAGGGGTTTAGGGAGGGAATTCCAGAGCTGGTGTCTCTCTCTATGTAGGCTCTAATGTATTAAAACTGTCGCAAAGAGGTAAAACCCGGTTTGTGCAGTCACTTTGAGAACACAAGATTAAAAACTGAATTTAAAGAAATACAGGAAACTTTTGTTTATCCGGCACCCAAATATCCGGAATTCTCGCTTAACCGGCAAAAATCATCCTCCGAAAACTCCTCTCAAATAACCGGCAATGTTGCCGAGTCGCAGTTGCGTCTCCGCGAACGCCGAGTACTCCGAAAACTCCTCTCAAATAACCGGCAATGTTGCCGATCCCGAGTCAGAGTCCGTGAACGGCGATTTAGTCAGTAGGTGTAGTTTTCAAAAGTGCCACTACTCGGCCTCCTGGCGCTGTCGGAAGTATACTGCACATTTCTTGATTTATTTATTTTTCTTTGTTAAAAATAGCCTCGGTAGATATAACTCTCCGTTATCCGGTACTTTTGATAAACCGGCACCACGCCGGTCCCATCGGTGCCGGTTAATAAAGAGTTTCCTGTACTTTGAAAGGACACGGGGAATGGATGGAAGGAGTTATACACAAACCAGTTTATTTAAGAGAGAGAGAGAGATAGATACAGGGTGTACTCTGTCTACCTGAATGTGATTTGTACCACAGGGGATCTCAATATGACAGCTGAAACAAAATGAGAGATGCAGTAGATGTCATATGAAAAAGTGGTCCGTTTGCCTCCTCTTCTCCCTCCATGCAGCAAAAACATGAACATAATGTCTGCAGTGCTCAAGAAGCACCAGTGGAAATACCTCCAGCTCAGTTGCAAGTCTAATAAACATTACCTAACTACAGCAGAGGCACGGCCCATAAACTACAAATTGTAAAGTGCAGTAAAATTTGAATTATGCCACTCTCCATGTTCCAGATTTAACACCCAGCAACGCTATACTAAAACTATATCTCACTCCACTCCACAACTGAGAATGAATTGATGGTGCATAACATGGCAGATGATGAAAGCAATAAAATTCATCAAAGGTTTGTCAGCTTAAACGAGCACCACCAACTGCTTAAAAGCATTCAGGTCTACGTCTTGTTATTAGAGATATATTCCAATAGGACTGTCTTCCAGTCGCAATGCTCGACGGCACTGAGGGAAGAGGGATTGAAGCGATGCTTGAAAAGGTGACTTTTTTTAATAAAAAATTCATAAAGAGGGTTTCCTTTGTTTTTGACAGCGTGGGTGGGGAATAGAAACACAGCTCTTTTCCCCTCTTCATGCACAAGGCTCTTTGGGGAAGGGGGGGGGGTGTGGGGGGGGAAGTAAAATCAAGAGCCAGGCCATTCAGGAGAGATGTTAGGAAACACTTCTTCACACAAAGGCCGCAACTTTCCCCTAAATAAACGGGTGGGTTTGGAGCGTGGGTGCAGTTAAAAATGTGAATCCTGACCTGATCCCGCCACCAACCCGCCCACTTCCGGTTTCCCCAGAGGCGGGATGGTGGGCAGGCAGCCAACCCGTTCCCAGGGGGCGGTACCACAATTTAAATATGACCTGCTCTTGTTGCCACAGTATTTATGTGGCTGGTCCAGTTCAGTTACTGGTCAATGGTGACCCCCCCCAGGATGTTGATGGTGGGGGATTCGGCGATGGTAATACCGTTGAATGTCAGGGGGAGGTGGTTAGACTCTCGCTTGTTGGAGATAGTCGTTGCCTGGCACTTGTGTGGCGCGAAGGTTACCGGCCACTTATCAGCCCAAGCCTGAACGTCATCCAGGTCTTGTTGCACGCGGGCATGTACTGCTTCATTATCTGAGGAGTTGTGAATGGCGCTGAACACTGCAGTCATCAGCGAACATCCCCATTTCTGAACTTATGTTGGAGGGAAGGTCATTGATGAAGCAGCTGAAGATGGTTGGGCCTAGGACACAGCTGGCAACAGCTGGTGAGCGGCCTGCGCGGGACCTCCCGATCGGGGAAACGTTGCACATAACCAGTTCAGATCACCACTATCATTGTCCCTGGGGGGTATGCTATCGTACAGGTAGATGTATGGCAGCATGGGTCAACTCCCATAACAGTAAGGTGCTCAGACCGCTTATGGGACCGTCTGAACACATAAAGGAATGTGCGGCAGACCCGCGGTAGTAGCACCTACCTCTGCAAGGCGGGCACTGTGTTTCTAGGACTAGGGGCATTGTCTAAAAATTAGAGCCAGACCGTTCAGGAGTGAAATTAGGAAACACTTCTACACGCAAAGGGAAGAAGAAGTTTGGAACTCTCTTCCGCAAATGGCAATTAATGCTAGATCAATTGTTAATTTTAAATTGATAGCTTTCTGTTAACCAAAGGTATTAAGGGATATGGGGCAAAGGCAGGTATATGGCATTAGGTCGCAGATCAGTCAGAAAAAAAAGTGCTTGGATGTGCACTTGAAGTGCCCTAACCTGCAAGGCTACGGACCAAGAGCTGGAAAGTGGGATTAGGCTGGATAGCTCTTTTTCGGTTGGCACAGACACGATGGGCCGAATGGCCTCCTTCTGTGCCGTAAATTTCTATGATCTCATTGAATGGCGGAACAGGCTCGAGGGGCTGAATGGCCTGCTCCTGTTCCTATGTTCCTCAGAGCTGAACACCGTTAACATCCTAGCCTTAGATTTAGTGTAATAAAGTGGTTACTGGTTATACATCCGACTGTGTCTTGTTCAATCCTTGGGAGACCCAAGACCTAAATGAGCTGCTTTATGTAGGGTGAAACAAAAGCCAAATTAGGGTTTAACAAAACAATTAATTAGAATCTTTCAGCTAGTGGTAAATTACTGTCGCTGAGGTTTCAGAAGGGATGGAGGATAAAATACTAGTCATTTTGGCATCCCTTGTGTTTCTCTCTACAGTCCTCTTTTCTATATTTAGTATATATTTTATATGCTTACAACAAGGATTCCTGGACTACAGCGGAGGGAATTTAAATACCAATTTATCAATTCTGACATTATGCTCAGCATTTAATTAAAGTATTTCAGGCAACCGAGAAACCAATATTCATGTATAAATACTTCTTTATTATTCAGATGGTATAAAACTGAAACTCCCACTAGATTCGATCATCTCTTAACAGCTGCTCGTTATTTTCATGTCACTTTATCAAAGTCTCCACCTGTTACAGCCCATTTTGTCTTCGCAAATAAAAGGTAACTAATACAGACGTTTTCCAATGCTACTCCCCCCAGCTCCACAGATAGAGGCTGCCATAAACAGAGGGCCTGAATGTCTTTTCATGGCTTTTACCAACTTGCATTGTTCGAGGGCTCTCTAAGTTACAGTAACTGCTCCAAAGCCAGCTTTTGATGGCACAATTTTTTAAAAATTAATTCACGGGGATGTGGGTGTCGCTGGCAAGGCCGGCATTTATTGCCCATCCCTAATCATCCTCGAGAAGGTGGTGGTGAGCTGCCTTTTTTAACCGCTGCAGTCGGTGGTGCGTAGCGGTTTTGATACAACTGAGTGGCTCGCTAAGCCATTTCAGAGCGCAGTTAAGGGTCAACCACATTGCTGTGGGTCTGGAGTCACATATAGGCCAGACCAGGTAAGGACGGCAGATTTCCTCCCCAAAGGACATCAGCGAACCAGATGGGTTTTTATGACAATCCAGTAGTTTTATTTAATTTAAATTCCCCAGCTGCCGTGGTGGGATTTGAACTCAAGTCTCCGGATCATTAGTCCAGGCCTCTGGATTACTGGTCCAGTAACAGAACCACTATGCTATCATTCCCATTAATTCATCAAAGTGAGTGTTGAATTAGGTCAACACACTATGCTTTCCCTCTCTGAGTTTTGTTTAAATCCAGTGCACCCTGACGGGAGGAGAGTTTTCTGTATTTGTTAGTTTTAGGAGGCCTCAATGAAAGGAGTTTGGGAATTTGAACGCAGTTCCCCAGTGGGCAGAAAATGGCTCCTATAGGCTTGGCAGAGAATCTCAAAAGGCCACAAAGGTGGCTGATGTAAGAAATAGAAATGCCAGTGCTACAATTAGGGGTGCTATCCCGAGGCTGGGTATACACCTGGGGTAAAGTGTATGGTGGCTTTACATTGCACTTAACCCATGCTATACTTGTCAGCTTGACGAGACATTGAGTATCCAACATAGAAAGTGTTCCATTCTCCTGCACTAAACTTCATTCACCTCAACTTGCAAAGATTTGGAACAATCCATAAACATGGGCAACTAATGGGGAGACCCCTGAAAACGGGCACTGATAGGGAGACCCCTGAAAACAGACACTGATGGAGAGACCCCTGAAAACAGACACTGATGGGGAGACCCCCGAAAACGGGCACTGATGGGGAGACCCCTGAAAACAGACACTGATGGAGAGACCCCTGAAAACAGATACTGATGGGGAGACCCCTGAAAACAGATACTGATGGGGAGACCCCTGAAAACAGATACTGATGGGGAGACCCCTGAAAACGGGCACTGATGGAGAGACCCCTGAAAACAGATACTGATGGGGAGACCCCTGAAAACGGGCACTGATGGGGAGACCCCTGAAAACGGGCACTGATGGAGAGACCCCTGAAAACAGACACTGATGGGGAGACCCCTGAAAACGGGCACTGATGGGGAGACCCCTGAAAACGGGCACTGATGGAGAGACCAATGTTCCTGCTAAGTTGCCGTGCAGGCCACTCACCGTCTTTTCAATGTAAGAAATCGCACACGTGTGAAAATTTGAATGGGCCACGCAGCCTGTTAAAGGGACCGTGCACCGAAAAAAAGTTACAGGGAACATTGGGAGAGACCCTTTAGTATTTCCTCCACAGTCTTTCAGGTGCATAACAAGTGAGTAAAAAACTTGTGACAGAGACATAGTGAGCTGATGCATCTCTGCCTTTGTGGATCTTCCAGCACAAAACCAGCACCACACCACCCCCAAGAAAAAGTTTGTAGAATTATGGAGACTCCGCCACTTCTTCGCCGACTAGTTTCTGTCGTTTATGTTCATTCTCCTCTTTGGGATCTTGGTGATAAGAGTACGGCCAGGCGTCTGCTATCTTTTCACTGTCTGACTCGACTGGGAAGCTCTGTCCGACTCCCACCACCTGCCTCACGGTCATGTTCACCCTGGAGTTCTGTAGGTATTTTGCACAGATTTCCCAGTCGCCCTCATCACATTGCCCAAAGCTTGTGTCAGCGGAGCAGCTGTCCCTGGTTGCTGCACGCTCCAAACAGCTGGGGATTGCCTTTCCTTCCAGATTAGGGACAATCCGGGGCACTGCGTGATACAGAAGGCGGCTCCTGCCCGACATGATCATGATGTCGCCGCTGTGCATGAACATGGGAAGGGGAGGGTCCTGCCTCTTCTGGCCCCCAAGTAAAAACACAGCTGACTGGCCAAAACTAGAGGGAGGAGAGAGAAAAAGAAAACTTGAGATTAGCGATTTCAACTATTTTCACCCTGTCAATTTTCTCCCCCTCCTCCTAAAGCAGTGGCTCAATGGTGCTGCTGATCATCCTTTGGTACCTCATCCACAAAGCCATGCTTCAAATACGATCCTAAACAGTGTCTGTAGACCATTCCATCTTGGAGGAGGGGGGGGTGGGTGGCATCACAGTTGACCCAGTAGCTCGTTTCACTCGACACCGGGACCAACTAACTCAGCGTAGACCAAGGACTTGATGCGGGAAACCATACGGGCAGCATAGTTTTGGATGAGCTTATGGAGGGTGGGTGATGAGAGGGCAGCCAAGAGAGAACAAGAGTAATTGAGTCTGGGAGGTGACAGAGGTTGAGGGATGAGGGTTTCAGCAGTAGATGGGATGAGGCGGTGGGTGGCAGAAGTGAGCTATGTTGCAGAAGTGGAAGCAAGCGGTCTTTGTGACGGAGAGGATACGAGATCCGAAACTCAGTTTAAGGGTCAAACGTAACACTGAGGTTGTGAACAGTCTGATCCAGCTCGAGACAATGGTTGGGAGGAGGGACGGAGCCAGTGACAGGCTTCGGAGTAGCATTGTACAACACATTTAAAGCAGAACTTCATCACTTGTACCCAAATAATTTATCCTATTGATTCCTACTCACCAGGAAATATCAGAAACCCAATTATTGTGGTCTTGAAATAAAAATATTTACATGCCATAACTTTTCCAAATTTATTACCATATTACACTGAAAAATTGGCCCAAGACTTTGGATTTTCATTTTGCATTCAGGGTAATATGTTTTTGACAGTATTGAGCAGATTGGCTTCTCACTTTGATAAATTGAAACGTCAGCATCATTCTATGGTCACATCTATTTCATAAGTACTGCTCAACATTAGAATCTGAGGCTGACCACACAAAATGTTGGAGTAGCAACACCGTGGTGGAATTTAGACTTGCAACCATGATCTTCCCCTGACCAAATCACACCTCAGGAGATATCCATAGGAAAGGTGTCTCCCCAAAACTCTCTCAGAGTTAACCTGCGCTACACTCACTGCCTAGTGGGCAATTTCAGAGTGGTATTTCAATTTCAATGGCAGATTGGTCAGAAAAATAAAATACCATGGCATCCAAGGCAAAGTGGCAAGTTGGATCCAAAATTGGCTCAGTGGCAGAAAGCAAAGGGCAATGGTCAACGGGTGTTTTTGTGGCTGGAAGGCTGTTTTCAGTGGGGTTCCGCAGGGCTCAGTACTAGGTCCCCTGCTTTTTGTGGTTTTTAATCAATGATTTAGACTTCGATATAGGGGGCATGATTAAGAAGTTTGCAGATGATACAAAAATTGGCCGTGCGATTGATAGTGAGGAAGATAGCTGTAGACTGCAGGAAGACATCAACGGACTGGTCAGGTGGGCAGAAAAGTGGCAAATGGAATCAATCGGAGAAGTGTGAGGTAATACATTTGGGGAGGGCTAACAAGGCAAGGGGATACACAATAAATGGTAGGATACTGAGAAATGTAGAGGAACAGAGGGATCTTGGAGTGCATGTCCACAGATCCTTGAAGGTAGCAGGACAGGTAGATAAGGTGGTTAAAAAGGCATACGGGATACTTTCCTTGATTAGCTGAGGCATAGAATACAAGAGCAGGGAGGTAATGCTTGAACTGTATGAAACACTAGTTAGGCCACAGCTAGAGTACTGTGTACAGTTCTGGTCACCACATTACAGGAAAGATGTGATTGCACGAGAGAGGGTACAGAGGAGATTTACGAGGATGTTGCCAGGACTGGAGAATTTTAGCTACGAGGAAAGATTGGATCGGCTGGGTTTGTTTTTCTTTGGAACAGAGGAGGCTGAGGGAGACCTTATTGAGGTGTATAAAATTATGAGGGGCCTAGATAGAGTGGATAGGAAGGACCTATTTCCCTTAGCGGAGAGGTCAAAAACTAGGGGGCATAGATTTAAAGTAATTGATAGAAGGTTTAGAGGGTAGTTGAGGAGAACTTTTTCACCCAGAGGGCAGCGGGGGTCTGGAACTCACTGCCTGAAAGGGTGGCAGAGGCAGAAACTCTCATTGCAATTAAAAAGTACTTGCATATGCACGTGAAGCGCCGTAACCTACAGGGCTACGGACCAAGAACAGGAAAGTGGGATTAGGCTGGATAGCTCTTTTTCGACCAGCGCAGAAACGATGGGCCGAACGGCCTCCTTCTGTGCTGTGAATTTCTATGATTCTCAGCCTAGGATTAGGTCAGCCATTCAGATGAGAACTGTGCAACACTGGGAGAAAAATGTAGGTTATGAGGTTTAGAAATAAAAAAAAAAGGCCAGTGTTCTGCAAATTGCTGGAATTCAATTACTTTCATTGATCGTCTCAATATTTACTCGCTCCCTCCCTGCACCCAGCACCTCCCTCCAGCCTGTAGAGTCGGTCAATCGAGGCCATATACTTCCAGGTGTCACAGACATTGCTGAGACAAAGCTTAAACTGTCAGTACAACAGAAGTTACAGTCTGTGCAAAATTTTTCCCCTCCAGATGCCAAGTGTGTTTTGGTTGAGATGTGGAGTAAAGGCATTTAGAGCTTGAACAAGAGTTTCCTTCCTCCCCCCCCCCACCCCCCCCCCACCCCCCGACCCCCTGCCCAAGTCCTAGATGTGACCACTTCAGATGGAGAGCAAGCTGAAGAGTTGATACTTATGGTACTCAAGGCTGTTGGCTTGAAGCACCAGCACAAAAGGAACAACTTATCTAGTAAACAACAAGGGCTTCTGCTTAAACCATTAATAAAACAGAACCACTAGAATCACAGAATAATTCAGCCCATCAGGCCTGTGCCAACTCTATGAAAGAGCTGTCCAATTAGTCCCACTCCCTGCCCTTGCCCCATAGCCCTGTAAATTTTCCACCTTCAAGTATTTATCCAATTCCCTTTTGAAGTTATTATTGAATCTGCGTCCAGCACACCCTTTCAGGCAATGCATTCCAGATCATAATAACTTGCTGTGTAAAAACATTTCTTCACATCTCGACTCTGGTTCTTTTGCCAATTACCTTGAATCAGTGTCCTCTGGTCACTGACCCTTCTGTAACTGGAAACACTAGTGAACACTACGCGACACAGACCGCGATGATCAATAAAGATATTCATTAAAGGAACTACTTTTTGTTCCCCGAAAAAGTGCCATTCTGTTCACTTTCCTTTACCTGAATGATAAAAGGGATTTGGAGTAGTCCATCTCAGATTACCTGAATGATAAAAGGGGTTTGGAGTAGTCCATCTCAGATTCATCCACATGGATACCCAGTGAGGAGTCAAAATGGTAATAATTCAGTATCCCAGCTTCTGCCTTAAACTGCTGGAAGCCACACGCTGCTGCGACTTGTTCAGACAGGTAAGCGAGGTCTACAGGAAATGTTGTATAGTGATCGGGTGAATACTTCTGCAGACAAAAAGCACGTAAAAAACAGCCAATTACTACACACATAGCGAAGGCCACCTTAAAGATGAGAGCATGAGCACTGACTGCTGAAAGATAGAATCATTAAAGGTTTCATATTCAACTAATATATAAACTCTCACATGTTCAATACAAGTTTCATTATTTCTTAACTTGGATTTGGACAACATTTGAAAGGCATTTTTAATGGCTGAGAAGGTGTTAGTGGGTCACCTCCATGAACCACTGCAGTTGTTAGAAGCATTGAATATTACAGTATAGGAGGCAATTCGGCCCAACGTGCCTGTGCCAGCTCTTTGAAAGCACTATCCATTTCGTCCTATTCTCTCGCTCTTTCCTTGCAGTGTTACTTTATTGAAATGTGGAATAATTGTTGATGCCCTTGATCATAATTATACAGTATTATAGAAAGCATTTTTTGTACAATGAAGATTTAGGTGTTGAGAAAGGAGGCTTAGTTTGACTAGAAATCTGTTTGAAGGTAGCGTACTTTGAGCCATATTGCAATAGCAAATGTGAGCGTTGAACAGGTTTTTTTTGGGTAAAAAGAAAGAAAATCTTGCATTTATATAGCACCTTCCACGACCACTGGACGTCTCAAAGCGCTTTACAGCCAATGAAGTACTTTTGGAGTGTAGTCACTGTTGTAATGTGGGTACATACAAGAAAGCTCAGATCTGAAGTATTTGTGACTCTGAGGCAGATTCATGCAAGAAACTTGAATCGCATTACGATTGTTCCCGAAAGAAATTCTCTTTGGGGGTCCTTAAGCTGTGAGGTTAGCTGCAGAAACAGGCATCTGCAGCTATTGATGCTGCAGGATAGGTGAAACCTTTCAGTGCTAGTGAGATTGCTATGTTTTCTTTTAGTAATGATTTTAGGGTATCCTGTTGGGACAGTCCCCTCTTGACCAGAAGGTACCTTTGCGGGTGGTAAAAAAAATTGAAAGCAAAAATCTGTGCTCAATAGGGTGCGGGAGGAGAATACGACAGAATGGAAGTCCCATTTTGTGTACTCATTATTAGCACCAGACGCTCGTAATTCACATGCAGCAGAGTTAGATATGGAATAAAGCATTTCCTACTCTCCCCAGTCCAGAAAATACCATACTTGCACTGTACGATATTTTGCCATTTTCTACGTCATCCTTCCTGAGTGAGAGCATTAATTGAGAGCTGAATTGGGGGCTGTTGTGTTTTGTGGTGCCATTGCTATTAGGAACTTGGTTGAGACTGCCCAAATTAATTTCTCACAGATGATTTTCAAACCATTCGCTGGCCTGGGTTTAAACTGGTGTGGAGAGTTAACTCCGAGCCCAGAGGTTTGTGGGTTGAGTGCTAAGATTTTATTTCAGTATCAATATTTGAGAGAGATGAGAGGAGAAGAAGAACTATCTGATAGTGCGTCAGCCTTGGCTCAGTAGTAGCACTCTTGTTTCAGAGTCAGAACATCGTTGGCTCAAGCCCCACTCCAGGGACTTGTGCACATAATCTAGGCTGAAGCAGTGCTGCAATGTTGGAGTTGCCATCTTTTGGACGAGTTGTTAAACCAAGGTTCCGTCTGCCCTCTCAGTTGAATGCAAAAAGCAGAATGTGGGACTAAGCACGACTGCTCTTTCAAAGAGCCAGCACAGGCACGACGGGCCAAATGGCCTCCTTCTGTGCTGTAAGTTTCTATTTCTATTTCCCCCATAGTCCTGCAAAATTTTCCAAGTATATATGCAATTCCCTTTTGAAAGTTGCTATTGAATTGTTGTGACATGGTACAAGGTTGGGAATTCCAGGATATTAGCCGAGCAATGATGAAGGAATGGTGATATATGTCCAAGTCAGCATGGTGTGTGACTTGGAGGTGATGGTGTTCCCACAAGATTGCTGACCTTGTCCTTCTAGTTGTTGGAGACCACGGGGGAGGAAATGCTGTTGGAGTAACCTTGGTGAGTTGCTGCAGTGCATCTTGTAGATAGTACACACAGCAGCCACACTGGATGCCAATGGAGCAAACTGCTCTGTTCTGGACGGTGTTGAACTTTGAGTGTTGCTATGGCTGCACCCATCCAGACAAGTATTTCTAAATCTAAGTACCTGTACAAGAATTTCTAAATTTGCCGATGACACCAAACTTGGGAGTGTGGCAAACAGTGATGATGAAACCAATCGACTGCAACAGGACATAGAAAGGCTAGCAGAATGGGCAGACAAGTGGCAGATGGAATTTAATACAGAGAAGTGTGAGGTGATGCATTTTGGCAGAAGGAACAGGGAGAGGCAATATACACTTGATGGCACAGTTTTAAAGAGTGTGCAGGGACAGAGGGTCCTGGGAGTTAATGTGCATAGGTCCCTGAAGGTGGCAGGACATATTGAGAGAGTGGTTAAAAAAGCATATGGGATCTTGGGCTTTCATAAATAGAGGTATTAAGTACAAAAGTAGAGAAGTTATGCTGAACCTTTATGAAGCGCTGGTTAGGCCACAACTGGAGTATTGCGTCCAGTTCTGGTCACCACACTTTAGGAAGGATGTGAAGGCCCTCGAGAGGGTGCAGAGGAGATTTACCAGAATGGTTCCGGGGATGGGGGATCTTAGCTACAAGGACAGGTTGGAGAAGCTGGATTTGTTTTCATTAGAGCAAAGGAGGTTGAGGGGTGATTTGATAGAGGTGTACAAGATTATGACGGGTTTGGATAGGCAAGACGGGGAAAGGCTGTTCCCACTAGTTGATGGTACAAGGACTAGGGGACACAGATTTAAGGTTTTGGGCAAGAGATACAGGGGGGATGTAAGGGAAAACTTTTTTACGCAGCGAGTTGTGAGGACCTGGAACTCGCTGCCGACGGAAGTGGTGGAAGCGGAGACACTCAATGTTTTCAAGGGGCGACTGGATAGGCACTTGAGGGAAATAAACTTGCAGAGCTACGGGGATAGAGCGGGGAATGGGACTGACTGGATTGCTCTACAGAGAGCTGGCACGGACTAGATGGGCCGAATGGCCTCCTTCTGTGCCGTTATCAGACTGTGGCTCTAAGTGGTGAGTATTCCATCACACTCCTGACCCGAGCCTCGTAGCTGGTAGAGGGGCTTGGAGTACCTAGCCTATCTCCTGCACTTGTAGCCACAGTATTGATGTGGTCAATGGTGACCACCAAGACGTTGATGGTGGGTGATTGGCGACGGTGGTGCTGCTGAAGATCGGGGGAGCTGGCCGGGGTAACCTTTTGATGAAGGTGGTCATTGCCTAGCACATGTGGTACAAATGTTACCTGCCATATGCCAGCCCAAGCCTAGAATTTGTCCTGCTTAGGCCGAATTGGGCGGCTTCATTACTGGGGGAATTTTGAATGGAGATGAACACTTTGGAATAGTCAGCACAAAACTCCACTCCTGATCTTATAACCTGGGGAAGGGAAGGTCATTAAACAAAGCAGCTGAAGATAGTTGGGGTGAGAACGCTTCCCTGTGGAACTCCTGTAGCAATGTAGAAATCAATAGTAGCTCGTTAACTTTCTGGTATTTTTTACAATCTTTGGAGAGAATATGAGCACATTTTGAAAGATGCAGTGAATTAGCTGCAGGAACATTCATAATTATCAGTTGTATCTCATTTGCCATTGGTAGAGAGGGAGAGGGAGAGGGAAAAAAGTGTTTCCAAGTTTTAAAATAATGAGGGAAACGGAGGGGTATTCTCTACAAATGAGATCAGAAGAACCACAGGCCCTTTTAGAGCTACATAACTTTTCAGCAAATATCGGCTGCATCATTTGATCGTTTTAAATTTGAAAAAATGGCCCGGATTTTGTGGTCAGTGGCAAACAAGCAGCGCCCGCCGTTCATTACGCTTACAGCGGCCTACAGACTTTTCGTGGGCTTTTGTGTGACAACTTACGGTAATTAAAGATCCTTTTCAACGCGGCGCCCTCTACAGGGGATCTGTGGCATGCGCGAGCAGGTAAAGCAACAGTGTGGCTCTTCAACCAATCAGACTGAAGAATCCTTACTGACACACGCAGAGTCTAAACCAGGAAGTGCAAGTTTGAATATTTAATTCAATGCAAAATCGTGTACAGAAAGCGAAATAAAGAGAGAGGGAAAGAAAGATGAAATTGAGAGATAAAAGAGACAGAAAGACAATTAAAAACTTTTTCTGGCGTGTTAGTGGGTAACTCGTGGGTAAGTACCATAACTTCATGCCCTTCATGTGTTTTAATGCCGAGTGAGTCTCTCGGCGACGTACCAGTGTAGCGAAGCTTGTGGAGGAGTAGGGCAAATCGGACAGAAACTTCCTGATTTCTGCGTTTAACTGTATGCGGACGCTGGAAGTTTCCGTCCGATTTATTCTTTAATAACGGCGAGCGCCGATAGTCTCACCATTATTATTACCGCAAAATCCAGGCCATTATCTGCATTTGGGCTTTCCTGGTGGCTCACTTGGTTAAGGCAGCGAGCAGCTGAGCCATGTGGATCAAGGAGGTCCCAGGTTTGACTCCTGGGTCTGTAATGAGTTTGTTGACCTCCTCTGGGGTGGGTAGGTGTTTGTAGCAGTTGGTCAGCTGCAACTGGCCTCAGCACCCTTGGGTTTATGGAGAAGAGAGGGGAGAAAAAGGAAAGTGACCAAGGTTTCCCTCTGAACCACCATTCAGCTGACTCCTACTGCGTGCACGCTGGATCAGGATCAGCTGTGAATCCCTTGCAATGGAATATTTCACTGACATCTAGGCTCATACAGGAAGAATGGTCACTTGGCTGAGTTACAGGAGGACACCAAGCATCTGTGCTTGCCGGGGTGGGGGTGAAAACATTGTCAGAGGAAAAAAAGAGAGGGAGAGAAAAAAAAATCCACTTGTGCGAGTACAGCCCACAGAATGAGGCAGTTTCAAGAAAGCACTACAGGAAACTCTTTATTAACCGGCACCGATGGGACCGGCGTGGTGCCGGTTAATCAAAAAGTCCGGATAATGGAGAGTTATATCTCCCAACGTACGAGAGCCCCGTACACATTGACATGCGCCTGCATTCGGAGCTCCGTCTCCCCGGGAACCGCCAGCTGACCATCTGTCGTGTCTGCTGCCTACCCGGGCTGCACATTCCCCTCCCAATCTACACGCTCCGATACAAGGCAAACGCCTCGGGTTTTTTTTTAAAGTTAATTTTAAACGAGAGATGAAGGAAAACCCCGGTTACCTACTCAAGAATTTTGCCGGTTAAGAGAGATTTCCGGATATTTGGGTGCCGGTTAATAAAGAGTTTCCTGTAGTTCCTGTTTGCTGCTCTTGCACACCCCCTGACAAGCTAGCGCGAAGTTGGCAGGAGGCTAGGAGCAGGTCACCTGCTCATCCTCCCGACAGAGGTATGGTGCCAAGCCACAGGCTGAAATCACAAGATGGAACCTGATAAAGAGGAGGGAGTATGCATTTTTCCTTAAATTGCCTTTGCAGTCACAGAGCAAAGTTACCTTCGTCTCCCAGTTGTAATGATATCCTAGGGTAACCCATCGCAGCTTCTCCAGCAAACTTTTAGCCTCTCGTTTACCAGGGGCTTTTAGCCTAGAATAAAAAGAAAACAAGTTCCATTAAAAAATGAACTTTCACTCCCCCACCCACCCATTCCTAGAGGGTACAACATGTCACCCACCATCTATATCCAAGAGGATCACTGCCCCAGTGATACCAGTTTGGGACTGCTCATCACTGAAGTACATCCTGCTAGTCTTCAACCGCTTCCTTGCTCATGAAATATGGTGGCTCATATCCATACAGTACAGCATCCAGCGGTTTGGACAAGGATGGACGAGAAACTCACCCAACCAAATAAAACAAGTGGGTAGTGATTGGCAGCTCAGGGACTCAAAAGCACAGAACATCGAGAATGGAGGCTGCATGCTCCTAGCAGTCAGGCACCTTGAAACTGCATGCTTTTTATTTTTCAAAAGAATCATAAATTACTGGTACTGCTATTTCTCTGATGTTTGGGTAGGCTACAGGAAGATTTTAATATTTACAAAGTCTACAAATATTGCATTTGGTTCAAAGAAAGAAAATAGGGAATTAAGAAATGTTATCTTTATAAAATTTGCTAATGCGGTTTTAAAACAAGGATTAGTAATTTACTGATTTTTTTTTAAAGAAAAAAGACTGACACACACACACACAAAGGACGAGAAAGACAGAGAGAAAGCAAAAACGATAGGAAAAGGAAGAGACACAAATAGATACAATGGCCACGATTTCGCCTACCTCGGCGGGTCCGGTACGGCTGGGGTCGGTGACAGGGTGCGACCCCGCTGCTGGCTCTAGCCCACTCTGTGAAATGATTTTATGCTGATTGGGCTTGTTAAGCCCGCCCAGCGCATTTCCCGGCCAATTGAAGGAAGCGGGTCTGATGACGTCACTTGATGACGCGTCACCAGCCGGTTTCCTTAAAGGGACCGTGCGCAAATTGATTTTGACAGTTGTGCTGTCAGTGTTCTACAGCATTGAGGTGCTGCAAACACTAACAAGCAGTGCACAGAGGTGCACGGCTGCACCCAGGCTCTCCCATGACGCCTTCCATATGGAGGGCGTCACAGCATGCAGGGAGGTCCTCTTCCCTTCCCATGGGCGGAAGAGACCTCCTCAGGAGATCAACGCAGCCTGGTTTCACATTGTACAGGAGGGTACAAGCAGGGATGTTGTTCGAGGACCAGGCTGCAGTGGCGCAAACCTTTCAATGATTCTCAGCAGATCACGAAACGTTATTGCAAAGCCACACTCAACCTCATCCTGCTGTGTCACTCATCACATCCCCATCACTCTGCCTTGCCTTCCCTACCCTACCCCTGCACATCCTTACTCACACCAACTTACCTTGCACCTCCACCCTTACCTCTCTCTCTACATTATCACTTCCCCATCTCACTAGCCACGCCTCACACTCACCGTCATCCCAGTCCAATCATACCAAGTAACAACAAACAAGGGTAGACTCTTGGGTGTTTTAGCCAATGTTCATGTGAAGTTTCTGTTAATGTGCTGTCAAACATTGAAATCTTTATTTTCAACACTTTGCGTTCTTGGACAGATTTGTGTGCACCTTTGGAAGTGGCTAACTAAGTTGCAGTGAATGGTGAGACATAATGGTACCCCCCGCAATGGCGTTGAGTGTGAAAGGAATGGCTTGGGCATTGTAGAGATGCTTTACAGTGTGGGGTGGCGCCAACCTGGCGCATCATGTACAGCATCAAGTGAAGTAAATCTGGCTATGGTGAGGCCATCCCTGGCATCCCAGGCAGCAATGTGGTCAGGTGCTGATGCCCTGTGTCCTGTGCAGCATCAGTTGATTGCAGAGAAGGTTGGTGTCGTTGTTGGTGCTGCTGGCGTTGGGTCTGATCGTGGTGGGATTCTGAGGACCAAGGTGAGATAGTTTCAAGGGCACCGATGCTGATGGAATAGATGGCAGGTGAAGTTGAGATGACAGAAGCGATCTGTCAATGGTGTGAGAGGTTGTTCCAGTGAGGTGACACTGGATAGAGAGTTTGCTCCAAACACTTGCAAGCAGCATAAAGCTCAATCTGTCTTCCAAATGCAGTAAGCAACAGCTTCTAATCTTGGAAAGTGAACAGCTATGAAATGGGAGCTTTTATACACATTTTGCAGCTGTCAAGTTAAGAAATCATCCCATGCTGACACAACTCCCGACCTTACCTGACGTAATCCCCGAGCAGCGGGGAAGCCGTGGGTGAACTCTTAAAATCTAAAGGTGAGCTTAAAATAGTTAAGTGCCCGTTAGCAAGCTCTTAATAATCTAAATTGCCTCCCCTGCCGCTTGGTGTCGGGTCTGTTCAGCGATGACAGATCCAACATCTGGGAGACTAGCATGGAGGCGGGTTGACAGCGGGTTACCTAACCGCTGCCAAAAAATTTTTTTTTCCCACCCTACCCGCCACCAAACGCGCCCGCTGTCCCCCCGAAAAATTCCCCCCAAAGAGACAGAGAGAAATAAAAAGAAAAGATTTTGATTCTGCACTGAAAGATTTGGTAGCTTTCAAATTAACCCAACTATACTTAAATCCACAATAATCCCCATGCTGACGTACAATCCTGGCATAATTCCGCTGTCATTTCTGATCGACAGAAGGAAGGCAAAAAAGGAAGGTCACAGCCAAAATGTTTGATAACATTCTGTCTCAATATGCAGACAAGGGACGTTACTGCTCCATTAGATTTTCTTTCCTTGCGATCCACATCCATGGAGGTTGTGGCTGGGGTGATGGAAGGATTAACTAATGTACTTCTCCACACATTCAGTACGAATTTAAACTTTATTGAACAGGAAGTGCATTTTAAGCAGGCGATTCTAGTCCTCCGTCTCGGTTTCTGTGTGAGGCTACATCCAGCAACCAAGTGGAAAATGGATGAATCTCATCCAACCTCAGCAAACCAGCTTCAGCAAAAGGCATTACATTCTTGACTTTCTGGCCAAGTTGCATAACTATTTGAGCCACTGAGCTGGCCCAGATCTGATATTTCAGTAACACTGTTAGACTACATTCAACATTACATTACGGATATAGCTAGAGCTTTTAAAAAGAATTTATAAACGGGCAGCCCATTCATTAAAAAAACAAACATTCAGTTCTTGCATTACATTCAGATCACTGTGGAATCATTACTAATGTGGTAATTGGCTATCACTGTGTTTTATAGCCCTGTGCGGACACGGGACACATTTTAAAATTAGGACTGGATTCTCTATATATCTCTTCAACAGAACCGTCAGTCCAATGCTGGTGTAATTAACAGCCAATAAAATTTAAACTGGCATCAAATAGTTTCAATCAGATGTGCTACTTAATTTGCCGTTTTTAAAACCAAGTTCATTGTGTCATTAGATCCATTCCAATTTTATAAATACGCCGTACAGATAATGGAAGGCATTGAAAACTAAGCTAGTGATTGTTATGTAGCAAAAATAGCCCCAAGTGATATAACCACATCAGCCCAACTTATGCATCATTTGGCTGCAGCAACACAGGGAGACATGGCCGACAGAAAAAATGTTTTCTTAGTATCTTGTGGCGCACAAGACTGGTGGAGCACTGAGAGCAGGTCACCTGTCAGCCCTTTTGACTGCTTATGATGTGTGGTACAGGTGGGTGAGCAGCCTTGCTCTCAAAACCAGTCTCCTTTATAAATGTGGTTACAGAAAAATCTCAATACTGTGCTTTCTTCGCATAGGAAATTAGACAGCTGAATTTACTAGATTCTGTTTCTTAGGAGGCCCTGTAATGTACGCTTTGTAGTACAATTAGGAATGTGGCGATGCAGCTAGTGATGAGAATCTGGAATGTTTACACTGCATGTAGTGTCACAGGTTAGTACATAAACCGTACTGCACGGCTTCCAAATGTAAAATTAGCAAGTTTCAAATTTGATATGTGATCAAGGCTTTTATTAGCTGGCGGGACAAGAAATGTGAGAGAGGTAACAGAGATACAGCAGGAAGCAATGTGCAACAACAAAAAAGCCTGAATGGTGCATTTCTTCTCATCAGTTTTCATGAGTTTCTTAGCCCCAGACCTGAACTTACTGGAATAGGCAGACAGACACGCTCCAATTGCCAGCCGCTAGCAAGCACCACAAATGTGCAGTTATATGTCATTCTGAAAACATACGGAGAGAAAACTTTCTCTTCGCATTTCCCCACAAAAGAACAGAAAATGCATTCTCCATTGGCAATAGGAGTTTGCACGTTCTGCTGAAAACTACACAGCTCTACAGTCGTGTCTATTACACTGCAGTACTCAAAGGGCTGATGCTGGTTATTAATTCTCTCTCCATTCCTGCTTTTGGAGTCAAAACACATTTAGGTGCATAATAAAAAAAAGAGATCCTAACTCGAGTTGTACCTATTATTAAAGGATTAGTACTGACTACTTCCTGTCTTTAACACTTTAAAGAAAATTAAAAAAATAAGACTTGCATTTATACAGCGCTTTTCACGACCAATGGATGTCCCAAAGCGCTTTACAGCCAATGAGGTACTTTTGAAGTGTAGTCACTGTTGTAATGTAGGAAACACGGCAGCCAATTTGCGCAAAGCAAGCTCCCACAAACAGCAATGAGATAACAACCAGATCATCTGTTTTAGTGATGTTGATTGAGGGATAAATAATGGGCAGGACACCGGGGATAACTCCCCTGCTCTTCTTCAAAATAGTGCCATGGAATCTTTTACGTCCACCGGGGCCTCGGTTTAATGTCTCATCCGAAAGACAGTGCAGCACTCCCTCAGTACTGCACTGGAGAGTCAGCCTAGAATTTTGTGCTCAAGTCTCTAGAGTGGGACTTGAACCCACAACCTTCTGAAAAGAAAAATAATTTTATACCACCTGAAAAATTTGAGTTTCTGTACACTGGCACCCTGGATGATATTAAAAAAGGATCAGAGAAGCATGTTTAGAATTAACTAACTAACTAAAACCAGTTTATTCACAAGATACTGCGAGTGAAGGTAACCTGGCTATATATTTGTTTTAAATTTGGTCCAGACATTGAACCAGTCAAAAGATTCAGCAAATGTACTAAATGATTCAGAAGCAGGCTGCAGCATAGAGTAGCAACAATAAAAATATTTGCAAAGAGCTGGAAACAGATTCAGCATTACGCGGTCTTTTCTCTTTTCAGCTGCTGGTGGATTGGCTGTGCATTTCCAACACTCTGCGTTTTTATTTCACAGAGTAGCAGCCCTGGGTATGACCCAATGATTCAACCTGTGGTGAATTCCCTAAATCTCCGATGTACTATCAGGGAGAATCAGCAAGTGGAAGCTGGAAAATCAGGCAGGGAACTCCCACAGGGAAGGAGAATCAGAAAGGGACCATCCATCAAACCAGTAAAGTGGGAGGGGTTGAAAATATGAAGAGCAGGCTCCGCAAAGCACACACGCGGTTTTCAATCCTCCAGCTGGTTGTTTAGGGCATAGTTGTTAATGTTACCTGTGCTTTAATCTACTGTTCACATTGGGGGTGAAATTGGGTGCCTTTGCGCCTCCAGTTAGCTTCCCTGGGGTGCTAACGGGGTGCAAATGGCTTTGCGACCGGGCGCGGCGCTGACATCGATGGCGGGAGTTTTGCGGCGGCGCTACATCGTTGCGCCCCGATCTCCTTCGCCCGGAGATCGCGACGTCATCGCCGTGCGCATCGCCCCGGACCCGAAATTGACTTCCGACCCCTGCAGCAGCGCCGGTTGAAAACACCGACAGCTGCAGGAGGTGTGCATCGGGCGGCCAGCCACTTCGGGGGCAATGATTAAAGGTGAGGTGGCCGAGGTAAGTTTAAAAAAAAAACCTTACCTTTCTTGTTCCAGTTTTTTTCGCGGGTTCCTGCCCGGGATCGATCAGCCCAGCACTCTGCTCGAGTGCCGGGCTGATCACGTGGGATCGCGGCTGCCTTGGTGGTCAAGGTCGGTACTTTTTAAATTGCAGAGCCTGCAGCGATGGCCCTTCCCTTTAAGGGAGGGAAGGAGCCTTTGAATGCGGCAGCGCTGCACGGCCCAGTGTGCAGCGCTGCTGAAGTCTCCGCCCCGCTCTCCGATGTTAGCGCCCTAAGGAGGAAGTGGAGTGATTGATTTAGTATTCCACTTCCCTCTTGGGGCGCTAAAACTCAATTTTGTGGTCGCTGGCGCTAATTAGCGCTCCAAAATGGTCGATACCGAATTTCCCCCCCCCCCCATTGTGTTTTAATAATCTGTTTTATCTGAATTGAAATAAGTATTATTTGAGGCCTAAATTATTTTTTTTTGGGAGGGAAGATTTAAATTGTGTACACTTGGAGGGAGGTGGGGGTGGGTAAGAGGTTGGAGAAGCACATCATTAATAAGAGGGAAAGAAAGGAGGGTAAAAAAAAAAGGGACAAGTTTTGGCATATATACTTTATGGACACACGCAAATGGAGGATACAAGAAGAGCAGTGGCAAAGTCGAGAAGCAAGGAGGTTTACACACTTTTCCAGGTTGGGGATGATGTGTGGCTGGGGAGGAATAGACGAACACATTACTTCTCCAAAAAATGCAACTATCCACCATGTAAATTAAAGCACGCCTGGAAAGTTATTACAACCATTTCACTGTGCTTTCAAGGCTTATAAATCCAGCTGACTTCAGGGAGCATAGCGACCACCTCACTCACTATTCTGCATAGCACATTGGAGATTTGGGGAACTCGCCACAGGCGGAGTCTTTGGGTAGTACCCAGGTCCTGCGACTCTGAAATAAAAGTGGAGTGCTGGAAATGTCGGAACTGTAAATGAGGAAAAACCAAGGCTTATCAATTGCCAGGGTACCTCCCAGTTTGCAGCAGTTACCTCAGTTGTTCTCTGCTCTGCTCCCACAGGTCCATGGTTTCCTCTGGCGACATGTGAAGGTCCAGGTTGCAGACGTTTGGTTTCCGAGGGTAGGTTTTCAAACATTGCTTTGCCCAGTAACGCTGCCATCCAGGAAGAAAGGGGTCCGAAATGAACATGAACCCTAATAGAAAGACAGAACTGGATAGATAGAATGATCAGTCAAGTCATTCACACCAAAACATTTTCAAATGACACATGGACAAACCTATTTGCCTCTCCTTCTCCCCTCCGCAGAAATCATGGTTTTCCTCATTCGTGATAAAACAAGAGAATACATATGGGATCTTGGATAGAAAAGCTTTTCTGACAGACCTAACCAAAAACCAGGCAACTAGCACCAACAAGAGTTGTTTGCTCATCTGGTCTGCTCATCGATGAATATAGTCAAAACAGTGAGTGCTCAGGAGGTCTTCGGGCTGTATTCTGGGTAGATATAGTACACCACTTAGAAATGATAAAAGGTACACAGAGACAACAGATATTAAGTTATGACCTTGTTTGTAAGGGGGTGTGAATGCACGTGTTTACATGACGTCAAAGTTCAGCCATTAGGCTGTTAAACACTCGCGATCTTCATGGAAAAGTGCTTGCCGAAAAACAGCTTTTCTTTCAAAGCCTGCTCCTTTAAAATTGCCCAGTTTAAAAATCACCTCGAGATGGACAGTGCAGCTAATGTTATTGGAGAAATGTGCTGGAGAAGGTCTGGTGCTGAGCACCCTCTGCCTGACTAAATTTAGAATTCTTGTCAGTGTTTATTAAGGCGAGAGCAATCAGGGATGGGGGAAAGGCACTTTATTTCTGCTTATGTTACCCAGTGCAACCATCATGTATTCTCAGCTACTATTGTACTCTATACCCCGATTTATAAAATCCAAAACACTATTGGCCCTTTTTAATGGCTTTATCTACCCATTCCCTACTGTACAGGTTGACATTCTCACTCCTCTCCTGGCATTCTGAATTAGGATTCTCACCATCTCGCACTCTTACATTAGAAATTCTTTAGATTTGTGAGTGTTCATTGGAGCCTTTCAAGGTCCTAAAGGATTAGAAACTACTTATTGCTTCCAGGCAGCTGGCGTACTCTTTCAGTCCCTGCTAGAAATAAGAGGCCTTTGATTCAGTATTTGTAAAGCAAGATTTTTATATTAGGAAAAATACACTTAAAAAGTATAAGCAGAGTGATGAAACCACAAACACTTTATAAGTGACCGAAATTAAAAAATAAGTCTCAGCCATTCATTCCCCCCCCCCCCCCCACCTGGATAATAGAGCACAGAGCTTTCACTATTAGCCCTTTTAACACCAAATACATGTTTGAGATCAGATCTATCTGGCTGAAAGAAAAACCAATAGTAATACTATTTCATCTAGAATCTAGAAGAAAGAGGAAATAAAAAGGAGAGAGAGAGCTTGTGAATGTCCCAGATTCTATCGTGGCATCTATTAATGGCAAGACAAGCTCAGCCATCTGGAAAGTACGAAGCAAAAAGTCTGATGGAGCATTATCCTGGGATAAAATGAGAGCCTAAGAAAGGATTAACCAAAGACAGCAGAACTCCATTCCCACAGCTGATGCAGAAAGAGAGTATCTGCACTTAATCTACTGCCAGATCAATTTAACCGATTATGATCTTCACTACTTGCAGACAGCCAAGTCACCTGGACAGCACTCGCTGTTCCGAGAGCAATGTTGCCCGACTCCAGCCGCCTTCATTCAAAAACCCAGTGCAGTCTCGTACAATGCATTTCCCAGCTTGTATGAATCTATGACTGTTGATTTTGAATCTACAAAGTTGGGGTTTCTCCACTGCCAGATTAAGCTGCTGCAGGATGTAGGACTGGTCAGATTCACCACTCTAAGCAAGATGTACAATAATTCCATTCACACTTCACTGGCAATGATGAGGTGCTATAATGTGCTCAGGTTGGATGACATACAGTACCTGGATAGCCATCTAAACTGTAAGCTTTCCACTTGCAAACTGGCTGCAGTCCAGCTTTACTGGCATCCTGATCGCTAACAGAGGTCACATTAAGTGGTGCAATCAACACCTGCAAAGGAAAGAAAAAAAGTTATGCAAGGATTTGGCAGATCACTTGAAGCGATTATTGAATACTGTATTCCTTGAGTATAGAAGATTAATTGGTGATCTAATTGAGGTGTTTAAGATGATTAAAGGATTTGATAGGGTAGATAGAGAGAAACTATTTCCTCTGGTGGGAGAGTCCAGAACAAGGGAGCATAACCTTAAAATTAGAGCTAGGCCGTTAGGGGGTGAAATCAGGAAGCACTTCTTCACACAAAGGGTAGTGGAAATCTGGAACTCTGTTGAGGCTAAGTCAATTGAAAATTTCAAAACTTAGTTTGATAGATTTTTGCTAGGTAAGGGTATTAAGGGAGGTGGAACCAAAGCAGACAAATAAAGTTAAGATGCAGATCAGCCACGATCTAGCTGAATGGTGGAACAGGCTAGAGGGGCTGAATGGCCCACTCCTGTTCCTATCTTCCTAAAGCGATTGCATTTCAAGAGTACCCTACAGTACATTTTATTGTGTTATTGTACAACATGATGGTTTGTCAACTGTTCAGCAGACTCCGAATGAAAGGGCCCCAGTGTTTAAAGGGCTCGTTTTTATCTTTCAGGGACGTTTATGGACAGGCTATGTAGCTGCAATAGCCAGCTAAGAACATTCAGCTAAATCATTTGAACGCTGACAATTGTTTACTGCAATTATATAGGGCCCTGGTGAGACCACACCTGGAGTATTGTGTACAATTTTGGTCTCCTTATCTAAGGAAGGATATACTTGCCATAGAGGGAGTGCAATGAAGGTTCACCAGACTGGTTCCTGGGATGGGGGGATTGTCCTATGAGGAGAGATTGAGTAGACTAGGCCTATATTCTCTAGAGTTTAGAAGAATGAGAAGTGATATCATTGAAGTATACAAAATTCTTACAGGGCTTGACAGGGTGGATGCAGGGAGGATGTTTCCTATGGCTGGGGAGTCTAGAATCAGGGGTCACAGTCTCAGAATAAGGGGTCGGCCATTTAGGACTGAGATGAGGAGAAATTTCTTCACTCAGAGGGTGGTGAATCTTTAGAATTCTCTACCCCAGAGGGCTGTGGAGGCTCAGTCATTGAGTATATTCAAGACAGAGATAGATAGATTTTTGGATATCAAGGGAATCAAGGGATATGGGGACAGTGCAGATGAGGAAGATGATCAGCCATGATCTTATTGAATGGCAGAGCAGGCTCAAAGGGCCAAATGGCCTTTTTCAGCACCTATTTCTTATGTTCTTATGACAAGTTCACACAGCATGGATGGGACATCTGCTGTAGTGAGAACTCTTGCTATGAATTAAAAAATTGTATTAAAAAACTAGAGCCGAATGGAATTAGTGATGCAGAAAAGAGAGAGGTAATAATGATTGGATAGAACTGCATATTAAAAGCTGTGCATTTCATGAATTAGTGTATTATTGGAATTGGGTAGTAGGAAAAAGCAGAAGTACTCGTGGAAAACTCTTGATGGGCCCTTTGCTATTTTACCATTCGATACTAAAAGGTCAAGTGACAACATTTCCTGTTAACATTGATCCCTTTTTCTATGCTATTCTCAGCAATTCTACATGTTGACAGCAAGAGTGCAGAATCTAACGCGTGGTGTAAAAATCAGAGTGTTGCTAAACGGTGGAAGATTTCACTCTGTACTCTGAGGTGATGGCTCAATCAATGAGTGCAGGCTACCTGAGCCACCAACCACTGCAATGTTGAAGGCACATCAGTAACAGATCCTACACTGTGGCCCTTCTGCTGTCAGATCCAATTTGGCAGCTGCAAGAACAACATGGCAGCACGGAACAAGAGTCAATATTCAGTAACATCCAACAGCGCTGCAGCAGGAATTGGGGATCGTCTTTCTCCCCTATCCTCAAACATTACAAGTGTTGAAATCATTGACCCCAATGTCCGTCCCCGCATTAAAGAAAAACCTTTACATTGCTATAAAAGCACACATATGTTCTGTTTAATGGAAGAGAGATGGTATTGCATTCACACCATCACTTATCTGCTTTTTAAAAACTATGTCAAACAAGAGGTCAGTTATCATTTGAGGCTTCGCATGACATGGGTGCAAGATACACACCAGTGTTTTTAAATGGGTGAACAACAACATCCATATCGTCATCAGTGAAGGGGAGGAAAAGAAGTGCTTTAGGAATATATTGCAATTATAAAAAGGTTCAGTTTTTGTACAAATTGCAGTCCCCTCCCAGTTGACCTCTGGGATAATTGAAACATAGAAACGATTGTTCTTCATTATGTCAAACACAGAGATACACACAATCCCTTGGTTATTAGGCCACTCAAGTTTACCGCAGATGTTGGCCAAATTTCCTGCAGCGGGTGATTCGATCCCAAAGGCCAAGCTGGTGGGAAAAGAATGAGTGCATGGACATGGAATTAAATACAGGAAGTGGCAAATCCTGCGTCAAGATCAATCTAATCACTTACTTGGCAAACAACTGTCGAGAGTCTCGGAGCTTGTGGGATTTAATGGAGCACAAGAGTAACCTTCCAAGTAGAAATGTTCGGCTTTTAAAAAGACACAAGCTGTGTCTGAAACTGAAGAGGATTTTCATGCACCATCCTGCTTTGATGTCACAGTATTGAGCAACCAAATGATTGAAGAACAGAAATAGACTGACTGTCTTCACCCTAGGTGTCTCAAAGTAGTCTGAACAAGTCTGTTAGAACTCAGAGATAGTATTTTCACACCAGTGCTGGGTTAAATTAACCACATATAGGAGCTCGGGGTGCAGGTGACTTTTCTAAACAGTTGACACTTTGCTTTCAGTACATATCAGTATTCTCCCATTTTGTAACCGTTTGATGCTGTCTTCTACATAAGAAGTTGGCAAATCATCTGTTACTGCATTAGACATCTATAAAGCTTTTAACAGGGCCTGCTTGGCATCATGCATTTCTAAGCAAGTCACAATCACAGTGCCTCCCACCAAAGCTATGTTGTTCATGGCTATCTCATTTACCCTCAAATTGCTCAATCCGTGTAGTTGCAGGTTTAACCTTAAGCGAGGGGTGGGCGGGGTGAGCGAGGGGTAGGTGGGTGGGGCCAAGCGGGGGAGCGGGAGAGAGAGAATGACCCTAAGCCAGTCTCCCACCTGCCAGTTACGCATTAAGGAATGCCACTGGAAGAGACCTAGGAGCAGTGTGCCTCCCTATGATTTCAGTAAGGAAATAAAACACTGATAGACCCACACCAAATAAAATAAAAATAATTTACAAAGAAGGTAATTCACTTTTTTTAAATTTGTTTATGGGATGTGGGCGTCACTGGCAAGGCCAGCATTTATTGTCCATCCCTAATTGCCTTCGAGAAGGTGGTGGTGAGCCGCCTTCTTGAACCGCTGCAGTCCATGTGGTGAAGGTACTCCCACAGTGCTGTTAGGGAGGGAGTGCCAGGATTTTGACCCAGCGACGATGAAGGATCGGCGATATACTTCCAAGTCAGGATGGTGTGTGACTTGGAAGTGGTGGTGTTCCTCCCATGATTGTATGCATACGAATAATGACTGAGATGGGGGGAAAGGATACTTAGAAATGTGTGACAATATACATTATTATTCATACAAAAGAAATTCTGTGTATCTATTACTGTCTGTGCAAATTCCTTATACCGGAAGCGATCTTTGCAAGTGTTAAAAGCAACAATGATAGTGTAGCGAGGTTCACTCAACCGTGTATGGAAAAAAAAGCTTCAGCATTCTCAGAAATAACCTTTTAAATGTTTTTTGTCTTTTTAAAGCTTAGACCATCTAGACAGTCGACAGCAAAGAAACCAATTAAACTGAACATCCCTACAGGGAATTTAGCATTGCACCAATTGGGGAGCATTGAAGGGCTGTTACAGCCTCAGTAAAATGCAAGTGCACATTATGCAAGGCAATCATAACCTTGCAGAAGCACAGTTTAAAATTAGATTAGGCTGCAACAGTGTGCAACTCCAGGATGGGTGTAATTATGGTATAGTATATAAAAATTATAATTTATGGTGGCTCTAGTGTATTTGAAAGTGAATAGTCACAACTGGAACTCCTCTTAAAAATTAAAACAATTACAAAGAATGATTAACTTTAACGCCTTTTGGATTATATGAGTGCTGCTGGGATTAAATCAGGAGAACTGGTGCAGTGGAGACACTGAGCCAAATGGAAGGAGCTGCACTAATATATGATCATTAACCCATGATGTTGCAATATGTCACGATATTGCACGTTTAGCTCAACCTGCTGAACCTCTAACTTAGGTCAGTGCTCACTATTTAAACTAATCAAATCAACCAAAAATTAATCTTTACAGTAACTTTATTAAAATGGGAAGAGAGATAATGAAAGCAATTCTCATTCTTAAAACACCAACCAAATGCTCTCCTAAAGCAGATCATTTTCTTTTAATAGACATTACTCGAGAGATATTCTAGATTAAGCTTTTTTAAATTAGTTTCATTAAAAAAAAAGACTGGCAGGTACAATGCATTAGATCATCCTTTCAACCCTAAGAGAAGCTTAAAATAAAGGCATTTAGTATCTTCTATCTGTTGGCTGTAAGGTTTCTGCTTACATGAGTTTGCACAGTCAATCTAGTTCCTGTTGGGTGCTAGTGCACAGCATAAAGTTGCCCAGCATTGACTATTTTATTCAGAGAGGTTCTACCCAATGTGAGAAGGCTTTACTTTATCGGGAAAAACAAAAGAGTGGCCGTCAAGATTAAAAAAAGAAAAAAATTGGATTAAGTTAGGAAGCAGTGATCAGTTGACAACAAACTTAGAATTTAAAAGCATGAAGATTGAGAAGGAAGGGAAAAAAGCTTTGGAGGCTCGTGGTGAGAGAGGGATTGTCAATCGGATGGCATGTTTTATCTTGTCCAGGTGTGTGCAAGGTGTTAGAAGAACCTCCATAGATGTGAAGAAATACCCTAGCTTGATGTCAACACATAGGAACAGGAGGAGGCCATTCAGCTCCCTGAGCCTGCTCCGCCATTCAAGGAGGTCATGGCTGATCTGCAACCTAACTCCACATACCCGCCTTTGGCCCATATCCCTTAATACCTTTGGTTCACAGAAAGCTATCGATCTCCAATTTAAAATTAACAATTGATCTAGCAGCAATTGCCGTTGGCAGAAGAGAGTTCCACACTTCTACCACCCGTTGTGTGTAGAAGTGTTTCCCAATTTCACTCCTGAAAGGTCTAGCTCTAATTTTTAGACTATGCCCCCTAGTCCTAGAATCCTCAACCAGTGGAAATAGTTTCTCTCTATCTACCCTATCTGTTCCCCTTAATATCTCGAAAACTTCGATCAATTCATCCCTTAACCTTCTAAATTCTAGGGAATACAACCCTATTTTGTGTAATCTCTCCTCATAACTTAACCTTTGAAGTCTGGATATCATTCTGGTAAACCTACGCTGCACTCCCTCCAAGGCCAATATATCCTTACTAAGGTGTGGTGCCCAGAACTGCTCACAGTACTCCAGGTGTGGTCTAACCAGGGCTTTGTATAGCTGCAGCATAACTTCTACCCCCTTGTATTCTAGTCCTCTAGATAGAAAGGCCAGCATTCCATTAGCCTTTGTGATTATTTTCTGTACCTGTTCATGACATTTTAATGATCTATGTACCTGGACCCCCAAGTCTCTTTGGAGCACCACTGTTTTTAGCCTTTCACCATTTAGAAAGTACCCTGTTCTATCCTTTTTAGGTCCAAAGTGGATGAACTCACATTTGTCGACATTGAAATCCATTTGCCACAGTTTTGCCCGTTCCCTTAATCTGTCAATATTCCTTTGTAATTTTATGCTTCCATCTACACTGCCTACAATGCCGCCTATCTGCGTGTCATCGGCAAATTTGGATATATGACTTTCTATGCCATCATCTAAGTCGTTCATAAATACGGTGAATAGTTGAGGCCCCAACACAGATCCCTGCGGGACACCATTAGTTACCTCCTGCCAATTTGAGTACCTATCTATTATCCCTACTGTCTATCTCCTGCCGCTCAGCCAATTTCCTAACCAGGTCAATAATTTGCCCTCAATTCCATGGGCTTCTACCTTAGTTAACGGTCTCTTATGTGGGACTTTATCAAATGCCTTCTGGAAGTCCATATAACATCCACAGACATTCCCCTGTCCACTACTTTAGTCACCTCTTCAAAAAATTCAATCAGGTTTGTCAGGCATGACCTGCCTTTCACAAATCTATGCTGGCTCTCTCTGATCAACTGAAAATTTGAGGTGTTCAGTCACTCTATCCTTAAGTATAGACTCTAGCAATTTCCTGACAACAGATGTTAGGCTAACTGGTCTATAATTCCAAGGTTTCTCTCTCTCACCATTTTTAAATAGCGGAGTGACATGCGCAATTTTCCAATCCAAAGGAATGGTTCATGAATCAAGAGAACTTTGGAAGATTATAGTTAGGGACTTGCAAGTGACAGTTCTGTGGGGAAAAGATGTTTCTATATGTCAAAACCAGAAGTAACGCTTTTATATTTCACTTGCTGTGGGCCTGCATTTGGAGCAACAACTTGCATTTATATAGTGCCTTTAGCGTCGTAAAACCTCCCAAGGCACTTCACAGGCGCGTAATCAGACAGAAATCGACAACAAGCCAAGAAAGGAGACATTAAGGCAGACGAAAGATGTTGTTTTTAAGCCGCGTCTTAAAGGAGGAGAGAGAGAAGTGGAGAGGCGGAGAGGTTTGGGGGTGGGAATTCCAGAGTTTAGGGCCTAGACGGCTGAAGACACGGCCACCAATAGTGGGGCGAAAGAAGTGGGGGATGCACAAGAGGCCAGAAGTATAACAAGTTAAACTGCAGTGTCAGTGGCTCAGTTGGTAGCACTCTTGCCTCTGAGCCAGAAGGTTGAGGATCAAGTCCCGCTCCAGAGACTTGAGCACAAAAATCTAGGCTGACTCTCCAGTGCAGTACTGAGGCAGCGCTGCTCTGTCAGAGGTTCCGTCTTTTGGATGAGACGTTAAACCGAGGCCCCGTCTGCTCACACAGGTGGACATAAGATCCCATTGTACTATATTGAAGAAGAGCAGGGGAGTTATCCCCGGTGTCCTGGCCAATATTTATCCCTCAATCAACATCACTAAAACAGATGATCTGGTTGTTATCATATTGCTGTTTGTGGGAGCTTGCTGTGTGCAAATTGGCTGCCGCGTTTCCTACATTACAACAGTGACTACACTTCAAAAAGTACTTAATTGGTTGTAAAGCGCTTTGGGATGTCCGGTGGTCGTGAAAGGCGCTATAGAAATGCAAGTCTTTCTTTTGGAAGGGAAAAACACAAATTGCAGTATGACCCGTTTGACAGTCGCTTAAATTAACTTTGGACTGGCTCAGGTAACTTACTTCAACAAATCCACCCCCCCCCGCCCCCAACACCCCCTCACAAAAACCCTCTGGTACAAAGTAGGAGGGAAAAACAGGACACAAAGGAGCAGATGTAGCAGAAGGTAAATGAAAAATTGGGATTGGAAGGATAATCATTAATTGCAAGCTGTTGAGTTGCTGTTGCCTCCCCAGGTCGTTTTTCAAATCTGGAATTCAGCGCCCGGTGAGTGACATTTTCTGATCCTAGTTAACACCATCTATATAGCTCCTTCTCCTTTGTTCACAAACAGTGGTATGTATATAATTGCTAATAAGTAGGAAATGAATTAAGCATGCCAGTTCTGACGAAAGGTCTTCGACCTGAAACATTAACTCTGTTTCTCTCTCTCTCCACGGATGCTGCCTGGCCTGCTGAGTTTTTCCAGCGTTTTCTGTTGTTATTTCGGATTTCCAGCATCCACAGTATTTTGCTATTGAATTAATTAAGCATGACTTGCACACTTGTGCCTTAACATTCAGATAAAGTGATGGAATACCATTCTCTTAGGCTGTAGAATATGCTAGCTTTCCTAAAAGCAGCTATTAGCCAGACTTAGTTTTTTTTATAAAAAGACACAGCACTGCCTTCTCGCGGTGTACAAAAAGAAAGTTACAAATGAAGGGCACTAGAGAGAGGTGGGGCAGAATGTATTTCCATTTGAAAAGAAGCCCTAAATAACTATTACCTTGATCGGAGGCTGTATATTGGAACCTATCATGGAGAAGCTACATTGCTTTAAACTCACTGCAAAAAGTAGGGAATAGGCAAACCAAACAAAAGACACAAGCCATGTTCCTGATCACCTTTGTCCAGCTATCCACCTACACAGATTGATATGGAAAATGACAAGCGTTGTATTAGGTTGCTATTGAAAGATTGCTTACAGAATATAGGTCAACTGCTGGAGCAAGCTAAGAGAGGTTACTGCTTTAGAACACTGATCTCTGTGGACACATTTCTAGTAAGAACAGTATGCTTTCGCAAACTATTTCACGTTTAGAGGCAGTGAAAGTTGATAAGGTCAGATGTTTTTAGTGCTGTAAAAAGTCAGGATTATAAACAAACACTCAGCCCTGATCCGTGAAAGCTTCTTCACCAACTACAAGGTTTAAGTCAGAAGTGCGATGCATTTACTCATCACTAGTCTGGTGGATGCAGCCACAACACTTGAAGCTCAACACCATCCTGAACTGAGAATTTTGTTTGATCTGTTCATCTGGAGGATGCACTGCAGTAACTCACCGAGGTTACTGTGACAACACCTCTCTCCACTGCAACCTCTACCACTGAGAAAGGCAAGAGGAGCTTCCCTATCCCCTCCAAGTAACACACCACCCTGCCCTGGACATATACTGCTGTCCCTTCATTGTCTCTGGGATTCCCTATCAACACCATCATGCCAGCACCTTCGCCACAAGAACTGCAGCAGATTACAGAAAAGGCCCATGACCACCTTCTCTGGACAACTACCAATGAACTCAGCCTCGTCACCAATCTTCCCGCTAAGCTGCGCAGTCATCTACAAGGTCCTGCGCAACCCGCTCACGGGCTTTTACATCACAGGTACCACGCATGCACAAAAATTTGAATGGGCCACGCACTGGGGGAGGCAGGCCGCACAGGAGGCAGTGCGGCTTACGGCGGACATTGCTCGTCACCATTTCCCTCATCCAAAAGAAGAAAAAAAATGTTGCCCCTTGATGACATTATCTGTCGCCATGTGGTCATTTCCATATGTATGCTTATGCCATCCACAGTTCTCTCTCTCTCAACCACTGTGTCGTCAGACTGTTTGACAAAGTCATGACGAGCCAAAACGTCCTCCCATGGAACATTAAGAACAAGACGAAAGGTCATCGACCTGAAACGTTAACTCTGTTTCTCTCTACAGATGCTGCCTGACCGGCTGAGTATTTCCAGCATTTTCTGTTTTTATACAAGACGACATTTATTTGGTCTGTCAAAAACGTTATACCATTGTCCTCGACTTGAATCTCCTCGCTGGTAGCTTTCTTAGGTTGAACCAGAGAGTGCACAATCTTAGTGTGCTGTTCGATCCCAAGGGGTGCTTCAAGTAGTGCATCTTATCCATCACCAAGCTCGCTGCCTTCCACTTCTACAATACAGCCTGCCTCTGCCCTCATCCCATCAACCACCTCACCGTTATCCACACACCTCAGTGTCACCGAAACCTTGATCCACACTACACCTCACCGTCACCTTGATCCACACTACACCTCACCGTCACCTTGATCCACACTACACCTCACCGAAACCTTGATCCACACTACACCTCACTGTCACCTTGATCCACACTACACCTCACCGTCACCTTGATCCACACTACACCTCACTGTCACCGTGATCCACACTACACCTCACCGAAACCGTGATCCACACTACACCTCACCGAAACCGTGATCCACACTACACCTCACCGAAACCGTGATCCACACTACACCTCACCGAAACCGTGATCCACACTACACCTCACCGAAACCGTGATCCACACTACACCTCACCGAAACCGTGATCCACACTACACCTCACCGAAACCTTGATTCACACTACACCTCACCGAAACCTTGATTCACACTACACCTCACCGTCACCTTGATCCACACTACGCCTCACCGAAACCGTGATCCACACTACACCTCACCGTCACCTTGATCCACACTACACCTCACCGAAACCGTGATCCACACTACACCTCACCGTCACCTTGATCCACACTACACCTCACCGAAACCTTGATTCACACTACACCTCACCGAAAACTTTATCCACACTTTTGTTACCTCAAGACTTAACTTCTCCAAAAATATCTTTACCAGCCTCCTGAGCGCCACCCTACACAAACCCCAACTCGCCCAAAGCTCAGGTGCCCACATCCTCTCTGCTTGCCCATCATGCCCACCCTCCATTAGCTACTTATACCATAACGCATCAAATTCAAACCCTCATTTACAAATAGCTCCACAGCCCTGCCCCATCCGATCTCTGCAACTTCCTCCAGCCCTGTATTTCAGCATGAGCTCTTCAGCCCTGACTTTGGCCTCCTTTGAATCCCCTCGACTAATAGTGGCAGAGCCCCCTCAACTCTACTCTCTGGGCCTCGGTCCATCTTGCGCTGCTTCTCTCCCTGCTTACAAAAGCCTCCCTCAAAACTGCCTTTCTGACCATGCTTCAGTCATTTTTCCTAACTCTTCCACTATGGGCTCAGCATCCATCTCTCCTCTGTGAAGCACCCTATGTTAAAGGCACTCTATAAATTCCAGTTGCTGATTGATGCTATGCAAAGGGATCAGCACAAAATTAAGTGGCTAAATCGATGAATTTTATGATGGATAATTGAGAAAATGTGGAAAGAACTTGTATACAAGACATTGGATTTAATTATAGACCTTTAGATGTAAATATTCAGTCAACACAAGCCTGATGATGAGCCAATATAAAAAATCTCAATAAGTCCTCAGTACTGTATCCAGTATTGAGCTCCACATTATTGGAAGGAGACTGAGGCTTTCGGGAGGGCACAGCGCAGATTCACTAGGATGCAGCCTGGTATGAGGCAATACAAATACATAGAAAGACTTGAAAAATTGAGGCTCTTTTTGTTAGAACAATGCAGACTACAAGCCGATATAATAGAAGTGTTTAAAATTATGAAAGAATGGGACAGGGTAGATGAAAGCAGACTGTTTCCAGCAGTTGAGGGGTCTAGAAGGAGGGGCCATAGATACAAGATTAAATGTAGAATGTTTAGAACAGAGAGCAAGAGAAACTTCTTTACAAAGAACTTGCGAGGCTGCAGAATTCACTTCTAGGGTTAGTGATTGAGGCAGAAACTATATTAACATTCAAGATTAGATTGGATAGGCGGATGAAGGAAAAGAGGGTGAAGTGATATGGGAACAGGGTAGGTAAACGTGATTCGAACTATCTGGTTATGTGGAGGGTAAACACCGATACAGACTGGTTGAGCCAAATAGCCTATCTCCGTGTTGTAATTTCTATGATGTCGGTAGAGGACACCACATTGCCCCTAGTGCGATACGACAATTAAAACAGGTGAATATAATTTTGACAAATGTGTGTTGTGCCCTTTGGTTACATATGTTGCAAAAGACAAGGCTGAAGTGTTTGCAACCATCTTCATCCAGAAGTGCCGAGGGGACGATCCATATCGGCCTCCTCCTGAGGTGCCCACCATCACAGAAGCCAGTCTTCAGCCAATTCGATTCACTCCACATGATATCAAGAAATGGCTGAGCGCACTGGATACAGCAAAGGCTATGGGCCCCGACAACATCCTGGCTGTCATGCTGAAGACTTGTGCTTCAGAACTAGCCCCGCCTCTAGCCAAGCTGTTCCAGTACAGTTACAACACTGGCATCTATCCGACAATGTGGAAAACTGCCCAGGTATGTCCTGTCCACAAAAAGCAGGACAAATCTAATCCGGCAATTACCGTCCCATCAGTCTACTCTCAATCATCAGCAAAGTGATGGAAGGTGTCGTCGACTGGTGCTATCAAGCGGCACTTACTCACCAACAACCTTCTCACTGATGCGCAGTTTGGGTTCCGCCAGGACCACTTGGCTCCAGACCTCATTACAGCCTTGGTCCAAACATGGACAAAAGAGCTGAATTCCAGAGGTGAGGTGAGAGTGACTGCCCTTGACATCAAGGCAGCATTTGACTGAGTGTGGCATCAAGGAATCAGAGTAAAATTGAAGTCAATGGGAATCAGGGGGAAAACTCTCCACTGGCTGGAGTCATACCTAGCACAAAGGAAGCTGGTTGTAGTTGTTGGAGGTCAATCATTTCAGCCCCAGGACATCGCTGCAGGAGTTCCTCAGGCAGTATCCTAGGCTCAACCATCTTCAGCTGCTCCAATGTCCTTCCCTCCATCATAAGGTCAGAAGTTGGGATGTACGCTGATGATTGCACAGTATTCAGTTCCATTCGCAACTCCTCAGACAATGAAGCAGTCTATGCCCGCATGCAGCAAGACCTGGATGACATTCAGGTTTGGGCTGATAAGTGGCAAGTAACATTCGCACCACACAAGTACCAGGCAATGACTATCTGCAACAAGCGAGAATCTAACCACTGCCCCTTGACATTCAATGGCATTACCATCGCCGAACCCCCCCCCCCATCAACATCCTGGGGGTCACCACTGACCAGAAACTTAACTGGACCAGCCACATAAATACTGTGACGACAAGAGCAGGTCAGAGGCTGGGTATTCTACAGCGAGTGTCTCACTTCCTTATCCCCCAAAGCCTTTCCACCATCTACAAGGCACAAGTCAAGAGCGTGATGGAATACTCTCCACTTGCCTGGATGACTGCAGGTCCAACAACACTCAAGGAGTTCGACACCATCCAGGACAAAGCAGCCCACTTGATTGGCAGCTCATCCACCACCTTAAACATTCACTCATTCCACCACCGGCACACCGTGGCTGCAGTGAGTACCATCTACAAGATGCACTGCAGCAACTCGCCAAGGCTTCTTCGGCAGCACCTCCCAAACCCACGACCTCTACCAACCAGAAGGACAAGGGCAGGAGGCGCATGGGAACACCATCACCTGCAAGCTCCCCTCCAAGTCGCACACCATCCTGACTTGGAAATATATCACCGTTTCTTCATCGTCACTGGGTCAAAATCCTGGAACTCCCTCCCCAACAGCACGGTGGGAGTAGCTTCACCACACGGGCTGCAGTGGTTCAAGGTGGCGGCTCAGCACCACCTTCTCAAGGGCAATTAGGGATGGGCAATAAATGCTGGCCTTGCCAGCGATGCCCACATCCCATGAACGAATATAAAAAAATGTTGTGAATGGTGCTTCATACCAGGACCAGCATGGCAGTTTATTTATTAACTTGCCCCCAGTCATGCAGATGATCATCAATGTTGGTTCACTACTTTCAATTTATTCTCTTCCATGTGGTTTATTTTGCCGGTCGCGGTTCAGGTGCTGGGATTGTCAAGTTTATACTCTTTGCAGCAATATGATGCATGGGAACGGATACAAAAACACACATCTAAAAGTAGCCCTACAAAAGAGCAGCAACACACTGTAGAAATCCTACTCATACAGAAATACTGGAGGTGCATTTCAAATATCTTTGAGGTAAGAAACAGGTCATAGATTAGTATAGCACAGAATGTGGCCATTTGGCCCATCGAGTCTGCGCCAGCTCTTCGAAGAATAGTTTAGTTAGTCCCACTTCCCGCTATTTCCCCACATCCCTGCAATTTTTTCCTCCTCCAAGTATTTATCCAACTTCCTTTTGAAGGCTACTATCAAATCTGTTTCCACCACCCTGTCAGGCAGTGTATTCCAAATCCTAACCACCCGTTGTGCAAACAGTTTTACCTCATATCGCCTCTGGTTAAAAGATAATCTAGAAGTACCTCATAGAATCATAGAAAGTTACAGCACGGAAGGAGGCCATTTCGGCCCATCGTGTCCGCGCCGGCCAACAAAGAGCTATCCAGCCTAATCCCACTTCCCAGCTCTTGGTCCGTAGCCCTGCAGGTTAGAGCATCCCAAGTGCACATCCAAGTACTTTTTAAAATGTGGTTAGGGTTCCTGCCTCTACCACCCTTTCAAGCATTTTATAAAAGACTCTGTAAATTTTGTTCTTTTCACTAAAGACGGCAATTGTCTTCCAACCCCACTAAGCTGTGTTGGTGACATCACCAAAAGGAAAATTTCCCCTTAAATCTCACAGCAGGGGCTATGACTTCAAATTGAGCTAAATGCCACTCTGGAATGGAACCTGGAAAAACCATAGCATCTGCTAGGGATTCTAGTCACACTTCTGCCAAGTCAGTCAGCATATGGCACCCCCCACAAAAGAAAAAGCTACACCAACTAGGCTCGCTAACCCTCCTGGATTGGCCTGGAGTGTCCAGGAATTAAAGATTAATCTCCAGGACACTTGTGAGCAAACCCAGGGAGAAAAATCATCAATTGTGTGGTTTTCTTTGAAAGCTTCTGTTTATTATAAAAAGATTTGAGATGAGAAGAAAAAAAGGCTCTTTGATTGGCAGTCAAGAATCATCCAATTGGGCAATGACGAGTCTATTTGCTTTCCAATTGGCCGTGGGAAGGCAGTGCGCCGTTAGGATGGACGTGTTAGATGACCAATGGCGGGAACTTGGGGGTCGGAGGAAATGCGATGAAACCTCCGGGAATACAGTCAACCAGAGTTGGCAACCCTAAAAACAACTCTATTCATGTTAGCGGGTTCACAATCTGGGTCCAAACTCAGACATGGGGGAAGCATTCATGGCTTCAGTTGATGATTTTTTTTTAATAATAGCACAACAATCAACAACTAATACCTCCACATCAGAATTTAAGAACGGGAGGAAGCCATTCAGCCCCTCGAGCCTCTTCCGCCATTCAATTAGATCATGCCGGATCTGCACCTCAACCCCATTTACCCATATCCCGCGATACCCTTACCCAATAAAAATTTGTTGATCTGTCTTGAAAATTTCAATTGACCCTGCACCCACAGTCTTTTGGGGAAAGAGAAAGAAACCTAACCTTATTTCAGTGTTTTGACCATAGAAATGGGTCCATTATTCTTCAGTTAAATAAATAAGTTACACAGACACTCCAAAATGATGGCTCCTGTGAACGTTTGTGCAGAGAGAGGAAATACATTAAAATACCAGGGTAGGAAAGAAACAAAATTGTCCTACAATCAAGTACTGGTGACTGACGAGGGCTACCTCTCATCCAGTTTTGTCTGTAAATGTCTCACATGAAGTGGGGATATGAAAAGTTTGAACCCAACTTACTTCTGTGTCTTATCAAAGAAAATACTTACATTTATATAGTGCCTTTCACGACGGACCTCCCAAAGCACTTTACAACCAATGAAGTACTTTGAAATGTAGTCACTGTTGTAATATAGGAAACATAGCAGCCAATTTGCGCACAGCAAGCTCCCACAAACAGCAATGTGATAATGACCAGACAATCTGATTTAGTGATGTTGATTGAAGGATAAATATTGGCCAGGATACTGGGGAGAACTCCCTGCTCTCCTTCGAAATAGTGCCATGGGAACTTTGATGTCCACTTGAGAGAGCAGACGGGGCCTCGGTTTAACGTCTCGTCCAAAAGACGGTACCTCCGACAGTGCAGCACTCCCTCAGTACTGCCCTGGAGCGTCAGCCTAGATTTATGTGCTCCAGTCTCTGGAGTGGGACTTAGAACCCACAACTTTCTGACTCTGAGACAAGAGCATGAGCCACTGACTGACACACAAATGTCTCAAATGTAGTGGGGACATGAAAAATTTGAACTCAACTGACTTCTGTGTCTCATGATGTGGAGGCATTAGGCTTTGAAGCAATCTCCAAAGCCCCTTTCTCCCATTAACAGCTGTGGTTCAGTTGGTAGCACTCTTGCCGCCGAGTCAGAAAGTTGTGGGTTCAAGTCCCACTCCAGAGACTGGAGCACAAAAAAATCTAGGCTGACACTCCCAGTGCAGTACTGAGGGAGTGCTGCACTGTCTGAGGTGCCGTCTTTCGGATGAGATGTTAAACCGAGGCCCCGTCTGCTCTCTCCGGTGGATGTAAAAGATTCCGCAGCACTATTTCGAAGAAGAGTAGGGGAGTTCTCACCAGTGTTCTGGCCAATATTTATCTCTCAATCAACATCACTAAAACAGATGATCTGGTCATTATCACATTGCTGTTTGTGGGAGCTTGCTGTGCGCAAATTGGCTGCTGCGTTTCCTACTTTACAGCAGTGACTGCACTTCAAAAAGTACTATCATTGGCTGTAAAGCGCTTTGGGACGCCCAGTGGTCGTGAAAGGCGCTATATAAATGCAAGTCTTTCTTTCTAACATCTCATCCACAGGAAATCACCTCCCTCAGTACTGCACTGGAGTGCCGGCCTAGATTATGTGCTCAGGTCTCTCTGTGCGCTGGACTCGAAACCCACATCCTTCCTGACCCAAAGGCAAGAGTGCAACCAGTTGAGCCAAGAAATGCAAATCTTCTTTCAACAGACCCTCGCAGGACATAAAAAATAGGAGCAGGAGTAGGCCATACGGCCCCTCGAGCCTGCTCCGCCATTCAATAAGATCATGGCTGATCATCGATCTCAACTCCACTTTCCCGCCCGATCTCCATATCCCTTGATTCCCCTAGAGACCAAATTTCTATCGATCTCAGCCTTGAATATACTCAAAGACTCAGCATTCACAGCCCTCTGGGGCAGAGAATTCCAAAGATTCACAACCCTCTGAGTGAAGAAATTCCTCATCTCAGTCTTAAATGAGCTACCCCTTATCCTGAGACTATGCCCTCCTAGTTTTAGACACTCCAGCCAGGGGAAACAACTTCTCAGCATCTACCTGGTCAATCCACTTCAGAATCTTGTACGTCTCAAATGAGATCACCTCTCATTCTTCTAAACTCCAGAGAGTATAGGCCCATTCTACATAATCTCTCCTCACTGGACAGCCCTCTCATCCCAGGAATCAATCTGGTGAACCTAAGTTGCACCACAGCTCCAAGGCAAGTATATCCTCCCTGAGATAAGGAGACCAAAACTGTGCACGGTACTCCAGGTGTGGTCTCACCGAGGCCCTGTACAGTTGTATGCTGTTGGCCTGAGCGAGAACACTGACGGTGGTGCGCCTATCCTGCCAATGGATTTGCAGGATCTTGCGGAGGCAGCGTTGGTGGTATCTCTCCAGTGCTTTGAGGTGCCTGTTGTACATGGACCATGTCTCTGAGGCATACAGGAGGGCGGGTATCACTACTGCTCTGTAGACCATGAGCTTGGTGCCGGGTTTGAGGTCCCGGTCTTCAAACACTCTCTTCCTCAGGCGACCGAAGGCTGCACTAGCACACTGAAGGCGGTGTTGGACTTCATCATCGACGTCTACCCTTGTTGACAGTAGGCTCCCGAGGTATGGAAAGTGGTCCACGTTATCCAAGGCCTTGTCGTGGATTTTGATAATCGGGGGGCAGTACTGTGTGGCGGGGGCAGGTTGGTAGAGGACCTTTGTCTTACGGATGTTTAGTGTAAGGCCTATGCTCTCGTACGCTTCGGTGAACGATGGACAGGTCACATTGTCTGCATGCCCAATACGAGACTCCCAAAACAAGCGCTCTACTCGGAGCTACGATACAGCAAGAGAGCCCCAGGTGGGCAGAGGAAACGCTTCAAGAACACCCTCAAAGCCTCCTTGAAAAAGTGCAACATCCCCACCGACACCTGGGAATCTCTGGCCCAAGACTGCACAAAGCGGAGGAGAAGCATCCGGGAAGGCGCCGAACACCTCAAGTCTCTTCGCCGGGACCAAGCGGAAGCCAAGCGCACGTCACATCAACCCAAGTACCCCACCCACCGTCTGCCCCACCTGACAAAGATGCGGAGATGCCGGTGTTGGACAAAAGTGAGAAGTCGCACAACACCAGGTTATAGTCCAACAGAGGTGTGATAAAAGGCAGTCAGAAAGATTAACTGTAGTCGTCTGACATTGTACGCTACACAGGCATTGTTCTCTGTCGATATATGCTTTGCCGATTGGTATTCCTTCACTTCACCTGACGAAGGGGCAGCAGCTCCGAAAGCTTGGTGATTTCAAATAAAACTGTTGGACTATAACCTGCTGTTGTGCGACTTCTCACTTTTGTCCACCTGACAAAGACTGTAGGTCCCGCATTGGACTCAATGTGGAAGCAAGTCATCCTCGGGTTCCGAGGGACTGCCTAAGAAGGAGAAGAAGAAGAAGTACAGTTGTAGCAAGGACGCTAATGGAAATGCAACTTTCCCTGACTCTTTTTGTGTGTTTTTTTTAAAAAAAAAGACTCTCGACATTTGTACAGAGAGAAGCGAGCCCGGATTCGGCGCACCTACTTGAAAATTCTTCTGGGCTCTGGAAAAGTCAAGCACCGCGGAGAGGTCGGGCGGCGGTCTGCGCCTCTTGTAATATTTGAAGAGCCTCCTGAAGGCATCTTCGCCCTGCTCCAGCAGGCAGGCGGCCATTTTCCCCACACCGCCAACAGCCGGGGGGTCAAACAGAACCAGGCGATAACATTTACCCACTATTAGATTTTTAAAAAAACAAATACAATGCGGTTTTTTTTTTAAAAAAACGAGTCGTGACGGAAACTCTGCCGATTTTTGAAGCCGTCCTGCTGTATTTTTCTTTGGTCAGGAGGCGGCGGCGGGTGGAAGGTCAGGGGTCAGTGCGATGGCGGCAGCGGCAGCTTCTTCTTCCTCCAAAAAGATCTTCGAGATTTTCGTCTCTCGGATCCCCTGGACTCTGGCCAGCAGTGAGTGGCGCCGCTGTGTCTATCTATTTATTGCTCGCCTTTGAGAAAATGTTTTAATGGAGTTTTTTTTTTAGTGAAATGGCGGGCTGAGCAGGGGGACTGGCAGCCTCTCCCCCCCCCCCCCCCCCCATTTATTTACCTGTCGTTTATATTCCAATATTATATCCCCTGGTTGAATGGTTTTCTGGTGCCAGAAGGTCAGCATCAACACGGATTATCTCCCCACCTCCGGGTTCAGTTCCAAGGGTACATTACAATTAAAGGTGAAGGGAGGTCACGCAGCCCATCATCATTCATCCAGCCAAAATTTAGCCCATCTTTCTATCCCCTTCCCCTTACAGTATCTTATTGTTCTCAAACGATTCCAGTGGTTTCACTTCCGCTGCTCTATTCAGGATTCCCGAAGTGTTGGTCGCTCTGGATCCAGGAGTCCTAGCTGTTGCTCGCTCTGGAGCCAGGAGTCCAGTTGATTGCTCTGGATCCGGGAGCCCCCCCCCCAGTGTAGGTGGCTCTGGATCCAGGAGTCCCCCGGTGTTGGTCGCTCTGGATCCAGGAGCTCCCCAGTGTTGATTGCTCTGGATCCAGGAGCCCCCCCAGTGTTGGTCGCTCTGGATCCAGGAGCCCCCCCAGTGTTGGTTCCTCTGGAGTCAGGAGACCCAAGCGTTAGTTGCTCTGGAGCCGGGAATCCCCCAGTGTCGGTCACTCTGGATCCAGGACTCCCAGCTGTTGATCACTCTGGAGCCAGGAGTCCCGTTGATTGCTCTGGAGCCAGGAGTCCCGTTGATTGCTCTGGAGCCAGGAGTACCCCAGTGCTGGTCGCTCTGGAGCCGGGAGTCCCAAGTGCAGATCGCTCTGGAGCCAGGAGTCCCAAGTGTTGGTCGTTCTGGAGTCAGGAGTCCCAAGCGTTGGTCGCTCTGGAGCCAGAAGTCCCCCAGTGTCGGTTGCTCTGGAGCCAGGAGTCCCAAGTGTTGGTCGTTCTGGAGCCAGGAGTCCCAAGCGTTGGTCGCTCTGGAGCCGGAAGTCCCCCAGTGTCGGTTGCTCTGGAGCCAGGAGTCCCAAGTGTTGGTCGTTCTGGAGCCGGAAGTCCCCCCAGTGTCGGTTGCTCTGGAGCCAGGAGTCCCAAGCGTTGATTGCTCTGGAGCCGGAAGTCCCCCAGTGTCAGTTGCTCTGGAGCCAGGAGTCCCAAGCGTTGGTCGCTCTGGAGCCGGGAGTCCCCCAGTGTCGGTTGCTCTGGAGTCAGGAGTCCCAAGTGTTGGTCGCTCTGGAGCCGGGAGTCCCCCAGTGTCGGATGCTCTGGAGTCAGGAGTCCCAAGTGTATGTCGTTCTGGAGCCGGGAATCCCAAGCGTTGATTGCTCTGGAGCCAGGAGTCCCAAGTGTTGATCGCTCTGGAGCCAGGAGTCCCAAGCGTTGATTGCTCTGGAGCCAGGAGTCCCAAGCGTTGGTCGCTCTGGAGCCGGGAGTCCCCCAGTGTCGGTTGCTCTGGAGCCAGGAGTCCCAAGTGTTGGTCGTTCTGGAGCCGGAAGTCCCCCAGTGTCAGTTGCTCTGGAGCCAGGAGTCCCAAGCGTTGGTCGCTCTGGAGCCGGGAGTCCCCCAGTGTCGGTTGCTCTGGAGTCAGGAGTCCCAAGTGTTGGTCGCTCTGGAGCCGGGAGTCCCCCAGTGTTGGTTGCTCTGGAGTCAGGAGTCCCAAGTGTTGGTCGTTCTGGAGCCGGGAATCCCAAGCGTTGATTGCTCTGGAGCCAGGAGTCCCAAGTGTTGATCGCTCTGGAGCCAGGAGTCCCCCAGTGTCGGTTGCTCTGGAGCCAGGAGTCCCAAGCGTTGGTCGCTCTGGAGCTGGGAGTCCCCCAGTGTCTGTTGCTCTGGAGCCAGGAGTCCCAAGTGTTGGTCGTTCTGGAGTCAGGAGTCCCAAGTGTTGATGCTTATCTTCCACATAACTCCTTATCCCACGTTCGCACATCCCTTCATGTCCCTTTCCACCACCTATCTAACCTATTAAATGTTGATGTGATCTCTACTTCAATCACTAACACTGGTAGTGCATTCTGTAGCTTCACAACTCAAGCTGAGGCTTATTCTATCATTTCTATTGCTGCCTCAGTTGAGATCAGCTAACTAGGTTCTGATCAAAATTGAGCCCCTTGACCTTCCTGGTCGGTATGACAAACTACGTCATTGTGCAGATCAGCAGCAGATTAAATTTAATATGAACAAGTATAGGTATGGTAGCATAGTGGTTATGTTACTGGACTAGTAATTCAGAGGCCTGGATTAATGATCCGGAGACATGAGTTCAAATCTTGCTGTGGAATTTAAATTCAGCTAATTAAATAAATCTGGAATAAAAAGCTAGTATCAGTAATGGTGACCGTGAAACTACCAGATTGTTGTTAAAAACCCATCTGGTTCATTAATGTCTTTTAGGGAAGGAAATCTGCTGTCCTGGCCTACATGTGACTCCAGACCCACAACAATGTGATTGACTCTTAAATGCCCTTTGACATGGCCGAGCAATGGTAAGGCGGCTCACCTCCTTCTCAAGGGCAATTAGGGCCTTGCCAATGACGCCCACATCCAGTGAATAAAATAAAGTAGGAAGAAAAACAATGGGTAACTTGAGTACTCTGAATTATGTTGAAATAGCCAAAAGTGAGGTTGGAGGATATCTGCTGGTTTTAGTAGACTTAATCACTGCAGAGCAGCAATCAAAAAAGCAAATAGAATGCTGATCTATTCCATGCAGTGGACTACAAGACAAGAAAACTGTCCTCTTTAACTGTCGAGACCACCCCTTGATTACTGTGCCGAATTCTTATTGCTGAGATGCAAAGGAGACATTTAAGCTTGGAGATGGATCAGAGAAGAGCAATGAGACTGATTCCTAGTGTGAAAATACTGAGTTACTGGAAAAACTTGGCCTTTTCACCTGAGAAGTGATCTTGTAGAGGTGTACAAGATAGTAAACAGTATAGAAAAGTTGGATTCTGGACATTGTTTCAAATTAAACTAGAGAGTAGGACAATGGAATACCAATTCAAATTGGGTAAAGGGCAAATTTAGGACTGATCTTAGGAAGTTCTTCACATAGTGTGATCGCCTCATGCAATGGACAATAGGTAAGATACTGGAGGTGAAAACCTTGGAATAGTTTAAGTAGCAGTGGATGCTCTTGTGGGCTGATTGTAGGTTCTTTCGGGATGAATGAGCTGAGGTGGACAGAATGGCATTCCTAAGCTGGTATCTATCTTGTGATCTTCTGATCTGGTATGGCTTGGTACCTTATTGGGCAGTGCATTTACTCATGGAGTCTTGGTGACGTACTCCATTTGTTTAAATAGACTTGCTTTGTGTGTCACTCTTTGATCATAAATATAACTTGTAACATTTGCTTGCTGTTAGAACTGTAAACATTTACAGTACAGAAGGTGGCCATTCGGACCTTTGTATCTTTGCTAGAAAAATCCCAAACTAATTCAATTGCCCTCTCTACATTGCCCCGTATCTTCCCATGCTTTAATTATTTATTCACTTTTCTTTTAAATGATGAAGTGGTCTCTGCCTCAGCCACACCTTGTGGCAAAGCATTCCATGCTCCATCAACCCTCTGCTTAAAGGAAATTCTCCTGTACCTTGTTTAAATTGATCGGCATCAGCAATTTGCCCAGACATCCACCACCGGTGTACCATGGCTGCAGTGTGTATTACCTACATCATACACTGCAGCAACTCACCAAGGCTTATTTTGTAGCACCTCTCGAACCCGTGACCTCCACTGCCCAGAATGACAAACGGCAGCAGGTGCATGGGAACACCGTCATCTTCAAGTTTCCCTCCAAGAGACGCATCATCCTGACGGACAAGTATCGCCGTTCCTATATTGCTGTTCGGTCAAAATCTTCGAACTCACCACATAACAGCATTGTGGGAGCACATTCACCATGCGGACTGCAGCAGTTTAAGAAGAAAGCCCACCACCACTTTCTCAAAGGCAATAAATGCCATCCGTGCCAGCGATGATCACATCCCAAGAATGAATAAAAAAAAGCTTCAGTCTGATCTACGTGTATTTGTCCTTTCAGTGAATTATGCATTTTGAACTCCTAGATCTCTTGGTTCATCTACGCCCTTCAACATCTTTCCATTAAGTGTATGCTCCCATTCCTTGTTTTTCCTTTCAAAATGTATCAACCTGTGCTTCCCTGCATTAAATTACATCTGCCACCTGTCTGCCCATTCCATTAAACTGTCCACGTCCTCCTCAAGCCTTTTACTGTCTTCCTTGCTGTTTGCCAAACTCCCTACTTCTGTGTCGTCAGCAAATTTCAAAATCGCTTATGACCTTGGCTATGCTGTCAGGAGCGCTGTTGAGTGGCGGCTAGGTGCCCCCCCACATGGAAAGAAATGGAGGGTCTGTCACCCTGCATCTGTGCACTTTTTAGCAATCTGTTAGTGGTATTGACAGAGGCCTGGGCGAAGGTTGCTTATTTGCTCTTTCGGGAAATGTTACAATTGGGAATAAATTAAGTATATGGTAGGGGAATGTGTTATAAATACCTCATGGCTGAGTTAAGCGTGTACAAATGTGATTTATTATACAAAAAATATTGAGGATACACTGGCATATTGTGGGTTTGTGCTTATTATTCCTTACGTGATTCTCAAACTTAGCCATGGTTGTATGGAATGTGCCAGATATTTCCTGACAAGGCAGGTGAGTCTGTTGGTTAGAGAGCAACACTGGCGAAAACCTGGAAGCAGGCTTCTAAACTGGGAAAGCCATATTGCAGTCAACAGAGGGGGGGGGAAAGGAAAGAATAAATGGCTTTTAAAAAATGATGGCACAATGCTCCTGTCAAGAGTGATTTACAGAATTTAATTAATACGTTGATTGAGAGTTTAGTAGATTCTGGGATTAAGTGTGTCTCTCTGTATTTTTGCAGAAGAAATCAAGGAATATTTTGGACAGTTTGGATCAGTGAAGAAATGTCTTCTTCCATTTGTGAGTATTTAATTAGCTGCATTAGTATTTTTGCTCTGTTTTAATAAACATAAGCTGGAGATTGCTTTGCTGGTGCTTTGCAGTGGACTGGACTTTTCAGTTTCTAAAGTCAATTGGAAGGAGTCCTCAAGTTCTTGATGCAGCATTGAGACATAGAAACATAGAAAATAGGTGCAGGAGTAGACCATTCGGTCCTTCGAGCCTGCACCGCCATTCAATGCGTTCATGGCTGAACATGCTACCTCAGTACCCCATTCCTGCTTTCTCGCCATACCCCTTGATCCCCCTAGTTGTGAGTGTTATATCTAACTCCCTTTTGAATATATTTAGCGAACTGGCCTCAACAACCTTCTGTGGAAGAGAATTCCATAGATTCACCACTCTCTGGGTGAAGAAGTTCCTCCTCAGCTCAGTCTTAAATGGCTTCCCCTTAATCCTTAGACTGTGACCCCTGGTTCTAGTTTTCCCTAACATTGGGAACATTCTGCCCGCATCTAATTTGTCTAAACCAGTCAGGATTTTAAATGTCTCTATAAGATCCCCCCTCATTCTTCTGAACTCCAGAGGATACAAGTTCAGTTGACCCAATCTTTCTTGATATGTCAGTCCGGCCATCCCAGGAATCAATCTAGTGAACCTTCGCTGCACTCCCTCAATAGCAAGAATGTCCTTCCTTAAGTTAGGAGACCAAAACTGCGCACAATACTCCAGGTGTGGCCTCACCAAGGCCCTGTACAACTGCAGCATCACCTCCCTACTCCTGTACTCAAATCCCCTTACTATGAAGGCCATCATTCCGTTTGCTTTCTTGACTGCCTGCTGCACTTGCATTCCCACCTTCAGTGACTGATGTACCATGACGCCCAGGTCTCGTTGCACCTCCCCTTTCCCTAATCTGCCACCATTCAGGTAATAGTCCGCCTCTCTATTTTTACCACCAAAGTGGATAACCTCACATTTATCCACATTGTACTTCATCTGCCATACATTTGCCCATTCACCCAACCTGTCCAAGTCACTCTGTAGCCTCCTAGCATCCTCCTCATTGTTCACACTGCCTCCCAATTTAGTGTCATCCGCAAATTTGGAGATATTACATTTAATCCCTTCGTCCAAATCATTAATATATAATGTAAACAGCTGGGGTCCCAGCACCGAACCCTGCGGTACCCCGCTGGTCACTGCCTGCCATTCTGAAAAGTACCCATTTACTCCTACTCTTTGTTTCCTGTGTGCCAACCAGTTCTCAATCCACGTCAACACATTACCCCCAATCCCATGTGCTTTAACTTTGCTCACCAATCTCTTGTGTGGGACCTTGTCGAAGGCCTTCTGAAAGTCCAAATACAACACATCTACTGGTTCCCCCCTGTCCACCCTATTGGAAACATCCTCAAAAAATTCCAGAAGATTTGTCAAGCATGATTTCCCTTTCACAAATCCATGCTGACTTGGACCTATCATGTCGCCACTTTCCAAATGGTCTGTTATGACATCTTTAATAATTGCTTCCATCATTTTACCCACGACCGATGTCAGGCTGACCGGTCTATAATTCCCTGCTTTCTCCCTCCCTCCTTTTTTAAAAAGAGGGGTTACATTGGCCACCCTCCACTCCATCGGAACTGATCCAGAGTCTAAGGAATGTTGGAAAATGATCGTCAATGCATCCACTATTTCCAAGGCCACCTCCTTAAGTACTCTGGGATGCAGACCATCAGGCCCCGGGGATTTTTCAGCCTTCAGTCCCATCAATTCTCCCAATACCTTTTCCCGACTAATAAGGATTTCCCTCAGCTCCTGCCTCTTACCAGATCCTCTGACCCCTTTTATTTCCGGCAGGTTGTGTGTGTCCTCCACAGTAAACACCGAACCAAAGTACTTGTTCAATTGATCTGCCATTTCCTTGTTCCCCATTACGACTTCCCCTGTTTCCGACTGCAGGGGACCTACGTTTGTTTTTACTAACCTCTTTCTTTTTCTTTTTACATATTTATAGAAGCTTTTGCAGTCCATTTTAATGTTCTCTGCAAGCTTCCTTTCATATTTTATTTTCCCTGCCCTAATCAAACCCTTCGTCCTCCTCTGCTGAGTTTTGAAGTTCTCCCAGTCCCCGGGTTTGCTGCTACTTCTGGCCAATTTGTATGCAACTTCCTTGGTTTTAATACTATCCCTGATTTCCCTTGTTAGCCATGGTTGAGCCACCTTCCCTTTTTTATTTTTACGCCAGACCGGGATGTACAATTGTTGTAGTTCATCCATGCGATCTCTAAATGTCTGCCATTGCCCTTCCACTGATAGCCCCTTAAATATCGCTTGCCAATTTAACCTCACCAATTCACGCCTCATACCCTCAAAGTTGCCCTTATTTAAGTTCTGGACCATGGTCTCTGACTTAACTGTTTCCTTCTCCATCCTAATGTAGAACTCCACCATACTATGGTCACTCTTCCCCAGGGGGCCTCGTACCACAAGATTGCTGATTAGTCCTTCCTCATTACACAACACCCAGTCCAGGATGGCCTCCCCTCGAGTTGTTTCCTCAACATATTGGTTTAGGAAACCATCCCTTAAACACTCCAGGAAATCCTCCTCCACCGTATTGCTTCCAGTTTGAGTAGCCCAATCTATATGCATATTAAAGTCACCCATGATAACTGCCGTGCCTTTTTTGCACGCACCTCTGATTTCCTGTTTCATACCCTCCCCCACCTCACTACTGCTGTTTGGAGGTCTGCACACAACTCCCACTAACGTTTTCTGCCCTTTGGTGTTCTGCAGCTCAACCCATATTGATTCCACATCCTCCAAGCTGATGTCCTTCCTAGCTATTGCATTAATCTCCTCTTTAACCAGCAATGCTACCCCACCCCCTTTTCCTTTTATTCTATCCTTTCTGAATGTTGAATACCCCTGGATGTTCAGTTCCCAGCCTTGATTGTTCTGGAGCCACGTCTCTGTAATCCCAATCACATCGTAACCGTTAACATCTATTTGCACAGTCAATTCATCCACCTTATTACGGATACTCCTTGCATTAAGACACAGAGCCTTTAGGCTTGTTTTATTAACATCCTTTGTCCTTTTAGACTTATGATTTAGTATGGCCCTTTGTGTTTCTTGCCTTTGTTTACTCGGCCTTCCCCTATTCAAAAAGGGGGGTAGGGAAAAAGCAGGTAATTACAGACCTGTAAGCCTTACATCAGTTGTGGGCAAAATGCTGGAGTCCATCATTAAGGATGAAATAGCGGAGCACTTAGCAAATGGGGACAGGATAGGACAGAGTCAACATGGATTTACAAAGGGTAAATCGTGCTTGACTAATCTATTAGAATTTTTTGAGGGAGTAACTGGTAAAATAGATGGGGGAGAGCCAGTTGATGTGGTGTACCTGGACTTCCAAAAGGCCTTCGATAAGGTCCCACATAAAAGATTAGCAGGGAAAATTGAAGCTCATGGGATAAAGGGGAAAGTATTGACGTGGATAGAGAACTGGCTGTCAGATAGAAAACAGAGAGTTGGAATAAACGGCTCATTTTCTGAATGGCAGGCAGTAACAAGTGGGGTACCACAGGGATCTGTCCTGGGTCCCCAGCTGTTCACAATTTACATTAATGACCTGGATCAGGGAGTCGGATGCAGCATTTCCAAATTTGCAGACGACACTAAACTAGGAGGGGGGGTGGGCTCAGAGGAGGAGACCAGGAAGCTCCAGAGCGATTTGGACAGACTGGGTGATTGGGCGGATAAATGGCAGATGCACTATAATGTGGACAAGTGCGAAGTTATCCACCTTGGGTGCAGGAACGGGAGGGCAAATTATTATTTAAATGGCAATAAATTGGGAGAGGGGGAAGTACAGAGAGACCTGGGTGTTCTTGTACACCAGTCACTGAAGGCGAGCATGCAGGTGCAACAGGCGATCAAGAAGGCAAACGGTATGCTGGCCTTCATAGCAAAAGGGTTGGAATACAGGAACAGGGATACCTTGCTGCAGCTGTACAGGGCACTGGTGAGACCACACCTCGAGTACTGTGTACAGTTTTGGTCGCCTCATCTGAGGAAAGATGTTCTTGCCATGGAGGGGGTGCAGCGGCGATTCACCAGGCTGATACCAGGAATGGCGGGATTGACCTATGAGGAGAGACTATGTAGTTTAGGGATGTACACACTGGAGTTTAGAAGATTGAGAGGGGACCTCATAGAAGTGTATAAAATTCTGACAGGTCTAGACAGACTAGATGCAGAAGGAATGTTTCCCTTGGCGGGTGAGAACAGAACTAGAGGACATAATTTAAGGATAAGGGCTAAACCATTTAGGACAGAAATGAGGGGGAATTTCTTCACTCAGAGGGTGGTGAACCTGTGGAACTCATTGCCACAGAGGGCAGTGTACGCCAGCTCATTAAATATATTTAAGAGGGAATTAGATATATTTCTACAGGCAAAAGGGGTTAAGGGTTACGGAGAGAAGGCGGGGACGGGATACTGAATTGGAGGATCAGCCATGATCTCATTAAATGGCGGAGCAGGCTCGAAGGGCCGGATGGCCTACTCCTGCTCCTATCTTCTATGTATCTATGTATCTATGTTTCTCACCCTTCTAACATTTGTTTCTGACTGCATATTACTTCCCCCTGTTTCGCTACATAAGTTCCCATTCCCCTGCCATATTAGTTTAAATCCTCCCGAACTGCTTTAGCAAATATTACCCCGAGGACATCGGTTCCAGTCCTGCCCAAGTGCAGACCGTCCCTTTTGTACAGGTCCCACTTCCCCCAGAACTGGTTCCAATGCCTCAGGAATTTGAATCCCTCCCTCCTGCACCACTGCTCAAGCCACGTATTCAATCTCACTATCCTGTTCTCTCTATTCTGATTAGCACGTGGCCCTGGTAGCAATCCAGAGATTACTACCTTAGAGGTCCTACTTTTTAATTTAGCTCCTAGCTCCCTAAATTCTGCTTGTAGGACCTCTTCCCGCTTTTTACCTATATCGTTGGTACCTACATGCACCACGACAGCTGGCTGTTCACCCTCCCTCTTCAGAATGTTCTGCAGCCGCTCCGAGACATCCTTGACCCTTGCACCAGGGAGGCAACATACCATCCTGGAATCTCGTTTGCGGCCACAGAAACTCCTGTCTATTCCCCTTACAATTGAGTCCCCTATCACTATAGCCCTACCACTCTTTTTCCCGCCCTGCTGTGCAGCAGAGCCAGCCATGGTGCCATGAACCTGGCTGCTAGTGCCTTCCCCTGGTAGGCCATCTCCCCCAACAGTATCCAAAGCGGCATACCTGTTTTGGAGGGAGATGACCACAGGGGACTCCTGCACTACCTTCCTGATATTGCCCTGCTTCTTGGTCACCCATTCACTGTCTGTCCTAGCCTTTACCTGCGGTGTGGACAACTCACTAAATGAGCGATTCACCGAGTTCTCGGCATCGTGCATGCTCCAGAGTGAGTCCACCCGCAGCTCCAGCACCGCTATGCGGGCTGTCAGGAGCTGCAGCTGGACACACTTCCCGCACACGTAGTTGTCAGGGACACTGGAAGTGTCCCTGGTTTCCCACATGGCACAGGAGGAGCATGAAACGGGTCCGAGACTTCCTGTCATGACTTAACCCTTATGTTACTTTATTACTAAAATTTAAACTTATTTATCTTAGGTCCAGGAGTTAAGTCCCTGAAAACAAAATATAAAATCGAACCTACCTTTTAAATTCCCTCTACCCCTAAAGGTTAGAGGAGGTGGGAGTCACTACTAGTGTAGTGTCTCGGGTTTAGCAACCGCTCCACCTATATACGGGTACCAATGAATTGGCCCCGCCCCCTGCCTTTGAAAAAGCCCGCGAAGCTCTTACCCCGCTGGGGAAAAAGGCCACGTAGGTGAGTTTAATGACTCACCTCAGGCCTCTGCCGCTCCAACCAGGTCCGCTCCTCCTTCCCCGCTGCCGACCGCTCTGTGGGAGAGAGAAAGAAAGAAAGGCTCCTCCTCCCCCGCTGTCGACGCTGGTCTGAGGCCTACCTGAGCCTCGGGCCTCCCTTTATTGACACACCTCAGGCCTCTGCCGCTCCAACCAGGTCCGCTCCTCCTTCCCCGCTGCCGACCGCTCTGTGGGAGAGAGAAAGAAAGAAAGGCTCCTCCTCCCCCGCTGTCGACGCTGGTCTGAGGCCTACCTGAGCCTCGGGCCTCCCTTTATTGACACACCTCAGGCCTCTGCCGCTCCAACCAGGTCCGCTCCTCCTTCCCCGCTGCCGACCGCTCTGTGGGAGAGAGAAAGAAAGAAAGGCTCCTCCTCCCCCGCTGTCGACGCTGGTCTGAGGCCTACCTGAGCCTCGGGCCTCCCTTTATTGACACACCTCAGGCCTCTGCCGCTCCAACCAGGTCCGCTCCTCCTTCCCCGCTGCCGACCGCTCTGGGAGAGAGAAAGAAAGAAAGGCTCCTCCTCCCCCGCTCCTCCTCCCCCCTTCATGTCTGGTAGAGTCCTAGACGAGAAAGATCTGGTAAGTGGTGCTCCACAGAGGTTTGCTTTTATTTGCTCTACCTTATTTACACAAATTGAAATCCAGTGGAACTTTTTTTTTACATGAAAGGTGTGAGCAAATTGGGCGATATGGCAAATTGTAACAGATTTTGAAAGACTGCAAAAGGACATAAATAGGCTAACATGATGGGCAAATGAGCGGCAGATGCAGTTTAATGTAGAAATATGTGAAGAATAAATTTTTGAAGTAAGAATATGGAAAGGATTGTGGGATTTCAAGTGGAACGGACGAGTAGAGGGATCTTGGGTTGAGCTGCATGGGTCATTAATGTTGGAAGCGCAAGTAGATAAGGCCATTAAGAAAAAGCAAATGGCACCCCCGGTTTTGTATCTAGAGGCATAGAATACAAAAGCAAAGAGGTAACGTTGAACTTGTTCAAGGTGTTAGGCTGCAGTTGGGAGTACTGTGTACAGTTTTGGACACCTCATAGGGCATAAAGGCAATGGATAAAGTGCAGTATAAAGTCACTGGAATGTTATCGGGGATGAGAGCATATAGTTATACACGGTGGCATAGTGGTTAGCACTGGTGCCTCACAGCGCCAGGGACCCGGGTTCGAATCTGGCCTCGGGTGACTGTGTGGAGTTTGCACATTCTCCCCGTGTCTGCGTGGGTTTCCTCCGGGTGCTCCGGTTTCCTCCCACAGTCCAAAAATGTGCGGGTTAGGTTGATTTGGCTATGATAAATTGACCCTTAGTGTTAGGGGGGGATTAAATATGTGGGGTTACGGGGATAGGATGGGATATGTTAGGGGGAATTAAATACGTGGGGTTACGGGGATAGGGTGGGATATGTGTCGGTGCAGGCTCGATGGGGATTCTGTGTGAGAAAGCAGGGACAGGGTACTGGATTTGGATGATCAGCCATGATCGTATTGAATGGTGGAGCAGGCTCGACGGGCCGAATGGCCTACTCCTGCTCCTTGTTTCTATGTTATGAAGAGAAGATTGAGAAGTTGGGGCTTTTTTCATTAAAGGTGAGAATGTTAAGCAGTTAATTGATAGAGGTCTTTAAGGTTATGCAGGATTATAATAAGGTAAGTAGTGACATTGTTTCCACTGGTCAGGCACAAATTGAAGATAATGATTGAAAAGGTTAGAAAAAAAATCTTTACACAGAGCATGAAATTTTCCACCATTAAAATATTGTTGAAAGTGGAATCATATATGATTTTAAAAGGAAATTCTATAATTTGATGAGAAGTAGGAATATTAAAAGATATATGGTGAGTGGGATTAGACTAGATGGCTTGTGGAGGAAAAACACTGGTGCAAATGTGATGTGCTGAATGGTCTGTTCCTGTGCTCGACTATTCCATGATTCTAGACAAGTCAAGACATGCACTCCAGAGGATGTAAGAAACTTTATAAATGTACTCTTGCTGATTGCATTTAAAAATGATCAGTCATCCAGTCTGTGATGGCAAACAAATAAACAACCACCTGTGTTGGATTTCACTGAATTTGAGGCTAACCAATCAGGGGCACCAGGCAGCTTAATGTGTAACCACTGTTGTGAAGGCGGCATGTTCCTTTTGCTGAACATGTTGATGAACACACGTGCCTGCAGTATTTGGAATCTCCTTCTGCTCCAGGCCAATTTTTGTATCCTCTGCAAACTTCTTAATCATGCCCCCTACATTGAAGTCTAAATCATACCACAAAAAGCAGGGGACCTAGTACTGAGCCCTGCGGAACCCCACTGGAAACAGCCTTCCAGTCACAAAAACACCCTTCGTCCATTATCCTTTGTTTCCTGCCACTGGGCCAATGTTGGATCCAACTTGCCACTTTCCCTTGGATACCATGGGCTTTTACTTTTTTGATCAACCTGCCATGTGGGACCTTGTCAAAGAGCTTGCTAAAATCCATGTAGACTACATCAAATGCACTACTCTCATCGACCCTCCTTGCTACGTCCTCAAAAAATTCAATCAAGTTAGTCAGTCATGACCTTCCCTTAACAAATCCATGCTGACTGTCCTTGATTAATCTGTGACTTTCTAAATGATGATTTATACTGTCCCTCAGAATTTTTTCCAATAATTTTCCCACCATCGAGGTTAGGCTGACTGGCCTGTAATTACTCAGTCTATGCCTTTCTCCCTTTTTAAACAATGGCACAACGTTAGCAGTCCTCCGGCGCCACGCCTGTAGCCAGAGAGGATTGGAAAATGATGGTCAGGACCTCCACTATTTCCTCCCTTGCCTCTCTTAACAGCCTGGGATACATTTCATCTGGGCCTGGTGATTTATCTACTTTCAAAGATGCTAAACCTCTCAATATTTCCTCTCTGTTTATCCCATCTAATATTTCACACTCTTCCTTACCTAAATTGTCTGCATCGTCCCTCTCTTCTGTGAAGACAGAAGCAAAGTATTCATTAAGAACTTTGCCCACGTCTTCCGCCTCCACACACAGGCTACCTTTTTGGTCTCCAATAGGCCCTACTCTTTCCTTAGTTATTCTCTTGCTCTTTATGTATTTATAAAATATCTTTGGGTTTTCCTTGATTTTACTTGGCAATATTTTTTCATGCCCCCTCTTTGCTTTCCTAATTTCCTTTTTAATTTCTCCCCTGCATTTTCTATACTCCTCTAGGCTTTCTGTAGTGTTGAGCACTCGGTATCTGACAAAAACTTCCCTTTTTTTCCATATCTTACCCTGTATGCTCCTTGACATCCAGGGGACTCTAGATTTGGGAGTCCCACCCTTTTCCTAATGAATGGGAGCTGCTATTCTGGCCAGATTCAACCCTTTGATAATCGAATAACTAGGGAGGTAGATGGGGCTTTAAACTAAATAAGGGCGGGTGGGGGGGCGGGGGGAGGGTCCCGGCGGAGAGAAATCTAGAATGCTAAAGGAAGCAGTGCAGGAAAGTGATTGGAGTAAGGATAACCAGATTGTGTCAGGAATGGACAGAGCGTACAAACAAAAGAGTGCACTAACAAATAGGGTCCGGGTAAGAAAAAATGGTAAGACAAATAGGGCCATAGTACAAAAAAATGTTAAGATGTCTAAAAATGTTAAAGACAAATCTAAAGGCACTGTATCTGAATGCACGAAGCATTCGTAATAAGGTAGACAAATTAACAGCGCAAATAGATGAAAACGGATACGATATAATTGCGATTATGGAGACATGGCTGCAGGGTGACCAAGACTGGGAGCTGAATATCCAAGAATATTTGATATTTAAGAAGGACAGGCAGAAAGGAAAAGGAGGTGGGGTGGCATTGTTAGTAAAGGATGAAATCAGTGCAATAGTGAGAAAGGATATTGGCTCAGAAAATCAAGATGTAGAATCAGTCTGGGTGGAGCTAAGAAGCACCAAGGGGCAGAAAACATTGGTGGGAGTTGTATATATAGGCCTCCAAACAGTAGGGGACGGCATCAAACAGGAAATTAGAGATGCATGTAACAAGGGTACTACAGTAATCATGGGTGACTTTAATCTACATATAGACTGGCCAAACCAAATTAGCAATAATACTGTGGAGGATGAATTCCTGGAGTGTGTATGAGAAGGTTTTTCAGACCAGTACGTTGAGGAGCCAACTATGGAACAGGCTATCCTAGATTCGGTATTGTGCAATGAGAAGGGGTTAATTAATAATCTTGTTGTGCGGGGTCCTTTAGAGAAGAGGGACCATAACATGATAGAATTCTTCATTAAGATGGAAAGTGAAGTAGTCCAATCCGAAACTAGGGTCCGAAATCTAAACAAAGGAAATACGAAGGTATGAGGAGGCAGTTGGCTATGATAGATTGGGGAGCTTCATTAAAAGGCATGACGGTGGATAGGCAATGGCTAACATTTAAGGAACGAATGCATGAATTGCAATAGTTATACATTTCTTTCTGGCGCAAAAGCACAAAAGGAAAAGCGGCCCAACCATGGCTAACAAAAGAAATTAAAGATAGTATTAGACCCAAAGAGGAGTCATATAAAGTTGCCAGAAAAAGTAGCAAGCCTGAGGATTGGAAGCTGTTTAGAATTCATAGAAACATAAAAACAGAGAAGATAGGAGCAGGAGTAGGCCATTCGGCCCCTCGAGCCTGCTCCGCCATTTAATGAGATCATTGCTGATCATCCAAATTCAGTACCCTGTCCCTGCTTTCTCCCCATATCCCTTGATCCCTTTAGCCTTAAGAAATATATCTTAACTCCTTCTTGAATATATTTAATGAATTGGCCTCAACTGCCTTCTGTGGTAGAGAATTCCACAGGTTTACCACTCTCTGGGTGAAGAAATTCCTCCTCATCTCAGTCCTAAATGGCTTACCCCTTATCCTTAGACTGTGACCCCTGGTTCTGGACTCCCCCGCCATCGGGAACATCCTTCCTGCATCTAGTCTGTCTAGTCCTGTTAGAATTTTATAAGTTTCAATGAGATCCCCTCTCATTCTTCTAAACTCTAGCGAATACAAGCCTAATCGTCCCAATCTCCCTTCATACGTCATTCCTGCCATCCCAGGTATCAGTCTGGTGAATCTTCGCTGCACTCCCTCCATGGCAAGAACATCCTTCCTCAGCTAAGGTGACCAAAACTGCACACAATACTCAAGGCCCTGTACAACTGCAGCAAGACATCCTTGCTCCTGTACTCGAATCCTCTCGCTATGAAGGCCAACATACCATTTGCCTTCTTAACCGCCTGCTGCACCTGCATGCTTACCTTCAGCGACTGGTGCACAAGGACTCCCAGGTCTCGTTGCACTTCCTCTTTTCCAATCTATTGCCGTTCAGACAATAATCTGCCTTCCTGTTTTTGCCACCAAAGTGGATAACCTCGCATTTATCCACATTATACTGCATCCGCCATGCATCTGCCCAATCACCCAACTTGTCCAAATCATACTGGAGTTTCTCTGCATCCTCCTCACAACACACATGCCCACCCAGCTTTGTGTCGTCTGCAAACTTGGAGATATTACATCTAGTTCCCTCGTCTAGATCATTTATATATATATATATATATATATATTGTGAATAGCTGGGGTCCTAGCACCGATCCCTGCGGTACCCCACTAGTCACTGCCTGCCACTCGGAAAAAGACCTGTTTATTCCAACTCTTTGCTTCCTGTCTGCCAACCAGTTCTCTATCCAAGTCAGTACCTTACCCCCAATCCCATGTGCTTTAACTTTGCACGCTAATCTCTTATGCGGGACCTTATCGAAAGCCTTCTGAAAGTCCAAGTACACCACATCCACTGGTTCTCCCTTATCTATTCTACCAGTTACATCCTCATAAAATTCCAGTAGATTAGTCAAGCACGATTTACCTTTTGTAAATCCATGTTGACTTTGTCCGATCCTGTCACTGTTTTCCAAGTGCTCTGCTATTACATCTTTTATAATGGACTCTAGCATTTTCCCCACTACCGATGTCAGGCTTACCGGTCTATAATTCCCCGTTTTCTCTCTACCACCTTTTTTAAATAGTGGGGTTACATTAGCTACCCTCCCATCCATGGGAACTGTTCCAGAGTCTATAGAATTTTGGAAGATGACCAGCAATGTATCTACTATTTCGAGGGCCACTTGCTTAAGTACCCTAGGATGTAGGTTATCAGGCCCTGGGGATTTATTGGCCTTCAAACCCATCAATTTCCCTAACACCATTTCCCTACAAATACTGATTTCATTCAGTTCTTCCCTCTCATTAGACCCTATGTTCCCTGACATCTCTGGGAGTTTATTTGTGTCCTCCTTTGTGAAGACAGAACCAAAGTATGTATTTAATTGGTCTGCCATTTCTTTGTTCCCCATTATAAATTCCCCTCATTCTGACTGCAAGGGACCTACGCTTGACTTCACCAATCTTTTTCTCTTCACATATCTATAGAAGCTTTTACAGTCAGTTTTTATGTTCCCTGCAAGCTTACTCTCATATTCTATTTTCCCCCTCTTAATTAATCCCTTTGACCTCCTTTGCTGAATCCTAAACTGCTCCCAATCCTCAAGTTTGCTGCTTTTTCTGGCCAATTTATATGTCCTCTCCTTGGATCTTATGCTATCCCTAATTTCCCTTGTTAGCCACGGTTGAGTCACCTTTTTTGTTTTATTTTTATGCCAAACATGGATGAACAAATTCTGTAGTTCATCCATGCGATCTTTAATTGTTTGCCATTGCCTATCCACCGTCAACCCTTTAAGTAACGTTCCCCAATCCATCCTAGCCAATTCGCGCCTCATACCATCGTAGTTTCCTTTATTTAAATTCAGGACCCTAGTCTCTGAGTCAACTACTTCACCCTCCATTTTAATGAAGAATTCTATCATCTTATGATCGCTCCTCCCCAAGGGGCCTCACACAACAAGATTGCTAATTAATCCTTTCTCATTACATAATACCCAGTCTAAGATGGCCTGATCTCTAGTTGGTTCCTCGACATATTGGTCCAGGAAACCATCCCGTATATACTCTAGGAATTCCTCCTCCACAGTATTGTTACTAATTTGGTTAGCCCAATCTATATGTAGATTAAAGTCACCCATGATAACTGCTGTGCCCTTATTGCACGCATCTCTAATTTCCCGTTTAATGCCATCCCCAACCTCAGCATTACTGTTTGGGGGTCTGTATACAACTCCCACTAACGTTTTCTGCCCCTTGGTATTTCTCAGCTCTGCCCATACAGATTCCACATCATCAGAGCTAATATCCTTCCTTACTATTGTGTTAATCTCATCTTTAACCAGCAATGCTACCCCACCTCCTTTTCCTTTTTGCCTGTCTTTCCTGAATATTGAATACCCCTGGATGTTGAATTCTCAGCCTTGGTCACCTTGGAGCCATGTCTCCGTAATTCCAATTATATCATATCCGTTTACATCTATTTGCGCAGCTAATTCATCCACCTTATTACAAATGCTCCTCGCATTAAGACACAAAGCCTTCAGGCTTGTTTTTTTAACACTCTTGGACCTTTTAGAATTATTATTTACTGTGGCCATGTTTGATTTACACCCTTGATTTCTCTGACTGCCACTTTTGCTTTTCTCCTTCCTGTCTTTTGTTTCTATCTTTGCTTCCCTTTCCTCTGTCTCCCTGCACAGGTTCCCAACCCCCTGCCATTTTAGTTTAAACCCTCCCCAACAGCACTAGCAAACACTCCCCAGGTGCAAACCGTCCCACCTCCCCCAGAACCGGTTCCAATGTCCCAGGAATTTGAATCCCTCCCCCTTCACCATTCCTCTAGCCACGTATTCATCTGAAATATCCTTCTATTTCTACTCTGACTAGCACGTGGCACTCGTAGCAATCCTGAGATTACTACCTTTGAGGTCCTGTTTTTTAATTTACTTCCTAACTCCCTATATTCAGCTTTTAGGACCTCATCCCGGTTTTTACCTATATTGTTGGTACCTATATGCACCACGACAACTGGCTGTTCACCCTCCCTCTTCAGAATGCCCTGCAGCCGCTCTGAGACATCCTTGACCCTTGCACCAGGGAGGCAACATACCATCCTGGAGTCCCGTTTGCGGCCGCAGAAACGCCTATCTATTCCCCTTACAATAGAATCCCCTATCACTATAGCTCTCCCGCTCTTTTTCCTCCTGTCCTGTGCAGCAGAACCACCCATGGTGCCAGGAAGTTGGCTGCTGCTGCCTTCCCCCGATAAGCCATCTCCCTCAACAATATCCAAAGCGGTATATCTGTTTCAGAGGGGTTGGCCACAGGCGACCCCTGAACTACCTGCCTGCGCCTACTACTCTGCCTGGCGGTCACCCATTCCCTTCGTGCCTGTGCAGCCTTTACCTACGGTGTGACCAACTGATTAAACGTGCTATCCACGACGTCCTCAGCATCGCGAATACTCCAGTATGTATCCATTCGCAGCTCCAGCGCCACAATGCGGTCTGCCAGTAGCTGCAGCTGGATACATTTCCCGCACACATGGTCGTCAGGGACACAGGAAGTGTCCCTGATTTCCCACATAGTGCAGGAGGAGCATACCACGGGGCCGAGCTGTGCTGCCATGACTTACCCTTTAATTAATTTAAATTAAATCAAATCAATGCCACTAATTACACTACAATTAAATGATATACTCAAGGGCCCTTGTTTACTAGCACTCCCCGCTACACAACAGAGACCTTTGAAACTATAACCACAAAAATTAAGACCTTCTAAACTTTATAAACTATTAACCTTAACTGTCAAACTATAGAGTAGTATAAATACTCACCTGGCCGTACTCACCCAATCAGCTGCTTCTTCTTGCCCGCATCACTTTTTGAATTGTGCCGTGGCTCTGGAACGCCGCCGCCGGTCTGCGAGATTGACCGGCCTTTGAAAAAAAGCCCGTGAAAGTAAGTTTAAATACTCACTGTACTCTCCTGCTGCTCCCGACACTGGCCTCTTCCTACAAGGTGAAAAGTTAGGAAAAACAAAGGGGAAGCAAGGGAGCTCCTCCTTCCACTCCTCACCTAACTCCGACTCACCCAACTCTCAGCACTCTGTTGAAACCGCACTCAGCAAAAAAGGACCAAGAGATTGATTAAGAGGGGAAAAATAGAGTATGAGAGTAAACTTGCAAGGAACATAAAAGCGGACTGTACAAGCTTCTACAAGTATGTGAAAAGAAAAAGATTAGTGAAGACAAATGTAGGTCCCTTACAGTCAGAAACGGGAGAGTTTATAATGGCGAACAAGGAAATGGCAGAGCAATTAAACACATACTTTGGTTCTGTCTTCACAAAGGAGGACACAAATAACCTCCCAGAGATGTCGGGGAACATAGGGTCCAATGAGAGGGAGGAATTGAATGAAATCAGTATTTGTAGGGAAATGGTGTTAGGGAAATTGACGGGATTGAAGGCCGATAAATCCCCAGGGCCTGATAATCTACATCCTAGGGTACTTAAGGAAGTGGCCCTCGAAATAGTAGATGCATTGCTGGTCATCTTCCAAAATTCTATCGACTCTGGAACAGTTCCCATGGATTGGAGGGTAGCTAATCTAACCCCACTATTTAAAAAAGGTGGTAGAGAGAAAACGGGGAATTATAGACCGGTAAGCCTGACATCGGTAGTGGGGAAAATGCTAGAGTCCATCATAAAAGACGTAATAGCAGAGCACTTGGAAAACAGTGACAGGATCGGACAAAGTCAACATGGATTTACAAAAGGTAAATCGTGCTTGACTAATCTACTGGAATTTTTTGAGGATGTAACTGGTAAAATAGACAAGGGAGGTGTATTTGGACTTTCAGAAGGCTTTCGATAAGGTCCTGCATAAGAGATTAGCGTGCAAAGTTAAAGCACATGGGATTGGGGGTAAGGTACTGACTTGGATAGAGAACTGGTTGGCAGACAGGAAACAAAGAGTTGGAATAAATGGGTCTTTTTCCGAGTGGCAGGCAGTGACTAGTGGGGTACCACAGGAATCGGTGCTAGGACCCCAGCTATTCACAATATATATTAATGATCTAGACGAGGGAATTAGATGTAATATCTCCAAGTTTGCAGACGACACAAAGCTGGGTGGGCGTGTGTGCTGTGAGGAGGATGCAGAGAAACTCCAGTATGATTTGGACAGGTTGGGTGATTGGGCAGATGCATGGCAGATGCAGTATAATGTGGATAAATGCGAGGTTATCCACTTTGGTGGCAAAAACAGGAAGACAGATTATTATCTGAACGGCAATAGATTGGGAAAAGGGGAAGTGCAACGAGACCTGGGTGTCCTTGTGCACCAGTCGCTGAAGGTAAGCATGCAGGTGCAGCAGGTGGTTAAGAAGGCAAATGGTATGTTGGCCTTCATAGGGAGAGGATTCGAGTACAGGAGCAAGGATGTCTTGCTGCAGTTGTACAGGGCCTTGATGAGAGCACACCTTGAGTATTGTGTGCAGTTTTGGTCGCCTTATCTGAGGAAGGATGTTCTTGCCATGGAGGGAGTGCAGCGAAGATTCACCAGACTGATACCTGGGATGGCAGGAATGACGTATGAAGAGAGATTGGGTCGATTAGGCTTATATTCGCTAGAGTTTAGAAGAATGAGAGAGGATCTCATTGAAACGTATAAAATTCTAACAGGACTGGACAGACTAGATGCAGGAAGGATGTTCCCGATGGCGGGGGAGTCCAGAGCCAGGGGTCACAGTCTAAGGATAAGGGGTAAGCCATTTACATAGATACATAGATACATAGAAGATAGGAGCAGGAGTAGGCCATCCGGCCCTTCGAGCCTGCTCCGCCATTTAATGAGATCATGGCTGATCCTCCAATTCAGTATCCCGTCCCCGCCTTCTCTCCGTAACCCTTAACCCCTTTTGCCTGTAGAAATATATCTAATTCCCTCTTAAATATATTTAATGAGCTGGCGTACACTGCCCTCTGTGGCAATGAGTTCCACAGGTTCACCACCCTCTGAGTGAAGAAATTCCCCCTCATTTCTGTCCTAAATGGTTTAGCCCTTATCCTTAAATTATGTCCTCTAGTTCTGTTCTCACCCGCCAAGGGAAACATTCCTTCTGCATCTAGTCTGTCTAGACCTGTCAGAATTTTATACACTTCTATGAGGTCCCCTCTCAATCTTCTAAACTCCAATGTGTACATCCCTAAACTACATAGTCTCTCCTCATAGGTCAATCCCGCCATTCCTGGTATCAGCCTGGTGAATCGCCGCTGCACCCCCTCCATGGCAAGAACATCTTTCCTCAGATGAGGCGACCAAAACTGTACACAGTACTCGAGGTGTGGTCTCACCAGTGCCCTGTACAGCTGCAGCAAGGTATCCCTGTTCCTGTATTCCAACCCTTTTGCTATGAAGGCCAGCATACCGTTTGCCTTCTTGATCGCCTGTTGCACCTGCATGCTCGCCTTCAGTGACTGGTGTACAAGAACACCCAGGTCTCTCTGTACTTCCCCCTCTCCCAATTTATTGCCATTTAAATAATAATTTGCCCTCCCGTTCCTGCACCCAAGGTGGATAACTTCGCACTTGTCCACATTATAGTGCATCTGCCATTTATCCGCCCAATCACCCAGTCTGTCCAAATCGCTCTGGAGCTTCCTGGTCTCCTCCTCTGAGCCCACCCCCCCTCCTAGTTTAGTGTCGTCTGCAAATTTGGAAATGCTGCATCCGACTCCCTGATCCAGGTCATTAATGTAAATTGTGAACAGCTGGGGACCCAGGACAGATCCCTGTGGTACCCCACTTGTTACTGCCTGCCATTCAGAAAATGAGCCGTTTATTCCAACTCTCTGTTTTCTGTCTGACAGCCAGTTCTCTATCCACGTCAATACTTTCCCCTTTATCCCATGAGCTTCAATTTTCCCTGCTAATCTTTTATGTGGGACCTTATCGAAGGCCTTTTGGAAGTCCAGGTACACCACATCTACTGGCTCTCCCCCATCTATTTTACCAGTTACTCCCTCAAAAAATTCCAATAGATTAGTCAAGCACGATTTACCCTTTGTAAATCCATGTTGACTCTGTCCTATCCTGTCCCCATTTGCTAAGTGCTCCGCTATTTCATCCTTAATGATGGACTCCAGCATTTTGCCCACAACTGATGTAAGGCTTACAGGTCTGTAATTACCTGCTTTTTCCCTACCCCCCTTTTTGAATAGTGGGGTAACGTTAGCTACCCTCCAATCCATGGGCACTGTTCCCGAGTCTAATGAATTCTGAAAAATCATACTTAGTGCATCCGCTATCTCTAGGGCCACCTCCTTCAGCACCCTAGGATGCATGTTATCAGGCCCTGGGGATTTGTCCGCCTTCAATCCCTTTAGCTTCCTTAACACCATATCCTTAGAGATATTGACTTGCGTCATTTCCTCCTTTGCAAATGTCCCTATTTTTCCCGATATCCCAGGGAGGTTTTTTGTGTCTTCCTTCGTAAAGACTGACCCAAAGTATGCATTTAGTTGGTCTGCCATTTCTTTATTTCCCGTTATATATTCCCCCGTATCTGACTGCAATGGGCCAACTTTGGTTTTCACCAGTCTTTTCCTCTTGATATACTTATAAAAGCTTTTGGAGTTAGTTTTTATATTTTCCGCCAGCTTGCTTTCGTAAGCTATTTTGCCCCTCTTGATTAAGCCCTTTGTCCTCCTTTGCTCTATCTTAAACTGTTCCCAATCTTCCGCTCTGGCGCTTTTTTTGGCTATTTTATACGCCCTATATTTGGATTTTATGCTGTCTCTAATTTCCCCTGTTATCCACGGTTGAGTCACCTTTTTAGATTTCCTTTTATGCCAGATTGGTATAAACAATTTTTGCAATTTTGTCATTCTATCTTTAAATGCTTGCCATTGTTTATCTACCTCCAGTCCTCCCAGGAACGTTGTCCAATCAGACCTACTCAGTTCCTGTCTAATGGCATCATAATTCCCCTTGTTTAAATTCAGGACCTTAGTATCTGAGTCAATTTCTTCGCTCTCCATTTCGAGTGAGAAATCGATCATGTTATGATCGCTCTGACCCAAGGGTCCCCGTACAACAAGATTACTAATTAGTCCCTTCTCATTGCACAGTACCCAGTCCAATATAGCCTGTTCCCGAGTTGGTTCCTCGACATATTGATCCAGATAACCATCCCTTAAACACTCAAGGAATTCCTCCTCCTCATTATTTTTACTGATTAGGCTATTCCAATCTATATGTAAGTTAAAGTCACCTATGATGACAGCTGTGCTCTTATTGCACGCTTCTCTAATTTCCCTCGTGATGCCCTCCCCAACCTCTATTTTACTATTTGGAGGCCTATATACCACTCCTATTAATGTTTTTCGCCCCTCGCTATTTCTTAGCTCCACCCATATAGATTCTGTATTAACTGAGTTAATATCCTTCCTTTCAATTGCATTTATCCCTTCTTTTACCAGCAATGCTACCCCTCCTCCCTTTCTTTTTTGTCGATCCTTCCTAAATACTGAATACCCCTGTATGTTAAGCTCCCAGCCCTGCTCACCCTGCAACCATGTTTCCGTAATCCCAATTAGATCATAATTATTAACCTCTATTTCCACAGCTAATTCATCTACCTTGTTCCTGATGCTTCTCGCATTAAGGTATAAAACCCTCAGGCTTTTTTTATGCTCACATTTTTTATGAATTAGTTTGGCCCTTTGTTTTTTGTTCCTCACCCTTTTACCATTTATTTCTGTCTGCCTTTCACTTTCCTCTATTTCACTACATAGGTTTCTAGCCCCCTGCCATACTAGTTTAAATGTTCCCGAACTGCTTTATCAAAAATTACCCCGAGAACATCAGTTCCATCTTTGCACAGGTGTAGACCGTCCCTTTTGTATAGGTCACACCTACCACAAAACTGGTTCCAATGCCTCAAAAATTTAAAACCCTCCCTCTTACACCACTGCTCAAGCCACGTATTTAGCCTAACTATCCTGTTCTCTGTGCTCTTACTAGCACGTGGCACTGGTAGTAATCCAGAGATTACTACCTTCGAGGTCCTACTTTTTAGCTTGGCTCCTAACTCCCTAGGACTGAGATGAGGAGGAATTTCTTCACCCAGAGAGTGGTGAACCTGTGGAATTCTCTACCACACAAGGCAGTTGAGGCCAATTCATTAAATATATTCAAGAAGGAGTTAGCTATATTTCTTAAGGGATATGGGGAGAAAGCAGGGAGGAATTTGGATGATCAGCCATGATCTCATTAAATGGCGGAGCCGGCTCGAGGGGCCGAATGGCCTACTCCTGCTCCGATCTTCTATGTTTCTATACTTGCATTTATTTAATGCTTTTATCATGTGCCAAAGCAATTCACACAATTAATTACCTTTGGGGTGTAGTGACTGTTATGCAGGCAAATGCAGCAGCCGTTTTGCACCAGCAACTGTGATTCGATCAATAACCAGTTACATTTTTTTGGTGTTAATGAGGGTGGAATGCCAATTAGGACATCAGAAGATAGTCAAATAGTGCAGTAGGATGTTTAAAATTCACTTGAATAGGAGGACACAACTTCAGTCTACAGGACAGAACCTATGACAATGGAGTACTCCTATATTGTACTGAAGTGTCAACCTCAATTATGTGCTTGGGTACTGTTGTGGGTTTTGAATCTGCAACCTTCTGAACCGGAGGGGAGACTATTACCAGATGAATGAAACTGAGTCTTTGAAGCAGGCTCAATGGGCTGAAATGACTTTCTCGTTCTGCACTGTTGTTCTTGCTGAATATAATCAGAATTTATGATGTGTATTACAATGATTTATGCTGAATGAATGAAGAGAAAATGTGCTTCTGTCTTAATAACTTACTAAAAATAGTTGGAGCAAGCTGGTGGGGGTGTGAAACAATCTATATGGTTGTGTCATTTAGTAGAATACTAACAGCAGGTGAATTTGGCTTTCATTCCGGATTAGAATGAAAATAATACTCTGATAATTGTAATTGCCAAAACTACACAAGACTCCAGGATCATCCGGGGGGACCAAAGATAATCCATGGCTTCTTTTCTGCACTACCAACGGTCTCTTTCTATCCCTCTCCCTGGCCCCTCTACCCTCGCCTCCAACTTCTTTGCCATTAGGATAGACACCATCCATTCAGCTGCCTTGCTGCTTCACGCACCCCACCCCCCCCACCCTCTTCCTCTTTTCCGCAGAGCTAAACCCTGTCCGAGATGTGAACAAACATCTTTCTCCACTTTCTCTCCTGTCTCCCCTCATGGCCTCTCCAAGATCCAAGATCATCTTGCCCATGAGACCCACCTCCTGCTCCCTTGACCACATTTGCACTAAACTGCTGACCACGCAACTTCCCTTCCTGGCTCCTATGCTCGCTGACATTGTATTCCAGTGCTCTCCTGTCCGAATATCTCCTTGTGTGTCAAATTTTGTTTGATAATCTCTGAGCGTGACGTGAACATGCAGAGCTCAGCTCCCGAGCAGCCAAAGGTTGTGTAATTTTTAATGTTGAAGGAGCAGATTTGAAAATCAGGGTTTTGAAAGCCCGAGGTTCAAACGTAGCAGATCTCCAGGTGGGAGACCAGAAGACGTGACAGAACCTGGTTCCGCAGGGATTTCACCCCGTTTGCGTCCTACAAAGATTTTTTGGGGGGTGGGGTGGGGGAGTAGAAAGAGAGGAGCAAAGACAAATCTTTTTACCTGACTCTCCCATGTCAAGGACCATGAGTGGTGTGGGGTGGGGAGCCCCTGGCTGAGGGATTTCAGTTATGTGGAGAGACTGGAGAAGCTGGAGTTGTTCTCCTTAGAGCAGAGACGGTTAAGGGGAGATTTAGCAGAGGTGTTCAAAATTCTGAAGGGTTTAGATAGAATAAGCAGGGAGAAACTGTTTCACCGGCAGGAGGGTACAGACCAGGGGACACAGATTTAGGATAATTGGCAAAAGAACCAGAGGCGACATGAGGAAACTTTATTTTAAACGCAGCGAGTTGTTGTGATCTGGAACGCGCTGCCTGAAAGGGTGGTGGAAGCAGATTCAATAGTAACTTTCAAAAGGGAATTGGATAAATACTTGGAGGGAAAAAACTTGCAGGGCTACGGGGAAAGAGCAGGGGGAGTGGGATTAATTGGATAGCCCTACCAAAGAGCCGGCACAGGCATGATTGGCCAAATGGCCTCCTGTGCTGTATCATTCTATGAATCACTCCTGTGAAGCGCCTTGGGACACTAAATAAATGTAAGTTGTTGTGAGGACTCTCCTTAAAACACACTTTTTTGACCAAACTTGGGAGGGCTGGTCATCACTCCTAATATTTCTTTCTTTGTCTCAGCGTCTGTTGTTGTTTGAAATGTCTCTGAAGCGCCTTAGGCCATTTTGCTATGTTAATGATATCTAAATACAACTTGTAACTGGGGATCATTATCTCAATTTTCTGAAACATGTGCTGTTGCTTAGCTAAAGGAAATAAATAATTGCATTTAAATTGCTTCCAATGATTTTCACTCTGCAGAATTGTACTAAGCTGTTCTATTGTCACTAACTATTTTAATACATTATTATACTTCATTTGTATTTTGATTGATTCAATATCTATGCTCTATTGCAATAGAAGGCAGTAACACGTTAACAATATCAACTAGCATGTACGTGTTCTCTCCTCTGGTACGGTCCCCCTCCCTTTCAAATCTGCCCATATCACCCCCCCTCAAAAAACCCACCCTTGACCCCTCTGTCCTTGCAATCTCCAACCTCCCTTGAACATGTTTTTGGCTCCGCATACATCTTCCCTTCCCGCCACTCGGTTTGAACCTCTCCAATTACTTTTCCGCCCCTGCCGCAGCACTGAAACGGCCCTTATCAAAGTCACAAATTACATCCTGTGACTGTGACCATGGTGTACCATCCCTCCTCATCCTTCTCGACCTGTCTGCAGTTTTTAACATGATTGACCACACCATCCTCCTCCAACGCCTCTCCTCCGTTGTTCAGCGGAGTGGGACTACCCTCGCCTGGTTCCTTTCTTACCTATCCAGTCGTAGCCAGAGAATCTCCAGCAATAGCTCCTCTTCTCACCTCGGGAGTCCCCTTGGTTCCCTCCTATTTCTCATCTACATGCTGCCCCCTCGACGACATAATCCGGAAACACGTCATATTCCACATGTACATTGACCACACCCAGCTCTACCTCACCATTGCCTCTCTCGACCCCTCCGCTGCCTCTGATTTGTGACGTCGTTTGTCCGACATCCATACCTGGATGAGCATAAATTTCCTCTAATATTGGAAGACCGAAGCCATTGTCTTCGGTCCCTGCCACAAACTCCGTTCCCGAGTAACTGATTCCATCCCTTCCTATGCCACTGTCTGAGGCTGAACCAGGCTGCTCTCTTGGCTGGCCTTCCATCTTCCGCCCTCTGTTAACTTCAGCTCATTCAAACTCTACTGCCTGTATCCTAGCCCACACCAAGTCCCAATCACCCATTGCCCCTGTGCTCTCTGACCTATGCCTGGAATATAAAATTCTTATCCCTGTATTCAAATCTCTCCATGGCTTCGCCTCTCCCTGTTTGTAACCTCCTTCAGCCCAACAACTCTTCGTTCCTCCAATTCTGGCCTTGTGAATCCCGGATTTCCTTTGCCCCCACCATTGGCGGCCGTGCCTTCAGCTGTCGAGGCCCTAAGCTCTAGAATTCCCTCTCTAAACCTCTCCACCTTCCTTAAACCCTATCTCTTTCACTGAACTTTTGGTCACCTGGCTTGGTCAAATTTTGTCTGATAACACTACTGTGATGTTTTACTACATTAAAGGCACTACTGTATATAAATGCAAATTGTTATAGGTGAAATGTTAATCTCTGAAGGGGAAGTAAATGTCTGGAAGTTATTTTTATAGTAGACGTTATGTATTTACTAACTTCCTTTGCCTGTTATTTAAAATGCCAATTCTTTTGATGTCCTGGAGATCCTCGAGTAGGGCCTCCATCGCTGATGGATGTTGTAGCCACAATCGGGACCACTGAAAAACGGATCTGAGTCATTTTATCTTGGGAAATTATGATATAGAAATTATAGACTCTTGGTTTTTTTGAGTTTTTTAAAATACATTTTATTGCCAAAATCGAGATCTTTAAGAGTCTCTCCTTGCTAGGTTACTCCTATAGAACTCTATATGCATCCGTGAGTAGCTGGGTTAATGACTTCAAACCAGTATGAGAGCGACTCTGGAGCCCTGCAACCTCCGAAAACCACTCCACAAACTAGTGGGTTCACACATTTGCCGCTGTACCTGATGGATACAATAATGTCGTCTTCACATGAATCAGCTGAAAGTAGAATTCTAGGTGCTCGTGTATGTCATAATGCTGGGTGTTGGCAAAACTAATTTCCAAAATTGCAGTCGGGGAAACCTCCTGTGAACGGCACAGTAATAGATTCGATAAAACTTGTTTACTGTTTGACATCGCAATCAGCTACAAATTATTTTCCATCAACAGCAACATAGATTTAAAGTGTTTAATGCAAAAAAATGTTCCACGGTGCTTCAGTGGTGTGAGGAAAACGGACACCCATGGGCCAAATGCCCTCCTCTGGGCTGTATCATTCTACAAAAGATGGACACAGTAGCAGTGGTGACCATAAGCTTGGTCAAGGAAGTGAGCTTTAAGGAGAGTCTTAAGACAGGGAGGTGGAGGGGTTTCGGGAGAATTCAAGAATGGGACCTGGGTGGCTGAAGGCACAGGTGGGCACAGAGAGCTGGGGGGTATGTACAAGAGGTTGGAAAGTTAGGAGTGGGTTGTAGGGCTAAGAAATTTTGAATGAGATGTTTATGGAAACGAACTGTATATCTGTATAATGTCCCCAAGGGGCAAAATGGATATATGAACCTTAGGGACATCTCTCTGAACATTGTTGTATCAGGAACAAAACTAGACCCAAAACAGAATGTGTGTGTTAATGGTTAAGCAGTGTATGCTGTCCCAATTACAGGGCTAATAAATATTCTAGGAATGTCCGTAACTTGAAATTTGTAATGTTCACCGCTGCTCAACTTTATATTGCAGGACAAAGAGACTGGATTTCACAGAGGATTCTGCTGGGTTGGCTTCAATACAGAAGAAGGGTTTCAGAATGCACTTCAGAAGGAATCACACCTCATAGAAGGAACAAAGGTAGTTTTAAAACCGTGCATTATCCTTACTGTTCGAGTGAAATAAGCCTGAGCCACTCCTGAACTGAGACTAGCGACATCTTAACTCTCTCCCTGGCTGCTGCTGCCTACAATGGGTGTTCTCTGTCTGGTTTCTGTCCAGTGTTAGCTTACAGTACAGTTAGCATTAAGAAAGCACAGGAGGTTTGGTGTGGGAGATTAACGAGTCACATGGGGTGCAGTACAAGGCACTGGAGGTTGGGCAGAGTAGAGGAAGCTTTACTGTGTCTGCAACTGCTATACAGATCATGCAGGTGCTCGGTGTTGACTAGGTGGCTGAAATGGAAACTTCCATCCTCCACCTTGATAACCACAAAAACAAACTTGTAATAAAAAGGCACAGGAAAGTTTGTTTTATTTTAAAAATGAACAGAAGTGCATTACCAAATGGCGGCACCAGCCAACCTATGATACAAAGGCAGATTTCAGCAACCCCAATCCAACAGCGGAGTGCTGCCCGTTACCCAACCACCTGGTTAGCATTCAATGGACTGCGCAGAGGAGCCAGTTTCAATTGTCAACTAACCTGGACACATTTAGTTCAGTTTCAATGGTACAATATACAGCAACACATTCCATGGGGATAATGTTGGTGTTACATTAAAGCTGAAGCAGAAATTGAATAACTCATTAAAAATTTATTCTCTTCACAGCTTCAAGTTCAGAGAAACAGAAAATTGTTTCAAGGACGAAGACCAAATAATAAAGTCACTGAATCAGCGAGTTGATACTGAATATGGAGGGTGTAGCTCAAGATGTTTTTGTCCTAATTAAATTAAAGATGGTGATTTAAACACTTCTGTGACTTTTTACTTTTTTTTAAAAAAAAAGTCTTGTTTTGCAGACCTAGGGTGCTTACTCTAGCTGTTTAATTAGAAAAAGAGTGGCCAGACTGAATTTTACTTTACAGAAACATCTCTTACTGGAACTCCCATGAGGAAACTCCAACAGAGTTTCCAAGATGTATATCTATCATGATATTCAGTACGTCCATGCAGAAACAAATACTAAGGTCATTGGTTTGAACTAGATTTTGCTATAACACAAGGCTGTACGATATACACAAGTCCATCTATTCCTTTCTTCGCTTCTTTCCCTCATGTTCATATTCTTTTGAGCGACCACTTTCGGGCCTCTTTGAACCACCATGTTGCTTGGCTTCCTCCAAGAACTTGTCCAAACCAAAGGGATCTTCTTCATCCCTCTCAAACTGAACAGGACCTTCTCGACGCTGCCGACGGTCTGTGCCAGAGAACTCTCGGTTGGGGACAAACCTACGCAAAAACACAATTGTTTATATTTAAATATATACAGCACTGCAACCTGACAGCAGATACTTTCACTCTTGTTGGGAAGTCACAGGTACTCAACCAGCAGCTTAATACTAGGTGTACATTACTGGCTCAACCATTGTGCCAGGATAGAAGCAAGTAAATTGCTTAAATAGATAGTCTGTTTGGAGTCATGATTTATTAATAGGTTTTTACACCTATTAATAGTGGAACTTCATAAGAATGCTTTAAATTAACCATCACCTGAGTCCAACCAAACGCAACACAGTGGCTTCTGCCGAGTTCACCCATACCCCAAATGTACAGTTAAAATGGAAGATTTATACATGCTATATTTATACAACACATGGTGTGGATGGCATATTTGCAGAAAATATTCCATTGTAAAGAGACCTGGTTTTCTTATAAAAACCCCAACTCTATGGGAATGAAGAACAACCACTTTCAAGAAAATGCTAGGTTTTGGGGTAGGAGTGACAGGAGACGATTCCCAAAAACAGAAGGGTTTAAAAAAATAATTTGTGCTGCAAAGCATTTAAAAGAGGAAACACTTCATTTTAACACGGCACCATCTTAAGCTTCTCTGCGTAGCTGAAGGCAGTCTGTCAGCCTGCGCTTAAGCTAGTCAGTGCTGCTCTGAAACCAGCTCAGGGTGACTCTCCAATTGTTCCATAACACCAGAGTGATCTTGAATGAAGTGAAAAGTGATACAAACCACCTACAACATCTTAAACAAAAATGAACTCACCGATTATTTTTCATAAATGTGTCCAAATCATCACCGTAAGTGTCCTTATCGGCATTCTTGGTCGGCCTGTACACATTTTGGGCCATATCCTTGCCAGTTCTCCAGGGCTGGTCATAAACATTGTATAGCTCATCCTCTCCTCCTGCAAAGCCACTGTCCATTCCCTGGCAACACAAAGCAAGACTTAATCCAGATGAAATCTCTCCGCAGCACTCACCAAATGTTTAACTGAAATACCCACTGATCAAGTTGTTGCTAGTTGCATGTATATTTAAAGAATGTAGTTTTGGGTTTACCTGATTTTATTTCGCCAGTCTCTGCCAGATTTAGGTTGAACCTGAAAACTAAACTGATTAAAACAGGCCATGCTTACTCTACAGAATTGTGTTGCAAGACTGAATTAAACCCAACCTGAACAATACAGTTTGAACAGGCCTGCAGCCCAGGAACCCCAAATTGCCAGGTTTATAAAAAGGCCATTCATCCCATTCCCACAGACTACATGCAGTCCGTCTCATTAAGGGGTCATTCTCAATTAATTTTCAATGGGAAGGTTCTGCAAAGCTTTCCTCTGCTTTCAAAAGTTTTCAAGCAAAAAAAAAACCTGTTGCTTATTTAATTTAGACGGGATTACAAATGTATGTTGCCTGTGTAGTACATGCTATTTACCTCAACCACTCCACATTCTAACCCCTCACTGGGTAAAGAAGTTTTTCCTGAATTCCCTATTGGATTTATTAGTGATGGCCCCTAGTTTTGGACTGCCCTAGAAGTGGAAACATCTACCCTGTCAAGCCCCTTCATAATTTCAAAGATCTCTTAAGTCAGCCTTCACTTTTCTAGAGAAAAGAGCCCCAGCCTGTTCAGTCTTTCCTGATAGTTGTAACCTCAGTTCTGGGTATCAACTGTGTAAATCTTTTTTGCACCTTCTCCAGTGCGTCTAACCAAGGTTCTGTACAACACAAGTACTCCATGAATAATGACAAGACAGGTAAAGGATGATATTGAGAGAGATCTAGGAATTTTGGTAGACTCAGTACTCAACATGCCTAATTACTATGGAGCAGCAATCAATAAAGCAAAGAGAGAGTGCTGAACTATATAGCCAAAACAGCAGATTACAAGTCAAGAGTCAGAACGCTTGAACTGTACAGTGATATGTTTAGACCATATTTTTACACAGGAAACATTCAAGCCCTGGAGGCTGTGGAGAGGAGACAAAATACTGATCCCTAGCATCAGAGGACTGAGTTACGACGGAAAAAACTTAAGCTTTTAAAGCCGTGAAAAGTAGGTGACCATAGAGATATACAGAAGATAATAAGACGGTACTTCGACCTCAAGCATAACAGTATATCAAAAGGGGGTGTTTTAAAGCTAATCTATTTCACAACTCACCTTATTGTAACAGGAAAAGGGGCAAGACTAATAGTAATAGTGGTGTGTGTGTGTGAATGTTATCCAATTGAAATGTGGATTGAGTTTGGAGTATTTTTCTCGAACACACTGGGGTGAAGTAATGATGGTGACAGGGTTGCAAGCAATCGGAGGTGGTGAAAATTAAGAGCATCACTAAGTGTATTGGCACATTACAGTGTATTGACTTAAATGTGATTTTTTTCCCCCCCCAAAGTGTACTGGTCAAGTGACAACACTGGTTGCTTTTTGCATTCACTGCTAAATCAGTCAGGAGGAAATGTCTTTTCAGCAGGTTCATTGGACCATATTCGCTAGATGGAATGCCTAACTTGCACACTATTGTCCATCTGGTGGCATGGTGTAAAGCTGGAGAGAAATTTGCCCAACTTGGGAAAGCAAATATAAGCAACAGGTCATTTTCTAGACAACCGCACGTTGAGGAATGAGGCAGACAACTGCATAAATCACCAGTTGGTGACATTCCTTTGTAATGGCCGTTTTATTTTACCTTGTTCTGGTTGAAGAGTCTTTGGTCGTGCTGTATTTCAGTCGACACACGTTGATTTGGTACACCCAAGGCAATCAGCTCGCTGATGTCTCGGTCCTGATCTCTCTGCAGCTTGGACCTGATATTCAAACAAGTGGAATTACTTATACAGCAGAACAGCTGCCCCCGTGAAGCCTGTGTAGAAACTCATGTTGCAGGGTAGAGGATGTTAGAACACTGTGTTCTCATCCAGCAAGAATTTCTGAAATATGCTGAACTTCACTCAACTAATGTAAAATATTAGCTCAAACCAATTCACAGGGTTGCAGCAGTTGGCTTGAAAGATGAACTCGCATTGCTTCGAACAGCTTTCACCAATATCAGCCTTGGCTTAGTGGTAGCACTCTCCCCTTGGAGTCAGAGGTTGTGGGTTCAAAGCCCACTCCAGAGACTGGAGCACAAATTCCATGCTGACACTTCAGTGCAGTTCTGAGGGAATCTTAATTTATTAGAAGTGCCGATGAAGCATTAAACAGAGGCTCTGCCTTCTCAGCACGTAAAAGATCCCACATCAGTATTCGAAGAGCAGGGGGACTGCTCCTAGTTTACTGGCCAATATTTATCCCTCAACCATCAGCACCAAAAATTGGTCATTTTTCTCAATGCTGTTTGTGGGACCTTGCTGTGCACAAATTGGCTGCCGTATTTCCTACAAAACAACAGTGACTACACTTCAAAAGTAATTCCTTGACTGTAAAGCTCTTTGGGATGTCCGGAGGAGGTGAAAGGCGTTATGTAATTGCAAGTTCTTTTTAAATGGGACGAGTTCTAGGCTAAAGATATGGAGGTGGGGCTATCACCATGTTTCTTTATACAGCATGCACTGGGACACTCTTTCGAACACACAAATAAGTGATGTTTCTCAAAGATTCATCAAGTTGTAACCTACCTCTTGTCTGGGGCTGCTCGGGCAAGATTGCGGTCATGCTGTCGTTCTTTTCGTTTATCGTGTCGAATTTCATCCCGCTCTCTGGTTTCATTTTCCTCTTTAAAAAAAAAAGACTTATTACACAACTTTTAAAAATAAACTATACAAGGAGTTTTTTTTTTAAAAAAAGGCTACGCATTCTGCATGTGATTACTGAAGATCAGACTTTTGAATTGAATAGTAATGTAAATATTTCAGATGTACTCGCTCTTTCATATTGGAGGTGCAAATTCTAAAAAAAAAACAGACCAATTAAAATGGCTCAGGTTTGTTGCACCACGCTGTCTTTTTCGGTTTGTCATGCCCTTAAGCATCTGTACAGCATGTCTTATTTATAATCAACTAACCCAGACTGTGGTGGTGGAGCCAACTGCTATCCCACGACACTGCAATGTCACTGCAGGGGTGGGATGTGGGTTCAGGTCGGTCATCTCCACACAACTTTCTCTCAATTGCAGTGATGTTGTGGACCATACCAAACAGAGACAGGGGGCAAAAAAGGTGGCGATAAACTCAATCCATTTTTCCTCACATCCCAGTTAAGTTTGAGTAGCAGAGGCCTGGGAGCAGCTTGCCAAAGTGCTCTCTTCCCAGAGGATGGATTGTGGCATTAGAAGAAAAATAAAATGTTCTGCATTGAGAACTGTCTCCAAATCATGCAAAACGGAGTCCATTTTACTTTTAAGGTTACATTCTCTCTTTTCCAAAAATCACAGGCTCATTTAAGGTTTAAAACCTTGAGAAACAAAGTCCATCGATACTGAATATGTGGTAACCAACAATTTTGTAAGAAACTGATAGAATAAGAGTTTGTCGCATCAAGGCGCTTTTGTCCTCAAAATGTTTATAATCTCAAGCCTTGGCAGGTTAGTAAACCGCATTCAACATTACTCAACACAAGTCACTGTACTTAAAAGTCATTCAATGTATGTGAAATGCAAAGATGTTTGAAAGGGTGCCTTTCTTTGTAAATGCCTCATACCTTTCTCTATGTGAGTCTTGATGCCAGCTCGCCTCTCCCTGGCAATCTGAGCCAATTCTCGGAGCTTCTCTTCCTTTTTCTCTTTCTCTTTCTGAGCCATTTTCCTTTCAACTTGCGCTCGCATCTCTACAGCTTCACGAGCCTATATGCACAACATAGGTCAGTTAGGGAGGAGGACTGCTTCGAACAGTCTTAATAAGGTTAAACATGAACAAAAGCAAACGGAGATCATGCAAAAACTCGGTTGTACTTTGCAACATTTCAGAAGTTAAACAAAACAAAAAATAAATAAAAATACCTTTCTGTCTGCAATGTAGAGAGCCTCTGCAAGCTTAGCAAAGTTCTCATTAATGTGAACCGTTTGAAGTCCCCGGCCATCGGCAGCCAAGCGCTTGTCCAATGGAATGGTATAACCCTGGAACACAGAACAGAAGCACATGCTAAAGAGCTGCATAAATGTGCACCCGGTTTTCCAATCATAAAACATAAAGGCAACACAAAGCTTTAAAAAAAAAATGGGAATGCAGGTAGAGTCTGATCTGCTGACTCGGTGGCCCAGGAACCTTGATTTTCAACTGTTTCAACGAGACCCTCCGAGAATGGAGGCTTTTGATAAGAAACTGTACAGCTTCACTTGAAAGTCTGCATGCCAGTTGATCACCAGTGTAGACTTCATATTAAGAGTTAAGCCTTTTGGGCCACTGATTAAAAACAAAAAACTACCAATTAGAGAATTGCCTGATGCCCCCAGTACAAATGTACCAGAAAATTTTACGCAGGAGTGTACAGCCGAGAAAGATAATAAAATACTGGAATACAAGTGTTGCACACACACTTTGCTGGAAATAGCTTCTGTTCACTGAATGATAAAACTTCAAAATATTCAAGTATGCAAATAAATCCATTTATTTTTGATAATTATAGGTCAATTATCAAAGCCCTGGTTCAAAATTTCAATTTATTGCAACGCTCAACTTCCTTCGTACAAGCTAGATCAGATTTCAGCAGATTTAGGAACATTCATACAATACTATTTGAATGTAATGACAAGAACATTCTCCCCAGGGGCATATTCAGTTGAGAAATGAATCAAATTTACACAGAGATCCTAGCAGATTGCAGCCCCTGCCGACGAATTTCCTCATGTAAGTAGATATGCCAAGGTTCAGATTTCCACTGCCAGAGCCAGCGTTTCACATCCAGCTATTCGAGACGTGCCGTCCAAGTATGCACTGATCGCACGCCTCGTGCGCAGTGTTTGGAAGGTTTTGCTGAGGTCAGTGTAGAGACAATGATTACCATGGTCAGGGACAAAACTGGAGCTGGATCAGTTCAGAAGTGAGACGATGAGGGAAATTGAGAGGTGGCCGTGACCTCTGCTAAGTCCCACACCCCTCGAGGCAGTTGGTGCTTCTCGGGCCACTTCAACCATCCTTAGACTACTGCATCCTTCCTCCCCACTGATAGCTTTCAAACAGCTCCCCCACCCTCAAAAAAGAAATCGGCACCAGATTTTTGATTTTTTCCAAGCGAGTACAGGCCAGATATTTATCACCAGTTGGGTTTGTATACCGCCAAGCGAAGAAACTTTTTCAAAAGCTGAAGCCAGTTGCAGAAAAGTCTCTCCAAATGCAAGCTCCAACTTTCATTACCAGTGTGTGATATGTATTACAACACACCCTTAAGATACATTTTGAAATGAACCTTTTAAGTTAACTGCCCGACTCTCGAGCAATAATCTTATTACTGCCACCATACGCATTGTTTGGCACTGAACTGAACTAGGAGGTTTTTAAACAAAACCAATAATGCAGCCTGAATGGTTTCAAATTTCACTGGGTTCTAGGTACTGGTAACATGAACATTTTACTATAATGTAGTAATGTAGTTGCACTCGAATTTAATTTTAAAAAAATTTTTTGAACAGATTCCAAAAAAGGTCCGAGTCTCTTTACCTTTGCGTTCTTCCAGTTTGATATGCACGGAGGAATTTTCCACTCTTGCTGTTCTTTCACAGTCATCTGAAACAAAGACATCCAAATGCCGTATTAACGAAAACCAACAAACTCGAAGGGGGTAGGGAAAGGAAAGCATTCAGCTTCTCCACAGCACGGCCGAGTTGAAAAAAATAAACACACCACTGTGGCAGCATTCTTAAAGGTTTCCGAATTCAGGTGGGAACAAACCAACGTGCATTTGGATCACGTCCCCAGGACGTCCCAAAGAGCTTCACATCTATTACTTTTGAAGTGCAGTCACTTGAAAATGGTTATGTAGGCAAATGTGGCAGCCAATGGTGCGCACAGCAAGATCTCTCAAACAGTAAATGCATCACCAGTTAAATGTTTTTTTGGTAGGCGTGAAGGAGTTTAGGACAACAGGAAAAGTCCCTGCTGTTCGAATAGTACCGTGGGATCTTTTACTCCGTGCAGGCAGGTGGTACCTTGGGTTTAGGTTTCATCCAAGAAATCACTGGACTGGAGCGTCAGCCGAGAGTATATGCTCCTGGAGCAGGCTCAGTATTTCTGAGATTAGGGAGACAGAAAGAAAAAAGCAGCTAGAGTCCACGCTCCTGATCATAGAATTTTACAGCACAGAAGGTGGCCATTTGACCCATTGTGCCTGTGCCAGCTCTCTGAAAGAGCTGTACATTTAGTTCCCTTTTCCCATACCATTTAAGCATTTCCTTTTTCAAATTCGATCCACTTCCCCTTTAAAACATATTATAGATTCTGCTTCCACCATTTTCTGGTCGGGCATTCATTTCCTAATGACAGCTCTGTGTAAAATAAAAATCTCCTAACCTGTCTCTGTTCCTTTGGTGATATTAGAACCATGCAGCCTAGTTACTGACTCTCCAACTGTTACATAGCAACTTTTGCTATAAGTGTACTTGCGGATGGCAGCCAAAGACAGGATTGGGTTGAGTTGAGATAATCAAAATAGCCTGTCGATACTCTCTAGATAACAAATGGACAGTTGGACAAGGTACTGGAGGGCATGAAAGATTCCAAAAAAGACTACAGTTTTCATGACACGAAGAGGGAGAAAAAAATTGCAGCAGAAGTAGGTTTTTTTTAAAAAAAAAAAGAAAATTAAAACAAAAGGATTACGCACAGGCAGCAAAACATTCAGGGGCTCAGATGGCATTTAAAAAAAAATTCATTCATAGGAAATGGACGTCTCCGGCATTTATTGCCCTCGAGAAGGTGGTGGTGAGCTGCCTTCTCGAATACAACTGAGTGGCTTGCTAGGCCATTTCATAGGGCAGTTAACCACATTGCTGTGGATCTGGAGTCACATATAGGCCAGACCGGGTAAGGACAGCAGATTTCCTTCCCTAAAAGAACATTAGTGAACCAGATGAGTTTTTACGACAATCCGGTAGTTTCGTGGTCAGCACTAGCCTTTTATTCCAGATTTATTTAATTAACTGAATTTAAATTCCCCAGCTGCCATAGTAGGATTTGAACTCCTGTCTCTGGATCATTAGCCCAAACCTCTGTATTACTAGTCCAGTAACATAACCACGATGCTACCGTAACCCATGATGAACTATGATTAGTCAACATCTGAACCCAAGATGCCCTAGAATGCACGGCAACATGCTCAGACAATGAAGCAGTCCATGCCCGCATGCAGCAAGACCTGGACAACATTCAGGCTTGGGCTGATAAGTGACAGGTAACATTTGCGCCACACAAGTGCCAGGCAATGACTATCCCCAACAAACAAGCGTCTAACCATCGCCCCTTGACAATTCAACGGCATTACCATCGCCGAATCCCCCACCATCAACATCCTGGGGGGGTCGCCATTGACCAGAAACTTAACTGGACCAGCCACATAAATACTATGGCAACAAGAGCAGGTCAGAGGCTGGGTATTCTGCGGCGAGTGTCTCACCTCCTGACTCCCCAAAGCCTTTCCACCATCTACAAGGCTCAAGTCAGGTGTGTGATGGAATACTCTCCACTTGCCTGGATGAGTGCAGCTCCAACAACACTCGAGAAGCTCAACATCATCCAAGACAAAGCAGCCCACTTGATTGGCACCCCATCCACCACCTTAAACATTCACTCCCTCCATCACCGGCGCACCGTGGCTGCAATGTGTACCATGTACAAGATGCACTGCAGCGACTCGCCAAGGCTTCTTCGGCAGCACCTCCCAAACCCGCGACCTCTTCCACCTAGAAGGACAAGGGCAGCAGGCGCATGGAAACACCACCACCTCCAAGTTCCCCTCCATGTCGCACACCATTCTGACTTGGAAGTATATCGCCGATCCTTCATCGTCGCTGGGTCAAAATCCTGGAACTCCCTCCCTAACAGCACTGTGGGAGCACCTTCACCACACGGACTGCAGCGGTTCAAGGCGGCGGCTCACCACCACCTTCTCATGGGCAATTAGGGACGGGCAATAAATGCTGGCCTTGCCAGCGACGCACACATCCCATGAACAAATAAAAAAAAAACATGTGTTGTTCTACATTCGTTTCCAAAGCTATTTTTGGGGGAGTTTAATTCTCCCGGTGATGGATGTCACGGCAAAGTTTGGACAGCAGGTTGCCCAATAAAATCAAGTGTTTTTAACAGCAGGGCTGCGTTTTACTTTGTTGCAGAGGGATTATACTGTATTTTATTTCTCCACTGAAAGTTGCAGGGCGCTGTGGGCTGCTCCTCTCCATCACTCCCCACCACTTGGTTTTTCCGACATACTTCATCTTGTCTTGTCTGATCTCATCAAAATACATCAGGTTATCTCATTGAAACATGCAAGATTCTGAGGGGGATTGACAGGGTAGATGCTGAAAGGTGGTTTCCCCTGGCTTGAGAGTCTAGAACTAGGGGGCATAGTCTCAGGATAAGGGGTCGGCCATTTAAGACTGAGATGAGGAGGAACTTCTTCACTCAGAGGATTGTGAATCTTTGGAGATCTCTACCCCAAAGAGCTGTGGATACTGAATCACTGAGTATATTCAAGGTTGAGATAAATAGATTTTTGGACTCTAGGGTAATCAAGGGATATGGAGATCGGGCAGGAAAGTGGAGTTGAGGTCGATGATCAGCCATGATCTTACTGAATGGCAGAGCAGGCTTGAGGGGCCGTATGACCAACTCCTGCTCCTAATTCTTATGTTATTGCTGCCCAACAATAACACAGCAAGTTTTAATCCATCTGCAGTAATCACTTTTGAATGGCAGCAAAGCCATAATTCTGGCGTGGGGATTCAATTCATTATTGCTAGAGCTATGGAGGTATCTAAAGTCAGCTTATGATGAAGAAATCACAGTACAGCTAGACACAGGACTTCTGCTGCTGTGTTATTAAAGACAGTCTAAATAGGTTCGAAAAAAAAACCAGTAACGTCCTCAGTGAAATACTGTAGAGCACGGTTTAGTCGATCATTCTCCTACCTTTCTGCTCGGAGAGTGCATGACAGGTGCCGGAGGTGATGGGGGTCCTCGAGGAATCTTCTTATTAATCCTAAACACAAAAAGACAACAGAACAGAACTGGTCACACAATGAACTCGCCGAGAAGCAACAGCAGAATCAGAAACACATGTCGGTTCCCGATCCACAGGCTAGCCTCGGTACTGGAACGCAGTGCACTGTTACTAGTGGAAGCAGAGCTGCCAAACTATCGATTTAATAAAGAGACTTTGGGGCTGGGAAATTGCCCAATGTCTGATCACATCAAAATATCATCACGTTGGGATCCTTGAAAGCCATACGCACAGATTTCATGACAACACCGCTTTGACTTTTAAACTAGCGGTTACGAAACAACAAAACCAATGTGAATCACAATCAAAAACAATTGCACCATTAAAAGGTCTTCACACTACACTGCTATCCACCTACTTGAATCGAGGTGGTTCCATTGGGTCCTTTTGCATTTCCACCATCCTGATAACTCTCTGTTTGGCTCCTGAGTTGAAAGCAACACCTTGTTGAGAAGGAGTGTATCTGAGCACAACGAAGAACAAAAAAAGTTTAATCTGTTGGTATGGTCAATTTTGACATACCTGCACAAGTAATTCTTAAAAATTACACTACTACTAATAAAATAAGGCACGTACTGCAATCCAAACATCAGATGAATTGTGATTTGTAGCCAGAGAATCACCTGCCATGGCTTCTTTTCCGGCTCCCGCATCGTTACCTTTGGATTCCCCCAAGGATCTATCCTTGGCCCCCTCTCATTTCTCATCTGCACGCTGCCCCTTAGCGACATCATCCGAAAACACGTCAGGTTCCACATGTACGCTGACGACACGCAGCTCTACCTCACCACCCCCTCTCTCGACCCCTCCACCGTCTCTAAATTGTCAGACTGCTTGTCCAACATCCAGTACAGTACTGGATGAGCAGAAATTTCCTCCAGTTAAATATTGGGAAGACCGAAGCCAGTGTGTTCGGTCCGCGCCACAGACTCTGTTCCCTAGCCAGTGACTCCATCCCTCTCGCTGGCAACTGGTCTGAGGCTGAACCAGCCCGTTCGCAACCTTGGTGTCGTATCCGACCCCGAGATGAGCTTCCGACCACATACCCGTGGCATCACCAAGACCGCCTACTTCCACCTCCGCAACATCGCCCGACTCCGCTCCTGCCTCAGCTCATCTGCTACTGAAACCCTCATCCATGCCTTTGTTAGCTCTAGGCTTGACTATTCCAATGCTCTCTTGGCTGGCCTCCCACCTTCCACCAGCCATAAACTTGAGCTCCAAATCTCTGCCGCCTGTATCCTAACTTGCATCAAGTCCCATTCACCCTTCACCCCGGTGCTCGCTGACCTATCTTGGCTCCCAGTACAGCACCGCCTCAATATTTTAATTCTCATCCTTGTTTCTGGATCCCTCCATGGCCTCGCCCCTCCCCATCTCTGTAACCTCCTCCGGCCATACAACCCTTCAAGATCTCTGCACTCCTCCAATTCTGGCCTCTTGCGCATCCCCGATTTTAATCGCTCCACCATTGGCAGCCGTGCCATCCGCTGCCACGGCTCTAAGCTCTTGAATTCCCTCAGTAAACCTTTCCTCCTTTAAGACACTCCTTAAAACCTAGCTCTTTCACCAAGGTTTTGGTCATCTGTCCTAACATCTCATGTGGCCAAGTGTCAAATTTTGTTTGATAACACTCCTGTGAAGCATCTTGGGACATTTTACTACATTAAAGGCGTTGGGCCAGAAATTCGGGTCTCCACGGGTGAGTACGCGCTGTGTACTCACCTGTAGACCCAACGAAAGTGCCGGTTTCACGCATGCGCTAGAAACCGGAACTTCCGTTCCCTTGAAGGAAGGGGTTCGGAGGTCAAACGCGTGCGCCGGAGAGGCAGCGCGCACGCATCGGACTTCCGTTTTTTTTCCAGGTTTCTCTGAGGGTAAGTCCCCAGCAGCTGCGCGGGGAAAAAGCAGGCGCAAGGCCTGCTTTTAACAAGTTAAGTGGTGAATTAAATAAAATTTTAAATTTTTTTCCACAGGTTTATCTTTTTTTAAATACTTTAAAGAAAGGCAAGTTTATTTTTAGCCCAAAAATTTTAATTTTTGTTTAAAATAGTTAATTTATGTAATTTAGTTATTTTAAAAATGTGGTTTAAAAAAATAAAAAATTATTTGAAGTTTTAATTAGGTTTTGGGGCCGATCTCTATTCATAGATTTGACAGGTCTTCCTGTCAAATCTATGAATGGAGATTCCCTGCTCTCCATGGCCCACGTGATCCCAGGGGACGCTTTGAACTAACTGCGCCCCTGGGATATGCAAGCACTGCACACCGGCAGCTGGAGGAGGCCCAGGATTGGAATCCCACGCGGGCCCACAGCACAGCAGCAGGCGCGCTAGGTAAGTGCAGGTTGGGGGCTTACACCCGCGGGAAGCCTCCGACCCGAATTTCTGGCTCGTTATATAAATTCAAGTTGTTGCCATCGAGTCTATGGATTAACTGTGGGTAACGTGGATCGTCTTCATTGCAACAAATAAAAGTAACATTCCACGCTACACTTGGCCTTTGGCACTCAAGTACAGAACAATACACTGTAAAAGTGGCCAGACTATTCTCTGACACGAGGTTTAACATATGCCAAATCGGCTCCTTTATTCATCGAGAGTGCAGCCCTTCTGTGGTGCTAAACATTTGTACAACTAACCTGATCTAATTTAGACATGAACTAAAATTATTGCCCCTTCCCTAGTGGGGAATATAGACCTGCAGCCACTCCACAGCTTGCATCTTACAACAATGCAACAGGTGCAGCGTATGGAGTTAAACTTTGAGAGACATGCGGGATAGATTAAAGATCAATATTGGGCTAGTTCATTCTAGCACTGTGCTGTCCTTCTGACAATTTGTGCAAGGTTCTGGAAGCACCTTGTTTCTATTCTGCTGGTGGACCAGTGGTTTCTGTTAGCTACCAGTTGTACAGAGTCTTGGTCAGGCCCCATCTGGAATTCTGCATTCAGTTTTAGGCACAACATCTCAGGAAAGATACATCCGTCTTGGAGGAGGTACAGTGTAGATTCATCAGAGTGATGCCAGGGCGTAAAGGGTTAAGTTATGAGGACAGGTTGCATAAATGCAGCTCGTGTTCAGATGGCTGATCTAATAGAGGATTTTAAAGTGATAAAGGGATTCCATAGGGCAGATACAGAAAAAACTATTTAATCTGGGGGGGGGGGGGGGGGGGGGGGGAGGGGAATCCAGAACAAGGGCATAATCTTAAAATTAGACCTAGGCCATTTAGGAATGGAATCAGGACTTGGAGTAGTGGAAGTCTGGAACTCGTTCCCCCAAAAAGCTGTGGATGCTAGAGGTCAAGTGAAATTTTCAAGACTGTGATCAAAGAGTTTTATTAGGTAAAAGCATCGAGGGCTAGGGAACAAAGATGGAGTTGAGGTATAGATCAGCCACGATCTAATTTAATGGAGAAACAGGCTTGAGGGGCTAAATGGACTACTCTTGTTCCGAAATTCCTACCATTTCTGCAATGCTAATTTTGTAAAAAAAAGTTATTGGTGGAGTGGGAATCAGATATTCCCCCCTCTGCCAGCCTCAGCTGTATCGTGTGTAAAATCATTATACTAAACTGATCAAAACTTTATGCAGGCAGGCAAGAGTGTCCTTTTCTGAATCAGCCAATGGCCCCAGATTAAAGAAAAATTACATCTCATCTTTAGGTCTTTTTGCAACATACATCCCCTATCGGAGAGAGTGGGCAGCTGATCTGATGTCAGGCCTGTGCCAGTGTTTTAGAGCCAGCACAAGCAGTCAACTATAAAACAGTCGAACATTTGGAGCAACAGTGGCTGCTGTCATCAGTCTGACAACATCGCAGGAGGAATCCATCTGCCGGATTTAGCCCATTCCCTTTGAAAGGGAAACACTCTCAAGCTTGCACTCTACCACCTTCTGATAGCTGAGCTCAGCTTAGCTCACCACATGGGGCAACTGTGCAATCAGACACTGCATCCAAGCACTACACACTAGACTGCACTGATTACTAGGACACTGCACTCATTCTAGAAGTCAATTTAGACATCCAAAACATGAATACTGCTCAAGTGACTCTTCTAACCTGATGTACTGTGCAGGGGCTAGTTTCTCAGCTGCCCGAACAGGCATGGCTGCTGCAACCTTCTGTGAAACTTGTTTTTCAAGAGCCGAACGTGTCTTTTCGGTCAACTGCAATGAAAATAAAAAGAGAATTTAGCAGGTTAATACGCATTTCCCTACCTCCAGGCTTTATATGGTCAATGTTCCAAACAATGCAGGCAATTCTACCTCTAATCTTCATTTTCAAGGACGAATGGGCCGTTTTACCCAAGGCAAAGTCAACTGTCAAACTGTATTAGTCTTAAAACTGAGGTGTTAGAAACATGTCACAGAACATATGAAGCTGCCTATTCCCAATGGATAGAGCGTAATCCTATCCTCAATTAAGGAGATTTTCTTCCGACTGTACTAACATTTCAGGTTTTGCTTCCAACAGCACAAGCATACACTATCTACTGCAGCACAGGATTAGCAGCAATGGTGAAGAGAAAAGTATTTATGCTGATATTAAACGCCTTTTTTCTTCCAATTCTCTCATCGCACACTTATTAGCCATTTGTCAGCCGTGGCTCAGTTGGTAGCACCCTCGCTTCTGGTTCCATTCCAGAGACTCGAGCAGAAAACACTCCAGGGCAGTACTGCACTGTCGGAGGTGCTATCTTTCGGATGAGACGTTAAACCGAGGCCCCGTCTGCTCTCTCAGGTGATGTAAAAGATCCCATGGCACTATTTCGAAGAAGAGCAGGGGAGTTCTCCCTGGTGTCCTGGCCAATATGTATGCCTCAATCAACATCACCAAATCGCACACAGCCAAGTCCCACATACAGAAATTGACAAAAATGATCAGTTAATCAGTTTGGTGGAGTTGGGCAAGGAAGGGAATATCTCTACAATAGCAAAATACTGCGGATGCTGGAAATCTGAAATAACAGAAAATGCTGGAAACACTCAGCAGGCCAGGCAGCATCCGTGGAGGGAGAAACAGAGTTAACGTTTCAGGTCTGTGACCCTCCATCAGAACTGGAAAAAAGTTAGAGAATATCTCTACTCCTCTTCAAAAAGTGCCGTGGGATCTGTAATTCTACCCGACTATTGGAGCAGGCAGACTTGGCCTAGCTTTAACATCTCATCCAAAAGAAGCACCTCCAACAAGGTAGCACTCTCTCAGTACTGATCAGCCTCAATTATTCACTATTAACTATGATTATGAACCCAGAAGTCTTTCTTCCAAATCCATCACCATCTTGTATGAAAAATAACACTGTATATTCATTAACACGGGCAATTTACCAGTGCCCCATTAGAAATGTCATGAGTACAGAAAACTCACCACAAATTCCAACGTTTTTCAACAGTTTGATGAACACGCCTCCTTTACAATATACAAAGTAATGGTTTGGACAGAAAACCATTGGCCCACCTGACTCACCTTTCCAAACCTCCCATCAGCTTCCTCACCATTTCACAATAATATCCCTCAAACCAGTAACGCACCGCATGCCAATACATATATACCAACACAGTTATAAATAACGTACCTCCTTTATACTTTCTTCATCGGGTCTCTGCAGCTCTGGATCATCTTCATTTATGACTTCTTTAGGAATCAGATCTGTAAACTTGCTGTATATCACCTGGATAGGAAAAAAAACCACACATGTTAATTTGAGTTTCCCTCAGAACTGCACAGCAAACGTTCTAATGAAAGGTAGAATCACCCCCCCCCCCCCACCCCACCATTCACAACATTGGTACAAGTTAAAGAAATGCTATTTGGGACAGCATGAGAATCAGAGCGCTGGAGCATTAATTCACAAAATCACCAAGTCCTAGGATGGCACTCCAAACCTGCAATTCTACTGCTGGAAATAGAAGACAGGGCAATTTAACAGGTATGGGGAGAAGAATCGGACTGGCATTGGGATACATGTTGCAGTACCTTTTCTTTCGACTGTCCTTGCCTAGCAACAGCGTCAAATTTGATCTTTCCCTCTGCATCCACCTGAACCGCCAGTGCATTGGACGGTTTTTTCTTGCGGCCCATTTCCAATGGAAACTGTGCCATGTGGACCTCTGGGAATGCACCTCCATCGCCAAAATCCTGGAGAAACAAAAACAGACCAAATCATTACCAAGAGTTGACAAACCCAAAGTCACATTCAGAACCTCTGCAGGGGCCAACTCATATTGCCCATTTGAATTCTATGCAATATAGTCAGCATTACTGATTGTTCAGTTTAGGAAAAAAAAAATCACATTCGTCTTTGTAAAATACTACAGTAACAGCACACAGAAAGTTTGGTTTAGAAAGTTAACTGGTGCTAGATTCACAGGCATCAATTATTACAGATTCTCATAATTATACAATTGGTACAAGTCCTCACATTCTTCAAGAGGACAAACTGTTAGACATTTTAAGGCACTATTACTCCAGCTTTTTAAGAGAGTGACCCAATGCAGCCTCTGCACATTGCTCTCCTGTGTTTATGTACTGACTGCTGCCCCCAGCCTCCTGTAGCTTTGTTGGGAGGCTGATTTGGAAAATGGGGACACATTTCTCTGCAAAAGGCCCAGAATTGGCAGAGGCAACACTACATTCCTCTTTGCGTGTAAAAACAAAACTCTGCTGTTTAAGTAATACATAAAAAGTTCATCCAATTCTAGACAGGAACAGGGAGCCGAGTCAGCCTCTTATGATGCTGCTTTGTGATAAGACGCAAGCGTGACAATGCGCTCAACTTGCTTACTGAGTTTAGGAGGAACAGGGAGCTCCAAGTGATGCTGCAGATCAGGAGACCCAGAGTCTCTGCTGCATTCAGAACAATGCAAACCAGTAGGTATTTGGCAGTGTTGTCAAATGCACAGGGCCTGCACCTATCAACTAGAGCACGAAATTTTTGTTCAGCGTCATAATGCCGAGCACTGATTTTCTCACGGTCACTCCCACAAGACCTGCTGCAGTATTTGAGATATTTATTTTTCTCAACGACATCGCCCACACACCACCGAGACCCGATGGGCTCCGGGTTCAGACCCACAGATACATGGAGCAGCAGCTCTGCTGAAGTCCACAGATGAGGGGGAAGTGGGCTGCAAGTAACCCTTCAGTCATATTTCAAATACCATTAAACCGCATTAGCAAATGTTAACCAAGCTGCAGTACTGCCCAGATTTTTGTCAATACAAGGGTCGCGAATGGGCAGCGTTTCACCAGAACTTTACTGCAACAACAGGGTTGAAGGCAAGCCCAAGACCACAGCGCATTCTTCGACAGCATCTTCCAAACCCGTGACCTTTATCACCTGGAAGGACAAGGGCAGCAGGCGCATGGGGAACACCACCAACTCAAAGTTCCCCTTCAAGTCACACTCCATCCTGACTTGGAATTATATCGCCATTCCTTCATCGTCGCTGGGTCAAAATCCCGGAACTCCCTCCCCAACAGCACTGTGGGAGTACTTTTATCACACAGACTGCAGCTGGTCAAGGTGGCGGCTCACCACCACCTTCTCGAGGGCAATTAGGAATGGGCAATAAATGCTGGCCTCACCAGCAACACCCACATCCCAGGAACGAATAAAAAAAAGAGGCGCTGATTATCAGTGTTGATTCTACACAAAGGACTTCTAGTTTTGTACTTTTACACCATCAGTTACCCAAACTGCTATAAATAAGACCCAGCTTTGGGCAAAGGTAAGAACTAAAATACTGCAATAAAATGCAGGAAACCCACAACGAGTCTGTCAGCATCTATTCTGATAAAGAGTCTACACCAGAAATGTTGATGCCTTTCCTCTTCAGACACTGACAAACTTGCTGTGCATTTCCTGTTATTTGTTATGTGCTGTCACATGACTGCCTAGTGCGCACTGGCAGTTAACCTCAAAACATGAATGGCAGCTGTGTCCACTAAACCAGTTGAAATAAACATGCTATTTGATGTTTATTCCCACCCCCCCTCAGTGATAAGTTGTAGCAGTTCTTTGAAAAAAACTGGAACATTTGGAATTTATTGAGAGATATTCAGTCTCTGCCAGGGTAGATGGTAGTGCTAAAGATACAGGTGTGCATAAAGATGTACTTTCTTCACATCGAGTAGCTCTTCATATGAATTCACAATACCAAGTGCTGTGGCTCAACATTTAGTTAAAGCATGTGACGGATCAATCGAGTGACATAGAATAAATTACAAGAGATTTGCTCATGCCAAGACTTTGTAGATGTTACCTCCAAGGAGCGAGGAACCCATCCCTTTCTGTACCCATATGGTGGAGGTTCTCTCCGCGATGCCACTAAAGCAGTCTGTCTAACTCTTTGGGAACGAGCCTTTTCCTCAGCTTCCAGCTGGTCCTGGGAAAGCTGCGTCGGTGCAGGCAGAAAACTTGAAAGCAAAAAAAAAATGTACATTATTATAACCCTTCCATTCGACAGGAGCAAGGCAAAGATACCCTGGCGTCTCCACAATCACCAAAGTGGAACCACGACCGGTACAGAGGCACAGTTAGCCATGATTGATACAGAGGGTACAGCCAAGCAAGATCTGACGGACTTGGGTTGTTTTCACAAAGAACACACTCTTTTTCAGACGTGTTGCACCAGAGACAAGGTGTAGCAGAGCGACAGGCAGGTCTGGGGCACAAGACGGCACCAACCTTGCAAGAAAGCCACTACTGCAGGTCACCTGAAAGATTTCAGCAGGAGCTCATTCCTGGAACGATTTCAACCCCGTGAACGTCCTGTACTGTAGAACAACTAGTATAAATTACTCAGAACAGCGATTTATCAAATTTTCAACATCAATAAATCGAGTAAGATTGCTTCTCACCATAACAAAAAATGAGATCCGAGTATTAAAGATTGGCCATGTCTTTGGTGAGCATTTAGATGGCTTTGTAAACCAATCCTAGATAAGACATATTTTTCCACAAAACAGACGTACGAGACACAATCCAGTTAACGGTATAGTCGCAACAGACTGACATTCTTTCCTCTGTCTAAGTTTCTATTCTTTGGCAATCCTAGCTGGTTCAAACTTGTTAACTCCCTGCATGCACACGGATCACCATAGTTTGCGCTCTTCGATGGGTTCCTCACCGGCCTCCCATGTTCCATCCTCTGTAAACTTGAGGTTACCCAAAGCTCTGCTGCCCATGTCCCAACTCGCACCAAGTCCTGTTCACCAGTCACCCCTGTGCTCGCTGACCTACATAGTCTCCCAATTAAGCAGCACCTTGATTTTTAAATTCTCAGGTTTGTTTTAAAATCCCTCCATGGCCTCGCCCCTCCCTATCTCTAATCTCCTCCAGCCCTCAGAGATAAATATCTGTGCCCCTCGAATTTTGGCCTCTTGAGCATCTCAGATTTCAATCGCTCCACCATTGGCCCTAAGCTCTGGCCAAGGCTTCTTCGGCAGCACCTCCCAAACCCGCGACCTCTACCACCTAGAAGGACAAGGGCAGCAGGCGCAAGAGAACACCACCACCTCCAAGTTCCCCTCCAAGTCACACACCATCCTGACTTAGAAATACATCGCGATCCTGCATCGTCGCTGGATCAAAATCCTGGAACACCCTCCCTAATAGCACGGTGGGAGTACCTTCACGACACGGACTGCAGCAGTTCAAGAAGGCAGCTCACCACCACCTTCTCAAGGGCAACTAGGGATGGGCAATAAATGCTGGCCTTGCCAGCGATGCCCACATCCCATGAATGAATACAAAAAAAAACCTGAAAATGACCCGTTTATCCCTACTCTATGTTTTCTGTCTGTTAACCAAACCTCTATCCATGCTAATACAGAAAGCGACAAAGGGACACAAAGAAAATATTAAGAGCTGCAAAATAGGAACATGAAAAAAACTTGCAAGCAATTAAAGGCCAACAGTAAAAGCTTTTAGAAATATATTTAGAGTATGAGAGTGGCTAATGGTCCATTAAAGGCACATGCAGGTGATACTGTAATAGACAAGGTCAGGCAGATTTATTAAATTAGTACTTTGTATCCATTTTCACAGTAGAGCCAGAGAATAAAATACCAAAGATAAAAATGAAACTAAAAATAAATCAAGGGGAGCAACTTGTTGTATTCAATACAAGTAACAAAATGGTAATGGAGTAAATAATGGAACTTAAAATAGATAAATCTCCAAGACCTGATGGCTTGATGACCTGATGTAAACTCGCCAATCCATATTCACGACCACCCCCTTTTGACCTAGCCATCTCTCGTGGCCTCGCTTCTCCCATTGCGTCAATCGCAGATAAGGCCATCTCTGACCACTTCCTCGTATTGTTCTCCACCCACATCCTCCCCCACACCAACCCTACTTCCTTCTGTGTCCGCCCCTGGAAAAAACTCTCTCCCAACTCTCTTACAACTGTACTTACGAAACCCCAACTGTCCAGCCTTTGGCCCTCCATTCACCAGGACATGTCTGCAGCTACCGATCTGCTCAACCACACCCTCACCACCACCTTGGATGCCCTAGTCCCTATTAAAACAATTACTCTCCCTCACCTTGGCCGTTCCCCCGGTTCGGCCCTCATGTCCAAGGGACGGAGACTTAAACGCATATGGCGGACAACTGGTTTAGCCATTCACCGTCAGATCTGGCTGGACGACATAAAACATTATCGGGTCCTGCTCTCGTCTGCCAAAACTGCTCACTATTCCAGAATCACTCTGGAAAGCAAAGATAAACCCTGGCTTCGTTTCTCTACTGCTAGCCGTCTTCTTAAACCCCTCTACCGTGTCTCCTCCACCCTCACTTCCGACAACAAGTGTGAGTAGCTCATGGACTTCTATGTCTCCAAGATTGAGACCATCTGTTCAACTACCTTTGCTACTTCCCTTCCTTCCCCTAACCCACCTAGCCAAACTTCCTCTAAGGTTCCCCCCTCTCCTAGCCATGAATTCACATCTTTCTCCTGTTTCTCTCAGATCTCCCCTCATGACCTCTTCGTGCTCATCTTGTCAATGGGACTCACTTCATGCTCTCTCGACCCTATTCCCACCAAACTTCCTTTTCTGGCTCCCATGTTAGCTGACATTGTGAACGGTTCTCTCTCTCTCCTCAGGTACTGTCCCCCTCCCTCAAATCTGCCGTCATCACCCCTCTCCTCAAAAAAACAACCCTTGACCCCTCCGGCCTTGCAAACTACCACCCCATCGCCAACCTCCCTTTCCTCTCCAAAGTCCTTGAACGTGTTGTTGCCTCCCAAATCCGTGCCCATCTTTCCCCCAACTCCATGTTTGGATCTCTCCAATCAGGTTTACGCCCCTGCCACAGTACTGAAACGGCTATCAAAGTCACAAATGATATCCTTTGTGACTGTGACAAAGGTCACAAACTATCCCTCCTCATCCTTCGACTTGTCTGCAGCCTTTGACACGGTTGACCACTCCATCCTCTTCCAACGCCTCTCCACCATCGACCAGCTGGGTGGGACTACACTCGCCTGGTTCCATTCATATCTATCTAATCGTAGCCAGAGAATCACTTGCAATGGCTTCTCTTCCCGCTCCCGCATCATTACCTCTGGTGTCTCCCAAGGATATATCCTTGGCCCCCTCCTATTTCTCATCTACACGCTGCCCCTTGGCGACATCATCCGAAAACAGTGTCAGTTTCCACATGCACGCTGACAACACCCAGCTCTACCTCATCACCACTTCTCTCGACCCCGCCAAGGATAGATCCTTGGGGGACACCAGAGGTAATGATGCGGGAGCGGGAAGAGAAGCCATTGCAGGTGATTCTCTGGCTACGATTAGATAGATAGGCATATAAATAGTAAAAGGGTAGTAAGAGGAGGGGTGGGGCAGATTAGGGACCAAAAAGGAGACCTATGCATGGAGGCAGAGGGTATGGCTGAGGTACTAAATGAATACTTTCCATCTGTCTTCACCAAGGAAGAGGATGCTGCCATAGACAGTGAAGGCGGAGGTAGTGGAGATACTTGATAGGATAAAAATTGATAAAGAGGAGGTATTAGAAAGGCTGGTTGTACTTAAGGTAGATAAATCACCAGGAGCAGATGGGATGCATCCTAGGATGCTGAAGGAATTGAGGGAGGAAATCACGGAGGTACTGGCCATAATATTCCAATCCTCCTTAGATACGGGGATGGTGCCAGAGGACTGGAGAATTGCAAATGTTACACCATTGATCAAAAAAGGGTGTAAAGATAAACCCAGCAACTACAGGCCAGTCCGTTTGACCTCAGTAGTGGGGAAGCTTTTAGAAACAGTAATCAGGGACAAAGTTAACAGTCACTTGGATAGGTGTGGATTAATTAAGGAAAGCCAGCACGGATTTGTTAAAGGCAAATCGTGTTTAACTAACTTGATTGAGTTCTTTGATGAGGTAACAGAGAAGGTTGATGAAGGTAATGCGGTTGACGTGGTGTACATAGATTTCCAAAAGGCGTTCGTCAAAGTGCCATGTAATAGGCTTGCCAGCAAAGATGAAGCCCATGGAATAAAAGGGACAGTGGCAGCATGGATACGGAATTGGCTAAGTGATAGGAAACAGAGAGTAGTGGTGAATGGTTGTTTTTTGGACTGGAGGAAGGTATACAGTGGTGTTCCCCAGGGGTCGAGTCTAGGACCACTGCTTTTCTTGATATATATTAATGGCTTGGATGTGGATGTCGATGTATAGGGCACAATTTCAAAATCTGCAGATGACACAAAACTTGGAAGTATAGTGAACAGTGAGGAGGAGAGTTATAGACTTCAGGAAGACATGGACAGGCTGGTGAAATGGGCGGACACGTGGCAGATTAAATTTAACGCAGAAAAGTGTGAAGTGATACATTTTGGTAGAAAGAATGAGGAGAGGACATATAGACTAAATGGTACAATCTGAAGGGGTTGCATGAACAGAGAGACCTGGGGTTATGTGTGCACAAATCGTTGAAGGTGGCAGGGCAGGTTGAGAAAGCAGTTAAAAAGGCTTACAGGATCCTGGGCTTCATAAATATAGAGGAAGAGAGTACAAAAGTGTGGAAATTATGATGAACCTGTATAAAACACTGGTTCGGCCCCAACTGGAGTACTGTGTCCAATTCTGGGCACCACACTTTAGGAAGGATGTGAAGGCCTTAGAGAGAGTGCAGAAAAGACTTACGAGAATGATTCCAGGGATGAGGGACTTCAGTTACGTTGATAGACTGGAGAAGCTGGGGTTGTTCTCCTTGGAGCAGAGAAGATTGAGAGGAGATCTGATACAGGTGTTCAAAATCATGAGGGGTCTAAACAGAATAGATAGAGAGAAACTGTTCCCATTGGCAGAAGGGTCAAGAACCAGAGGACACAGATTTAAGGTGATTGGCAAAAGAACCAAAGGCGACAAGAGGAAAAACTTTTTTATGCAGCGAGTGGTTAAGATCTGGAATGCACTGCCTGAAAAGGTGGTGGAGGCAGATTCAATCATGGCTTTCAAAAGGGAATTGGATAAGTATCTGAAGGAAAGAAATTTGCAGGGCTATGGGGAAAGGGGGGGGGGGAACTAGCTGAAGTGCTCTTGCAGAGAGCCGGTAGGGGCTCGACAGGCCTTCTTCCGTGCTGTAACCATACTATGATTCTATGAATTGTCAGACTGCTTGGCCGAGATGAGCAAAATTTTTCTCCAATTAAATATTAGGAAGACCGAAGCCATTGTTTTCGGTCCCCGCCACAAACTCCGTTCCCAAGCCACTGACCCCATCCCTCTCTAACATCTGTCTGAGGCTGAACAACACTGTTCGCAACCTTGGTGCCATATTTGACCCCGAAATGAGCTTCCGAGCACACATCCGTGGCATAACCAAGATCGCCTATTTCCACCTCCGTGACATCGCCCGTCTCAGCTCATCCGCTGCTGAAACCCTCATCTGTGCCTTTATTATCTCTAGACTTGACTATTCCAATGCACTCTGGCTGGCCTCCCACGTTCTACCCTACGTAAACTTGAGGTCATCCAAAACTCGGCTGCCCATGTCCTAACTCGCACCAAGTCCCGTTCACCCATCACCCCGACATTGGCTCCCGGTTAAGCAATGCCTCGATTTCAAAATTTTCATCCTTGTTTTCAAAACACTCCACGGCCTCACCCCTCCTCATCTCTGTAATCTCCACTAGTCCCACAAGCACCACCCCCCACGATATCTGCACTCCTCTAATTCTGCCCTCTTGAGCATCTCTGATTATAATTGCTCAACCATTGGTGGCCATGCCTTCTGTTGCCTAGGCCCGAAGTTCTGGAATTCCCTCCCTAAACCTCTCCGCCTCTCTACCTCCTTTAAGACGCTCCTTAAAACCTACCTCTTTGACCAAGCTTTTGGTCATCTGCCCTAATTTCTCCTTATGTGTCTGGGTGTCAACATTTCTGGCTTACAATACTCCTGTGAAGCGCCTTGGGACGTTTACTACGTTAAAAGGAGTTATATAAATACAAGTTGTTGTTGTTGTTGCTTCCACCCCAGGACATTAAATGTAGGTGAGGAAATTGCAGAGGCATTAGTCATAATCTTTCAAAGATCTTTTGATTCTGGAATTGTGCCGTTAGATTGGAAACTTGCTAATCCCACTCCATTATTTAAGAAGGGTGGGAAGAGAGAAACCAGGTAACTACAGCCCTGTCAGTTTAACCTCTGATGGGGGAAATCAAGAACAAGGGGACATACTCTTAAAATTAGTGCTCGGCCATTCAGGAGTGAAATCAGGAAGCACTTTTCCACAGAAAAGGTGGTAGAAATATGGAACACTCCCCTAAAAGGCTGTAGATGATGGGGGACAATTGGAGTTTTCCAGACTGAGATAGTTTTTTGTTCAGTAAGGGTACCAAGGGATATGGATTAAAGGAAGTAAGAGAGTGTTCAGGTATAGATCTGCCATGATCTAATTAAGAACATAAGAAACAGGAGCAGGAGTAGGCCATTCAGCCCCTTGAGCCTGCTCCGCCATTCAATATCATGGCTAATCTGATCTTGGCCTCAACTCCACTTTCCTGCCTGTTCCCCATAACCCTCGACTCCCTGTCATTCAAAAATCTGTCCATCTCAGCCTTGAATATATTCAATGACTCAACCTCCACAGCTCTCTGGGGTAGAGAATTCCAAAGATTCATGACCATCAGAGAAGAAATTCCTCCGCATCTCCGTCTTAAATGGGCGACCCCTTATTCTGAAACTATGCCCCCTAGTTCTAGATTCCTCCACGAGGGGAAACATCCTCTCTGCATCTACCCTGTCAAGGCCCCTCAGAATCTTATATGTTTCAATAAGATCACCTCTCATTCTTCTAAACTCCAGTGAGTATAGTCCCAACCTGCTCAACCTTTCCTCATAAGACAACCCCTTTATCCCAGGAATCAACCTAATGAATCTTCTCTGAACTGCCTCCAATGCAAGTATATCCCTCCTTAAATAAGGAGACCAAAACTGTACGCAGTACTCTAGGTGTGGTCTCACCAACGCCCTGTATAGTTGTAGCAAGACTTCCCTACTTTTATACTCCATCCCCCTTGCAATAAAGGACAACATTCCATTTGCCTTCCTAATTACTTGCTGTAACTGCATGCTAACTTTTTGTGTTTCATGTCAGAGGACACCCAGATCCATCTATACCGCAGCATTCTGTAGTCGCTCTCCATTTAAATAATATTTTGCTTTTCTATTCTTCCTACCAAAGTGGATAACCTCACATTTTCCCACATTATACTCCATCTGCCAAATTTTTGCCCACTCATTTAACCTATCTATATCCTTTTGCAGACTCCGTGTTCTCCTCACAACTTGCTTTCCCACCTATCTTTGTATCGTCAGCAAATTTGGCTACAGTACACTCGGTCCCTTCATCCAAGTCATTAATATAGATTGTAAATAGTTGAGGCCCCAGCACTGATCCCTGTGGCACCTCACTAGTTAGTTTGCCAACCTGAAAATTACCTATTTATTCCGACTCTCTGTTTTCTGTTAGTTAGCCAATCCCCCTATCCATGCTAATATATTACCCCCAACACCATGAGCTCTTATCTTGTGCAGTTACCTTTTATATGGCACCTTATCGAATGCCTTTTGGAAATCCAAATACACTAAATCTACTGGTTCCCCTTTATCCACCCTGCTCGTTACATCCTCAAAGAACTCTAATAAATTTGTCAAACACGATTTCCTTTTCATAAAACCATTTTGACTCTGCTTGATTGTATTATGATTTTCTAAATGTCCTGCTACTACTCCCTTAATAATGGATTCCAGCATTTTCCCAATGACAGATGTTAGGCTAACTGGCCTATAGTTTCCGGATTTCTGTCTCCCTCCTTTCTTGAATATGGGCATTACATTTGCGGTTTTCCAATCCGCTGGGACCTTTCCAGAGTCAAGGGAATTTTGGAAGATTACAACCAATGCATCCACTATCTCCGCAGCCACTTCTTTTAAGACCCTAGGATGCAGGCCATCAGCAATGGCGGAACAGACAACAACAACTTGTATTTAAATGCACCTTTAACGTAGTAAAACATCCCAAGGCGCTTCACAGGAGTGTTACAAAACAAAATTTGACACTGAGCCACATAAGGAGATATTAGGACAGGAGGTAGGTTTTAAGGTGTGCTTTAAAGGAGGAAAGAGACATACAGAGGCAGAGAGGGTCTGAATGGCTTCTCCTGTTCCTAATGTTCCTATGCGGTGCTGAAGCTCATCGATGTTTGCAGTCTTTGATAGCTAGCTACCAAGGTGTGTAAAATAGTTCACATTGTCTAGATTCATTCCATTGATGGTAATTGATGAGGGAGAAGCCGGAGTGCCAGGTGCAGGCTGATAATGCACTTTAGTTTTGGAATCATTAGTAAGAGAATCTGAATAGATTGTAGGCTTCATTTAAGTTGTCTAGCATCATTTGAAGATCACTGGGAGAATGAGCCACAATTGTACAGTCATCAGCATACTAAAGATCAACAATGATGGTGGCTAGAACTTTCATCTTTGCTTTCCATCTAGTCGGTACTTGACTTCTACGCCGTGGGATAGATTGACAAGCTCGAGATGGAAAAGCAACAAGGAAAATAGCCAAAAGGACAGGTGCAACGATGCATCCTTGCTTCACTCCAGTTTCGATGGGGAAGGATTCAAATTGAGACCCACTGTACAGCATCCTTCCGTTCATATGGTCACCCAACAGATCGTAATATGCACATTTCTATGTGTTAATCCCACTGCCAGTGCAATTACCGGTCATTGCTGATTCGAACTGTCATTTGAATCATTGAATCAAACAGCACAGAAGGAGGCCATTCAGCCCATCATGCCTGTGCTGGTTCTTTGAAAGAGCTATCCAATTAGTCCCACTCCACCGCTATTTCCCCATAGCCCTTCAATTTTTCCCCTTATTACTTTATTATTTTTTTTTAATGGCATTTCATTTTTAACGATCTCCGATGTGTGCACTTTTTTTGGTGGGGGGGGGGGGGTGGGCGGCGGTTACCATGGCAGCAACTATGTGGTAACACCATAGATATTGCACACCTCATCATAATTGGTTAATTAACCAACAAACCATAAAAAGTGTGAATCAACAAAACACTTGTACATGGGCAAATTCATAGGATTTGTACACAAAGCACCGAGGGATTGAATTTAAAGAAAAAGTTGGTTTTTTTTTAAAGCAGAAACTTGGACATTTAAAGTAACAAAAAAAGAAACCCCCACATCCCAGGTAAAGTCCCCCAGACACTGGGGCAAATAATTCTTGGCAGTCTCTTTATTTTATTTTTTTGAGGCTGCACTGTAATAAAACAAGGAATAAAAGTGACTCAAAGTCTGAACTTTTCCACCAGTGCAACAGCACAGGGCGCCTGCACCCCTGGCGCACACTCATCGCAGTGCTTCTGAGGTCCTTAGCTTAGGAGGTGTGGGGGGGAAGGGGTGAGTCTCAGTCAGGCAAAGCCGAGGCTTCATTGGGCCGAGTGGGAATCCGGAATGGGGCGAGGAGAATATTCCAGAGACACGGATCGGTCTGCAGGCGTTTCCTTACAACAACAAAAAGGCGCGGGCGGCCCGTCACTGAGCGGCGGCCGAACAGTCACAGAAATAAAGAAAACACCAACCTCGTCAACGCCATTTTCTCCTGGAAGTTGCTGCTGCCGCCACCGCCGCCGTGCGTCTGACATCACGCCGTACCACGCAGCGGCCCCTTTGATGCTTTTTTGCGTCTTACGTCGCACATTACGCCCGCTGCCCGGCGGCCCCTTTGATGCCCCTGCGTCTGACGTCACGCCGCCCGGCGGCCCCTTTGATGCTCCTGCCGCTTGACCGCCCGTGATCCGCTCGACCGCAAAGCCTTGTGGGAGCTGTAGTCCCTCCAGTACAGTCGTGGATTAATCGGCAACGTTGTTCCCGATAATAAAAAAAAATTACGTGATAGGGGTCTTCCATTGTGAATAATGCACATCCATTAAACTAACTGTAAATACAAGCGCTGGGATTTCGGCTTTTTTAACACCAGGTAGAAATGTTGTAGTTTTTCTTCTAACCGCTCCCCATTGAAATGGACGGAAAGGACGGCGGGTGGTGACTACAAGCCCCATGTGGCTTTGCGCGACCGGCAGGGTGCCATTATTACCAGGGGCCAGGGGAGGCGGGAGCTCAAGTGTCAGAGGGCGAAGGTGGCTGTTGACAGAAGCCGGTAAGTGTTGGGGTAGGAGGTGCTGTTAATGCCATTTTCAGGAAGTACAGAGGGCCTCCTTGCAAAGGAATCATTCTCGTAGCTTTTGAATACGTAACTGACCAACTATATATATATGTTTCTTTAGATACCCCTGTACGTAGAAGGTGTGGCCATGCAAGATAAGTGAAGGACAAGTTTTAATTGTATGAGTGAGTGACTGGTCAGTTCTGTAAAGTGTGTAACATGGCAATTCAGGGAAACTGAGAAAAGGTCACTTAATATAAAGCCATGTGGATAGGGAAATAATGTTTGGAAATAGGCTGCACAGCGTGTGGTAAAAGGGGAGGGGTTCATTACAAGTTGTATAACCAAGGTCTTGGTTGCACTAATATCTATGTACTGCTGCAAAAGTTACATAAATTTTGTTCATTTCTGAATGATCACTACCACTGCACTGTAATATTAATCTCTGTTTCCATAATGTTGGTGGATTAAACCCTCCATGTATCCTGAAATTCTTTGTATTCGTTCATGAGATGTGGGTGTTGCTGGCAAGGCCAGCATTTATTGCCCATCCCTAATTGCCCTTGAGAAGGTGGTGGTGAGCCACCGCTGCAGTCCGTGTGGTGAAGGTACTCCCTGCAGCGCTGTTAGGGAGGGAGTTCCAGGATTTTGACCCAGCAACGATGAAGGAACGGCGATATACTTCCAAAATAACAACAGAAAACGCTGGAAAAACTCAGCAGGCCAGGCAGCATCCGTAGAGAGAGAAAGAGAGTTGACGTATCAGGTCGATGACCTTTCATCAGAACTGGGAAGAGCTGGAAATCAAATAGATTTAAGGCCAGGGTAAAGCTGGGAAAAGGGGGAGGGGATAAAGGAACAAAGGAGGAGATGAAGAGACATTAAGAGACATTAAGAGATATGCAAGGCTAGAGGTGGTGTTAATGTGACAGATTAAGGCTGAATGAAGTGTGAAATCCACTGGCAGAATGAAGGACAGCTGCCAGCTTCTAGGAGGAAAAAAAAAGGTGGGGGGGACAAATAAAAGGGTGGATAAAATAAAATATAAATGTGATTGGAGCTGAGGTTATGATCTAAAATTGTTGAACTCGATATTGAGTCCAGAGGGCTGTAGCGTGCCTAAACGAAAGATGAGGTGCTGTTCCTCGAGCTTACGCTGAGCTTCCGTGGAACAGTGTAATAGTCCGAGGACGGTGAGGTCAGAGTGGGAGTGAAGCGGTGAATTAAAGTGACAGGCCACCGGGAGCTCGGGGTCCCCCTTACGGACTGAACGGAGGTGTTCCGCAAAGCGGTCACCCAATCTGCGTTTGGTCTCCCCAATGTAGAGGAGTCCACATCGTGAGCAGCGAATACAGTATACTAAATTGCAGGAAGTACAAGTAAATCGCTGTTTCACCTGGAAGGGGTGTTTGGGGCCCTGGACAGTGGGAAGAGGGGAGGTATAAGGGCATGTGTTGCATCTCCTGCGCGTGCACGGGAAGGTGCCGGGCGAAGGGGAAGGGGTGCTGGGGGTGGTAGAGGAGTGGACTAGGGTGTCGCGGAGGGAGCGGTCCCTGCGGAATGCTGAAAGGGGAGGTGAGGGGAAGATGTGTTTGGTGGTGGGATCACGCTGGAGGTGGCGGAAATGGCGGAGGATGATCCGTTGAATGTGGAGGCTGGTGGGGTGAAAGGTGAGGACAAGGGGAACCCTATCATGGTTCCGGGAGGGAGGGGCAGGGGTGAGGGCAGATGTGCGGGAGATAGAACGGACACGGTCGAGGGCCGTGTCGACCACGGTAGAGGGGAATCCTCGGTTGAGGAAAAAAGAAGACATGTCGGAAGCACTGGTATGGAAGGTGGCATCATCAGAGCAGATGCGGCGGAGACGGAGAAACTGGGAGAATGGAATAGAGTCCTTACAGGAGGCGGGGTGGGAGGAAGTGTAGTCCAGGTAGCTGTGGGAGTCGGTGGGCTTGTAGTGAATGTTAGTCAATAACCTATCCCCAGAGATGGAGATGGAGAAGTCGAGGAAGGGAAGGGAAGAGTCGGAGATGGACCATGTGAAGGTGAGGGAAGGGTGGAAATTGGAAGCATAGTGAATGAAATGTTCTAGTTCAGGGCGAGAGCAGGAGACGGCACCGATACAGTCATCAATGTACCGGAAAAAGAGGTGAGGGAGGGGACCCGAGTAGGACTGGAACAAAGAGTGTTCCACATATCCCACGAAAAGGCAGGCATAGCTAGGACCCATGCGGGTACCCATAGCAACACCTTTAATTTGGAGGAAATGGGTAGAGTCAAAGGAGAAGTTGTTCAATGTGAGAACAAGTTCAGCCAGGCGGAGGAGGGTGGTGGTGGATGGGGACTGGTTGGGCCTCTGTTCAAGGAAGAAGCGGAGCGCCCTCAGGCCATCCTGGTGGGGAATGGAGGTGTAGAGGGATTGTACGTCCATAGTGAAGAGGAGACGGTTGGGGCCGGGAAACTGGAAACTGTTAAAATGGCGGAGGGCATCGGAAGAGTCGCGGATGTAGGTGGGAAGAGACTGGACAAGGGGAGAAAAAATAGAGTCGAGATAGGAAGAGATAAGTTCCGTGGGGCAAGAACAGGCTGAAACGATGGGTCTACCGGGGCAGTCCTGTTTGTGGATCTTGGGAAGGAGGTAGAAGCGGGCTGTGCGGGGTTGGGGAACTATGAGGTTGGCGGCCGTGGGGGGAAGATCTCCAGAGGAGATGAGGTCAGTGACAGTCTTGGACACGGTGGCTTGATGTTCGGTAGTGGGGTCATGGTCCAGGTGGAGGTAGGAGGAGGTGTCAGAGAGTTGGCGTTCAACTTCCGCTAGGTAGAGGTCGGTTCGCCAAACAACAACAGCGCCACCCTTGTCAGCAGGTTTAATGACAATGTCAGGGTTGGATCGGAGAGAATGGAGTGCTGCAAGTTCAGAGGGAGGTAGGTTGGAGTGAGTGAGGGGAGCAGAGAAATTGAGCTGGCCGATGTCACGGCGGCAGTTAGCAATGAAAAGATCAAGAGAGGGTAAGAGGCCAGAGGGAGGGGTCCAGGTGGAACGAGAATTCTGAAAGCGGGAGAAAGGGTCAGCCGTGCGGGTGGAAGACTCCTGGCCAGAGAAGTGGGCACGGAGACGGAGGCGGCGGAAAAAGAGCTCAGCATCGTGCCGAGCTCGAAATTCATTGAGATGGGGGCGTAAGGGGATGAAGCTCAGGCCTTACTTCCAAGTCAGGATGGTGTATAACTAGGAGGGGAACTTGGAGGTAGTGGTGTTCCCATGCGCATGCTGCTCTTGTTCTTCTAGGTGGTAGAGGTCGCGGGTTTGGGAGGTGCTGCCGAAGAAGCCTTGGCGAGTTGCTGCAGTGCATCTTGTAGATGGTACACACTGCAGCCACTGTACGCCGGTGGTGGAGGGAGTAAATGTTTAAGGTGGTGGATGGGGTGCCAATCAAGCGGGCTGCTTTGTCTTGGATGGTGTCGAGCTTCTTGAGTGTTGTTGGCGTTGCACTCATCCAGGCAAGTGGAGAGTATTCCATCACACTCCTCCTGACTTGAGCCTTGTAGATGGTGGAAAGTCTTTGGGGAGTCGTGAGGTGAGACACTCGCCGCAGGATACCCAACCTCTGACCTGCTCTTGTTGCCACAGTATTTATGTGGCTGGTCCAGTTAAGTTTCTGGTCAATGGTGACCCCCAGGATGTTGATGGTGGGGGATTCAGCTATTGTAATGCCGTTGAATGTCAAGGGGCAGTGGTTAGACTCTCGCTTGTTGGAGATAGTCCTTGCCTGGCACTTGTGTGGCGTAAATGTTACTTGCCACTTATCAACCCAAGCCTGAATGTCATCCAGGTCATGCTGCATGTGGGCATTGACTGCTTCATTATCTAAGGAGTTGCGAATGGCACTGAACACTGTGCAGTCATCAGCGAACATCCCCATTCCTGACCTTATGATGGAGGGAAGGTCATTGATGAAGCAGCTGAAGATGGTTGGGCCTAGGACACTGCCCTGAGGAACTCCTGCAGCGATGTCCTGGGGCTGGGATAACTGACTCCAACCACCACAACCATCTTCCTTTGTGCTAGGTATGACACCAGCCAGTGGAGAGTTTTCCCCCTGATTCCCATTGACTTCAGTTTTACTATGGCTCCTTGATGCCACACTTGTGAAATGTGCCTTGATGTCAAGGGCAGTCACTCTCTCCTCACCTCTGGAATTCAGCTCTTTTGTCCATGTTTGGACCAAGGCTGTAATGAGGTCGGGAGGCAAGTGGTCCAGGTGGAACCCAAACTGGACATCAGGTGAGCAGGTTATTGGTGAGAAAGTGACGCTTGATAGCACTGTCGATGACACCTTCCATCACTTTGCTGATGATTGAGAGTAGACTGATGGGGCGGTAATTGGCCGTATTGGATTTGTCCTGCTTTTTCTGGAGTGGACAGGACATACCTGGGCAGTTTTCCACATTGTTGGATAGATGCCAGTGTTGTTGCTGTACTGGAACAGCTTGGCCAGAGGCACGGCTAGTTCTGGAGCACAAGTCTTCAGCGCGACAACCGGGATGTTGTCGGGGCCCAGAGCCTTTGCTGTATCCCGTGCACTCAGCCGTTTCTTGATATCACGTGGAGTGAATCGAATTGGCCGAAGACTGGCTTCTTTGATGGTCGGGACCTCGGGAGGAGGCCGAGAAGGATCATCCACACTTCTGGCTGATGCTGGTTACAAACGCTTCAGCCTTGTCTCTTGCACTCACGTGCTGGGCTCCGCCATCATTAAGGATGGGGATATTCATGGAGTCTCCTCCTCCCGTTAGTTGTTTAATGGTCCACCACCATTCACGACTGGATGTGGCAGGACTGCAGAGCTTTGATCTGATCCGTTGATTGTGGGATCGCTTAGCCCTGTCTATAGCATGCTGCTTCTGCTTTTTAGCATGCATGTAGTCCTGTGTTGCAGCTTCCCCAGGTTGGCACCTCATTTTTAGGTACGCCTGGTGCTGCTCCTGGCATGCTCTTCTACACTCCTTATTGAACCAGGGTTGGTCCCCTGGCTTGTTGATAATGGTAGAGTGAGGGATATGCCGGGCCATGAGTTTACAGATTGTGGTGGAATACAATTCTGCTGCTGCTGATGGCCCACAGCGCTTCATGGATGCCCAGTTTTGAGCTGCAAGATCTGTTCTGAATCTATCTGATTTAGCACGGTGGTAGTGCCACACAACACGATGGAGGGTGCTCTCAGTGTGAAGACAGGACTTCGTCTCCACAAGGACTGTGCGATGGTCACTGCTACCAATGCTGTCATGGACAGATGCATCTGCGACAAGTAGATTGGTGAGGACGAGGTCAAGTAGGTTTTACCCTCGTGTTGGTTTTCTCACCACCTGTCGCAGGCCCAGACTGGCAGTTATGTCCTTCAGTACTCAGCCAGCTCGGTCAGTAGTGGTGCTACCGAGCCACTCTTGGTGATAGACATTGAAGTCCCCCACCCAGAGTACATTCTGTGCCCTTGCTACCTCAGTGCTTCTTCCAAGTGGTGTGCAACATGCAGCAGTACTGATTCATCAGCTGAAGGAGGGCAGTAGGTGGTAATCAGCAGAAGGTTTCCTTGCACATGCTTGACCTGAAGCCATGAGACTTCATGGGGTCCGGAATCCTGAAAGCCTGATGATCAAATGAAAGAAAGACTGGCATTTATATAATATAATATAAAAACAGAAAATGCTGGAAATACTCAGCAGGTCAGGCCGCATCTGCGGAGAGAGAGAAACGGAGTTAACGTTTGAGATTGATGCCTTTTACCCTATCACAGACCTTCCCTTTTGTTCTTTTCTTCCCTCCCCCCTTTACTGCCTCTGCAGTTGCCTAAAAACCTGTTACATCTCTAACTTTTTTCCAGTTCTGACGAAAGGTCATTTTTTTTTGGACAGCAGCTGTTGCTGAAGATTTTGCCATTCCCATTTACACCTCTCCTAGTCCCATCTTTTGTTTCTTTACTTATCTCGTTACCATCTCCTTTTGCCTTGCGCCATTAACCCTTTTGTCATTTAATCTCTCCTGCCTTCCACCCTATCACAGACCTTCCCTTTTGTTCATTCCTCCCCTGCCTCTGTACTTGGTTAAAGCCTGTTACATCTCTAACATTTTCCAGTTCTGATGAAAGGTCATCGACCTGAATGTTAACTCTGTTTCTCTCTCCACAGATGCTGCCTGACCTGCTGAGTATTTCCAGCTTTTTCTGTTTCAAGTTCAGATTTCCAGCAACTGCAATATTTTGCTATTGCATTTATATAGCGCCTTTCACGACCTCACGATGTCCCAAGCGCTTTACAGCCAATCAATTACTTATGAAGTTTAGTCACTGTTTTAATGTAGAAAATGCGGCAGCCATTTTGCGTACAGCAAGCTCCCACACTGGCCGGATAATCTGTGTTTTAGTGATGTTGGTTGAGGTATAAATATTGGCCAGCAATAAAATGGGCATTGCATTGACCCCTGGGGCACATCACTTTCAACCTTACAGCAGTCTAAGCAACACGCATTAAGCTAACCCGTTGTTCCCTGTCCATCAACCATCATTTTATCCATGCTCTTAGATTTCCTCTTGTACCATGTATCTGACGTTTTATAACTAGCCTCTTGTGAGACACCTTATTGAACATCTTCTGAAAATCCATATATGCTACATGTAATCTATTCTCTCTAAACTGTTCTTCTCTCTAAACTGTTCTTCTCTCTAAACTGTTCTATCAGTCAATTGTTTTAAAAAGAACTCTAGTAAATTTGTCCAGCACAACTTGTCTTTCACAAGTCCATGCGAACAGTCCTTGATTAACCCTTGCATTTCTAAATGCTGACTAATTTTATCTCGAATAATGGAATTTAAGACTTTGTCTCAAATTGATGTTAGAATAACTCGGTCTATTGTTAGTTGGTTTATTATATTGGCGACCCTGCAGTCCGCTGGAAAAGTTTGCCAATCTTAGAATCATAGAATGGTTACAGCACAGAAGGAGGCCATTCGGCCTGTCGAGCCCGTGCCGGCTCTCTGCAAGAGCACTTCAGCTAGTCCCACTCCCCCGCCCTTTCCCAGTAGCCCTGCACATTTTTTTCCTTCAGGTACTTATCAAATTCCCTTTTGAAAGCCACGATTGAATCTGCCTCCACCACCCTTTCAGGCAGTGCGTTCCAGATCATAACCACTCGCTGCGTAAAAAAAGTTTTCCCTCACGTCGCCTTTGGTTCTTTTGCCAATCACCTTAAATCTGTGTCCTCTGGTTCTCGACCCTTCCGCCAATGGGAACAGTGTCTCTCTATCTACTCTGATTAGGCCCCTCATGATTTTGAACACTGCTGTCAAATCTCCTCTCAGTCTTCTCTGCTCTAAGGAGAACAACCCCAGCTTTGCTAGTCTATCCACGTAACTGAAGTCCTCATCCCTGGAATCATTCTCGTAAATCTTTTCTGCACCCTCTCTAAGGCCTTCACATCCTTCCTAAAGTGCGGTGCCCAGAATTGGACACAATACTCCAGTTGAGGCCTGAACCAGTGTTTTATGAAGGTTCATCATAATTTCCACGCTTTTGTACTCTATGCCTCTATTGATGAAGCCCAGTATCCCGTATGCTTTTTTAACCACTTTCTCAACCTGCCCTAAAGGGGATTAAAGAAGTTGTAAGAAAGTAGGAAACGCGGCAGTCAATGTGTGCACAGCAAGCTCCCACAAACAGCAACGTGATAATGACCAGATAATTTGTTTTTTTTAGTGCTGTTGATTGAGGGATAAATATTGGCCAGGACACCGGGGATAACTCCCCTGCTCTTCTTTGAAATAGTGCCGTGGGATCTTTTACGTCCACCTGAGAGAGAGAGGGCAGACGGGGCCTCGGTTTAACGTCTCCTCCGAAAGACGGCACCTCCGACAGTGCAGCACTCCCTCAGCGCTGCACTGAGAGTGTCAGCCTAGATTTATGTGCTCAAGTCTCTGGAGTGGGACGCGAACCCACAACCTTCTGACTCAGAGGCGAGAGTGCTGCCCACTGAGCCACGGCTGACATATAGGCTAATAGAAGTTGTTTTCCTCAAAGACTGTACACAATAAGCAGTTCATTAACTTGTCTCGGTAATCAATAAACAGCTCATGCCCATTCTGTCGACAAGTCTCTGGTCCTGGATGCTCAGCAGGGCGTGCCTGGCAGGCTTTCCTTTTTGATTGCGGGCAGGGTGAGATGAACTGTGGGCAGAGAGACAGTCCGGTCTAACAAAGGCTGTGAGAAGGCAGGTCTGGGCCTGAGTTGGGAATTAAGAAACGGCAGGTCAGTTTTCCCAGCTAGAAGCTGACCCGAAAGGAAACAAGACAAGAAGTGAATATTCCATCTTCTCTTCGGGATAGTGTATTGTGTTTTTATTGTTTTGTGTTGATGTAGGAGAAGTTGGAGAGTCTGGAATTGCTACTTCTGTTCAGTCACGTATGTTCTGCAAAATAAACCAGCTTCTTGATTTGTCGTTGACCTCATCTTGCCAGATTGTTCATCAGTTCTGCCTATCGAAAGATTGGAGAAGCGCATATGAGGGCACGTACGAGAGGCGCGATATCCATTTTGCATTGTTACATCCCCCTGAAGTTACAATATTACAAAAGTAGATATTAGGCATTGTGAGTCAACCCTGGCATGTAAAGGGCATGGGATCCACTTGCAGGAGTGACTGATGCCACGGAACTCAAGAAGGCACCTCGACCAGCCCTAAACCCGTAATGCACACCAGTTGTAGTTCGCAACCTCTTGTGTGGAATCTCATCCAGTGCCTTCTGAAAACTTCATGTACGCAACATCCACTGATCCTCTCTCCACCACCTCCGTGACTCTGTCAAAGAGTCTATTACCTTAGTTAGACATGATCTACCTTTCACTAAACAGTGCTGACTCTCCCTAATCAGCTTATATATTTCCAAGTGTTCACCTACTCTGTCACCAATGATGGATTATAGCAAATTTCCCCATGACTGATTTTTCCCAGACTGGCTTGTAGTTTCTCTGTTTGCCACTTTTTTCCTTTTGAATAAGGTGTAAAGTTTTCTACCTCCCAATCATTTGGCAGAATTGAATGAGTTCTGACGGATTATAACTGACGCATCCTCACTTGTTTCTTGTTTAATAGCTTTGGATGGGAACTGGATGTGAAGATTTTTCCAGCTTCAATCCCACTATTTTATCCTTTTTCCTCAACCGAGGATTCCCCTCTACTGTGGTTGACACGGCCCTCGACCGTGTCTGTTCTATCTCCCGCACTTCTGCCCTCACCCCTGCCCCTCCCTCCCGGAACCACGATAGAGTTCCCCTTGTCCTCACCTTTCACCCCACCAGCCTCCACATTCAATGGATCATCCTCCGCCATTTCTGCCACCTCCAGCGTGATCCCACCACCAAACGCATCTTCCCCTCACCTCCCCTTTCAGCATTCCGTAGGGACCGCTCCCTCCGCGACACCCTAGTCCACTCCTCTACCACCCCCAGCACCCCTTCCCCTTCGCCCGGTACCTTCCCATGCAGTATGATTTGGACAGGTTGGGTGATTGGGCAGAAGCATGGCAGATGCAATATAATGTGGATAAATGCGAGGTTATCCACTTTGGTGTCAAAAACAGGAAGGCAGATTATTATCTGAATGGCAAGAGATTGGGAGAAGGGGAAGTGTAACGAGACCGGGGTGTCCTTGTGCACCAGTCGCTGAAGGTAAGCATGCAGGTGCAGCAGGCGGTTAAGAAGGCAAATGGTATGTTGGCCTTCGTAGCGAAAGGGTTCGAGTACAGGAGCAAGGATGTCTTGCTGCAGTTGTACAGGGCCTTGGTGAGACCACACCTTGAGTATTGTGTGCAGTTTTGGTCGCCTTATCTGAGGAAGGATGTTCTTGCCATGGAGGGAGTGCAGTGAAGATTCACCAGGCTGATACCTGGGATGGCAGGAATGACGTATGAGGAGAAATTGGGTCGATTGGGCTTATACTCGCTGGAGTTTCGAAGAATGAGAGGGGATCTCATTGAAACTTATAAAATTCTAACCGGACTAGACAGACTGGATGCAGGAAGGATGTTCCCGATGGCCGGGGAGTCCAGAACCAGGGTTAACAGTCTAAGGATAAGGGGTAAGCCATTTAGGACTGAGATGAGGAGGAATTTCTTCACCCAGAGAGTGGTGAACCTGTGGAATTCTCTACCACAGAAGGCAGTAGAGGCCAATTCAAGAAGGAGTTAGATATATTTCTTAAAGCTAAAGGGATCAAGGGATATGGAGAGAAGGCAGGGACAGGGTACTGAATTTGGATGATCAGCCATGATCTCATCGAATGGCGGAGCAGTCTCGAGGGGCTGAATGGCCTGCTCCTATCTTCTATGTTTCTAAGCGCAGGAGATGCAACACATGCCCTTGTACCTCCCCCCCCCCCCCCCTTCTCACTGTACAGGGCCCCCAAACACCCCTTCCAGGTGAAACAGCAATTTACTTGTACTTCCTGCAATTTAGTATACTGTATTCGCTGCTCACGATGTGGTCTCCTCTACATTGGGGAGACCAAACGCAGATTGGGTGACCGCTTTGCGGAACACCTCCGTTCAGTCCATAAGGGGGACCCCGAGCTTCCGGTCGCCTGTCACTTTAATTCACAGCTCCATTCCCACTCCGACCTCACCATCCTCGGCCTCTTGCATTGTTTCACGGAAGCTCAGCGTAAGCTCGAGGAACAGCACCTCATCTTTCGATTAGGCACTTTACAGCCCTCTGGACTCAACGTAGAGTTCAACAATTTCAGATCATAACCTCGGCCCCTATCACATTTTATTTATTTATTTTTATATATATATATATATATATATATATATTATATTTTTGGCAGCTGTCCTTCATTCTGCCAGTGCAATTCACACTTCATCTAGAGCCATCCTTTGTTCCTTAACCTGGTCCATTACCATCTCCTCTTGCCTTGAATATCTCTTAATGTCTCTCAATCTCTCCTGCTTTCTATCCTATCACAGACCTTCCCTTTTGTTCTTTCATCCCCTCCCCCATTTCCCAGCCCCTAAACTTGCTTTAAAATCTATTCCATTTCCTGCTTTTTTCCAGTTCTGACGAAAAGTCTTCGACCTGAAACGTTAACTCTCTTTCTCTCTCCACGGATGCTGCCGGGCCTGCTGAGTTTTTCCAGCATTTTCTGTTGTTATTCCACTATTTTATCCATTAGTTTTTCTGTTCATATTAATCCCTGTAAACCTTTCCCCTTCACTAATCTGTAGTCCCTTCACGAAACTGCGGTCTTCTGTGTACCTCTGGTATTGAATCTTCCTCCATTGTGACCACCAAACACACAGTATTAATTTAACACTCAGTCATGTCCTTGCCCTCTACTATCCTCTATGACTGTGGTGCTTTATCCCCCTCCACAGCATTCGATATAGTTGGCTATGCCATCCTCTTCCAACACCTCTTTCCCCCCATTGTCCAGCTCCGTGGGACAACCCTTGCATGGTTCCACTCCTACCTATCCGAACAGAGTCAGAGCATCTCCAGCAATAGCTTCTCTTCCCACCCCACGTCGTCACTTCCAGAGTCCCCAAGATCTATTCTTGCCCCCTCTAGGAACAGGAGGAGGCCATTCAACCCCTTGAGCCTATTCCGCCATTCAAATAGATCATGGCTGATCTGTATCTTAACTCCATTTACCCGCCTTGGTTCCATAACCCTTAATATCCTTGCCTAACCTAAATCTATCAATCTCAATTTTGACATTTTCAATTGACCCACAGCCTCAACAGCTTTTTGGGGGAGAGAGTTCCAGATTTCTACTACCCTTTGTGTGAAGTCGATCTCCCTGACATCACCCCTGAACACCTGAGCTCTAATTTTATGTTATGCCCCCTTGTTCTGGGCATGCACCCATTTACAGGCGGTCCCTCTGCACAATCATCCAGAAGTACGGCGATCAGCTTCCACACACATACCAGTGACACGCAACTCTGCCTCTCCACCACCCCTTTTGACTCCTTGACTGTCTCTGTAATGTTGGACTCCCTTGGTTGACTTCCAGGCTTGGATTAAGCCTTAACTTCCTTCAGTTCAACTTTGGGGAAATCAAAGCTGCAGTCTTCGGCCTCTGCCACAAGTTCCACTCCCTTGTCACTGATTCCATCCCCTTTCCCTGGCCACTCTTGGTCTGAACTAAGAAGGTTGTGGATTCAAGTCGCACTCCAGAGACTTGAGCACAAAAATCTAGGCTGACACTCTAGTGCAGTACTGAGGGAGTGCTACAATGTCGGAGATGCCATATTTCAGATGAGACATTAAACCGAAGCCCCGTCTACGCTCTCAGGTGGACGTAAAAGATCCCATGGCACTATTTCGAAGAAGAGCAGGGGAGTTATCCCCGGTGTCCTGGGGCCAATATTTATCCCTCAACCAACATCAATGAAGCAGATTATCTGGTCATTATCACCTTGCTGTTTGTGGGAGCTTGCTGTGCACAAATTGGCTGCCGCGTTTCCTACATTACAACAGTGACTACACTTCCAAAGTACTTCATTGGCTGTAAAGTGCTTTTGGACATGCTGAGGTTGTGATAGGCGCTATAGAAATGCAAGTTTTTAGTTTTAGCCGGTTCGCAACCCTGGTGTCCTGTTGGATCCTGAACAACAACGGGCTGCGGGGAGGGCTTTGAGCATGTGCCGAGAGAGAGGCTCTCCTCGCGACGTTCTTCCGCTTTCTGTTGTGGAAGGGTCCAACCTTTGCTTGTTCTTTTTCCCCAACTGACGTGGCGTGGCTTGGCTTGGCTTTGATTAAGAACTTGCTCCGTCGGGAACTGCATGCAAGCAACCCCATGCCTTCCCGCTCTGACCTCCTCACCTGTGCACTGATCTCATTCAGCCATGGTGGCAGATTGGAAAAATAAAGTCCCTCGTCTATATAAATACTTGACACAAAGTAATAAATCAGTGAGGGGATGAATAAGAGAGGGGCGTGGGGCTGATTTCTGGCTCAGTTTGCCGGTGTGGCTTTGTGGCGTGTATTCTGTGTGGCTCAGAAAGATAAAGTATTATAAAGGAGATCAGCGAATACATATGTTAATACCTCCTAAATAGTATGAAAGGGTGCAGGGAGTGATTGCTCAGCTGTAATCTAATCAAGAGGGCGATTCAGACAGTGTCAGAAACTGCAAGATTAGATTACAGTCTGGGAATCGTGGACTCCTGTGTGTTAAATGAGATATAGCTATTGGTTATGTGGCCATTTCGTCCCACTATCCTATTAGTAGCCTGCGACTGCTTTATGTATGTGAAAACAAATATAAAATCAAGGCTCATTGCCGTGCTCGCTGACCTACATTGGCTCCCGGTCCGGCAATGCCTCAGATTTATAATTCTCAACCCTTGTGCTCCAATCCCTCCATGGCGTCGCCCCTCCCGATCTCTGTGACCTCTTCCAGCCCATTAACCCTCCGAGAACTCTGCGCTCCTCCAATTCTGGCCTCTTGCGCATCCCCGATTTTTATCGCTCCACCATTGGTTGGCCGTACCTTCAGCTGCCTGTGCCCGAAGCTCTGGAATTCCCTCCGCAAGCCTCTCCACCTCCCTACCTCCCTCTCCTCCTTTTAAGTTGCTCCCTAAAACCTACCTCCTTGACCAAGCTTTTGGTCACCTGCCCTAATATCTCTGGCTCGGTGTCAAATTTTGTTTGCTAATCGCTCCTGTGAAGCACCTTGGGACGTTTTTTACTACATTAAAGGTGCTATATAAATGCAAGTTGTTGTCCATTAACTAAAATTCTTTCTGTTTGATTAGCCGGGTTATTGACACGTGCAGGAACCCATCACCAGGCTTCAGAGTCTCCGAAGCAAGCTACTGAGAAATCCCACCCCCTTGAAGAGTTTGTGTTGGTGTGAGACACTTTGCTTTTGAAGGCTCCTTCTATTAGCCTAAATGTAGAGAGCTTAACCAACTCCAATTAAGCAGCGCAACTTACCCACAGATTGCTCATGGTCCAGGTTTAGAAACCGACCTTTCTCCTTGCCTATGACAGAAGCTGAGGGTTTTGTTTTTAAACCCTTGGCTTGTTAGGATTTTGCGCTTTTCATCTCCCGTGGACAGCTGGCAGCACCACAGCGGTCGGTATTAAAGGGACTGTCGCCCTTTTCACTCTTGTGTTTAATCAAATGCAGGTTATCGCTGTCGAAGCACCAACACGCCGTGCCACACAACGAGAGCAATGTGCAATACCTGCCACTTCGCTCAGTTCCTGATTTGACCCAGGCTGCACAGTGAGGCCAGGAGAGGAGATGAGATGTGTTTCCTTACTGCCACTCTTAATTTAAGGGGATGCTAGATAAGTACAAGAGGGAGAAAGGAATCGAAGGATATGCTTAGATGAAATAGAGTGGGAGGAGGCTCATGTGGAGCATAAACACCGGCATGGACCAAATGGCCTGTTTCTGCGCTGTAATCGCTATGTAATTCTCTTCTCTACGGTTCCAATGGTACGACCCATTTTTTTTTTCATGTGCCAGCCTGAATAGTGAGTGTGGTGGGCAGGATATTTGGCCCAAGTGAGTTGTTACAATTCGGGGATATTGCCCAATGCTGTTCATTCATGCTCACCACAAAGGTCAGCTTTCAGAAGCAAACCAGTGCTCCCTCTGAGTCGAAACTTGGCATAATGCGTGAATTATCTGGGATGGAAATTTTTTTTAAAATTTGTTCACGGGATGTGGGCGTCACCGGCAAGGCCGGCATTTATTGCCCGTCCCTAATTGCCCTAGAAGAAGGTGGTGGTGAGCTACCTTTTTCAACTGAGTGGCTAGTTAGGCCATTTCAGAGGGCAGTTAAGAATCAGCCACATTGCTGTGGGTCTGGAGTCACATATAGGCCAGCCCAGGGAAGGACAGCAGATTTCCTTCCCTAAAGGACATTAGTGAACCAGATGGGTTTTTACGACAATCCGGTAGTTTCATGGTCACTATTATTGATACTAACTTTTTATTCCAGATTTATTTAATTAACTGAATTTAAATTCCCCAGCTGCCGTGGTGGGAGTTGAACTCATGTCTCCGGATCATTAGTCCAGGCCTCTGGATTACTAGCCCAATGACATAACCACTATGCTACTGTACCCGATAGAGCGAACCCCCTCTCCATGCGGTGCGGGTGTATGCGCCGGAAATGTTATAGAATGGCACTGTATACTCCTGACTCTTCACTAGATGGGAACCCACCGTGCTGATGTCAGACTGTGTAACTCGGGCTGAGGCTACTACTTCAAACTGGGTGAACTGAAACCAGGTTAGGGTTGCCAACTCTGGTTGGATGTATTCCTGGAGGTGTCATCGCATGACCTCCTGTCGCCAACTGCCGCAGCCCCCCACACTCCTGTCACACACGTCCGCTTCCCATGGTGCACTGCCTTCCCACGTCAATCGGAAAGCAAATTACCCGATTGGATGATTCTTGATTGTCAGCCAACAGTCTTTCTTCCCCATGTTTGGTATTTTTATAACTAATAAACAAAAGTGTTCGAAGAAAATTTAAACAAAGCACCTTTTTTCATTGCCTTCTATGTTTTTATAAAATTCATTCATGGGATGTGGGCGTCGCTGGCAAGGCCAGCATTTATTGCCCATCCCTAATTGCCCTTGAGAAGATGGTGGTGAGCCGCCTTCTTGAACCGCTGCAGTCTGTGCGGTGAAGGTACTCCCACAGTGCTGTTAGGTAGGGAGTTCCAGGATTTTGACCCAGCGACGATGAAGGATCGGCGATATACTTCCAAGTCAGGATGGTGTGTGACTTGGAGGAGGTGGTGTTCCCATGCGCCTGCTGCCCTTGTCCTTCTAGGTGGAAGAGGTCGTGGGTTTGGGAGGTGCTGCCGAAGAAGCCTCGGCGAGTTGCTGCAGTGCATCTTGTAGATGGTACACACTGCAGCTACGGTACGCCGGTGGTGCAGGGAGTGAATGTTTAAGGTGGTGGATGGGGTGCCAATCAAGCTGGCTGCTTTGTCTTGGATGGTGTCGAGCTTCTTGAGTGTTGTTGGAGCTGCACTCATCCAGGCAAGTGGAGAGTATTCCATCACACTCCTTACTTGTGCCTTGTAGATGGTGGAAAGGCTTTGGGGAGTCAGGAGGTGAGACACTCGCCGCAGAATACCTAGCCTGTGACCTGCTCTTGTTGCCACAGTATTTATGTGGCTGGTCCAGTTAAGTTTCTGGTCAATGGTGACCCCCAGGATGTTGATGGTGGGGGATTTGGCGATGGTAATGCCGTTGAATGTCAAGAGGCTTTGGTTGGACTCTCGCTTGTTGGAGATAGTTATTGCCTGGCACTTGTGTGGTGCGAATGTTATCTGCCACTTATCAGCCCAAGCCTGAATGTCCTGGATGTTGCTCGCAGCCGTGTCCTGGAGATTAATCTTCAATTCCTGGGGGCTCCAGGGCAATCCTGGAGGGTTAAGAACATAAGAACATAAGAAATAGGAGCAGGAGTAGGCCAATCGGCCCCTCGAGCCTGCTCCGCCATTCAATAAGATCATGGCTGATCTGATCCTAACCGCCAATCTACTATCTATCACAGAACCATCTCCTGCATCTAACAGAATTACACACACGAAATAGGAGCAGAATCAGGCTACACAGTCCCTGGGCCCGCTCCACTACCCACAGGGCCATGACCGATCCGAACCTAGACTCATGTCCAAATTCCTGCCCGCTCCCCGTAACCCTTAATGCCCTTTACTTCTAGGAAACTGTCTATTTCTGTTTTAAATTTAATTAATGTTGTAGCTTCTACAGCTTTTTGTGGCAGCATATTCCATGGACCTACCACCCTCTGAGTGAAGTAGTTCCTCCTCATCTCAGTTTTGAAAGAGCAGCCCCTTATTCTAAGACTATGTCCCCTAGTTCTCGTCTCACCCGTCATCGGGAACATCCTCCCCGCATCCACCCGATCCAACCCCTTCACAATCTTATATGTTTCAATAAGATCGCCTCTCATTCTTCTGAACTCCAATGAGTAGAGTCCCAATCTACCCAACCTCTCCTCATATGACCACCCCCTCATCCCCGGGATTAACCGAGTGAACCTTTTTTGCACTGCCTCGAGAGCAAGGATGTCTTTCCTTAAGTAAGGACACCAAAACTGTATGCAGTATTCCAGGTGCGGTCTCACCAATACCTTGTACAACTGAAGCAATACCTCCCTATTTTTATATTCTATCCCCCTAGCAATGAAAGCCAACATTCCATTTGCCTTCTTAATCACTTGCTGCACCTGCATACTAACCTTTTGAGTTTCGTGCACCAGGACCCCCAGATCCCTTTGCACTTCAGTACTCTCCAGTTTCTTGCCATTAAGATAATAAATTGCTCTAGGATTTTTCCTGCCAAAGTGCATCACCTCACACTTTCCAGTGTTGTATTCCATCTGCCAAATCTCTGCCCACTTACTTAGCCTGTCTATGTCCCCTTGCAGGTTTTTTATGTCCTCCTCACTCACTACTTTCCCTCCCATCTTTGTATCATCTGCAAATTTTGATATGTTACACTTGGTCCCTTCCTCCAAATCGTTAATATAGATTGTGAAGAGTTGGGGACCCAGCACTGACCCCTGTGGAACACCACTAGTTACTGATTGCCAGTCTGAGAATGAACCATTTATCCCAACTCTTTGCTTTCTGTTAGATAGCCAATCCTCTATCCATGCCAGAATATTACCCCCAATCCCGTGATTTTTTACCTTAAGCAATAATCTTTTGTGTGGCACCTTGTCAAATGCCTTTTGGAAGTCTAAATACACTACGTCCACTGGTTCCCCTTTATCCACTCTATATGTTACTTCCTCAAAGAACTCCAGCAAATTTGTCAAACATGACTTCCCCTTCGTAAAACCATGCTGACTTTGTCCTATTAAATTATGATTATCCAAATGTCCTGTTACTGTTTCCTTAATAATGGACTCCAAAATTTTACCTACCACAGATGTTAGGCTAACCGGTCTATAGTTACCAGCCTTCTGTCTACTGCCCTTTTTAAATAAGGGTGTTACATTAGCAGTTTTCCAGTCTGCCGGGACCTTAGCGGAATCCAGGGAGTTTTGAAAAATTATTACCAATGCATCTACAATCCCTACCGCCACTTCCTTCAAGACTCTAGGATGTAAGCCATCAGGTCCAGGTGATTTATCCGCCTTGAGTCCCATTATTTTACCGAGTACCACTTCCTTAGTGATTTTGATCGTGTTTAGCTCCTCTCCCCCTATAGCCCCCTGTTTGTCCAGTGTTGGGATATTCTTAGTGTCCTCTACTGTAAAGACTGATACAAAATATTCATTCAGTGTTTTTGCCATCTCCATATTTCCCACCATTAATTTCCCGGTCTCATCCTCTAAGGGACCAACATTTACTTTAGCCACCCTTTTTCTTTTTATATAACTATAAAAACTCTTACTATCTGTTTTTATATTTTTTGCTAATTTACTTTCATAATCTATCTTCCCTTTCTTAATCAATCTTTTTGTTATTTTTTGCTGCCTTTTAAAGTTTTCCCAATCCTCTGTCCTCCCACTAGATTTCGCTACCTTATATGCCCTTGTTTTTAGTCGAATACTATCCTTAATTTCTTTACTTAGCCACGGATGACTGTCCTTTCTTTTACACCCTTTTCTTTTCAGTGGAATATATATTTTTTGGAAGTTGTAAAATAACTCCTTGAATGTACACCACTGATCATGTGTCGTCTTACCCTTTAATCTATTTTCCCAATCCACTCTACTCAATTCCGCTCGCATACCTTCATAGTCTCCTTTATTCAAGCTTAGCACGCTTGTTTGAGATCCAACCTTCTCACCCTCTAATTGAATATGGAATTCAACCATGTTATGGTCACTCATTCCAAGGGGATCCTTTACTAGGACATTTTTAATTAATCCTGTCTCGTTACACAGGACCAGATCTAAGGTTGCTTGCCCCCTGGTCGGTTCAGTTACATACTGCTCAAGAAACCCATCCCTAATACACTCAATGAACTCATCCTCAAGGCAGCCCTGCCCCATTTGATTTGTCCAATTAATATGATAGTTAAAATCCCCCATAATTATAGATGTTCCCTTATTACATGCCTCAACTATTTCCTGATTGATACTCCGTCCAATAGAGTTGCAACTGTTCGGAGGCCTATAGACTACGCCCACTAATGTTTTTTTCCCCTTATTATTCCTTATCTCCACCCAAACTGTTTCATTATCATGATTTTTTGACCCAATATCATTACTCTGTATTACAGTGATTCCTTCCTTTATTAACATAGCCACCCCACCTCCCCTTCCTTCCTGCCTGTCCTTCCTGATCGTTAAATAACCTGGTATGTTTAATTCCCAGGCATTGTCACCCTGCAGCCATGTTTCTGTAATGGCCACAATATCATAACCATATGTAGTTATTTGTGCCATTAACTCGTCTATTTTGTTACGAATGCTACGTGCATTCAGATAGAGAACTTTCAAATATGCTTTGTGGCACTTAGTTCCTGCTTTTCCACTTTTTACCAGTTTACCTTTTACTCCACACACTCTGTCCCTTCCTGCCACGCTCTGATTTGTGATTCCCCTACTGCTACCTATGTCTATGACCCTCTCTGTTGTCATTTTTATTTTTTGCTCTCTTGAAACCTCCCCCCCACTAATTAGTTTAAAGCCCTCTCCACAGCCCTAGTTGGCAACCCTAGCTCCGATATATCTGCCAGATAGCTTCTCATGGCTCAAGCACAAAGTCGGCACAAAGTCACAGTGGGCAAGCGTCTTGCTGGGGTAACTCCCGATGGGTTGACCATTGCAGATCGCAGCTCTGCTTCTTTCTTAAGCGGTCTGGTAATCATTCCTGTCCCCCATGGTAGGTGATTAGGAGAGCTGTATGAATGCCCCCTCAGGTGGACGTAAAAGATCCCATGCCACTATTCGAAGAAGAGCAGGGGGAGTTCTCCCAATATCTTTCCCTCAACCAACACCTAAAGACAGATGATCCGGTCATTATCACATTGCTGTTTGTGGGAGCTTGCTGTGCGCAAATTGGCTGCCGCGTTTCCTACATTACAACAGTGACGACACTTCAAAAAGTACTTAGTTGGCCCTAAAGCGCTTTGAGACGTCCTCGGGTCGTGAAAAGACGCTATAGAAATGCAAGTTCTTTCTTTCCTTTTTAGTTTGGCTCGAGACAAAGCCTTTTGGAATATACTCCTGGTACCCAGGAAATGTTAATGACTCACACTCAAACAAAAGAAGCTTATTTTGATTTTTCCCGGGCATCATGAGATATCCCCCGGCTAATTTAAGTAAATGCCCAAGAGGAGAAAGTGACTGAGGCAACCTCAGAATACAGACTTTATGTTTTAACAATCTTTCGTGCCTTGTTCATGTCACGAGTTCACACAAAAAAGACGCAGTGGAGGAATTCTTATAACTTGAAAGTGGACGGATCCCGTTCTGTCGCATTCGAGGGTGTTGCAGCCGAGCCCAGTCCTCTGCTCACTGGACATTCACGTGAGCACTTTCTGGGTGTGGGGCGTCACTTGAGAGTGGGAAATCTGCCTGATTTTTCCCGTCACTAACCCAGAAGTGCCGAGGACAACTGAAGCATTTCTATTGCAGACCCAGAAAGGAACTGTGGAAATAAGGAAAAGATCTGAGTGCAGATGCTCCTTTGGTGTCGGCCGTGGCTCAGTGGGTAGCACTCTCGCCTCCGAATCAGAAGATTGTGGTGCAGAATCTAGGCTGGCACTCCAGTGCCAGTACTGAGGGAGTGCTACACTGTCGGAGGTGCTGACATTAAACCGAGTCCCCCCGTCTTCCCTCTCAGGCAGACGTAAAAGACCCCGCAACACTATTCGAAGAAGAGCAGGGGAGTTCTCGCCAGTGTCCTGTCCAATATTTACCCCTCAACCAAAATCACTAAAAACAGATTATCTGTTCATTTATTTCCTTGCTATTCGTGGGAGCTTGCTATGCGCATATTGGCTGCCATGTTTCCCTACATTCCAACAGTGACTACACTGAAAAAAGTATTTCATTGTCTGCAAAGTGCTTTGGGACATCCTGAGGTCGTGACGGGGGCTATATAAATGCAAGTCTTTTTTTTAACATTGGAGGCTAAAACAATTAATCAGAGAAATTCGCTTGTGGGAAAATACAAAACTAGGGGGGCACAAATATAAGATAGCCACTAATAAATCCAAAAAAGGAATTCAGGAGAAACATCTTTACCCCGAGAGTGGTTAGAATGTGGAACTCGCTTCCACAAGGAGCAGTTGCGGCGAATAGCAGAGATGCATTTAAGGGGAAGCTGGATAAGTACATGAGGGAGAAAGGAACAGAAGGATATGCTGATAGGGTGCGATGAGGAGGGGTGGGAAGAGGCTCATGTGGAGCATAAACACCAGCACAGGCCAGTTGGGCCGAATGGCCTGTTTCTGTGCTGTAAATTCAATGTAAAGCTGCAGTGTACGTGATGAAGTTGGATATCTGGGCAGTACCAGAAGCAGATTCAATCGTAACATTCAAAAGAGAATTGGATAAATACTTGAAGGGGAAAAAAATTACAGGGCTATGGGGAAAGAGCAGGGGGGAGTGGGATTGATTGGATCGTTCTACCAAAGAGCTGGCACAGGCCTGATGGGCCGAATGGCCTCCTTTTGTACTGTATCATTCTATGATTTTATGATTACCAGACTTGCTGCACAATCAGTGCACCCCATCCAATCACAGGCTGAAAACGTCTCATTGGCGGTCGGGCATTTTATATATCCTGCAATGTTTACAGCCCCCGGGTCTTGTAGTCAGTCGCTGTATTCCCAGCTGCAGAGGGCACGTGTGACCTGTACTCTGTTTTGGAGGGTGGTTCTGATCCCCTGGCAGACAGTGCAGGGACGTAATGATTGAGAGGCGTGAGGTTTGATCTGCACACTAATAACCAATCGCTTTATGTCCCAGCAGGAAACCTCCCCATTTTAACACTTCACAAACAAAACCGTGTTTTGTCTCAAAATTGGAGTGCTCATCTTCACCAGCGCCAGTGTAAACGATGATTTAACATTTGCCTTTTGATAAGATTGCCAGCGACACTGCACATTGCTGTCCTTGATGATTAACCATGCAATGCTGCAGTTCGGACATGAGATGGCTGTCAGTGAGTGACAGCACAGTGGGTCCAAACTCATAGCTTCTGAAATATGTCAATCGTGTAGTCGGCTTGGGGTCAATTAAGAGACAGATTTACCGGGGCTGAGCAGAGCCCCTTGATTGAGCTGACCTGGGAGAGCACAGAGGAGTTTTAACTTGCGCTGTACTTGAAGAGGCAGCACTGAGACGGGCCATAAAAAGCAGGAGCGCGTTCAGTCCCACAGCTTCAGTTGAGCAGAATTTGCATGAAAATCATTAAAATAAATGTCAAAACTATATATAGGGGGAAGAACTCGCGCACTCCGAACCAAGCTTGGTGAGCTGTGTGCGCACATACCGGGTTGGTGCTGCAGTCCTCAAAAGGGGTTAATTAATGCCAGTCGGACAATGGAGGAGACTCCACAGGGCCAGAAGCTGTTGTGGTAATTGCGATGCAAAACACCATGTTTCGAATTGGTTTTTACTGTAAGAGGATGGAGATGTAGCACTTGCGATAAGCTCAGCTCAATTTGGTATTTACTTTAATACAAACAGGAGGTTTTTTTTTAAGAAAGAAAGACTTGCATTTTTATAGCGCCTTTCACAACCTCAGGATATCTTAAAGCGCTTTACAGCCAATTAAATACTTTTGAAATGTAGGAAACGAGGCAGCTAATTTCTGCATGGCAAGCTCCCACAAACAGCAATGTGATGATGACCAGATAATCTGTTTTTGTTGTGCTGATTGAGGGATAAATATTGGCCCAGGACACCGGGGATAATTCCCCTGCTCTTCGAAATGGTGCCATGGGATCTTTTGCGTCCACCGGAGAGGGCAGACGAGACCTCGGTTTAACGTCTCATCCGAAAGACGGCACCTCTGACAGTGCAGCGCTCTTAAAGACCTCTATTGGAACATAAGAACGTAAGAAATAGGAGCAAGAGTAGGCCATTCGGCCCCTCGAGCCTGCTCCGCCATTCAATAAGATCATGGCTGATCTTCTACCTCATCTCCACTTTCCTGCACGATCCCCATATCCCTTGATTCCCTTAATATTCAGAAATCTATCGATCTCTGTCTTGAATATACTCAACGACTGAGCCTCCACAGCCCTCTGGGGCAGAGAATTCCAAAGATTCACCACCCTCTGAGTGAAGAAATTTCTCCTCATCTCAGTCCTAAATGGCTGACCTCTTATTCTGAGACGATGACCCCTGGTTCTAGACTCCCCAGCCAGGGGAAACATCCTCCCTGCATCTACCCTGTCAAGTCCTGTAAGAATTTTGTATGTTTCAATGAGATCACCTCTCATTCTTCTAAACTCTAGAGAATATAGGCCCAGTCTACTTAGTCTCTCCTCATAGGACAATTCCCCATCCCAGGAACCAGTCTGGTGAACCTTTGTTGCACTCACTCTATGGCAAGTATATCCTTCGTTAGATAAGGAGACCAAAACTGTACACAATACTCCAGGTGTGGTCTCACCAGGGCCCTGTATAATTGCAGTAAGAAGTCTTTACTCTTGTACTCAAATCCTCTTGTAATAAAGGCCAACATACCATTTGCTTTCCTAATTGCTTGGCTGTACCTGCATGTTAACTTTCAGTGATTCTTGTAGAAGAACACCCAGGTCCCCTGAACACCAACATTTCCCAATCTCTCACCATTTAAAAAATACTCTGCTTTTCTATTTTTCCTCCCAAAAGGTCACCCCTCAGCTTTCTCTTTTCCAGAGAAAAGAGCCCCAGCCTGTTCAATCTTTCCTGATACTTATAACCTCTCAGTTCTGGTATGGTCCTTGTGAACCTTTTGTCCCTGCACCAATGCCTCTATATCCTTATTATAATATGGAGACCAGAACTGTGCACAGTGGAACATGACTGTTTTAAATGCAGTCATTACCGCGGCTGGGGGGGCCTCTGTTGTGACCCTGAGCAGGATCTGATGGTCACAGCAGAGGCTCCCTTTCCCCCCCCCCCCCAGACAGGAGGCGGATTAACACATCCGCCCATGGGGTCCCTGCCGCGGGTCTCCTGCAAAACGCATCGTAACGCAGAATAAACTTGAAAAAACCGGTGGATCAAAATATTCTAGCATTCATAAATACCGTCAGAAGGGGGCGATGCAGAGTCAGCAGATTGTGACAATATTAATAGTGAGACTTGCCCTTGCAGTTCACAAAGGCAAGACGTATGCTTTCATGTTATCTGTGTGTTTATATTTCCTTCATATTCTGTTGGTATTATTAAAAATGCAATTTCTATCGGATACATTTACACTTGACCTGTGTGTTTGTGACTGGTGCATATTTGTTAACCATTCTTCCAAAAGCAAACAATTATTTTATATTTTTGTGCGTGTGACAAACTTTAAACCATTTCATTTAAGCATTGTACATCAACGGTATAGGTAAAAAAACAGGATGAGGTCCTAAAAGCAGAATATAGGGAGTTAGGAGGTAAATTTAAAAAAAATAGGACCTCAAAGGTAGTAATCTCAGGATTGCTACCAGTGCCACGTGCTAGTCAGAGTAGAAATAGGAGGATATTTCAGATGAATACGTGGCTAGAGGAATGGTGCAAGGGGGAGGGATTCAAATTCCTTGGACATTGGAACCGGTTCTGGGGGAGGCGGGACCAGTACAAACGGGACGGTCTGCACCTGGGCAGGGCCGGGACCGATGTTTGCTAGTGCTGTTGGGGAGGGTTTAAACTAAAGTAGCAGGGGGTTGGGAACCTGAGCAGGGAGACAGAGGAAAGGGAAACAAGGATAAAAGCAAAAGACAGGAAGGAGAAAAACAAAAGTAGAAGGCAAAGAACTCAACGGTTTAAATTAAACATGGTCACAGTAAATAATAATTCATATAGGTCTGAGAGCGTTAAAAAAACAAGCCTGAAGGCTTTGTGTCTTAATGCAAGGAGCATTCAGAACAAGGTGGATGAATTAGCTGCACAAATAGAGGTAAATGAATACGATTTGATTGGGATTACAGAAACATGGCTCCAGGGTGGCCAAGGCTGGGAACTCAACATCCAGGGTTATTCAATATTTAGGAAAGATAGGCAAAAAAGAAAGTGAGGTGGGGTAGCATTGCTGGTTAAAGAGGGGATTAACACAATTGAAAGGAAGGATATTAGCTCTGATGATGCGGAATCTGTATGGGTAGAACTGAGAAATAACACGGGGTAGAAAACGTTAGTGGGAGTGGTATATAGACCTCCAAACAGTAATACGGAGGTTGGGGACGGCATTAAAAGGGAAATTAGAGAAGCATGCAGTAAGGGCACAGCAGTCATCATGGGTGACTTTAATTTACATATAGATTGGGCTAACCAAATTAGTAAAAATACTGTGGAGGAGGAATTCCTAGAATGTTTACGGGATGGTTTTCTGGAACAATATGTCGAGGAACCAACCAGAGATCAGGCCATCTTAGACTGGGTATTATGTAACGAGAAAGGATTAATTAGCAATCTTGTTGTACGAGGCCCCTTAGGTCAGAGTGATCATAATATGATAGAATTCTTCATTAGGATGGAGAGTGAAGTAGTTGACTCAGAGACTAGGGTCCTGAATTTAAATAAAGGAAACTACGATGGTATGAGGCGCGAATTGGGTAGGATTGATTGGGGAATGTCACTCAAAGGGTTGACGGTGGATAGGCAATGGCAAACATTCAAAGACTGCATGGATGAACTACAGAATTTGTTCATCCCAGTGTGGCATAAGAATAAAACAAAAAAGGTGACTCAACCGTGGCTAACCAGGGAAATTAGGGATAGCATAAGATCCAAGGAGAGGGCATATAAATTGGCCAGAAAAAGCAGTAACCCTGAGGATTGGGAGCAGTTTAGGATTCAAAGGAGGACAAAGGGATTAATTAAGAAGGGGAAAATAGAATATGAAAGTAAGCTTTCAGGGAACATAAAAACTGACTGTAAGAGCTTTTATAGATATGTGAAGAGAAAAAGATTAGTGAAATCAAGTGTAGGTCCCTTGCAGTCAGAAGCGGGGGAAGTTATAATGGGGAACAAAGAAATGGCAGACCAATTAAATGCATATTTTGGTTCTGTCTTCACAAAGGAGGACACAAATAACCTCCCAGAGATGTTGGAGAACATAGGGTCTGATGAAAAGGAGGAACTGAAAGAAATCAGTATTTGCAGGGAAATGGTGTTAGGGAAATTGACGGGATTGAAGGCCGATAAATCCCCAGGGCCTGATAATCTACATCCTAGGGTACTTAAGGAAGTGGCCCTAGAAATAGTAGATGCATTGCTGATCATCTTCCAACATTCGATGGAATCTGGAACTGTACCCATGGATTGGAGGGTAGCTAATGTTACCCCACTATTCAAAAAGGGTGGTAGAGAGAAAGCGGGGAATTACAGACCGGTAAGCCTGACATCGGTAGTGGGGAAAATGCTGGAGTCCATTTTAAAGGATGTAATAGCTGAGCACTTGGAAAACAGTGACAGGATCGGACAAAGTCAACATGGATTTACAAAAGGTAAATCGTGCTTGACTAATCTACTGGAATTTTTTGAGGATGTAACTGGGAAAATAGATAAGGGCGAACCAGTAGATGTGGTGTATTTGGACTTTCAAAAGGCTTTCGATAAGGTCCCGCATAAGAGATTAGCGTGTAAAGTTAAGGCACATGGGATTGGGGGCAAGGTATTGACTTGGATAGAGAACTGGTTGGCGGACAGAAAGCAGAGAGTAGGAATTAATGGGTCTTTTTCCGAGTGGCAGGCAGTGACTAGTGGGGTACCGCAGGGATCGGTCCTTGGACCCCAGCTATTCACAATATACATTAATGATCTAGATAAAGGAACTAAATGTAATATCTCCAAGTTTGCAGATGACACAAAGCTGGGTGGGCGTGTGTGCTGCGAGGAGGATACCGAGAAACTCCAGGATGATTTGGACAGGTTGGGTGTGTGGGCAGAAGCGTGGCAGATGCAATATAACGTGGATAAATGCGAGGTTATCCACTTTGGTGTCAAAAACAGAAAGGCAGACTATTATCTGAATGACAATAGATTGGGAGAAGGGGAAGTGCAACGAGACCTGGGTGTCCTTGTGCACCAGTCGCTGAAGGTAAGCATGCAGGTGCAGCAGGCGGTGAAGAAGGCAAATGGTATGTTGGCCTTCATAGCGAAAGGGTTTGAGTATAGGAACAGGGATGTCCTGCTGCAGTTGTACAGGGCCTTGGTGAGACCACACCTTGAGTACTGTGTGCAGTTTTGGTCGCCTTATCTGAGGAAGGATGTTCTTGCCATGGAAGGAGTTCAGCGAAGATTCACAAGGCTGATACCTGGGATGGCAGGAATGACATATGAGGAGAGATTGGGTCGATTGGGCTTATACTCGCTGGAGTATAGAAGAATGAGAGGGGATCTCGTCGAAACATATAAAATTCTGACAGGTCTGGACAAACTAGATGCAGGAAGAATGTACCCGATGGTAGGAGAGTCCAGAACCAGGGGTCATAATCTAAGGATAAGGGGTAAGCCATTTAGGACAGAAATGAGGAAGAATTTCTTCATCCAGAGAGTGGTGAACCTGTGGAATTCTCAACCACAGAAGGTAGTTGAGGCCAAGTCATTAAATATATTCAAGAATGAGTTAGATATATTTCTTAAAGCTAAAGGCATCAAGGGATATGGGAGAAGGCAGGTACAGGGTACTGAGTTTGGATGATCAGCCATGATCTCATCGAATGGCGGAGCAGGCTCGAGGGGCCGAATGGCCTACTCCTGCTCCTATCTTCTATGTTTCTATGATATGATTTGCTTTATTATTAATGCAGTGTGTAAACGCCCTACTACTTCATGCATTTGACGACATGTTTGTATTTTAATGAATTGGGTGGTGGGAGAGGCGTTGTACAGCGGGTGCGGAGGGTCCCTGAATGCTCTTGGTGCCCAGGGCCCCTAGAATAGCAGTCCCATTGTGCTATCATTAACAGTATCTAGCTGCTTCTCGTGCGAGTCCGGTATCTGAGCTCCACACGCTGTGTTGATATTGCTGCTCCCACTCTCTCTCTGTGCAGTAGCAGCACCCCTGAATATTGAACCCGGTACCGTACCAGTTATGCCGCCCCTGATGGGGAGGGCGCAGTGTTGTCACTGCGCGCGCTAAGGCAGCGAGCCGGAGCCTGCCGAGAGCTGGAACTTGGCCCTTGCAGGTCACACAAAGGGTATTCTGCCTCGTGTTAAACACCCACTGAATATAACTCTGGTCAGAAGCTAATTATCTCAACCCCACTTATCCAAATTGACTGGTTATGCTCACGTGCCCTGTGTGTGTGTGTGTGTGCGCAATGATTTCACCGTGCTGTGCTGAATTAATATTATTTAATGCAGCACAACATTGGAGTTGGAATACAGTTCGTTGCCGAATTTTTTTGAGGTGTCTGTAGAGAGGGTGTTTGACATGCAGCCCATTCCGAAGCTATTTAAAGATTCCTCCAGCACTGATCATTAATCAGAGTGCGATTTCTATACCCTCAGATCATGTGGCTGAAACCCGCTCTGTGATTGGCAGAGGCCGGGTGGTGCGTGGCACCAATCCCAGGCGTTGTTAAAATAATCTCTCCATTTTTGTTGATCTTGGGCTATGTTCACTGCTCCTCCGAACTTTCCTCTCTTATTTCTTCTAAACTCCATGTATTCCTCATCTCTCCTTTCCCACTGCACCAAAATCAAAGGGTTGATTTCACGAATGAGCAGTACAATGGTGTCCTTGCCCTCTACAAAGTAAATTGGTGACACTGTAGCATTTAGGTTGACAAATTAGGAATATAGGGACAGGGGTAGGTCATTCAGCACGTTGAGCCATTCAATTAGTGGCTGATCTGTATCTTAACTCCATCTACCTGCCTTGCTTCCATATCCCTTAATAATGATAAGTGGCAGGTAACATGTGCGCCACACAAGTACCAGGCAATGACTATCTCCAACAAGCGAGAGTCTAATCACTGCCCCTTGGCATTCAACGGCATTACCATCGCCGAATCCCCCACCATCAACATCCTGGGCGTCGCCATTGACCAGAAACTTAACTGGACCAGCCACATAAATACTCTGGCTACAAGAGCAGGTCAGAGGCTGGGTATTCTGCGGTGAGTGTCTCACCTTCTGGCTCCCCAAAGCCTTTCCACCATCTACAAGGCACAAATCAGGAGTGCGATGGAATACTCTCCACTTGCCTGGATGAGTGCAGCTCCAACAACGCTCAAGAAGCTCGACACCATCCAGGACAAAGCAGCCTGCTTGATTGGCACCCCATCCACCACCTTTAAACATTCACTCCCTCCACCATCGGCGTACCGTGGCTGCAGTGTGTACCACCTACAAGATGCACTGCAGCAACTTGCCAAGGCTTCTTCGACAGCACCTCCCAAACCCACGACCTCTTCCACCTAGAAGAACAAGGGCAGCAGGCGCATTGGAACACCATCACCTCCAAGTTCCCCTCCAAGTCACACACCATCCTGACTTGGAGATATATCGCCGATCCTTCATAGTCGCTAGATCAAAATCCTGGAATCCTTCACCATGCGGACTGCAGCGGTTCAAGAAGGCGGCTCATCGCCACCTTCTCAATTAGGCAATCAGGGATGGGCAATAAATGCTGGCCTTGCCAGCGATGCCCACATCCCAGGAATGAATAATTAAAAAAAAACCCTTACCTAACACAAAAATTAAGCAATCTCAGTTTTGAAATTTTCAGTTGACCTCCCCCCACCCCACCCGCCAACCTCAACAGCTTTTTGACGGAGAGAGTTCCAGATTTTCAGCACCCTTTGTGTGAAGACGTGCTTCCTGACATTACCCATGAACAGCCTCACTCTAATTTTAAGGTTCTGCCCCCTTGTTGTGGACGCTCCCCCACCGGCCAGCCAGAGGAAACAGTTTCTGTCCATCTACCCCATCAACTCCTTTGATCACCTTATACAATTGTGGGCAGCCCACCCGTGACTTGCCCATATATGCAGCTGGCAGCTGAGACTCCCTGCCGATAGCGGGCATTCCGAACACTTATCCTCGAAGCTCATTGCACCATTCCCGACTCCAACTCATTATCTTCCAGCGCTTCAAAACGGTGCAACTCATTCATTACCTCTCGGTATTCCCATTCGCCGACATTCTACAGCCTTTTAAAACTCAAGTTTAACCATTACCCAGTTATTACATCCTGCAGCTAAATAGTCTTTTTTGAACCTTGTCGGTTCCTGGATGATGGAGCTTGGCCCTTCACCCGGGCTTCGAAGTTTAAAGACATTTGGTGTGAGGGAATGTTTAGAGCTGTGCTCTTACACGCCACGTCATGGAGCAAAAGGATGTGAAGGCTTGTTGGTACCTTAAGGGAAGTGATGACTACTGAAATTCCAGGTGTGGCCCCATTATACAGGGCCCTGGTGAGACCACACCTGGAGTATTGTGTACAGTTTTGGTCTCCTTACCTAAGGAAGGATATACTTTCCATAGAGGGAATGCAACGAAGGTTCCTTGGATCGGGGGGGATTGTCTTATGAGGAGAGATTGAGTAGACGAGGCCTATATTCTCTGGAGTTTAGAAGAATGAGAGGTGATCTCATTGAAACAAACAAAATTCTTCAGGGGCTTGACAGGTTAGATGCAGGGAGGATGTTTCCCCTGGCTGGAGAGTCTAGAACCAGGGGTCACAGTCTCAGAATAAGGGGTCGGCCATTTAGGACTGAGATGAGGAGAAATTTCTTCACTCAGAGGCTGGTGAATCTTTGGAATTCTCTACCCCAGAGGGCTGTGGAGGCTCAGTCATTGAGTATATTCAAGACAGAGATCGATAGATTTTTGAATATTAAGGGATATGGGGATAGTGCAGGAAAGTGGAGATGAGGTCGAGGATCAGCCATGATCTTATTGAATGGCGGAGCAGGCTCGAGGGGCCGAATGGCCTACTCCTGCTCCTATTTCTTATGTCCTTATGTAGAAGGTAGAGAGGGCCAATCTGTGGGAGTACGGCTCAGGGTACGGGAAGAGTTGGAGAGCGGAAGGGGACAAGGCATGAAATAAATAGACTGCAGTTCCTCTGCCTCCGGAATGCAGCTTCCGCTATTTTCCGTTGAGCAGCTTTCTCGCATATCTGTTTTAAGAACCAGTTGAGATGATGTTTCTATAGCGATGGACAGAAATAGCACCAGCGCTGTAATTGCAGGTTTTATCAATTTTCTTCACTTCAAACATTATCATCAAACACATTCGCCAATCGGAGGCGTTGGTGCTGCTACAATTGGCACAGCAAGCACACTGCTTTGTGTCAGATATGTCAGAGGTGCCGTCTTTCGGATGCGACGTTAAACCGAGGCCCCTCGGGTGGACGTAATAGATCGCTTTGGTACTATTCGAAGAAGAGCAGGGCAGTTCTCCCAACATTTACCCCTCACCCAACACCAACGAAAACTGGACATTCATCTGATTGCCTGTTTGTGGGTCTTTGCCCGCAAAACAACAGTGACCACACTTCAAAAGTACTTCGTTGGCTGTGAAACGCTTTGGGACGTCCTGAGGACGTGAAAGGCGCTATATAAATGCAAGTCTTTCTTTCATGTGCAAGGTGTTCAAAGGCCTGGATATTGCAATACAAAGTAGAATTTCTAAATTTGCTGATGACACCAAACTTGGGGCTGTGGCAAACAGTGAGGATGATACCAATCGACTGCAACAGGACATAGAAAGGCTAGCAGAATGGGCAGACAAGTGGCAGATGGAATTTAATACAGAGAAGTGTGAGGTGATGCATTTTGGCAGAAGGAACAGGGAGAGGCAATATACACTTAATGGCACAGTTTTAAAGAGTGTGCAGGGACAGAGGGACCTGGGAGTTAAATGTGCATAGGTCCCTGAAGGTGGCAGGACATATTGAGAGAGTGGTTAGCAAAGCATATGGGATCTTGGGTTTCATAAATAGAGGTATTGAGTACAAAAGTAGAGAAGTTATGCTGAATCTTTATAAAGCACTGGTTAGGCCACAACTGGAGTATTGCGTCCAGTTCTGGTCACCACACTTTAGGAAGGATGTGAAGGCCCTTGAGAGGGTGCAGAGGAGATTTACCAGAATGGTTCCGGGGATGGGGGATCTTAGCTACAAGGACAGTTTGGAGAAGCTGGATTTGTTTTCATTAGAGCAAAGGAGGTTGAGGGGTGATTTGATAGAGGTGTACAAGATTATGACGGGTTTGGATAGGCTAGACGGGGAAAGGCTGTTCCCACTAGTTGATGGTACAAGGACTAGGGGACACAGATTTAAGGTTTTGGGCAAGAGATACAGGGGGGATGTGAGAGAGCTTTTTTTACGCAGTGAATGGTGAGGACCTGGAACTCGCTGCCGGCGGAAGTGGTGGAAGCGGAGACACTCAATGTTTTCAAGGGGAGACTGGATAGGCACTTGAGGGAAATAAACTTGCAGGGCTACGGGGATAGAGCGGGGGAATGGGACTGACTAGACTGCTCTGCAGAGAGCCGGCATGGATTGATGGGCCGAGTGGCCTCCTTCTGTGCTGTTATGACTCTATGACCTTGTCCAGAGAAGGGCTTGAATCCAGTAGTGGGTGGGGGAGTTGGTGGAGGAGGCAGACACCATCCACAGCTGCCCTGATGACAACTTTCTGCTCTCCTCTACATTTACTGGGAAGGCCGTGAATGGTCAGTTGATGCTTAGGGTTGCCAACTCTGGTTGGAGATATTCTTGGAGGTTTCATCATATGACCTCCCACCTCCAACCTGTCCCAGTCAAACAACCTTCTTATCCCCCCTATCTCCAATACTTTTATAACCAATAAACAAAAGTGCTTAATAAAAATGAAAAAAAAAAGATACAATTTTAACAATGGCACTGTGATTTCTCTGCCCGGGGTTGCTCTCAGCAGTGTCCAGGAGATTAATCTTTAATTCCTGGAGACTCCAGGGCAATCCTGGAGGGTTGGCAACACTAGTTGGTGCTTGTTGCACAGGAAGTGAGGGTGGAAATAAGGTGGCTGTGAGGTACAGGAGCATCCAGGCCACTTCCTGTTTCACGTTCTATTGAAAGACTTGCTGCAAGAAGTGGGGTGGGGTGGGGATGCAGTGCTGCGGGGGCTGAGATGGTGACCTGAATTCTGATATTTTCTATCTTGTTGACGGAGATTCGTTGAAAACCCCTTTTTTTTGTTTTTGTTTCAGTGGTCCTGGGATGGCAAGGTGGATCCTGAGGCTTGGAGCAGCAGCTACGGCGGGGTTAGCGGTGTCAGGTTTATATGTTGCATCCCGTGTGGACCCGAGTGACGTCGGACTCGTTCGAATTGGACGAGCTGTGGCCACTGTGAGTTGTGTTATTAAAAAGTGAAGATCCCGTTTGTACCAAGCTTTTGGGTTTTTTTTCCTCCCCTGTATTATCGCACCCTTGTTTTCACACTTGGAACATTCCGCCCTTACATAGAATTTACAGCACAGAAACAGGCCATCCGGCCCAACTGGTCCATGCCGGTGTTTATGCTCCACACCAGCCTCCTCCCACCCCTACTTCATCTCACCCGATCAGCATATCCTTCTATTCCTTTCTCCCTCCTGTGTTTATCTAGCTTCCCCTTGAATGCATCCAAGCTATTCATCTCAACTATACCCTGTGGCAGCGAGTTTCACATTCTCACCACTCTCTGGGTAAAGAAGTTCCTCCTGAGTTCCCTATTAGATTTATCGGTGACTAGCTTATACTTATGGCCCCCGAGCTTTGTACTCCCTACAAGTGGAAACATCTTCTCTACGTCTACCCGATCAAAACCCCTTTCATAATCTTAAGGAACTTCAAGAGAAAAGAGCCCCAGCCTGTTCAGTCTTTCCTGATAGTTGTACCCTTGCAGTTCTGGTATCATCCTTGTAAATCTTGTTTGCACTTTCTCCAGTGCTTCTATATCTTTTTTTTATTATGGAGACCAGAACTGTACATAAGGTAACATAACTTTTCTGCACTCCTCATGGACCCAGGGTTGGTTCCCTGGCTTGATGGTAATGGTAGAGTGAGGATAGATATGCCAGGCCACGAGGTTACAGATTGTGCTGGAATACAATTCTGCTGATGGCCCACAACACCTCATGGATGCCCAGTTTTGAGCTGCTAGATCTGTCCTGAATCTATCCCATTTAGCACGGTGGTAGTGCCACACAACATGATGGAGGGTGTCCTCAGTGTGAAGACGGGACTTTGTCTCCACAAGGACTGTGCGGTGGTCACTGCTACCAGTGCTGTCATGGACAGATGTTCAAATCCCATCACAGTAGCTGGGGAATTTAAATTCAGTTAATTCAATAACTCTGCAATAAAAACTAATATCAGTGACCATGAAACTACTTTTGTCGTAAAAACTTTCTAATGGTTCACAAATGCCCTTTTTCGGGAAGGAAATCTGCCTGGTCCTTACCCAGTCTGGCTTATATCTGACTCCAGACCCACAGCAATTGACTCTTTACTGCTCTCTGAAATGGCCCAGCAAGCCACTTAGTTGTTACAAACTGGTTGAAGAAGGCTCACCACATTCTCAAGGGCAGTTAGGGATGGGCCTTGCCAGCGATGCCCACATCCCGTGAATGTACAAAAAAATAAAACCCATCAGGTAGCACAGGTATGATAGTGTTGAGTGTATAACGTTTGCAAACGGTTTAAAATCTTCCTCAGGGGCGGGGGCAGGAGGGTCCTTAGCAGCAGCTGAAGAGAGCGACATGGTGAGGGGCCTCATACCAGGAGTAGGACACCTCAGTGACCCCCCCGCCTGCCAGGAGTGATCAGTGGAGTAGGAAAATATTGAAAAAGATTATAAGACTGTTGATGAACCTTTTTGTGATGTTAATTTCAGACTGCAGTCATCAGTTTCGACTACATGACCTCACTCAAGAGGGTAGAGTATGGGTCAGAAGAATACGAGACTGTCAAATCACAGGTAAGACCAAATACTCATGGCTGTGCCTGATCGATCTTTCACTGATCTGTGAATTCCTGTAATGCTGTCGAAGTGTTTTGGTCTGAAGATGGTGATGATGTGTGGCATCGGGCCATGCAGTGGGACATGGGGTCACCGCGTGGTGGGTGCTGGCACAGGTGCTGAATGGACCATGGCATGTTTATTTAAAGTATGCTTTTTTAAAGTAGTTTTATTTTAATGAGGGTTGTGGGGGCTGGTTATTGGCTTTGTTTGGCGTGGAGTACCTTTGCTGTGCCTTATGACAAGATCCATCCCGATCTCGGCCATGGATAAACCGCATGGTGGTTCCAGATGCCTGTTGTCTTAAACAGTGTTCTGTTGTTCAATTGAGTAGTAATGAATTCAGTCTTCTGATTATAATCATTTTATTCTTTAACTACAGCATAAAAAGCAATTTACAAGCAGAGTATAGTCACAGATAGAGCATGCAAACCTAGGCATAGGTCTTTTCGTGCTGCTTGAACAAAGGAAAAAGCTTATATTTATAGACTGTTTTCTTATCAAACTGGAGCAGGCATGGCCTAATATGGTAGTCTCTGGCTACTGCATAGTCCAGAGACACAAGTCTACATTTTCTTCAACAAACATCAACAATGTTAGAAGCTTGTAAAAACACTGTGGCCTTGCTGTGGTAAGCATAAACCTTCTAGTCTCTAGACATTCTTATCATAACATAAAATTTCTAATCTAAACATTCTATTATAAAAATATCCAAGGCTGGTTGGATGCGAACACCAGCTGTTGCTAAGTGAAATCTGTATCTCTCCCCCCTCTCTCTCTCTCTCTGTCTCTCTTTAATGATACCAACCATATTTTTTCCTTATATCGCATGAACTAAACATGAACACCTTTCAGAAGCTGAATTAATAGAGTTCCAAATGCCAACAATGCCTGCCTTTAAACTCCCTGGGCGCAATGACTGAGTTCTGAAGAGGTGGACTCGCCCTTGAATTTTCCTAAGTTCTGCAAATAATGAGCCCTTCCGTTTCATCCACTCAAAACGCAAACTTGCCCTCTTTTCCCCACTTCAGTTCTCACCCTTCTTGAAAGTATTATCTCCTTGCTGTTTCATAGGTTCCAGTTACCCTTCCGTATCTCATTCGAGTGGCCTTTCTTTATGTGGTAAGCTTTGACATTGAGTTGTCAGGAGTCTGATCCACCAGAGGAGCCCCCCTTACACTCTAGCCCAGTCATGTCCTCGTATGTAGGAGTTTCTGGATAGTGATCTAGACCAGCAGTAAACCTGGCTGTTCACCACCCACCGCCCGTCCCACCCTGCCCAGAGTAAGACTGGCTAACTCAGCAAGAACTGGGGATCAAACCAGGGTTTTCATCCTCCAGGATTGCCCTGGAGTCTCCAGGAATTAAAGGTTAAGCTCAAGGTGCGAGCAAAAAAACCTGGGAGAAAAATCATTGAGACTTTAAAAAAAAAAAGTTATTGTATGCTTTCTTCATTTTCTTTGAACGGTTTCACTTCTTAATTATTGGAGATGGGGGGGAAAGGCTGTTTTGGAGGCAGGAGGTCGTGTGATGGAACCTCCAGGAATAGGTCCAACCAGAGTTGGCGACCCTAGATCGAACATAGGATCTTGCTGGCTGCAATGGTCAACGGAGGAACCAGCTCTGATTTTACATCTTGTTAAATCGTTCAATTTTGATGAAGGTGAAAGAATTAATCCTCTTCCAAATTGCAGTTCTGCTTATTTGTGTCCGGGGAGCACTTTTAGGCCGAGTCGAGTACAGTGTCCAGTATTGGGTTATATACTCCGAGGAGTCAATAATATGATTGGGATGCTGTTTTTAAAAAAGGAAAAAAATTCGTTATTGGGATGTGGGTGTCGCTGGCAAGGCCAGCACTTATTGCCCACCCCGAGTTGCCCTTGGGAAGGTGGTGGTGAGCCACCTTCTTGAAGCGCTGCAGTCCGTGTGGTGAAGGTTCCCCCACAGTGCTGTTAGGGAGGGAGTTCCAGGATTGGGACCCAGTGGCGATGTTCAGTGTGCTAATTATACACAGGCATTGGGAGAGGGCCAATATTGGTTTGGCTAATTTGTATTTAAGTGCTGCTCAGTTGAAGGGTTTCCGACCGCAAATCCAAATTATATTCGCAGAATGTTTACATTAAGGAAAAGGTGCAAAGCTCCACTGACACTGTGCACGACGGCACTGTTGCTAAGATAAGAAGTGATAAACTGCCGTAAGCAGAGGAAATCACACCATTGCTGAAACCTTATGGCGCCGAGTGACTTATTTTGCTTCTCGCGTTGAAACTATTTTTTCTCCGCTCACATCAGTGGGCTTGGTCGATAAAGGCAATGCCTGGAGTGGCACTGAGCCGTGCAGACCAGGGAGGTCCCAACCTCCTCCTCTGCTCTGTGCTGAGTGAGGGAATAAAAAGGAAAGAACCTGCATTTATATAGCGCCTTTCACGACCTCCAGACGTCCCAAAGTGCTTCGCAGCCAATGAAGTACTTTTTGAAGTGGAGTCACTGTTGTAATGTAGGCAAAGCGGCAGCCAATTTGCGCACAGCAAGCTCCCACAAACAACAATGTGATAATGAACCAGATAATCTGTTTTAGTGATGTTGGTTGGGGGATAAATATTGGCCAGGACACCGGGGATAACTCCCCTGCTCCTCTTCGAAATTGTGCCAGTGGATCTTTTATGAGCAGACGGGGCCTCGGTTTAACGTCTCATCTGAAAGACGGCACCTCCGACAGTGCAGCACTCCCTCAGGACTGGACCGGAATGTCAGCCTAGACTTTTGTGCTTAAGTCTCTGGAGTAGGGCTTGAAGCCACGACCTTCGGCTCTCAGCTGGTGGTAGCAGTGGGATGGTTGTGGGGCAGGGTGGGGGGGGGGGGGGGAGCAGGTGGGTGAAGTGGAGGGGAGGTGGGAGTTTCTACTCCTGCTGGTTACACAGTGACGACTGCTGGTTGAGGGCAGACCCAGCACGGTGCTGATACACCAATAGGCTGCTGAAGCTCGCTATTGAGGCTGATCCATGAATAATGCGCACTTGGTTGCAAGGAAGGAAGAACAGAAAGACTGTGTACAGCACCTTTCACAACCTCAGGATGTCCCAAAGCGCTTCACAGCCAAAGAAGGACTTTTGAATTGTAGTCGCTGTTGTAACCTAAGAAACCCGGCAGCCAATTTGTGCACAGCAAGGTCCCACAAACAGCAATGTTATAATGACCAGATCATCTGTTTTAGTGATGTTGGTTGAGGGATAAATATTGGCCAGGACACCGGGGATAACTCCCCTGCTCCTCTTCGAAATAGTATCATGGGATCTTTTACGTCCACCTGAGAGAGCAGACGGGGCCTCGGTTTAACGTCTCATCCGAAAGATGGCACCTCCGACAGTGCAGCACTCCCTCAGCATTGCACTGGAGTGTCAGCCTAGATTTTTGTGCTCAAGACCTTGGAGTGGGACTTGAACCCACAACCTTCTGACTCAGAGGTGAGAGAGCTACCCACTGAGCAGTTGGCCTGAAATTCCAGTGGAGTGGGTGGGTGGATGGATGGCTGGCCTATTGCCCACAGTGAGGGCTGGCGGTTAGGGGTGGTGGGGGGGCTGGGTGGGGGGTAGTGCAGAGAGGAATTGGGAAAGAACCTGGATCCACCAGGCTTCCACCTCATGTAAGATCTGCTCCATGAGTCTTCTGCCCAAACCATGTCCCAAGAATGGTTTGGGGGTGTGTCTGAGGGAGTTTCCAGGCTACCCCTGCAATGCCCCTCCATTGTAGTGGCAGAGTGCTGCCCTGATTTTCCAGCCGGCACTTGGAGTTGGTGCCTCTGTTGCGCCCACACTACGCCCCGACTGTTTCAATGACCCCCCCCCCCCCCATCCCCACGATTTGGGAGGGGTGGGGTGGGTAGCGTTCTATATGGATGACTGGGAGTGGAGCCAGCATCAGTGCGTGGACCCTGAGATTTCACGAGTTAGTGAGACTGTTCCAAAGCTGGAAATGTGTAGGGTGACGGGTAATTACTTTGTTATGCACGGCAAGAGGAATTTGGACTCTTTCTCTTTTGGATAAACAGAGATTTCAGTGTAATCCAAGCAAAGATTACAGATGGGATTTAGAGAAGCGATCTGGGCAATCAGTTCACTAGAGTTCAATTACCAACAAACGCGGTTTAAAGATAAAAATTAGGTGTAAGAAAGGAAGTTAGAATGTTTATACAACAGCCACAGCTTGCATTTATACAACATCTTTAACGTCATAAAACATCCCAAGGCGCTTCACAGGATCATTATCAAACAAAATTTGACACCGAGCCACAAAAGGAGATATTACGACAAATGCGGTCAAAGAGGTAGGTTTTAAGGAGCGTCTTAAAGGAGAAGAGAGAGGTAGAGAGGCGGAAAGGTTTAGGGAGGGAATTCCAGAGGTTAGGGGTAATAAAATCATGGATAAGTTACCGAAAAGGCACTGAAACGGGCAGTATTCGGGATTCAAGGGGCAACTAGTGTGTGCAGAAGGAGAGTTAAGGGATTGAGGGATGTGGTGACTCAGAAGCAGGTTGCTGGGGCTGAGCTCTTTATCAAAATAGGACAGGGTGTCTTAGGGGCCTCTGGGTCTTTTATGTTCCCGGAAGACATGGCGTCACGAGTACGAGGCAGGAGCTGTGGTGAGCAGGGTTTCCAACCCTCCAGGACTCCCCTGGAGTCTCCAGGAATTAAAGACTAATCTCCAGGACACTGCTGCGAGCAACAGCAGAAAAAAATCATAGGGACAATAATACAAATTGTGTTTTGTTTGAACACTTTTGTTTAGTAGTTATAAAGATATTGGACAAGGTGGGGGGGATGGGGGCAAAATGCTGTTTGACTGACAGTCAAGAACCATCCAATCGGGTAATGAAGAGTCTGTTCGCTTTCCGATTGGCGTAGGAAGGCGGGGCACGCCGAGGGTGGACATGCCGGGCGACCAATGACGAGAGCGTGGGGGGGGCGGGGCGGTTGGAAGCAGGAGATCATGTGATGACCCCTCCAGGAATATGTCCCAACCAGTATCGGCAACCCTAGTGACGAGTCATGCTTTGTCTGGCGAGGTGTTTTCCCAACAACCTGTGCCAAGGCAAATAATTTTTTTTTAAAAACCCAGGAGCTATAAATTATAAATTTCACATTATTGCAGCTAATGAAGATTGCCTTCCTCCTGGGAGAGCAAGATTAGCCAGCTCTCGGTGGAGGAAGCCCATGTTTATTAAAGCAGCGTGATTGTGATGAAGTACACTAACTCGTGTTCAACTTTGGGATGGATGAAGAGGCAAACATTCGTCAAGTGTACAAATTAAGTTCCCCTGTAATTCTCGCCTTGTCGGAGTAAATAAGAGCAAGCTATTAAATTTATTCTGGCAGTATAAGAACGGGCAGCTTGCGAAATCCTCGGTGGGTCATTATTTGGAACAACCCCTCCCTTGTTGTACCAAGGTTGTAACCTAACTGTTCACTAATAATGCTAATTAAGATGATTTATTATTTAAAACTATCAATTGCTTATTTTGGCTTTTTTTTTCCCAAGTTTATTAACTACACACATGGCGGGGAGAGACAATTAAAACGCAACCATCCCATAACGCGGTTCCTTTATTACTTTCTGAAAATAGAAACAAAACTGGGGGGGAAAAAAACCTGATTTCCCTCCCCCCCCCCCCCATCACCGTAAACTCAAGCTGCCAATTCCCAGCACAGCCGGTCCTCGTCAGCTTGTGCTGTGTCACCATGTATTACACAGCATGTAAAACCCTCGCGTCATATTTCAAAAGAGGATGCAAAATCTGAATAATAAGCGTTGTTTTTGAAGAACGCCTTCGACGACTTGGCTCTTTGTCAATTGCTGTAGTGCTGGCTTCCCACAAGCCGGCTGGAGCTGAGAGAGTCAAAAACTGCAGCCGTACTGTCGGTGCCAGCCTCGGACAGATATCTGTGCAGTGCCTCATGCGACGGCAGACTGGAGTTATACTGCCAGCTGCGCACTGTCCGGGTTGCTGTGAGGTCAGCCACCTGTTTGGATGTATATACAGAGCACGACTCCAGGGGCGTCTCATTGTTAAATGTTAGAGCGGCGGGTGTCCTAAAATTAAAAGATTCCATACAAGGTTTTTTTAAAAAAAAATACCCCAGGCGCTGTTGAAACCTGGCTTTGTACTGTGCCGGGGAGAACAGTCTTCTCGTGGGACTTTCGTGCCACCCGGCTTCCGTGTACTCCATCATTGGATCAGGGTCCGCACTGAGTTCTGCCGCCTCTTTTCCGTCGACGTACACTTCGCATCAGTGCATGGTGGCAGTATAACTGCAATCACAGATAATGAAAGAAAGAAAGACTTGCATTTCTGTAGCGCCTTTCACGACCACTGGACGTCTCAAAGCGCTTTACAGCCAATGAAGTACTATTTGAAGTGGAGTCACTGCTGTAATGTGGGAAACGCGACGAGCCAATCTGCTCACAGCAAGCTCCCACAAACAGCAATGAGTAAGCATTAATGCGGATGCTGGAAATCTGAAATATAAACAGAAATTGCCGGAAATACTCAGCAGGCCAGGCAGCATCTGTGGAGAGAGAAACGGAGCTAACTGTTTCAGGTCAGTGACCTTTCGTCAGAACTGGAAAAAGTTAGAGATGTAACAGGTTTTTAAGCAAGTACAGAGGCAGGGAAACAGTGGAGGTTGGCGGGTGAGGGGAGGAAAGACTAAAAGGGAAGGTCTACGAGAGGGTGGAAGGCAGGAGTGATTTAATGAACAGCAGAACCATTACCAGCACCTGCTGTCCGAAAAAATGGGAGCAGTGGCTATGAACTGAAATTGTTGAACTCGATTTTGAGTCCGGAAGTTTGTAAAGTGCCTAATCGAAAGATGAGGTGCTGTTCCTCAAGCTTCCGTTGAGCTTCATCAGAACAGTGTAGGAGCCAGAGGTCAGAATGGGAGCAGGACTTGGGAGAATTAAAATGGCAAGCGACCGGAAGCTCGGGGTCACGCTTGTGGACTGAATGAAGGTGTTCAGCAAAGCGATCACCCGATCTGCGTTTGATCTCCCCAGTGTGGAGGAGACCGCATCGTGCAGGAAAAATGGTGCAGGAGGGAGGGCTTAAGATTCCTGGGGCAGGAGGGACCTGTTCAAGGTGGACCGGTTGCACCTCAACAGAACTGGGACCAATACCCTCGCTGTGGGGGAGGGTTTACCATAGAATCATGGAATCATAGAATAGTGCAGCACAGAAGGAGGCCATTCGGCCCATCGAGTCTGCGACGGCTCTTTCGAAGAGCAATCCAGTTAGTCCCACTTCCCCGCTCTTTTCCCATATCTCTGCAATTTTTTCTCCTTCAAGTATTTATCCAATTCACTTTTGAAGGCTACTATTGAATCTGTATCCACCACCCTATCAGGCATTGCATTCTAAATCCTAACCACTCGTTGCTTAAAAAACTTTTTCCTTCATGTTGCCTCTGGTTCTTTTACCATTTACCTTAAATCTGTGCCCTCTGGTTATCGACCCTTCAGCCATTGGAAACAGTTTCTCTTTATTTACTCTATCTAAACCCTTCATGATTTTAAACACCTCTATCAAATCTCCTCTTAGCCTTCTCTGCTCTAAGGAGAACAACCCCAGCTTCTCCAGTCTATCCACGTAACTCTAATCCCTCATCCCTGGAACCATTCTAGTAAATCTTTTCTGTACCCTCTCCAAAGCCTTCACATCTTCCTAAAGTGTGGTGCCTAGAATTGGACACAATACTCCAGCTGGGGCCAAACTAGAGCTTTAGATAGATTTAGCATAACTTCCTGGCTTTTGTACTCTGCCTCTATTTATAAACCCCAGGATCCCATATGCTTTATTAACTGCTTTGTTAACCTGTTCTGCCACCCTCAAAGATTTGTGCACAAGCACCCCCAGGTCTCTCTGTTCTTGCACCCCCTTTCAAATTGTACCATTTAGTATGTATGGGTCTCTCCTCATTCTTCCTACCTGTCAGAAAGGTAGTGAATTTCTTGAGTGTGTCCGGGATAGTTTTCTACAACAATGTGTTCTAGAGGCAACAAGGGGGCGTGCCATATTAGATTTAGTAATGAGCCAGATTTAGTTAACAGCCTAACTGTGCGAGAACATTTGTCCAATGGCGATCATAACATGATCGAGTTCAACGTAACGTTTGAAAGGGAGAAACGCGAAACAGCTACTAAGATTCTAGATTTGGGTAAGGCTGATTTTAAAGGGATGAGACAGAGACTGTCCACAGTAAACTGGGCAAATATGTTAATGGGTAAAATGACAGAAGATCAGTGGGAGATGTTCAAAAAAGAATTCAAGGTGATACAGAACCAGTTTATACCCGAGGGGCAAGAGCTCTACTTGCAAAAAAAACCAGCCATGGACGACTAAAGAGGTGAGGGACAGCATAAAACTAAAAGAAAAAGCATACAAAAATGCAAAAAATAGTACAGATCCTGGCAAATGGGAAAGATACAAAGAACAGTAAAGGGTCACAAAACAGACAGTAAGAGCTACAAAAAGGGAGTATGAAAAGAAACTTGCAAGGGATATCAAAATCAACACAATTTTTTTACAATTATATTCGGAAAAAGAGGGTTGTCAGGAGCAATGTTGGACCCTTAAAAAGTAAAAGCGGTGATATTGTGAATGATAAGGAAATGGTGGACATGTTGAATAATTACTTTGCGTCAGTATTTACAGTAGAGGAAGAGGATAGCATGCCGGAAATCCCATGGAAACTAATATTGAATCAAGGACAGGGACTCAATAAAATGAACACAAGTAAAATAACAGTAATGAAGAAAATAATGGCACTAAAGAGTGACAAATCCCCAGGACCAGTTGGTTTCCATCCCAGGCTTTTAAAGGAAGTAGGTGAGCACATTGTAGATGCCCCTAACTATAGTCTTTCAAAGTTCTCTCGATTCAGGAATCGTTCCTTTAGATTGGAAAATTGCGCATGTCACTCACTATTTAAAAATGGTGAGAGAGGGAAACCAGGGAATTATAGACCAGTTAGCCTAACATCTGTTGTCGGGAAATTACTAGAGTCTATAATTAAGGAAAGGGTGACTGAACACCTTGCAAACTTTCAGTTGATCAGAGAGAGCCAGCATGGATTTGTGAAAGGTAGGTCATGCCTGACAAACCTGATTTAATTTTTTAAAGAGGTGACTAAAGTAGTGGACAGGGGAATGTCTATGGACGTTATTTATACGGACTTCCGGAAGGCATTTGATAAAGTCCTACCTAAGACACTATTAACTAAGGTAGGAGCCCATGGAATTGAGGGCAAATTATTGACCTGGTTAGGAAATTGGCTGAGCGGCAGGAGATAGACAGTTGGGATAATGGGTAGGTACTCAAATGGCAGGATGTGACCAGTGGTGTCCCCAGGGATCTGTGTTGGGGCCTCAACTATTCACCGTATTTATTAACGACTTAGATGATGGCATAGAAAGTCATATATCCAAATTTGCCGATGACACAGATAGGTGGAATTGTAGGCAGTGTAGATGGAAGCATAAAATTACAAAGGGATATCGACAGATTAAGTGACTAGGCAAAACTGTGGCAAATGGATTTCAATGTAGGCAAATGTGAGGTCATCCACTTTGGACCTGAAAAGGGTAGAACAGGGTACTTTCTAAATGGTGAAAGGCTAAAAACAGTGGTGCTCCAAAGAGACTTGGGGGTCCAGGTACATAGATCATTAAAATGTCATGAACAGGTACAGAAAATAATCAAAAGGGCTAATGAAATGCTGGCCTTTCTATCTAGAAGACTAGAGTAGACGGGGGTAGAAGTTATGCTGCAGCTATACAAAACCCTGGTTAGACCACACCTGGAGGACTGTGAGCAGTTCTGGGCACCACACCTTAGGAAGGATATATTGGCCTTGGAGGGAGTGCAGCGTTGATTTACCAGAAGGATATCCGGACTCCAAGGGTTAAGTTACGAGGAGAGATTACACAAATTAGGGTTGTATTCCCTAGAATTTAGAAGGTTAAGGGGTGATCTGATCAAAGTTTTCGAGATATTAAGGGGAACAGATAGGGTAGATGGAGAGAAACTATTTCCGCTGGTTGGGGATTCTAGGACTAGGGGGCATAGTCTAAAAATTAGAGCCAGACCTTTCAGGAGTGAAATTAGGAAACACTTCTACACACAAAGGGTGGTAGAAGTTTGGAACTCTCTTCCGCAAATGACAATTGATGCTAGATCAATTGTTAATTTTAAATTGGAGATTGATAGCTTTCTGTGAACCAAAGGTATTAAGGGATATGGGCCAAAGGCGGGTATATGGAGTTAGGTCACAGATCAGCCATGATCTCATTGAATGGCCTACTCCTGTTCCTATGTTCCTACCAAAATGTATCACCTCACACTTCTCTGCATTGCCACATTCCTATGAGGGGGAAAGGAAGGGTATCCAAAGCTGGAGCTCCTTGGATGGCTAAAGCTATAGAGGTTAAAATGAGTCAGAAAAAGGAGGCTTATGACAATTATATGGTTCATAATACAGTAGAGAACCAAGCTGAATATAGAAAATGCAGACGAGATCTAAGAAAGGGAATAAGAGGGGCAAAGAGAGAGTATGAAAATAGATTAGCGGCTAACGTAAAAGGGAACCCGAAAGTCTTTTAGAAACACAAATAATAACGGGGTAGTCAAAGGAAGGGTGGGGCTGATTAGGGACCAAAAAGGAGATATTCTGTGGGCAGAGTGCATGGCTGAGGTACTGAATGAGTATTTTGCATCTGTCTTCACTAGAGAAGAGGATGCTGCCAATGTAGCAGTAAAGGAGGAGGCAGTAGCGATACTGGATAGGATAACAATAGATAAAGAGGAGGTACTTAAAAGGTTGTCAGTCCTCAAATTAGAAAAGTCACCCGGTCCCGATGGGATGCATCCTCGGTTACTGAGGGAAGTAAGGGTGGAAATTGCGGAGGCTCTGGCCACAATCTTCCAATCCTCCTTGGATATGGGGGTGGTGCCGGAGGATTGCAAATGTTACCCCTCTGTTTGTTTAAAAAAGGGGAGAGGGATAAACCCGGCAACTACAGGCCAGTCAGCCTAACGTCAGTTGGGGGGAAACTTTTGGAGACAATAATCTGGACAAAATTAATTGGCATTTGGGAAAGTATGGGCGAATAAATTAAAGTCCGCATTTAGGCAAATTAAAGGGAAATGTGACTAACTTGATCGAGTTCTTTGATGAAGTAACGGAGAAGGTTGAGGAGGGTAGTGCGGTTGATGTGTATATGGACATTCAAAAGGCGTTTGATAAAGTGCCACATAATGAACTTGTTAGTAAAATGAAAGCCCATTGGGTTAAAGAGACAGTGGCAGCATGGATACAAAATTGGCTAAGGGGTAGAGAGTAGTGGAGAACGGTTGTTTCTCAGACAAGAGTGAGGCATATTATAGCATATATTAATGACTTGGACTTGGGAATACAGAGCATAATTTCAAAGTTTGCAGATGATATATGAAACCTGGAAATGTAGTGAACAATGAGGACGATAGTAACAGACTTCAGGAGAACAGACAAACTGGTGAAATTTAACGCAGAGAAGTGTGAAGTGATTCATTTTGGTAGGAAGGATGAGGGGAGAGGCAGTATGATCTAAATGGTGCAATTTCGCAGGGGGTGCAGGAACAGAGACCTGGGGGTGTATGTACACAAATCTTTGAAGGTGGCAGGACAAGTTGAGAATGCTGTTAAAGCAGCATATGGAATACTTGTCTTTATCTACAGAGGAATAGAGTACTAAAGGAAGGAAGTTATGCTAAACTTTTATAAAACACTGGTTAGGCCTCAGCTGGAGTATTGTGTTCAATTCTGGGCACCACACTTTAGGAAGGATGTCAAGGCCTTGGAGAAGGTGCAGAAGAGATTTACTAGAATGGTACCAGGAATGAGGGACTTCAGTTATGAAGAGGGACTGGAGAAGCTGGGGTTGTTCTCTTTAGAGCAGAGAAGGTTAAGAGGAGATTTGATAGAGGTGTTCAAAATCAAGAATGGTTTTGAACGAGTAAATAAGGAGAAGCTATTTCCAGTAGCAGAAGGGTCGGTAACCAGAGGACAAAAATTTTAAGGTGATTGGCAAAAGAACCAGAGGCAAGTTTTTACACAGCAAGTTGTTGCGATCTGGAATGCGCTGCCTGAAAGGGTGGTGGAAGCAGATTCAATAGTAACATTCAAAAGAGAATTGGATAAATACTTGAAGGGAAATTGTTTTTTTTACAGAGCTATGGGGAAAGAGCAGGAGAGTGGGATTAATTGGATAGCTCTACCAAAGAGCCAGCACAGGCACGATGGGCCAAATGATCACCTTCTGTGCTATGTATGGACTTTCAAAAGGTATTTGATAAAGTACCACATAATAAACTTGTTAGCAAAATTAAAGCCCATGAGATCATTCTATGATTATATATAAACCAGCTGAACCCCTTGATTAGATTCCAGCCTGTAACTTATCTCTGGTGGTCTAGGACATTTTATTACATATTTTATCTGCTTTATAAATGAATTTGTTAGGAATTTATTTGTACTCTCCATGCCCTCAATACACAGAAACACTTGTACAAGGTTGTCACAAACTATCTGTGATGTCATTGCAGGTGCGCTGAAAAGTAGTTTGCATTTAATTATCAGGAAATTAGACATCCTGTTGATGCTGTGGACTTTTAAGTTGACGGATTGACTGTACTGCCATGAGCCCACCGCACAAAATAAAAGAATGTTGAAGTTAACTTGAAACGGTTAGAATTAGCAGAATTGACGAATGCAGGAGCTGCATTTTCTCCAGTAGCCTGATGATGGTGCTACTAGTGGGGCAGAAATTGGGGAGCGCTTTCTTTGATGTAACAGTGACCTGTCAGATAATTGTGATCTTCAAAAACAAAATTCAAGCTACGTTTTTGTTTCATTCTCCTCCCTCTTTTGGGTCAGTTTCTTTCGCCACCCCTTTTCCTTCCATTACAGAAACACGTTGGGACTTTCTTTTCGTGTCCGCCGTGGCTCAGTGGGTAGCACCCTCGTTTCTGAGTCAGAAGGTTGTTGGTTTAAGTCTCCCCTTGAGCATAAAAATCTAGGCTGACACTCCAGTGCAGTACCGAGGGGCCGCCTTTCGGATGAGACGTTAAACCGAGGCCTCATCTGCCCTCTCGGGTGGTTGTAAAAGAATCCATTTCGAAGAAGAGCAGGGGAGTTATCCACGGTGTCCTGGGCCAATATTTATCCCTCAATCAACATCACAAAAAACAGATAATCTGGTCATTATCACATTGCTGTTTGTGGGTGCTTGCTGTGCACAATTTGGCTGCTGCGTTTCCCACATTACAACAGTGACTCCACTTCAAAAGTACTTCATTGGCTGTAAAGCGCTTTGGGACGTCCTGAGGTCGTGAAAGGCGCTATAGAAATGCAAGTCTTTTTAACATTAAAGGCACTATATTATATAAATGGAAGCTGTGTTGAAAAGAAAGAAGCCGACACAGCCAGCCCCAGGATCACCCAAAGTACTTCACATCCATGAATTATCTTTTTAAACATTGTCACTGTGTGCAGGCAGCCAATTTGCACGCAGCGAGGTCCCACAAACAGCACTGAGACAAAGGAGACTGTTTGTTTCAACTAAATAGGTTAGTGAGGACCAGGGGTCACAATCCCAAGTTATGTAAGGCAAGAACTACTTTATATTTTAGGAGGTGGTTCTTTTCCCAGAGAATAGTGGACCTCTGGAACAAGCTGCTGGCTCGTGTGGTCAACCCTGATTCACCTGAATTCCTTCAAGTGAGAGCTGGACCTTTTCCTGGCAGGAGCGGAGATCACCTTGTATAAAAAATAGGAACTGTATAACATTGATCAGGGCCCGAGTGGTCTCGTGGACTAGTTTTAATCGCCCGCGACCAGCTTTTGCAGTGTTGAAGTTCGCGCATGTGCGAAACTGTGAATGGGCCGCGCAGCCGCTTAAAGGGGTTGTGCACCTAAAAAAAAAAAAAAAAAAAAAAAAAAAAAAAATTACAGGCAACATTGGTGGGGAGTGTATATATTGTGCTGCATGAGACATTGCAGTTGTGCTGGACAGGCTGGATGGACCAGCGGGTCCTTTCCCATTCGTCATTGTCGTATGTTTGTAAATTAGCAGTTAATCTGCTTTCCGCCTCCGTAACATCGCCCATCTCCGCCCCCTGCCTCAGCTCATCAGCTGCTGAAACCCTCATCCATGCCTTTGTTACCTCTAGACTTGACTATTCCAACGCACTCCTGGCTGGCCTCCCACTACGTAAACTTGAGGTCATCCAAAACTCGGCTGCCGGTGTCCTAACTCGCACCAAGTCCCGTTCGCCCATCACCCCTGTGCTCGCTGACCTACATTGGCTCCCGGTTAAGCAGCGCCTCGATTTCAAAATTCTCATCCTTGTTTTCAAACCCCTCCATGACCTCGCCCCTTCCTATCTCTGTAACCTCCTTCTGCCCCGCAACGCCCCCGAGATATCTGCGCTCCTCTAATTCTGCCCTCTTGAGCATCCCTGATTATAATCACGCAACCTTTGGTGGCCGTGCCTTCTGTTGCTGAGGCCCTAAGCTCTGGAATTCCCTCCCTAAACCGCTCCGCCTCTCTATCCTCCTTTAAGACACTCCTTAAAACCTACCTCTTTGACCAAGCTTTTGGTCACCTGTCCTAATTTCTCCTTATGTGGCTCGGTGTCGAATTTTTTTGTCTTTTAACACTCGTGAAGTGCCTTGGGACGTTTTACTACGTTAACGGCGCTATATAAATACAAGTTGTTATTTGTTGTAATGTAGTTTTGGTTGAGGGAGGAATGCTGGCTCGGATAGTGGTTCTCCAGACTTTTTCTGTTGAAGGACCTCTTTTCAAATGGATTAGTAATCACGGACCCCCCCATCTGAATTGCAATACTATATAATACTCATAATATGAAAGTGCTGCATGTAAAGAGTGTTTTAATAATGCTTTGAAGAAAACCGGTATTTTCTTACAGATATCAGTGAGATGGGTGTACCTGCTTCTCACTGCAGAGTCTGTCGATCCTTGGGTGTGATGTTTGACGATTTATTTAAAGCTGTGCCTGCTGTTCATTTTCCTACTTGTTACGTTAATTTTAAGTCCCGTCCTAAAAACTACTGCTCATCTACGAATTTTAATTACGAACCTTTTATAAAAAAAAAATATATAACTTGTAATTAGCAAAAGCCTCAGTTTTAATTCCATGCTAAAGAAGTGAAATTAAAAAGAATTTGAGACGAGTCTAGGAACAGTGTGGTGCAAACAGAAAAACAGGAAAAAAACTCACAGCCCGAGAGTGGCCTCTTCCTTCCTACACTTACTCTATGTTCCGGGATTAGATTCTAACTGATCAAAGGGCCCGAGAAAGAAACCAGCATTCAAACTACCTAAATCCAAAACAGAGCATAATTCAATCAGGCCCTTTTATTACTAAATTAATTCATCACCTCCGAATATCTTCATATCGTTATCATTTTTGCACCGGGATGTACTCTTAAAAATTATTCACAAAACCAAAGGTGGCGGAATTTTCAAATTGTTGATTCTTCACTAATTTTTAATTATTCACGAGCAAGAGGGGGATGTGTGTGAGCAGTAATGCAATCGAGATAGGGAACTGAAAATACACGCGGACAGATCTGAAACAGGACAATTTACGAACAATGACGGACAGGTAAAGACCATCTGGCCCACTGAGCGTGTCCCACAATTTATCGTTAACTTAACTCAAGATCTCTCCCTGACTCCTTTCAGATAGTAATGAGCTCTTTCTCAGATACTGTGGGTGGCTTTGAAAAGAGCCTTTGGGCTATTTGATTAATTCTTGGACGCTCTTCGTGTTTTTTTAAATTCCTTTTTATGGGATGTGGGCGTTGCTGGCAAGGCCAGCATTTATTGCCCATCCCTAATTGCCCTTGAGAAGGTGGTGGTGAGCCGCCTTCTTGAACGGCTGCAGTCCATGTGGTGAAGGTGCTCCCACAGTGCTGTTAGGGAGGGAGTTCCAGGATTTTAACCCAGTGACGATGAAGGATCAGCGTTATATTTCCAAGTCAGGATGGTGTGTGACTTGGAGGGGAACTTGGAGGTGGTGGTGTTCCCATGCGCCTGCCACCCTTGTCCTTTTAGGTGGAAGAGGTCGCGGGTTTGGGAGGTGCTGCTGAAGAAGCCTTGGCGAGTTGCTGCAGTGCATCTTGTAGATGGTACACACTGCAGCCACGGTACGCTGGTGGTGGAGGGAGTGAATGTTTAAGGTGGTGGATGGGGTGCCAATCAAGCGGGCTGCTTTGTCCTGGATGGTGTCGAGCTTCTTGAGTGTTGTTGGAGCTGCACTCATCCAGGCGAGTGGAGAGTATTCCATCACATTCCTTACTTGTGCCTTGTAGATGGTGGAAAGGCTTTGGGGAGTCAGGAGGTGAGACACTCGCCGCAGAATACCTAGCCTCTGACCTGCTCTTGTAACCACAGTATTTATGTGGCTGGTCCAGTTAAGTTTCTGGTCAATGGTGACCCCCAGGATGTTGATGGTGGGGGATTCGGCGGTGGTAATGCCGTTGAATGTCAAGGAGAGGTAGTTAGACTCTCGCTTGTTGGAGATAGTCATTGCCTGGCACTTGTGTGGCGCGAATGTTACCTGCCACTTATCAGCCGAAGCCTGAATGTCGTCCAGGTCTTGTTGCATGCGGGCATGGACTGCTTCATTATGTGAGGAGTTGTGAATGGCGCTGAACACTGGGCAGTCATCAGCGAACATCAGCGCAGGTTTTCTTTGGCAGCAGCAGGGCCTGGACATTGGGCCGCACCCCACTCTGAGCGATGGCCACCCATCCCAGCAGCTTGTTAAGCTCCTCGTTGTTGCGGATGGCCAGCTGCAGATGTCTGGGGCTGATGCGGGTCGTCTTGCTGTTGCGGACCCCTTGGAACGTTTGAGAACCACTGGGACTGGGATACCAGGAATCCCATGTTTAACAACCGAGGCAGACGGCTTAACTTCTCAGCTGAAAGATAGCACCTCCAGTAATGCAACACCCCCTTAGTGCAGTGTCAGCCTAGCTTATGTGCTCAAGTCTTGGGAGTGGGGTTTGAACCTACTACCTTCTGAGTCAGAGTTGAGAGTGTTACCAACTGAGCCAAGCTGACCCCTGAGGAATAATAATAGTTTTTCCAAATATTTACGAAGACGACCCCCAAATGAGAGGGCGACATTGCAGCCTGCCCTCTGGTCTCAAACTTAACTTGAGTTTCAGTATCAAAATATTCAATTATTCTAGAAATGTTCCTTTGGCCCATGGCGTTGAATTCACCACAACACAGCACTTAATTTAGATCCAACTTCATGAGCCGTTATACGCTTGGAGGAGGAGTGGGAACATTTTGATATGATCCCTTAACAAAGGAGTTTTTAACCGAGGTAAGAGAGTGACACCTCTGTGGAAATGGGGCTTCGCACTGGAGATGCTTTCACCTGAGCTTTGATTCCACCACCTGATGGTTTGTTAGTCATGTGCAGAAATAAATAACGAGGCTAGACAGAAGGAAACAGGATCTGTTGTTTTCTCTTGGCACACAGGTGTTGATCGGGAGATGAGTTTACAAAAATTATGTCGACACTGTTAATCCTTCAGTGTGGACATTGGCCCAGAAATTCGCCTCTCCGGCTTGCCGCGGGGGTAAGGATCGCGCGCGCACTTACCTACCGCGCCTGCCGTTCTGCTTCTGGCCCACGGGGACTTCAGCTCCTGGGCCTGCTCCAAGTGCCGGCGTGCAGTGCTTGTGTGTCCCAGGGGTGTAGTTAGTGTGATGCATCCCCTGGGATCACGTGGGCCATGGAGAGCCAATGACAGCAGACCATCTTTCATTCATAGATTTGACAGGAAGACCTGTCAAATCTGTGAATTGAAATCGGCCCCAAAAGAACAGCTAAACTTCAAATAAATTAAAAAAAAAACCATCACATTTATAAAATAACTATAAGTTAAATAAATTAACTACTTTAAACAAAAATTTTTATTTTTGAAAAAATTAAAATACTTTTTAACAGTGCTAAAAATAAACTTACCTTTCTTTAAAGTATCTAAAAAAGATAAACCTGTTGAAAATTTTTTAAATTATAATTAATTAACCACTTACCTTGTTGAAAACGGGTCCTGCGCCTCCTTTTTAAAAGCGCAGGTTCTTCAATACTTACCCTCCCGGAGAAACCTGAAAAAAAACCTAAGTTTGCTGCGTGCGCGCAGCCTCTACCGCGCACGCGGTTCACCTCTGAACCGCTCCCTTCACGCGACCGGAAGTTCCGGTTTCCCGCACATGCGCAGTGCATGCAGGGAAGCGACACTTCAGGCGGCGTTACGGGTGAGTACACAGTGCATACTCACCCGACAAGTGCCGAATTTTTGGCCCATTGTCACGCCTGAGTGACAGCGAGTGCCTAGGTGTTGACGTCGGCCATGGCAGTCTCTGTTAGTCCATTATTTCTGCCCAAAAATGTAATGAAGACCCAAATGAACAACATGGTTAAAGTAGATTCCCTGAGGTGATTCCAAGGCTCCAGTGTTCTCTGTGGCTTCAGCTGATGATTATAGACACTGTGTTCTTGTATCACACCATCCGAACCCCTCGACTACAAGAAGACTCTTGAATATCCTTTCCTTCCTTCCTCTGCCATTTTTTTCATTTAGAAAGTTATGGCTTCCCAGCCTTTGCCAATCCATGAACTTCCAAGCTCACAACACGCTCCACTTTCCCCCTTATTTTATGGCCCCTCCGTCGCTCATCAGACTCCTCTCCTCCAAGAGACCTACCACCTACTCCTTTGACTCCTTCATGACCATTCACCTACCCTTCCTTGACCCACTGCTCATTGACATCCTCCATTGCTCCCTGTCCTCAGCATTGTTCCTCCAGTCTTATAAACTGCTGGAATTGCTCTCTCCTACTTGAAATTCTGACCCTCTGTCCTCCAACTGCAGTCTAATCTTGCCTTTCTCTCTATCACTGCCACCTCTCCCTTCACTCCTTCCAGTTCCTTCAGCCTAGCGTCTGTCCTGCCCAGAGTACAAGACTGCCCTGGTCAAAGTCACCAATAGTATGGTGTGTGACTGTGGCTGTGGCACTTTGTTCCTGTCCGACTTCTCGATCTCTCTGCCACCTTCGATTTAGTCCAGCACATCTTTTTCTCTGTGGCGCTGCCTCCTAATGGTTCCACACTCATGTGTCTCAATGCAGCCAGCGAATTTTTTTAAATTTGTTCCTGGGATGTGGGCATCGCTGGCAAGGCCAGCATTTATTGCCCATCCCTAATCGCCCTTGAGAAGGTGGTGGTGAGCCGCCTTCTTGAACCGCTGCAGTCTGTGTGGTGAAGGTACTCCCACAGTGCGGTTAGGGAGGGAGTTCCAGGATTTTAACCCAGCGACGATGAAGGAACGACGATATATTTCCAAGTCAGGATGGTGTGTGACCTGGAGGGGAACTTGGAGGTGGTGGTGTTCCCAGGTGCTTGTTGCCCTTGTCCTTCTAGGTGGTAGAGGTTGTGGGTTTGGGAGATGCTGTCAAAGAAGCCTTGGTGAGTTGCTGCAGTGCATCTTGTAGATGGTACACACTACAGCCACGGTGGTGGAGGGAGTGAATGTCTAAGGTGGTGGATGGGCTGCTTTGTCTTGGATGGTGTCGAGCTTCTTGTGTTGTTGGAGCTGGACTCTTTCAGGCAATTGGGGAGTATTCCATCACACTCCTGACTTGAGCCTTGTAGATGGTGGAAAGGCTTTGGGGAGTCAGTAGATGAGACACTCGCTGTAGAATTCCGAGTCTCTGACCTGCTCTTGCAGCCAATATTTTGCAATGGTTTCTTATCCCATTTCGTGACTGAGTCAGAAGGTTGTGGGTTCATGTCCCACACTAGAGACTTAAGCACATAGTGCAGCACTGGAGTGTTAGCCTGTCAGAGGTGTCATCTTTCCGATGAGACGTTAAACTAAGGCCCCAGGCGGATGTAAAAGATCCCATGGCACTATTTCGAAGAAGAGCGGGGGAGTTATCCCCGGCGTCCTGGCCAATATTTATCGTTCAATTAACATCACTAAAACAGATCATCATATTGCTGCTTATGGGACCTTGCTGTGCCCAAATTGGCTGCCGTGTTTCCTACATTACAACAGTGACTACACTTCAAAAACAAAAGTACTTAATTGGCTGTAAATCGCTTTGGGACGTCCAGAGGTCATGAAAGACGTGTAAGTGCTGCTTGATAGCACTGTCGACGACACCTTCCCTTCCGAGAAGGACATACTTGCCTTGGAGGCAGTGCAACGAAGGTTCACTAGATTGATTCCTGGGATGAGAGGGCTGTCCTATGATGAGAGATTGTTTAGAATGGGCCTATACTCTCTGGAGTTTAGAAGAATGAGAGGTGATCTCATTGAAACAGATAAGATTCTGAGGGAGATTGACAGGGTAGATGCTGAGAGGTTGTTTCCCCTGGCTGGAGTGTCTAGAACTAGGGAGCATAGTCTCAGGATAAGGGGTCGGCCATTTAAGACAGATGAGGAGGAATTTCTTCCTTCAGAGGGTTATGAAATTTTGGAATTCTCTGCCCCAGAGGGCTGTGCATGCTGAGTCTTTGAGTATATTCAAGACTGAGTTAGATAGATTTTTGGACTTGAGGGGAATCAAGGGATACGGAGTTCGGGCAAGAAAGTGGAGTTGAGGTCGATGATCAGCCATGATCTTATTGAATGGCGGAGCAGGCTCGAGGGGCCGTATGGCCTACTCCTGCTTTTATTTCTTATGTTCCATCACTTTGCTGCTGATTGAGAGTAGACTGATGGGGCGGTAATTGGTCGGATTGGATTTGTGCTGCTTTTTGTGGACAGGCCATGCCTGGGCAGTTTTCCACATTGTCGGATAGATGCCAGTGTTATAGCTGTACTGGAATAGCTTGGCTCGAGGCGCGGCTAGTTCTGGAGCACAAGTCTACGGCACGACAGCCGGGATGTTGTCGGGGCCCAGAGTCTTTGCTGCATCCAGTGCGCTCAACCGTTTCTTGATATCACGTGGAGTGAATCAAATTTGCTGAAGACTGGCTTCTGTGATGGTGAGGACCTCGGGAGGAGGCCGATATGGATCATCCACTCGGCACTTCTGGCTGAAGATGGTTGCAAACGCTTCAGCCTTGTCTTTTGCACTCATGTGCTGGGCTCCACCATCATTGAGGATGGGGATATTCATGGAGCCTCCTCCTCCCCCCGTTAGTTGTTTAATGGTCCACCACCATTCACGACTGGATGTGGCAGGACTTCAGAGCTTTGATCTGATCCGTTGATTGCGGGATCGCTTAGCTCTATCTATAGCATGCTGCCCGACATCAAATCGCGGAGGGGCCAGAGCTTCCTCCAGCTCAGCATTGGCAACACTGACGTCGGGTTCCTGCCAGAAACTTCGCACGTCAGCACCCGGTTCCATCGCCTTCCGCGTCTGCTTGATCAGGCCGACTCCGACGATGTTTGATCCTGAGCTGAACTTTAAACCCCACATCCGGGCAATCCCCAAGGTGGCCCTCTTCCACCTGCATAAGACCTGTACCTCCGCCCCCACCACCACTGAAACCATCATCTACACCTTGGTCCCCACCAGACTTCACTTTTCCAGTGCTCTGCTTGAGGATCTCCCAAGCTTCACTCTACGCAAACTCCAACTCATCCAAAACTCCACCACCCTTATCCTATCTCTTGCTTACTCCCACTTGCTTATCACCCCAGCCCTCACCAACATCGACTGGTTTCTTGTCCCCTAATGCGTCCTCATTTACAGTGTTCCATCCTAGCTCGCACCTACCGTTCTTTAGACTCTGGACAACAGTTTGTTCACTCAATTTCTCTTATCCTAGCGGTAGAGCTTTCAGCCATGCTGCTCCTGTACGCTGGATTCAACAACAACAACAACAGAACTTGCATTTATGTAGCACCTTTAACGTCGTAAAACGCCCCAAGGCGCTTCACAGGAGCGTTTTCAAACAAAACTTGACACCGAGCCACACCATGAGATATTAGGACAGCTTGGCCAAAGAGGTAGGTTTGAAGGAGCATCTTAAAGGAGGAAAGAGAGGTCGAGACAACGTTCCCTTTAAGCTGCGTGGCCGCTCCAGGGAACACGCGCAGCCGGCTTTCCAATACAAAAACCGCGCATGCGCACCGTATTTTGAATGGCCCCTTGAAGGGGCCACGCGGTGCCAAAAAAAATGAGAGGGAACATTGAGTAGAGAGGCGGAGGGGTTTAGGGAGGACATTGCCGAGCTTTGGGCCAAGGCAGCTGATGGCACAGCCGCCAGTGGTGGAGCGATTGAAATCGGGAATTCCAACCTAAACTTTGTCTGATAACACTCCTGTGAAGCGCCTAGGGACGTTTTACTTTGTTAACGGCGCTGTATAAATACAGGTTATTGTAAACTGCTACCTGTTGCTACATTTCTCCCCACACTTAGTAATAACTCACTCATGGGTGTCCATTTAATAATGCAATCTAAATCTTTTGGGGGAGGGGTGGGGATAATAGCCATGTGTCATATTCCTGGAGGTGGTGCTGTACTCAACTATATATATTTCCCATTAATTGCATCTTGTCAATAAAAGATTTGCCAAATTCTTCTATATAAACATGTAGTCCCTTTTTTAAAATAGACCAATTTTAATTACAAGTCATTCAAACTGCTTGCAGTCCATTTTTTTTTTCTACCTTCCAAGGGATAATGCAATACAACAGGATCAACAACCGGGCCTGTAGCACAGGAAGGAAGTGTGAAGTGCAAGTAATGGGGGTGGGGGGTGCCTATGGATATCTCGGTATCCGGACTCCCTGCTTGCTGCCTGCCTCTCCGCATCACCTCCCTGGCCCTGGTCCCCTTCTGTTTGATGGCTGCTGCTGATTTATTGATTCCCTGCAACAATAGCACAATGTGCACTGCTCGATATACCACCGCTGTGCCTTCGCTGCAAAAAAAAACCCACCACATTCAGCGCTTTGCGACGCAACCAGCCGCCGCGATCCTTTGTTAGTGGCCTGCAGGCAATTAATGTTTTCCTTGCCCGGTGAATAGGTACATCGTGGCACTGATTTGTACCGCAGATTGCGATGTAGAAGTTGTTGTTCTGTTTCCACTGAAATAAAAAGATTAAGAAACCTCTGTCCAAGGTTCACACCCTTGGACATTGTCAAAATTGAAGAGAGTTGGGAAAGAAAATGGGACAAATTAAGACGCAGGTGGTGAGGTGACATCAAGCTTGCGTCTCAAAGATCTGTAGACTCTGTAAGGAAAGGAAGGCTGAAGAGATCCACAGGTTGAGGTCCTGAGGAAAGTAGGAGGTTGTGCGACGAGCCTTGATTTCAAGGCAGTGAAGATGTAAGTAAATGAAAGAAGGACTTGCGTTTATATAGCGCCTTTCACAACCTCAGGACGTCCCTAAAGCATTTTACTGGCAATGACGTACTTTTGAAGTGTGGTCACTGTTGTAATGTAGGAAACACGGTCGCCAAATTGTGCCATGGGATCTTATACATCCACCTGAGAGGGCAGACGGGGCCTCGGTTTAACGTCTAATCCAAAAGACAGCATCTCCAACAGTGCAGCGCTCCCACAGTACTGCACTGGAGTGTCAGCCTAGATTTTGTGCTAAAGTTGCTGGATTGGGGCTTGAATCCACGACCTTCTGACTCGGGCGAGAGTGCTACCCACTGAGCCACAATTGACATGATTTTTTTTTTTAACGGGTGGTGGAAGTAGGAGGAAGTGTGTGTGGGAAGGGGTGTTGGGAGTTCAGGAGAAGCAAGAAAGGGAAGGTTCAGAGGGGGATGGTGTGCTTAAAATGAAGAAAGGCTGTGTTGGGGAAAGAGAGCGAGGTTGGCGGTTCCAGTTGAGAGAAGGAGTAACCGAGAGCTCAGACCTGATGGGACGAAAGTTTCCTCTTTCTGTTGACTGTAAGGATTTCACATGAAATGATGTTTGGCTAGTCTGAACCGATACCTTAGTGGGCATGAGTGCATAATACTAGACTGTTTGTAATTTGCCACTTAATTAGCAATCTCTGACAAGAATGACAAAAAGTGAGATAATGAAAATGACACATTGATGCAGTGTGGGAAGGGGTGAGCAGGTGGGTCAGACACACTAGGATAGGGAAGAGGGAGATTTTTCATGGATCAAAGGCATCTTATAACTGACCTGGGAGTGCTTAATGCAGACTTGGGTGTCAAAAGTAGAAGAGAGTTTCATTCTCCAGCACCAAAGGTTATCTCACTTGGTGAGTGCACAAAAAATATAATCTTTTTGATAAAGCAACCCTGGGTGCTCAATATGCTTGTACTGCTTGAAAGCTTAATCAAAATATACAGCACATTCGGCGTCAGGCAGAGTTGTAAACCTCTTGTTAATGGACGATGAGATAATGATTGAGGTATGTGGTAGGGCAATGGAGAAACCTGGGTGCAGGACACCAACCAGGTTGAGGAGAGCAGTAGGGGAAGGCAAGATTAAATTGAGAAGTCGGGGTTCGGCGAAGCCACGTTTGGTCTGAAAAGCCTCTGGATTGTGGGAGGATGGGAAGAATCTGGAAGGTGGAAGGGGGCAAGAGGTGAGGAATTACAGTTTTGAGTCCCTGGAGAAGAATGAGTTGGAGTAGGAGACCAGATGATGAGGAGGAAGAGCATGTAGAATGGTGTATTTGGAGGAACAAATGAGGAAAGTTCAGAAGTGTAACACCCACAACAGCTTCCAAAATTGAGCTCTTAGACTGCATTTTCAGCCTCAAAACACAAAGAAACTAAGGCCGGGATTTTAACCTCCCCCCCCCCCCCCCCTCCCCTTTCAACCAGCGAGAATGGTGCGTGGGAGAGGTTAAAATGTGAAAAATCTAGCTCCTGGCTCCAAACCGCGTGTTCCTGGCCACGCCATTTTTATGACGGCGAGTCGTGCCATGGACGAGGCTCCCACTAAAGGCGGGCCGGGGCCTACTTAACATTCGAAAGTCACCGTCTGATGACATCATGCAGCCTGGCAGCAGAACCACAGCTGGAGGTGCCAACGACTGGCCAGAAGACACCAAGGTCAGCTGAATAAAATTTGCTTCTGTTCAAACTCCTTGCGGGCCAGGAGGAACAGGAGTACTCCCCTTCCCCCGGACCCTGCGAGGAGTCCTTGGGCCTCTCCCAGCCCTCCCCTCCCCTCCCCTCGGCCACGCCCACCCACCCTGATCGCGCTGGAACCTCTCCCACCACCACCGATCGCTTCCAGACATCATCCTCCCACTGACTGCGGGGACCGCTCCCAGATTACAGTCGGCAGGGCCACCCCAAATTATCCGGGTGCGCCGCCCGTTTTGGGGCTCCCTTCCCCCCCCCCCCCCCCCTTTTAAAATCGGGGCCCGTTGCACCACAAGCAACTGGCTCAATCGAGAATGAGAGTTCACTAGGATCAAAGTGCCGATTAAAATGTTGCCGGACCTTGGCAACCTTTTAAATTTCTTTTGCACCATTGAACTGAGGTCTGATTTCCCAGACGCATAGTGGTTCTGTTACTGGACTAACAAACCAGAGGCCTGGACTAATGATCCAGGGACATGAGTTCAAATCCCACCACGGCAGCAGGGGAATTTAAATCCAGTTAATTAAATAAAGCTGGAATTAAAAAGCCAGTATCAGTAATGGTGACCATGAAAGTATTGGATTGTCGTAAAAATCCATCTGTATCACTAGTGTCCGTTAGGGAAGGAAATCTGCCGTCCTTACCTGGTCTGGCCAACATGTGACTCCAGACCCACAGCAATGTGGTTGGCTCTTAACTGTCCTCTGAAATGGCCTAGCAAGCCACTCAGTTGCTACAGAAAACAATAAGAAGAATAAAACCGGACAGACCACCCAGCATTGACCGAGGCACCGGCTTCAGACACAACAATGGCACACCCAGCCAAGGTGACCCTGCAAAGTCCTCCTCACTAACATCTGGGGACTAGTCAAGCAACAGCCTGACATAGTCATACTCACAGAATCATAGCCAATGTCCCAGACTCCTCCATCACCATCCCTGGGTATGTCCTGTCCCACCAGCAGGACAGACCCACCAGAGGTGGCGGTACAGTGGTATACAGTCGGGAGGGAGTCGCCCTGGGGGTCCTCAACATTGACTCTGCAGTGTGTACCATCTACAAGATGCACCTGCAAGTTCCCCTCCAAGTTACACACCATCCTGACTTGGAAATATATCTCCATTCCTTCATCGTCGCTGGGTCAAAAACCTGGAACTCCCTCCCTAACAGCGCTGTGGGAGTACCTTCACCACACGGACTGCAGCGGTTCAAGAAGGCGGCTCACCACCACCTTCTCCAGTGCAATTAGTGATGGGCAATAAATGCTGGCCTTGCCAGCGACACCCACATCCCAGGAACGAATAAAAAAAAAATAGCACTTGCGTATGGCATTTGGAAGGGGTTTGTAGTGCGCTGGACTAGCCCTCCAACTACCAGCATTCAGACATTAGCCAAGGCTTCAATTCTCCTGCAATGTATCCGGAATTGGAGTAAATCATATTGTAATGTAGCCGCGGTTACCACTAACGACCACTTTATTTTTGCTGTGTGGCATCTCTGGAGCCTGTGCAGCAGACACTAACAGCTGAAAAGCCTCATTATTTTTTATTTAAGCAGTCTGCTGATCTTGAATCTGACCCTTTAAGCTGCGCTTCCATTTCTCCCCAAGGGTTGCACACCAGTCAGTACATCCCTTGGCAGCTATCACCCTTTGCAGCTTCCTGTTGGGTAGCAGCTGAAATACTTTGAGATATCACTGATTTCAGAAGCGGTGATAACTGTGGAGTTGTGAATGCTGGTTAGCTTTGAATGTTAACACACTGGACAGTGAAGACTGGTTCAATGGTCAGCCCATTGTTGGGTTTATTCGGCCCTCATTGTTGTCTCACGCTGCAGCCAATTTGCGCACAGCAAGGTCCCACAAACAGCAGTGTGAGAGTGTCCAGATCATCTGTTTTATGGATGTTGGTTAAGGGTTAACTCTTAGTCAGGGCACCAGGGAGAACTCTCCTTTTCTTCGAAATAGTGCCATGGCATCTTTTACATCCAGCTGAGAGGGCAGACGGGGCCTCGGTTTAACGTCTCATCCAAAAACGTCACCTCCGACAGTGCAGCACTCCCTCAGCACTGCACTGGGAGTGTCAGCCTAGATTATGTGCTCAAATCCCTCGAGTGCAGGTACAGTTTAATAATTGCTTGCCCCGTGCTTACCTATTTTGAAAAGCTCTGCTGATTTCAGGCAAAGTGTCTTGAAGCAGATTCAATCTCTTGTTCGCACCTCATTAAAGTGCGATTACCTTAGTGATGAGTTTCTGGATATAGCTGCTATCAATTGTGAGGAGCAGTTGCTCAGAAGAGACTTCGCGTTTAAAAAAAAATGTTGGTTACTTTGCTTTTTGGCGTATGCCAGCTAAAACGAGTTAACACTCAACAGGCCCGCTATAAACGGTGGGGACTGTAACCGAAGCATTAACCTGCCCTTCTTCCCTTTCACTGACGCTGATTGACTTTGCTGTGTGTTTCCAGCGTGCTCTGTTTTTTTTATTTTCAGATTTTCAGCTGTTGCTGACATTTTCTTTTATCTCCTTGTAAAAGCTCTTTTTTTTTTATCGATCGGGCTGCACATGTCATGAGGTTTCTGACAGCATTCTTTCTTAAATGGCTATTTTTGCCTTGGCCCAGCGACTGTTTGTGGCACCTCTTCATTTCACATGCGGCCCAGGGCCCTCGCCTGAGGCTCCGGGGCCCTGGTCGGTGGCTCCGGACTATGCGAGTCACTGCTGTTCCCTTTCCTTTCTGGCCTTATTGGCAAGTTGGGGAAATTAAGTGGAAACATTGTGGTGATTTGCAGGCTTTGGCAGCAGAAGAAAAAAAAAATGACCACGAAAGCTGGTGAAAACCTGGCCCGCGGCCGTTAAAGTCAAATGGCTCCCAAAATCTGGGGAACGGAGCCTCATTTAAATATTATAATCACCGACCCACCTCTCAGGATCAGGTTACTCGTCCGACCCCCCCCCCCCCCGCCCCCAGCAAACCTGCTCCAGTTAAACTAGAAGTAGGCGCGTTTGGGTCGGGTTTCCACATACTTAGTGATTTAACCCATTCCTGACCGTCATGGAGGGTGGTGGTGGTTTTAAAATTCCCCCTCAATGTGTCATGAACTATTGGGACTTGCGGGATGTTGTCTCCTGAGCAACCAGTGGATATGTGAGGAGAGATCAATATTCTGGAGTTTTGCTTACCTTGGCGTTCAGGAGTGTTTTCCTTTGATTATCTTTGGGGTGGGTATGGGATGGGTGCAGAAGTTCATCTCTGGAAATGTTAAGTGGGTTGCGTGGAGTCCCTGATTGCACCCGGTCTGTGAGAGGATGAGTTTAAGGGGCCGAATGGACTTGTCCCATGCTTTCTTATGTTTTTTTGAAATATGCACATGATACTACTTCACAACTATTTAAACAAATCGGGTTCGGACGTACTCTTTTTTCGGATAGCCCCTCCCCCCCCCCCCCCCCAATACTGCGCCTGCTGCAGGTCTGATCACATTCCAACAGACCATGAACCCATTCATCTGCTTTATTTCCCGACAATGAGTGCTCCAATGTGCGTGTCATCCAGTGTCTTCAATACTGAGGTCGTTAGAAGAAGGTGTCATTAATTGCTTTGATGCCCAGTTCACACTTGGATGGATTTCATCGGGCAGGTGATGTGTGGGTTTGCTAATGAAACTGCGGACTCCGTTCCTCATCTGGGGGAGAGGGGGAAACTCGACGGCAAAAGGTGAAGGTCAGTCAGCAGTTTATTTCACCGCCCGCCACTCCTATCGTTATTCAAAGAATTCAATATTGATTGTGGCCAAACACATCAGACCAAAAAGAAAGACCACGCATTTATATAGCGCCTTTCACGACCTCGGGACATCCCAAAGCACTTTACAGCCAATGACAGTACTTTTGAAGTGTATTCACTGTTGTAATGCAGGAACCGCGGCAGGCAATTTGCACACAGCAAGCTCCCACAAACAGCAATGTGATAATGACCAGATCATCTGATTTAGTGATGTTGGTTGAGGGATAAATATTGGCCCAGGACAACGAGGAGAAGTCTCCCTGCTCTTCTTCGAAATAGCGCCGTGGGATCTTTTACGTCCACCTGAGAGAGCAGACGGGGCCTCGGTTTAATGTCTCATCCGAAAGCCGGCACTTCCGACAGGGCAGCACTCCCTCAGCACTGCACTGGGAGTGTCAGCCTAGATTTTGTGCTCCGGTCCCTGGCGTAGGACTTGAACCTATGACCTTCTGACTCTGGGGGCAAGAGTGCTACCGACTGAGCCACGGCTGACACAGAAGGGTGGAGCAGTGGTGATGCCTGTGTAACTGTTATCCAGCAGGAGTATGTGCCGTTAGGAGGGGGAGTAATGGTTATGTTAACACCACCTCAATGCCAAATATCCCCAGGACAAACCCCCACAAGGTGATGGAAGTGTGATAACCTCGCACCTTCGTTTAACCTGGCAGAAAATCGAATTGCATATTTCAGAATAAACAGTATAGAATGTACACAGTAATGTAATAAGTACTGCCTCAATTACTGGCGATTTATTAAATTATATGCAAATTTTTGTAAACAATACAAGAAAAACCTGCCAGGAGTTAATTTTATTCTGATTATGTAGTTCATTACTCTAATGAATCATAAACATCTTGCCGTGCCGATGTGCTGACTTGCATATTTTTGCACTAAGCAATGAATTGAAATCGGGGCACTCTGAAGGAGGAACATATGTAGCTGAATGCATTAAGCCTGCTGGTTGGCATAAGTTTGAAACACATTGGCCCCAGTCTCCACCGTATTAATTAGGTGCGCTTTATGATGATTTAATAGCAGCGTGTCAGCGAAATAATCGACACGCACTTTAGGAGCGGACGGGACAAGACTTGCTGTCACTCACAGCCTGCGACAGTCGCGAGACATTCTTTCAGGATCCTCTGCATGCTGCCTGGCTGTGTGATGTGACAGCACCGCAGCTGTGCAGACTGTCAGTATTAGCAGAGTCTCAATGGCAGTGGCTTGTTACAATAAAGCGGCCCACATCTCACTTCTGACTGCAGGCTTGTTAAATCTCTCAAAGGATTTACAGTTGACATCAATGTTTCTATCCTCTGACAGTTTGCTTGTTTTTCTTTTCCAAGTGTTTAGCATAGATTTTTTGCGACATTTTCTCTGTGGTAGTGATTCATAATGGGGCACATTTCTGTGGCTGCTGGTAGCGTCTGGTATTTTGTCCAAATGACTATTAAAAAAAAAATGATGTGCGAGCCTTGATGGTGAGTGCTGCAAACTTCAGCTTGTCCAAATCTCCGATCCCACTCACCCTTCACCCCTGTACTTGCTGACCTAAATTGACTCCAATGTTCCCTTTTTAAATTTTTTTTTTTGGGTCTGCCCATTCACAGTTTCGCACATGCACCAAACTTAACACTGAAAAAGCTGGTACCGCGCTGCGCCGCCGCACAGCTCTCCACTGGTCCCGCGCTTATAGGGAGCATTGATTGGCTCCGAATCATAATGCCTCATATGTCAAGTTCTCATCCTTATGTTTAAATCCCCCTCAAGGCCTTACATAGAAACATAGAAGATAGGAGCAGGAGTAGGCCATTCGGCCCCTCGAGCCTGCTCCGCCATTCGATGAGATCATGGCTGATCATCCAAACTCAGTACCCTGTCCCTGCTTTCTCCCCATATCCCTTGGTACCTTTAGCTTTAAGAAATATATCTAACTCCTTGAATATATTTAATGACTTGGCCTCAACTACCTTCTGTGGTAGAGAATTCCACAGGTTCACCACTCTCTGGGTGAAGAAATTCTTCCTCATTTCTGTCCTAAATGGCTTACCCCTTATCCTTAGATTATGACCCCTGGTTCTGGACTCTCCTACCATCGGGTACATTCTTCCTGCATCTAGTTTGTCCAGACCTGTCAGAATTTTATATGTTTCGATGAGATCCCCTCTCATTCTTCTATACTCCAGCGAGTATAAGCCCAATCGACCCAATCTCTCCTCATATGTCATTCCTGCCATCCCAGGTATCAGCCTTGTGAATCTTCGCTGAACTCCTTCCATGGCAAGAACATCCTTACCCCGCCCCATCTCTGTAACCTCCTCCAGTATTAGCAGAGTCTCCATGGCAGTGGCTTGTTACAATAAAGCGCCCTTCTGTTTTTCCCCCCCCACCCCGCACACAACCTTTAATTTCCTCTGATTCTGACCTTCTGTACCTCCGGCCTACCTTTGCCCCACCATTGGTGGCCACACCTTCGGCTATCTAGGCCCCAAGCTCCCATTCCCTCCCTAAACTCCTTTTGCCTCTCCACCTTCCAATCGTTCTTTTAAGACGGTCTTTAAAACCCACCTCTTGGACCAAGCTTTTGGTCGCCCCTTTTACTATCTCGACACCCATGGTCTGATCACGTTACTGCGAGGCGGCTTGTTTCTCTGTTTAAAGGTGCTCTATAAAATGCCCGTGGTTTTTGTTGCTGGTGAGCTATTTGACTTTGAAGGGTGTCAGAGCGCTAAGCCTCATCCTGTCAATCCACTCACCTGCATTATCCGGGATAGGTCACTGGATCGTGATCATGAGTTGGAACTCTGGCTGATTTTAGTTAACCCAGCATAGACCTGGGATTTTCCTAATCTGTACGGTTCACACCATGTTGGGACGTGGATTAACCCATTGAGGCATTTACAGCACAGAAACAGGGCATTCGGCCCAACTGGTCCGTGCCGGTGTTTATCCTCCACACGAGCCTCCTCCCACCTTACTTCATCTCACCCTATCAGCATATCCTTCTATTCCTTTCTGCCTCATGTGCTTATCTAGCTTCCCCTTAAGGGAGTTTATATCTTAATTTTTAGCATGGTTTTGTTCTTTTAATATTGGTACTGTGCACCATTCTTCTGCTGAGCTGATGGCCAGATGCACAAAACCTGGAAGTTTTACCTTCCCTTTCCTCCCCCTCCCTAACCACTCCACCAGAATTCATGATTGGGAAAATAGGAATTGCTCGCCGGAAAAAAGACCAAGGTCCATCCAGTTCACCCTTTTACCATCCTGGAAGTCGCATGATACAGCGATAATGGAGTTGTTGACCAATCATGGCAAGCAATCTCTAGCACTTCGTCTACAACAGACCCAGACATGAGGCGAGGAACACCCCCCAGCGGTGGACAGCTTTGGGAACCAGAGGTCCAAAGTCACCTGTTCCTCCCAAGCATTGCTACACTCACCACACGTCGTGTCTCAAATTACTCAAGGTTAGCAAGTCGCAGGTGCAGATCTGTATCCCATCGGGCTTTGGTTTGGGAGCGATGGACAGAATTTCTCTCAATGTTAATATACAATTTTATGATACTACAGGTTAAATCCTGAGTTTTTGATTTAAGCTCGTCCGTGCCGTGTTAATCTTTAGTGTTATGGTCGGTTGGTAGTTTCTGCATGTGCGAAAGGCACCCCCCCCCCCACCCCGCCCTGATATTCCCGGGTGCAGGACTGCGCACATTGAACCTGCCTAAACCGGTGGTCACGCGCCCAGATTTAGTGTTCCAGGCTGTTGGGTCAGTTGCGCAGCCAACGCAAGCAGTCTCTTCCCCCCCCTGGCAGAGAGATCTGTGCCGACATGGCATGGCTGCTGACCTCGAGGTTGGAAAACAGCAACCAGGAGTTCTCGAGGCCTGAAGGTCCACTAGGTGCCTGAAAAGGAAGTGCACCTATAGGGTCCTCTTTGTCGTGTCCCTTCAAACCCAGCGCCAAAATTGCTGGGTTGCCATGGGAAGGCCCTCGCCCACCCTACTTTATATTACAATGCTGGGCTTGCACCACTAGGTCCACCCATTTGGGGGATGTCCTGAAATCCTGGAGCAGCTTTAAGAGGCCAGAAGCCGAACGTAACGGGACTCCGCCCCCTTTCCCTCTCCTGGTAATGAATGTAACCTTGGTTCTACAGGGAAGAATATTCTCTCTAACACCTGGGTTACATTCATTACCAGGAACCTTCTTGCGGCAACTCAGCCAGCACTTGCTGGTGCGGTTGGTCAGAGGTGTTTTGCAGTTGGAACTGAAGTAGTGTGGGTCGCAGGAGAGCCCTGTCCGTATGCCAACTCCCCATGCTTACACTGCTGAAAGTGGTTCCAATATCCTGACCGCAAGATTGAAATTTTGTACAGGTTGCCCACTGTGCCGGAAGCTTAACCTGCATTCATGCCATGTTCGTTCCCATTACAGTGGGTCACTTGGAAAGAATGGTGTGTGAACCACATGAATAACCTGCTATAATGAAGACATTGTACCTCGATTTCCAATGAGAGAGAGAGAGAGAGAGAGCGAGTGAGAATGATGAGTGACATATCAGCGCTCATTGTATATCAGTGAGCACTGTTGAGGGGGTCACTTTATCAGAGATGCTTTTTTTCGATCATGCCTTCAGTCATTAGATCTGATGATCGGTCTAATAGCCAAGCTGGAGTCTAGTGACCTCAATAGGTTGGCTGTCGGTGTGATGTTACTTGGGTGATGGTAGAAAGAGAAAGGGTTATCGCCACACGCGCCAACAGACTTGTGTGCAGGAGCGTATTCCCTATATACTCTCATATTTAATCTTATATATTCATGCACTCCCTGTTTTCATTTACTCATGAATTATCATAAACTCTCACGTACTCCTATGTACTCTCATATGCTCCCATATATTCCTGTACTCCCATATAATCTTGTACTCCCATATGCTCTCATGTACTTGCATAAACTCTCTCATACTCTCGCACTGCTAACGTTGTACAGTTGTTTAAAAAGGGATAGACCAAGTAATTACAGGCCAGTCGGCCTAACCTCGGTGGTGGGCAAATTATTGGAAAATATTCTGAAGGACAGTATTAATCATCATTTAGAAAAAAATGAGAAGTCGCACAACACCAGGTTATAGTCCAACAGATTTATTTAATTTTACAAGCGACTTCTCATTTTTGTCCACCCCAGTCCAACGCCGGCATCTCCACATCATCATTTAGAAAGGCATGGATTAATCAAGGACAATCAGCATGGATTTGTTAAGGGAAGATCGTGTCTCACTAACTTGATTGAAATTTTGAGGAGGTAAGAAGGAGGGTCGATGAGGGTAGCGTATTTGATGTAGTCTACATGGATTTTAGCAAGACTTTTGACAAGGTCCCTCATGGCAGACTGGTCAGAAAAGTAAAAGCCCATGGGATCCAAGGGAAAGTGGCAAGTAGGATCCAAAATTTGCTCAGTGGCTGGAAGCAAAGGGTAATGGTCGACGGGTGTTTTTGTGACTGGAAGGCTGTTTCCAGTGAGGTTCCGCAGGGCTCAGTACTAGGTCCCTTGCTTTTCATGGTATATATAAATGATTTAGACTTAAATGTAGGGGGCATGATTAAGAAGTTTGCAGATGATGCAAAAATTGGCCATGTGGTTGATGGTGAGGAATAAAGTTGTGGACTGCAGGAAGATCTCAATGGACTGGTCAGGTGAACAGAAAAATGACAAATGGAATTCAATCCGAAGAGTTGTGAGGTAATACATTTGGGAAGGGAATACACAATAAATGGTAGGATACTGAGAAATGTAGAGGAACAGAGGGACCTTGAAGTGCATGTCCACAGATCCCTGAAGGTTGCAGGACAGGTAGATAAGGTGGCTAAGAAGGCATACAGGATACTTTCATTTATTAGCCGAGGCATAGAATATAAGAGCAGGGAGGTTTTGCTAGAACTGTATAAAACACTAGTCAGGCCACAGCTAGAGTACTGCTTACAGTTCTGGTCACTACATTCAGGAAGGATGTGATGGCACTAGAGAGGTTACAGAGGCGATTTGCGAGGATGTTGCCAAGACTGGAGAATTTTAGTTACGAGGAAAGATTGGATAGGCTGGGGCTGTTTTCTTTGGAACAGAGGAGGCTGAGGGGAGATTTAATTGAGGTGTATAAAATTATAAGGGGCCTAGATAGAGTGGATAGGAAGGACCTATTTCCCTTAGCAGAGAGGTCAATAACCAGGGGGCATAGATTTAAAGTAATTTATAGAAGGGTTAGAGGGGAGTTGAGGAGAATTTTTTCACCCAGAGTGTGCTGGGGATCTGGAACTCCCTGCTTGAAAGGTTGATAGAGGCACAAACCCTCACGGAATTTAAAAAATACTTGGATATGCACTTCAAGTGTCATAGCCTACAAGGCTACGGACCAAGCGCTGGAAAGTGAGATTAGGCTGGGTAGCTCTTTTTCGGCCGGCACAGATGCAATGCACCGAATGGCCTCCTTCTGTGCCGTAAATTTCTATGATTCTATGCACTCTCATGTACTCTCATTGAAGTATTGTATCCTAGACTCCTTGTTCAGCAGAGAATCCAGGAACCAAAAGGTTTTCTTAAACATTCTTAAAGAAGGTATTAACTGGAATCAATATTGGTTCTGTCTTGGAACTTTTCCCGATCTCGCACCTACGCAAGAATTTCAAAAGGGGAGAAAATAATTTATTTCTCTTAAAAAAAAAAGGATTAAATGACCAAGCCTTTGTCTTTGGAGCTGGAAAAAATGATCAGACAGCTTGAGAGATTTCATGCACAATTTAACTGTCCATCATCCATTACCAGCACTTGTCTCTCTTGAATGTGACAGTGGAGGAGCGCATTGATTGTTTCTTTTTCTCCTTTTGAGGAGAGGGGAAGAAGAGGCCCCGAGAGTATCCAACTCCAGTGCTGACATCCTAATAAAATGGAACCAGAATTAAGGTGTTTTTTTTTTTTAATGTTCCACACCAAGCTTTAATCTGAATCTAATCCATCAGCAGCACTTCAACAATTCAGATTACGGAGGAGGACAACTTGTTTCCACGGCAACCTCTGAAAACTATGGGAAGTAGGCGAGGCTGTGTATCTCATTGAGTAGCTGGCAAAGCTCCATAGGCTTCATAGTTTTATACAATTCCCTACCCACCTTTTTGTTAGAGTGTCGCTGACATTTAGCAGTTAGGATAACACCAATCTTGGAACAAATGAGCGTAGGAATGACCCAATGAGGTATAGGCCAGTGAGCCTAACCTATTGCGGGTAAAATCCTACAAGGTGCACTGAAAGAGGGGCTAATTAAACATCTGAGTCAGAAGGTTGTTGGTTCAGGCCACACTCCAGGACACGCGCACATAATCTAGGCTGTCACTTCAGCACACTACTGAGGGAGTGCTGCACTGTCGGAGGTGTGATGAGATGTTAAAACAAGGCCCCGTCTACCCCCTCAGGTAGACGTAAAAGATCACATGGCACTATTCGAAGAAGAGCAGGGGAGTTCTCCTGATGTTTTTTGGGTCAACATCTATCCCTCAACAATCAGTCTCAATCAGGCTTTACTTTCTCTGGTTTAGTCAATCTTCAATCCACCCCGGAAGATTCCCTCCTGACCTTGTGGGCTAATTATTTATAAGATGTGCTGTCAAAAAGCCTTGCTGAAATCTAAATATATCACATCCACAGAATTTTTATTACCTAAGACGTTTACCATTTCCTCTAGTACATTTGTTGGGGAGAAAAAAAGAACTTGCATTTATATAGTACCTTTCATAACCTCAGGATATTCCAATGCCCTTTACAGCTACTTTTGAACTGCAGTCACTGTTCTTTTTATAGGCAAACATGGCAGCCAATTTCAAACAGTGAGGTCCCATAAACAGCGACAAGACAAATTACCTGTTCATCTGCTTTTGGTGGTGTTGGTTGAGGGATAGCGAGGGAATTCCCAAAGCACTTTATAGAAGTGCCTTTTGAAGTGTAGTCGCTGTTGGAATGTAGGAAACATGGCCGCCAATTTGCGCACAGCAAGCTCCCACAAACAGCAATGTGATGATGACCAGACAATCTGTTTTATTGATGTTGATTGAGTGATAAATATTGGCCTGGACACTAGGGATAACTCCCCTGCTCTTCTTCGAAATAGTGCCATGGGATCTTTTACGTTCACCTGAGAGAGCAGACGGGGCCTCGGTTTAACGTCTCATCCGAAAGAATGATGGGATGATCTATTCCTGTAAGCCTTTGCTGATCTTGGTTGTGACTAGACTGTGGCTGTATTTGGAGTCTATCTATGGTGACTTCCTTTGATACAAGCTGTGTTACTCTAATATAAGTGCTGCTGATGGGGAATACTAGTGGAGATAAAAGGTTCTTTTTCTACTGGCATAACATCATCGGGACCACTAACTTCAAAAGGCAGTTTCAAGCTGATTTTCTTGGGCTACAAGAAGTATAAAGATGCGTGTTGAAGTTGACTTTATTCAGTTGAGAATACACAACAACTGTTCTGGATGAATGTCTCGAATAGCGATGTGCTACGATAAATCTTCAGTCATGAGGTGACCATAAACCACTCGCCAACATTCATCACCTATTGGAGCCATCTGGTCAACCCCGTGTCTGTTGATATTCATTGCTCATGATGCCTGACCATGATCTATCCTCAGTTGATATTGCTTGATATGAGAGCGGTCTGCAGTAGTTCAGGCAAAACTTGCATTCACTTTTTATTGAGTGACTGGATCTGGAATATGACCCAAATCTTCATTTGTATAAATTAATGTGAAGAACCAATATAACACATTTTCCACGTGATGATCTTGGATAATATTTCTACCCAACTTATCTCTTAAAGGACCTGTCTAGGGCTCAACCTACCCTCTAAAATTTGCACAGCTTAAACATGAATTGGATTCCTCTACAAATTATCTTCTGTTGTCCATTCTTCTGTTACTCATCTTCGTTATCTTCCGTTTACAGTAGTATGACTCTCAATCCTTACTATTCTTTTCTGTTTGGCCCTCTTCAGTGGTCATATTTCCTATACAGTCAGCCCACCCCTTGTGTTTTTGTTTGTTCCAGATTTTCAGTCACTTGCTGAGGTTGTAAAGGCCATAAGGATATTGAGATACTCCGTATTGACCATCAGGCACACAGAATATGGTTGAAATGAAGTGTTTTGTTGGTATAAGGCCCAAAGATGCCTCTAGTTTGGTTGAGAGGCCTGGTTGAGTAATGCTATGCACTCTCTGGGTACGATGTCAACCAGATGAAGTTGGAAATTCTGCCTTTGTTAGAATTCTATAGCCTTTAAATGGCCAAGAGATGGTATTGAGGGATCAACGCAGGAGTGCAGATCCCCAAGATTGAGTTAGAACCAGCTCTGGATACAATTATCAGAAACCTGGAGACTTTCCTTCATCTGTTCCTTACCCTTTGGACTATTACTGCCAGAATCTTAATGTGTGCAAGTGTTCTTGGATAACCTAAAACTACATATAGGTGCAGAAATTCCGATCCCTACGGGTGTGTACGCGCTGTGTACTCACCCGGAGGGCCATCGGAAATGCCGGTTTTAGGCATGCTCTGCGCATGCGCTGGAAACCGGCATTTCCGATCTGTCAAGAAAGCTCTTGACAGATCCTCCGGCTGCCCTGGAGAAGGGCCTCTGCGGGCGGAGAGTTCCGCTTTTTGGAGACCCTCCGCCCGCAGAAAACACTTACAATTCTTGCGCCTGGTAAAAGCAGAATAAGAGTTGAAAAAAGTTTAAAAAAAAAAAATTTCCACTGATTTATCATTTAAAAATACTTTAAAGAAAGGTAAGTTTATTTTTAGCTCCGTTACAAACTTTAATTATTTTTTTCAAAAAATAAATTTTTTGTTTAAAATACTTAATTTATTGTAATTTAAAGTCATTTTAAAAATGTGAGTTTAAAATTTTTTTTTATTTAAAGTGTTACAGTACTATGTTTTGGGGGTGATCTCTTCATATACAGGTCTTCCTGTCAAATGTATGAAGGGAGATTCCCTTCTCTGATTGGCTCCCCATGGCCCACGTGATCCTAGGGACGCTGTGAACCGCCTGCGCCTCTGGGATACGTGGGCCCTGCGCACCGGCAGTTTGGAGAGGCCCAGCACCGGAACTCTGCACCTCCCGGGAGCCCTCCGGTCTTGGCGCAGATTTTTGCAGATCGCAGCCCTCCGCCTGCGGGAGGCCTGCGATCGGAATATCTGGGCCATTATAAATCAAATGGGTACGGTAGCATAGTGGTTATGTTACTGGACTAGCAATCCAGTGGCCTGGATTAATAAATTAATAATCCGGAGACATGGGTTCAAATCCCACCACGGCAGTTTGTGAATTTGAGTTCAGTTAATAAAAGGTTAGTGATTGTGACCATGAATTGTCGTTAAAAACCCACAAATGTCCTTTAGCGAAGAAAACCTGCCGTCCTTACCCTAGATGTGACTCCAGACCCACAGCAATGTGGTTGACTCTTAACTGACCTCCTGAAGTGGCCTAGCAAGCCACTCAGTTGTATCAAAATAAAAACAGAAAATGCTGGAAATACTCAGCAGGTCCTGCTGACCCTTCGACCTGAAACGTTAACTCTGTTTCTCGCTCCAGAGATGCTGCCTGACCTGCTGAGTATTTCCACCATTTTCTGTCTTTATTTCAGATTTCCAGCATCCGCAGTATTTTGCTTTTGTGTCAGTTGTATCAAAACCGCTACAAAAAGGTATAATGAGAATAAAACCGTACGGACCACCCGGCATCAACCAAGGCAGCGGACACAACGGCACACCCAGCCCAGGCGACCCTGCAAAGTCCTCCTCACCAACATCGGGGGACTTGTGCCAAAATTGGGGGAGCTGTGTCCCACAGACTGGTCAAGCAACAGCCTGACATAATCATACTCACAGAATCATACCTATCAGCAAACGTCCCAGACTCCTTCATCACCATCTCTGGGTATGTCCTATCCCACTGGCAGGACAGCACCCACCGGAGGTAGCGGCACAGTGGAGGGAGTGACCCTGGGAGTCCTCAACGTGGACTGAGGACCCATGTGATCTCATGGCTTCAGGTCAAACATGAGCAAGGAAACCTCCTGCTGATTGCCACCTACCGCCCTCCCCCAGCTGATGAATCAGTACTCCTCCATGTTGAGCACCACGCAAGGGCACGGAATGTGGCTCAGTAAAAAGAAAGACTTGTATTTATATAGTGCCTTTCAGGACCTCTGGATGTCCCAAAGCACTTTACAGCCAATGAAGAACTTTTTGAAGTGTAGTTACTGTTGTAATGCAGGTAGCACCACAGCTGGCCGACTCCTGAAGGACATAGTTGCCAGACTAGGCTTGCGGCAGGTGGTGAGAGAACCAACACAAGGGAAAATTCTATTTGACCTCGTCCTCGCCAATTTATCTGTCGCAGATGCATCTGTCCATGACAGTATTGGTGGGAGTGACGACCGCACAGTCCTTTTGGAGACGAAGTCCCGTCTTCACACTGACGACACCCTCCATCATGTTGTGTGGCGCTAACACCGTGCCAAATGGGATAGATTCAGAACAGATCTAACAGCTCAAAACTGGGCATCCATGAGGCGCTGTGGGCCATCAGGAGCAGCAGAATTGTATTCCACCACAATCTGTAACTTCATGGTCTAGCATATCCCTCACTCTACCATTACCATCGCGCCAGGGGACCAACCCTGGTTCAATGAGGAGTGCAGAAGAGCATGCCAGAAGCAGCACCAAGCATAACTAAAAATGAGGTGCCAACCTGGTGAAGCTACAACATAGGACTACATGCATGCTGAACAGCAGATGAAAGAGCTAGGAGATCCCACAACCAACGGATCAGATCAAAGCTCTGCAGTCCTGCCACATCCAATTGTGAATGGTGGTGGACAATTAAACTGAGAAGTCGCACAACATCAGGTTATAGTCCAACAGTTTTATTTGAAATCACAAGCTTTCGGAGCTGCTGCTCCTTCGTCAGGTGAAGTCAGGTGAGGTGACAGTTAAACAACTAACTGGAGGAGGAGGCCCCATGAATATCCCATCCTCCATCCTCCACGATGGTGGAGCCCAGCACGTGAGTGCAAAAGACAAGGCTGAAGCGTTCGCAACCATCTTCAGCTAGAAGTGCCGAATGGATGATCCATTTCGGCCTCCTCCTGAGGTCCCCACCATCACAGAAGCTAGTCTTCAGCCAATTTGATTCACTCCAGGTGATATCAAGAAACGGCTGAGTACACGGAATACAGCAAAGACTCTGGGCCTCGACAACATCCTGGCTGTCGTGCTGAAGACTTGTGCTCCAGAACTAGCCGCGACTCTAGCCAAGCTGTTCCAGTACAGCTACAACACTGGCATCTACTCAGCAAAGTGGAAAATTGCCCAGATATGTCCTGTCCACAAAAAGCAGGGCAAATCCAATCCGGCCAATTACTGCCCCATCAGTCTACTCTCAATCATCAGCAAAGTGATGGAAGGTGTCATCGACAGTGCTATCAAGCAGCACTTACTCACCAATAACCTGCTTACCGATGCCCAGTTTGGGTCCCGCCAAGACCACTCTGCTCCCGACTTCATTACAGCCTTGGTCCAAACATGGACAAAAGAGCTGAATTCCAGATGTGAGGTGAGAGTGACTGCTCTTGACAGCAAGGCAGCATTTGACCCAGTGTGGCATCAAGGAGCCCTAGTAAAATTGAAGTCAATGGGAATCAGGGGAGAAATCTCTCCACTGGCTGGAGTTATACTTAGCACAAAGGAAGATGGTTGTGGTTGTTGGATGCCAATCATCTCAGCCCCAGGACATCACTGCAGGAGTTCCTCAGGGCAGTGTCCTAGGTCTAACCATCTTCAGCTGCTTCATCAATGACCTGCCCTCCATCATATGTTCAGACATGGGAATGTTCGCTGATGATTGCACAGTGTCCAGTTCCATGCGTAATTTCTCAGATAATGATGCACTCTGTGCCACATGCTGCAAGTCCTGGACAACATCTAGGCTAGGGCTGATGAATGGTAAGTAACATTTGCGCTACCCAACTGCTAGGCAATGACCATCTCCAACAAGAGAGAGTCTAACCACCTCCCCATGACATTCAATGGAATTACCATCGATGAATCCCCCACCATCAACATCCTGGGGGGGTTGCCATTGACCAGAAACTTAAGTGGACCGACCACATATATACTGTGGCTACAAGAGCAGGTCAGAGGCTGGGTATTCTGTGACGATTGACTCACCTCCTGACTCCCGAAAGCCTTTCCACTACCTACAAGGCACAAGTCAGGAGTGTGATGGAATACTCTCTACAGTTTCAACAACACTCAAGAAGCTCGACACCATCCAGGACAAAGCAGTCCGCTTGATTGGCACCCCATCCACCAGTTTAAGCATTCACTCCCTCCACCACCGACACACCGTGTCTGCAGTGTGTACCATCTACAAGATGCACTGCAGCAACTCGCCGAGGCTTCTTCGGCAGCACCTCCCAAATTCATGACCTCTACCACCTAGAAGGACAAGGGCAGCAGACGCATGGGAACACCACCAGCTCCAGGTTCCCCTCCAAGTCACACACCATCCTGACTTAGAAGTATATCGCCGTTCCTTCATCGTCTGCTGGGTCAACATCCTAGAACTCCCTCCTAACAGCGCTGTGGGAGTATCTTCACCACACGGACTGCAACGGTTCAAGAAGGTGGCTCACCACCACCTTCTCGAGAGGCAATTAGGGATGGGCAATAACTGCTGACCTTGCCAGCGACACCCACATCCAGTGAATGAATACATTTAAAAAAAATTTTAAAAAAATATCCTGAGTTGACTCTGGGAGAATTGTTTTGTTTTGTCATGTTTTTTCTATTTTAGCGAGTTATTTCGAAGAGGAAATGTGGGAATTAAAATGTAAAAAAGAGTCAAGTATGAGAAAAGACTATTTGGCCCATTGAGTTCGTCCCTCTAGTACTCCAACTCACCCAATTGCGCCCTGAATTCCCTATATCTCTCTAATTCCATTATGACATCTGGTAGATTGTCCCAAGTGTTTATTGTCCTTTGAGAATTGTTTCCAACAATTTGACTCGATGTTTTATTCTATTGCACCGCCTGACCTCACAGGAATATCCTGAGTTCATCTAATCGATGCCATTTAATACTTTACACACTTCAATGAGGTCACCCCTTAAGGGCTCCCTTTCTAGATTGCAGAGTGTTAAGATTCTTCAATCTCTCCTTGTGGCTCACTCACTTTCCACTGGGCGTTTAATGGACTAATTCAGCACACTTTGTGATACAAAGACCCTGTTTCTTTAACAGCCTCTCTTTAGAGAGTTGAATGTTTCTGCTGGTTTGTGATTGAAGTCCAATCTTAAAAGATGTGTAAAAGCTTATTTTATGCCAGGTATGTTCTTAGTTGTAGTCTTAAAAGTTCTTTTTCAGGACTCCGATCGATTTGAGAAGAAAAAAGCTTTCCATTTCTAGTAGCTTGGATCGATCGGAGCCGACTGTGTGGAGGAGGTCCAGGGACCCTGGCAGGATTTCTTTGTAGCATCGCTGTTGCTGACCTCCCGCCCACCCCAGGCAATTAAAAATAAAGGAGCTTTGGCCAAGGCTTACCTGCACAGGCTGAATGTGGGGGAAAATGCTATTCCAAGTCTATTTGTTCAAAACATTATAATTGTTGGAGAGAAAAAAAAGTGCTAGATTGTATTGATCGTGACCACCAGTCCTGTGCTGCGGAGCTCGGCCGCATTAGCTGTCTTGCCAGAGGTGGAAGTATTCTCAAAAGAGCAAATAAAGAGAATCGTGTCAGTGTTAACGTTTTGACTAGTGTCTGCACTCAGCCTTTAGGTTTCACTGGGAAGAACAGATAGTCTGTGGACAAGATGCTCCCGAACAAGCAAAGTAAAGTGAATGGTCGCCACTTACTATTCGAGATTTATTTGCTTGTTTGGGAAAAACCTATGACCAGCTTCTAGATACCTTCCGGGAAAATACATTTCAAAAGCAGCGGCGGCAATGCGGACCTGGGAGGAGCGGCGAGATGGCGGTATAAAGTGAGCCCGAGGCGCAAGTAGGCCCCACAGCAGCAGCGGCAGTGCGGACCTGGGAGGAGCGGCGAGGCGGCGGCGGTACCAACTCAGCACCGGCAGAATTTTCAAAGAGTGACGTCAGAAGTCAAAAGTGACGTCGGCACAAGGGGAGGGAGCTGATCGGTGAGTATCTGGTAAGTGTTTATACTTGGCTTTCTTAAAGTTTTAAGTTTATTCCAGCTAGGTTAGTAAGTAGTCTGTTAATTAGAGGTATGGCAGGGCAGCTCACACCCGTGGAATGCACATCCTGTGCCATGTGGGAAGTCCTGGACACCTCCCGTGGTCTGGACGACCACATGTGCGGGAAGTGTCTTCAGCTACAGCAGCTCGAGCACTGGGTTACGGAGCTTGAGCGGCGGCTGCAGTCACTGCTGTGCATCCGCGAGGCTGAGAGCTACGTGGATAGCACGTTTCGGGAGGTGGTCACTCCGCAGCTTAAGAGTGTGCAGGCAGAGAGGGAATGGGTGACCGTCAGACAGAAGAGGAGGACCAGGCAGGTAGTGCAGGAGTCCCCTGAGCCCATCTTGCTCACCAACCAGTATTCGGTGCTGAGTACTGGTGAGGGCAATGGTTCCTCTGGGGATTGCAGCCAGAGCCAAGTCCACAGCACCATGGAAGGCTCAGCTGCACAGGCGGGGGTGGGGGGGGGGGCAGTTAGGGGAGCAGACAGGCGTTTCTGCGGCCGCAGACGTGACTCCAGGATGGGATGTTGGCTCCCTGGTTCCAGGGTCAAGGATGTCACTGAATGGCTGCAGGGCATTCTGAGGGGGGAGGGTGAACAGCCAGAGGTTGTGGTCCATATCGGTACCAATGATATAGGTAGAAAGAGGGATGAGGTCCTGCAGGCAAAGTTTAGGGAGCTAGGAAAGAGGTTAAAAAGCAGGACCTCAAAGGTAGTAATACTACCAGTGCCACGTGCTAGTGAGTACAGAAATAGGAAAATAGCTTTAAAAGTGGATAAATCCCCAGGCCCGGATGAAATTTATCCCAGGCTGTTAAGCGAAACAAAAGAGGAAATAGCAGAAACCCTGACCATCATTTTTCAATCCTCTCTGGCTTCAGGTGTGGTGCTGGAGGACTGCTAATGTGGTACCCTTGTTTAAAAAGGGAGAAAAGGATAGACCGAGTAATTACAGGCCAGTCAGCCTAACCTTGGTGGTGGGAAAATTATTGGAAAGAATTCTGAAGGACAGGATAAATCTTCATTTAGAAAGACACGGATTAATCAAGGATAGTCAGCACGGATTTATTAAGGGAAGGTCATGTCTGACAAACTTGATTGAATTTTTTGAGGAGGTAACAAGGAGGGTAGATGAGGGTAGTGCATTTGATGTAGTGTATATGGACATTAGCAAGGCTTTTGATAAGGTTCCACACGGCACACTGGTCACGAAGTTAAAAGCCCATGGGATCCAGGACAAAGTGTCAAGTTGGATTCAAAACTGACTTGGAGACAGGAAGCAGAGGGTAATGGTTGATGGGTGTTTTTGTGACTGGAAGGCTGTTTCCAGTGGGGTTCCGCCGGGCTCAGTACTAGGTCCCTTGCTTTTTGTGGTGTATATCAATAATCTAGAATTGATATAGGGGGTATGATTAAGAAGTTTGCAGATGATACTAAAATCGGCTGTGTGGTTGATACTGAATAAGGAAGCTGTAGACTGCAGGAAGATATCAATAAATTGGTCAGGTGGGCAGAACAGTGGCAAATGGAATTCAATCCGGAGAAGTGTGAGGTAATGCATTTGGGGAGGGCTAACAAGGCAAGGGAATATACATTAAATGGTAGGACACTGAGTAGTGCAGAGGAACAAAGGGACCTTGGAGTGCATGTCCACAGATCCCTGAAGGTAGCAGGCCAGGTAGATAAGGTGGTTAAGAAGGCATATGGAATGCTTGCCTTTATTAGCCGTGGTATAGAATACAAGGGGGGTTATGCTTCAACTGTATAAAACACTAGTTAGGCCTCAGCTGGAGTACTGCATGCAGTTCTGATCACCACATTACAGGAAAGATGTGATTGCACAAGAGAGGGTACAGAGGAGATTTACAAGGATGTTGCCGGGAGTAGAGAATCTTAGCTATGAGGAAAGACTGGATAGGCTGGGTTTGTTTTCCTTGGAACAGAGGAGGCTGAGGAGAGACCTTATTGAGGTGTATAAAATTATGAGGGGCCAAGATAAAGTGGATAGAAAGGACCTATTTCCCTTAGCAGAGGGGTCAAAAACTAGGGGGGATAGATTTCAAGTAATTGGTGGAAGGTTTAGAGGGGATTTGAGGGGAAATTTCTTCACCCAGAGGGGTCTGGAACTCACTGCCTGAAAGGGTGGTAGAGGCAGAAACCCTAACCACATTTAAAAAGTACTTGGATGTGCACTTGGGATGCTGTAACCTGCAGGGCTACGGACCTAGAGCTGGGAAGTGGGATTAGGCTGGATAGCTCTTTGTTGGCCGGTGTGGACACGATGGGCCGAAATGGCCTCCTTCCGTGCTGTAACTTTCTATGATTCTATGGATATATACTTGAAAAGGAGAAATTTGCAGGGCTACGGGCAAAGAGCAGGGGGAGTGGGAATAATTGGACAGCTCTTTCAAAGAGCCAGCACAGGCACGATGGGCCGAATGGCCTCCTTCTGTTACGTATGATTCTGTGATTAATGAGAGTTCTAGACTGGTCCATTCAGTAACCGCTCTGTCTTTATTTACCTATCCATTGAAATTACTCACTGAGATACTCACTTGTTGAATGCACGACTGTTGCTTACTAAAAGACTGGTGGCCAGTTCCAAGGCTGTAATTCGGTTCAGAGCGGGGTGTTGTCCTGAACTACAAAGGTGCCGTTGAATGTGCTTATGAGTGTCAGAACCAACCCCAGTTGAAGTGATTTCTCATGAAGCGTCTCACTCGAAACGTGAGCCTCCCTTGTCTTCTCTTGCTGCTGCTGCTGACTAACCTTTCTGCATTTGTGGCATTATTTTTCACCAGAATGATACAGCACAGAAGGAGGCCATTCGGCCCATTGTGCCTGTGCCGGCTCTTTGAAAGAGCTGTCCAATTAGTCCCACTCTCCTGCTCTTTCCCCATAGCCCTGCAAATTTTTACTTTTCAAGTATTTATCCAATCCCCTTTTGAAAGTTCCTATTGAATCTGCTTCCACCGCCCTTTCAGGCAGTGGATTCCAGATCACAACAACTCGCTGTGTAAAAAGATGTCTCGTCATCTCCGCCCTGGTTCTTTTGCCAGTGAAATTGAATCTGTCTCCTCTGGTTACCGACCCTCCTGCCAGTGGAAACTGTTTCTTATTTATTTACTCTATCAAAACCCCTCATCATTTTGAGCACAAAATAAACTGGAACTGAAAAACTGACCACAAAAAGTGGTCACATTACTCCAGTCCAGCGTTTTGTTGAGCTCTGGAGATGCAGGTTCCTTCGACTTGTCCTTTCCTGACTTTATAAACTTGAGGTCATCCCAAACTCTGCTGCCCGTATCCCAACTCGCGCCAAGTCCCAGTCACCTATCACTCGCTGTGCTCACTGGCCTACATTGGCTCCCGGTCCGGCAACGCTTCAATTTTAAAATTCGCATTCTTGTTTTCAAATCCCTCCATGACCTCGCGGTGCCCCGCGTCCCTCCCGCCCCCCCGCCATCTCTGTAACCTCTTGCAGCCTTTCAAGCCTCTGAGATCTCTGCACTCCTTGGGACGTTTCACTATTTTGGAGGCGCTATATAAATGCAAGTTGTTATCAATAATGCATTGGTCCATGGGCCTCTGAATTTCCCCCTCTTCTTTTCCTCCTTAGCTTCATAATTCTCCATCTTACATGCTCTGCGTCCTCACTCAGTTGAAATTAAGACTCGTCGTGCTGTCTCCTCCTCTAGCTCATTCTTTCCCAGTACTTCAAAACCATGGAACTTCTTACTTCCCTAAATTTTCCTTTCCACCTGCAACTTCCCGGTTTTAAGACCCAAGATTGTTGCCACCTAATTCTACTTTTTGACCTACCTTGCCATTTCTCCTGATTTCTGCTGGTTTCTTCCTCGCCGCTGTCACAATAATAAAACATTAATTAGATTGACTCCTACATTATTCACCTAGTAATTTTGACCCCCTCCCCTCCCCTCCCCCCCCAACAAACATATGTTCTTCTGTTTAGCTCAGTAATATTATTACCATCTACCTGAACTACATGACAATTATAAATGATTAATTGAGGCAGGTTTAAAGGTTGTCGTGGTCCAAGAATCACCAATTCATCTTTCTCTCTCCTTGGGTCAAGTACCTAAGGAAGGATATACTTGCCATAGAGAGAGTGCAACGAAGGTTCACCAGACTGATTCCTGGGATGGGGGGATTGTCCTATGAGGAGAGATTGAGTAGACTAGGCCTATATTGTCTAGAGTTTAGATGAATGAGAGGTGATCTCATTGAAACATTCTTGCAGGGCTTGACAAGGGAGATGCAGGGAGGATGTTTCCCCTGGCTGGGGAGTCTAGAACCAGGAGTCGCAGTCTCAGAATAAGGGGTTGGCCATTTAGGACTGAGATGAGGAGAATTTCTTCACTGAGGGTGGTGAATTTTTGGAATTCTCTACCCCAGAGGGCTGTGGAGGCTCAGTCGTTGAGTATATTCAAGACAGATTGATAGATTTTTAAATATTAAGGGTTATGGGGATAGTGCAGGAAAGTGAAGTTGAGGTAGAATATCAGCCATGATCTTACTGAATGGTGAAGCAGGCTCGAGGGGCCAATGGCCTACTCCTGCTCCCATTTCTTATGTTCTTATGTTCTTAAATTCTTGAGCTGATAATCAGAGGGAAGCTGGATGGTATAGAGGTGGATTATTTTGTTCCTGTCAGAGGTTTAAAAAAAAAAGCCCTGTTGTATTAGTTTCGCCTTAATGAAAGCTCTATGTGGAAAGATCTGTGGCAATTTGATTACCCAAAATAGATACCAAAAAAAAAATATTAATCCACAGTAACCAAAAGGATGCAATGTGGTATGTTATAATGATGCCAAAGACATGATAACCACATAAGTTGTACTATTGTGTGACTTGTTCGTAAGAACAACAAAAGGATCTAGCAATACAGTGGATATGAAGGACCTATTTCCCTCAGCAGAGAGGTCAATAACCAGGGGGCGTAGATTTAAAGTAATTGGTCGAAGGATTAGAGGGGAGTTGAGGAGAAATATTTTCACCCAGAGGGTGGTTGGGGGTCTGGAACTCACTGCCTGAAAGGGTGATCGAGGCAGAAACCCTCATTGCATTTAAAAAGTACTTGGATATGCACTTGAAGTGCTGTAACCTACAAGGCTACTGACCAAGAGCTGGAAATTGGGATTAGGCTGGATAGCTCTTTTTCGGCCGGCACAGACACAATGGGCCGAATGGCCTCCTCCTGTGCGGTAAAATTCTATGGTAATTCTACATTAGATTTACATTATCCAGCTTAGGCCTGTTTTAAAAAGGGCATAATTCAGGGAGGCAAATTGTTTCTCTGCAGCGCGTATTATTCTGCTGTTTTTCTTGTTTTAAGTTCTTCAGGTCTGTCTAAGAGCAGTGCTCATATAAATGGCACTTTTTTTTCTCTCCACCCAGCTGTATTTTTACACACACGGCTACAAACGCACCAAGAAAAATGCTTGAGCGGTTTCATATTATGTGACGATCATGTTATAAAGTCCAGCACTGCTGTTTCTGATAGTGAAGAGTGTCGGCAGGAAATTGCTGGCTGAAGTTTGTTGCCAGGCGGCCACGATGGCTTTATGTTGCGATTCTGTTACTGAAGTTCCCTCGGAACTGCACTGTGACTGCGCTCGTACATGTGGGAGTTGATGAGAGTGCGCGATCGTTTGCTAGCTCTTCTCCAAGCGAGAGTTTGGCTTTGTAGAATCTGCAGTTTTGTTTGTTATATCACCATTTGTTGTATTTTATTCATTCTCGGGATATGGGTGTTGCTATCATGGCCGGCATTTCTTGCCCATCTCGAGTTGCCCTTGGGAAGGTGGTGGTGAGCCGCCTTCTTGAACCGCTGCTGTCTGTGTGGTGAAGGTGCTGTTAGGGAGGGAGTTCCAGGATTTTGATCCAGCAATGATGAAGGAACAGCGATATATTTCCAAGTCAGAATGGTGTGTGATTTGGAAGGGGAACTTGGAGGTGATGGTGTTCCCATGCGCCTGCTGCCCTTGACCTTCTAGATGGTAGAGGTCGCAGAGTTGGGAGACACTGCCGTAGGAGCCTTGGCGAGTTGCTGCAGTACACCCTGGAGATAATAGACACTGCAGCCACGGTGCGATGGTGGTGGAGCGAGTGGATCTTTAAGGTGGTGGATAGGGTGCCGATCGAGCAGACTGCTTTGTCCTGGATGGTGTCGAGCTTATTGAGTGTTGTTGCAGCTGCACCCATCCAGGCATGTATACAAAGATGTAAGAGCAGGATGACGGGGAAGCTTTAAAGGCACCTCTGCTTTTAATACAACGACAATTATTGTGTTAAGGGTCCTTGAGAGGACTGTCAACGTACCTTTATGTTGTGCGCCATTTCAGCGCCATTCCTTGCTGTTCATCCTACTCCACTGGCAAAGTATCTCCGTGAACTAATGGATTTTTTAAAAGTCAATTTTGTCTTTGCTATTGGCTGATTATATTCAGTGAAGCAAATACACAGTAAGTGCAAAAACAACACATTATTCTTGTCAGTTGCAAAAATCCCTTTCAGAGTCTCTGACTCAGTAATCTGTCAGTTATTTACTTGGAAACACAGACGAGGAAAGACATGACCCTCTAGGCTCAAGGATCACTGTACAATTCGGTCTGCAGCCATTCTTTTTCAAAGTCTAAAAAGATTAACTGGATCTCAAGTTCTCCTTTAAATCACTTTCGGCATATTTTATCTGCCTGCTGTTTGTAGTGTAGCAACATGTGAGTATCATACAGCACCGAAGGAGGCCATTCGGCGTATCGTGCCTGTGCTGGCTCTTTGGTAGAGCTATCCAATTGGTCCCGTTCCCCACCGCTCTTTCCCCCATAGCCCTGCAAATTTTTCATTTCATGGTGGTTGCGCACTCTATACTCATTTCTACTTTTTCTCTCACGATAGTGAACAGGAAAATCTACTCCTTAACTGTTCATGTTAGTGAATGTAATTAAAGGGCAGATCCATATTGACATACACTAGGAAGGAGCCGATCAAGGCTGCCCATTTTTTTGTTCTGAGAAGCCGAGGTGAAGGGCCAAGGCCCTTAATGCGGGACACCACCAAGGTTGAATAGGCCAGGAGACAAGATGAGGTAAATCAAGGTGCAGATGGTCATGGTTCGGTGATGCTAGGCTTAAGCTTTAAAAGCACGTAGATTGTAAGAGGGACCAAAGGCCTGAGGGAGGTTCGGAGTTCCACAGTTGAGAGGCCCAGGACTTAATGAGTTAGAACAGGTCGGGAACGGTAGCATAGTTATTATTTTACTGGACTAGTAATCCAGAGGCCTGGACAAATGATCCAGAGACGTGAGTTCAAATCCCACCACGGCAGCTGGGGAATTCAAATTCAGTTAATTAAATAAATGTGGAATAAAAAGCTAGTATCGGCAATGGTGACCATGTAACTACCAGATTGTCATAAAAACCCATCTGGTTCACTAATGTCCTTTTTTTAGGGAAGGAAATCTGCCGTCCTTATCCGGTCCGGCCTATATGTGACTCCAGACCCACAGCAATGTGGTGGTCTCTTAACTGCCCTCTGAAATGGCCAAGCAAGCCACTCCGTCGTACCAATTAAAGGGCAATTCGAGATGGGCAATAAATGCTGGCCTTGCCAGCTACACCCACACCCCATGATTGAATAAAAAAAACCGTCACACAGTGCGATGTGTCTTGAGGAGGAAGAGTGTGTACGGAGGCGATTTCTCCCTGCCTATCAAGTCTCCCTATGTCACACACAATTCCCTGACTGGGAGGGCGGCCAGGTGATGAGTCTTGCGGACTCTGGCGGTGCACATTCGACTCGAGCCAGAAGCCCGCTCCCAGGACGTGCTGTCCAATACTGGGTGAGTGAACAAGATGTGAGGCGGACTCCTCTTGTTTTCAGTCATCCTGTGGCCTTATTTCTTTCAGTCACACGATGTAACTGTTAATCGTAGCTCTGACTTCTGATGTGCCTCATGATCACTGAAGTGACTCATAAGAGTTCTTGTGATGGAGCATTCCCTCACTGTGTAGTGTGGGTGTAATTATTTTCGGATGCACATGATAGTCACACGACTATGGCTTAAACACTGCAGCATCCTGACTGTAGGTCGCATAAATCCTCCTGCAGTTTGTCACCCATGGCAATCTCAGTCCAGTAACTGGTGGAGTATTCTGAGCTTTGAATGCATAAACATGGCGGCTTCTTTTCAGATGCCCTGAACTGAACTTGCAACATGACAGAACCATCAAGGGGAAAGCCCTTTGTATTGTATTCTTGTAATTATATTGTCCAAATGTTGCATGCCAAACAAAAGCAATGTGATTTTTAATCTGTGATTGTGAAATCTCGGCATCAGTGCTTTTAAAGTGTTGCAAATCCGAAATAGTCTCTGGGGCTCTCACTGGTGTTGGTAACTTCCGTAAGCGGGTCAGCCGTGATCTCATTGAATGGCGCAACAGGCTGGAGGGGCTGACTGGCCTACACCTGTTCCTGTGCTCCCGTGCCTCTTGTGCTTGGGAATGTGCCTGTACCGCCCAATATCTAATTGAACAATAGCTTTAGCGATAAGATCCCTTTGTGGTCTGGACCAGCTATCGTGTTGCATGCGCTTCTCCAATCGTTTAGTAGGCGGACTGATAACACTTGAGTGAGACGAGGCCAGATACGACTCAATTAAGCTGCTTTATTTTTCAGACGGCAAGTGAACATACAGAATAACAGTTATCATCAAATCTTGGTTTAATTTAACCAACTTCACAAAATATAATTTAAAAAAAAATACACCACATTATCCTATATTAGCAGCCTCTGAACTTTCCTTGGTCAGCCTTCTGGTTCGAAGGCATATGATGAATGAGCTTTCTCTTAACTAGGCCTGGCTCCCTTCTCAGGCCTAACTAGAGGCCTTTCCCTGAGCCCTTGGGTGTGGTTGATCAGCTGTACCTCCTCTTCCACCCAACCCCTCAGCTTGTACTATCCAGGTCCTCTCTGGACAGTGAAGCCCCTCAAATGATCTGCTGCTCAGCTTACACCGCCTCATTTCCATGGTGATCTGAGCTGCCCTTCACCTGAAATGGTCGGGGCCTCCTGAGTTTCTTCATGCGGAGCCTAAGAACTTGCGCAACTTGGTCAATGACGCTAAACCAGTAAGGCCAGACCTGGACTGTCGTTCTGATCTCCTCTTCCCTGAGCAGCTTGCCTATAAACTTCCTTGGGAATCAACGTCATTCGCTATCAAAGCATTGAATGGTATGGATGACTAAACTCTCACTTCTCTGGCCCCTGCGTAACCGAAATATTCCGGCCAAACTCTGGCCATGGTTACCTCTGCGGCCGTCTATGATCTCAAAACGTACGTAATGGCAGTCCCATCAAAAAAAAATTCCTCTTCGTCTCAGAGGCCGCAGCACGTGACTGTAAAGAGAACCTTAAACCCGTGTGAAGCAGCTCTGACTTAAGACGCACGTCTCAAGCGTAACTCTTTTCCAAATCCTTTCTGCGGAAACGTGATCAGAAAATCCTGGAACGTGACGGGACGTGGAAAGGGCTATTGGTTCCGGAATTGTGGTCAGGAAACCGATGGGAGGTTTGGAAGGGTGGATTAAATCGACCGCCTACCCAAACAATTCGTGCATTTTATGTTCATCTTCGGCTGTGGGTTTTGTACAACTGCACCGCACTAAAGTGACCCTTCCCGACGTCTTTTTTTTAAAGACTGTAGAAAGAAAGACTTGCATTTATATAGCGCCTTTCATGACCTCAGGATATCCTAAAGTGCTTTACCAACCAATGAAGCACATTTAAAGTGTAGTCACATTTATAACATGGGAAACGCGGCAGCCAAATTTGCACTCGGCAAGGTCCCACAAACAGCAATGTGATGATGACCAGATAATCTGTTTAATTGATGTTGGGTGAGGGATAAATGTTGGCCAGGACACCAGGGAGCACTGCCCTGTTCTTCTTCGAATAGTGCCACGCGATCTTTTATGTTCACTTGAGAGGGCAGACGGGGCCTCGGTTTAACGTCTCATCCAAAGGACTGTATCATCGACAGGGCAGCACAGTGATGACATCAGCAGCACGCGCGCACACACGCACACCAGCGTTCTCTTTGCAGTGGCATTACGTGCACTGGCCAGAAAATGCCACAGACTGTATGCGCACGTGCATAATGGAGGAGGGGCCAACACAGTGCAGCTGGTCTACAAGAAGACTGATCGAAGATTAGAATGGCAAAGGAGGGCGAGTGGTGAACTTACGTTGAGTTACATCGAGTCTACAGCACAGAAACAGGCCATTCAGCTCAACTGGTCCATGCCGTGTTTATGCCCCACACGAGCCCCCTCCGCCCCCCCGGCCCCCCTTCATCTGAAATAAAAACAGAAAATGCTGGAAATGATCAGCAGCATCTGTGGAGAGAGCAACAGAGTTAACGTTTCAGGTCGATGACCTTTCATCAAACCCTTCTATTCCTTTCTCCCTCATGTGCTTATCGAGCTTCCCCTTAAATGCATCTATGCTATTCGCCTCAACCACTCCCTGTGTTATCGAGTTCCACATTCTAACCACTCTCTGAGTAAAGAAGTTTCTCCTGAATTCCGTGTTGGATTTATTACTGACTATCTTATATTTCGAAGTCCCGTCTTCACACTGAGGACACCCTCCATCGTGTTGTGTGGCACTACCACCGTGCTAAATGGGATAGATTCAGAACAGATCTAGCAGCTCAAAACTGGGCATCTATGAGGCGCTGTGGGCCATCAGCAGCAGAATTGTATCCCACCACAATCTGTAACCTCATAGCCCGGCATATCCCTCACTCTACCATTACCAGCAAGCCTGGGGACCAATCCTGGTTCAATAAGGAGTGCAGAAGAGCATGCCAGGAGCAGCACCAGGCTTCCCTAAAAATGAGGTGCCAACCCGGGGAAGCTGCAACACATGACTACATGCATGTTAAAAAGCGGAAGCAGCATGCTATAGACAGGGCTATGCGATTCCACAATCAACGGATCAGATCAAAGCTCTGCAGTCCTGCCACATCCAGTCGTAAATGGTGGTGGACCATTAAACAACTAACTGGAGGAGGAGGCTCCATGAACATCCCCATCCTCAATGATGGTGGAGCCCAGCACGTGAGTGCAAAAGACAAGGCTGAAGCGTTTGCAACCATCTTCAGCCAGAAGGGCCGAGTGGATCAACCATATCAGCCTCCTCCTGAGGTCTCACCATCACAAGCAAGTCTTCAGCCAATTCGATTCACTCCACGTGATATCAAGAAATGGCTGAGCGCACTGGATACAGGAAAGGCTATGGGCCCCGACAACATCCCGGCTATCGTGCTGAAGTCTTGTGCTCCAGAACTAGCCGCGCCTCTAGCCAAGTTGTTCCAGTACAGCTACAACACTGGCATCTATCCGACAATGTGGAAAACTGCCCGGGTATGTCCTGTCCACAAAAAGCAGGACAGATCCAATGCGGCCAATTACCGCCCCATCAGTCTACTCTCAATCATCAGCAAAGTGATGGAAGGTGTCATCGACGGTGCTATCAAGCAGCACATACTCTCCAATAACCTGCTCACTGATGCCCAGTTTGGGTTCCGCCAAGACCACGCGGCTCCCGACCTCATTACAGCCTTGGTCCAAACATGGAAAAAGGAGCTGAATTCCAGAGGTGAGGTGAGAGTGACTGCCCTTGACATCAAGGCAGCATTTAACCGAGTGTGGCATCATGGAGCCCCAGTAAAACTGAAGTCAATGGTAATCGGGGGGGAAAACTCTCCACTGGCTGGAGTCATACCTAGCACAAAGGAAGATGGTTGTGGTGGTTGAAGGTGAATCATCACAGCCCCAGGAGTTCCTCAGGGCAGTGTCCTAGGCCCAACCATCTTCAGCTGCTTCATCAATGACCTTCCCTCCAACATAAGGTCCAACAGTGTTTTGTGCCATTCACAACTCCTCACATAATGAAGCGGTCCATGCCCACATGCAACAAGACCTGGATGACGTTCAGGCTTGGGCTGATAAGTGGCGGGTAACATTCGCGCCTCACAAGTGACCGGCAATGACTATCTTCAACAAGCGAGCATCTAACTACCGCCCTTTGACATTCAACGGCATTACCATCGCTGAATCCCCCACAATCAACATCCTGGGGGGGTCGCCATTGACCAGAAACTTAACTGGACCAGCCACATCAATACTATGGCAACAAGAGCAGGTCAGAGGCGAGATATTCTGCGGCAAGTGTCTTAACTCCTGACTCCCCAAAGCCTTTCCACCATCTACAAGGCACAAGTAAGGAGTGTGATGGAATACTCGCCACTTGCCTGGACAAGTGCAGCTCCAACAACACTCAAGAAGCTCAACACCATCCAGGACAAAGCAGCCAACTTGATTGGCACCCCATCCACCACCTTAAACATTCACTCCCTCCACCACCGGCGTACCGTGGCTGCAGTGTGTACCATCTACAAGATGCACTGCAGCAACTCGCCAAGGCTTCTTTGGCAGCACCTCCCAAACTCGTGACCTCTACCACCTAGAAGGACAAGGGCAGCAGGCGCATGGGAACACCACCACCTCCAAGTTCCCCTCCAAGTCACACACCATCCTGACTTGGAGGTATATCGCCGATCCTTCATCGTCGCTGGGTCAAAATCCTGGAACTCCCTCCCTAACAGCACGGTGGGGTTACCATCCCCACATGGACTGCAGCGGTTCAAGAAGACGGCTCACCACCACCTTCTCAAGGGCAATTAGGGATGGGCAATAAATGCTGGCCTTGCCAGGGACGCCCAAATCCCATAAACGAATAAAATTTATGGCCTCTAGTTACGGTTACCCCCACAAGTGGAAACGTTTTCTCCATGTCTACCCTGTCAAACCCTTTCATAATAAAGTTAGTTCACTCTCCTGAGACCTGGACTGAACCATGTAGTGAAAGGAGTTTTTAAAGGAGTGCCATTGTGTATTAACGATTAATTTTAATACTATCTGTCAGAATTCTTTCATGCCTTGAGTCATCCCTTCAGCAACATTATCTAGAATTCAATGGCCAGTATATAATAATCAGTGTCAAATTACCTCGTTTTATAAACTCGTGCCGATCAATAACTGCTTCAGTGTGAAATCACTTCGCAGGGTAATACAGGACAGCAGATCTGCTCCCAACGTTAAGCCGCAAAATCATCCATAATGTGAACTGCATATTTAATACAAAAAAAACACATAGGCTGGAGTCATTGCAATGCAGTCATCTGATCCTGGGATTCAGCTTCACTGTCACCTTTTATGATACCTAAACCCCTCGATTAGATTCCAGCCTGTAACTCACTCCCAGGTATCCATTATTCTAAATATAAACTATCTGAACCCCTTCATTAGATTCCAGCCTGTAACTCACTCCCAGGTATCCATTATTCTAAATATAAACTATCTGAACCCCTCGATTAGATTCCAGCCTGTAACATAGAAACATAGAAAATAGGTACAGGAGTAGACCATTCGGTCCTTCGAGCCTGCACCGCCATTCAATGCGTTCATGGCTGAACATGCTACCTCAGTACCCCATTCCTGCTTTCTCGCCATACCCCTTGATCCCCCTAGTTGTGAGTGTTATATCTAACTCCCTTTTGAATATATTTAGCGAACTGGCCTCAACAACCTTCTGTGGAAGAGAATTCCATAGACTCACCACTCTCTGGGTGAAGAAGTTCCTCCTCAGCTCAGTCTTAAATGGCTTCCCCTTAATCCTTAGACTGTGACCCCTGGTTCTAGTTTTCCCTAACATTGGGAACATTCTGCCCGCATCTAATTTGTCTAAACCAGTCAGGATTTTAAATGTCTCTATAAGATCCCCCCTCATTCTTCTGAACTCCAGAGGATACAAGTTCAGTTGACCCAATCTTTCTTGATATGTCAGTCCGGCCATCCCAGGAATCAATCTAGTGAACCTTCGCTGCACTCCCTCAATAGCAAGAATGTCCTTCCTTAAGTTAGGAGACCAAAACTGCGCACAATACTCCAGGTGTGGCCTCACCAAGGCCCTGTACAACTGCAGCATCACCTCCCTACTCCTGTACTCAAATCCCCTTACTATGAAGGCCATCATTCTGTTTGCTTTCTTGACTGCCTGCTGCACTTGCATTCCCACCTTCAGTGACTGATGTACCATGACGCCCAGGTCTCGTTGCACCTCCCCTTTCCCTAATCTGCCACCATTCAGGTAATAGTCCGCCTCTCTATTTTTACCACCAAAGTGGATAACCTCACATTTATCCACATTGTACTTCATCTGCCATACATTTGCCCATTCACCCAATCTGTCCAAGTCACTCTGTAGCCTCCTAGCATCCTCCTCATTGTTCACACTGCCTCCCAATTTAGTGTCATCCGCAAATTTGGAGATATTACATTTAATCCCTTCGTCCAAATCATTAATATATAATGTAAACAGCTGGGGTCCCAGCACCGAACCCTGCGGTACCCCGCTGGTCACTGCCTGCCATTCTGAAAAGTACCCATTTACTCCTACTCTTTGTTTCCTGTGTGCCAACCAGTTCTCAATCCACGTCAACACATTACCCCCAATCCCATGTGCTTTAACTTTGCTCACCAATCTCTTGTGTGGGACCTTGTCGAAGGCCTTCTGAAAGTCCAAATACACCACATCTACTGGTTCCCCCCTGTCCACCCTATTGGAAACATCCTCAAAAAATTCCAGAAGATTTGTCAAGCATGATTTCCCTTTCACAAATCCATGCTGACTTGGACCTATCATGTCGCCACTTTCCAAATGGTCTGTTATGACATCTTTAATAATTGCTTCCATCATTTTACCCACGACCGATGTCAGGCTGACCGGTCTATAATTCCCTGCTTTCTCCCTCCCTCCTTTTTTAAAAAGAGGGGTTACATTGGCCACCCTCCACTCCATCGGAACTGATCCAGAGTCTAAGGAATGTTGGAAAATGATCGTCAATGCATCCACTATTTCCAAGGCCACCTCCTTAAGTACTCTGGGATGCAGACCATCAGGCCCCGGGGATTTTTCAGCCTTCAGTCCCATCAATTTCCCCAATACCTTTTCCTGACTAATAAGGATTTCCCTTAGCTCCTCCCTCTTACCAGATCCTCTGACCCCTTTTATTTCCGGCAGGTTGTGTGTGTCCTCCACAGTAAACACCGAACCAAAGTACTTGTTCAATTGATCTGCCATTTCCTTGTTCCCCATTACGACTTCCCCTGTTTCCGACTGCAGGGGACCTACGTTTGTTTTTACTAACCTCTTTCTTTTTACATATTTATAGAAGCTTTTGCAGTCCATTTTAATGTTCTCTGCAAGCTTCCTTTCATATTTTATTTTCCCTGCCCTAATCAAACCCTTCGTCCTCCTTTGCTGAGTTTTGAAGTTCTCCCAGTCCCCGGGTTTGCTGCTACTTCTGGCCAATTTGTATGCAACTTCCTTGGTTTTAATACTATCCCTGATTTCCCTTGTTAGCCATGGTTGAGCCACCTTCCCTTTTTTATTTTTACGCCAGACCGGGATGTACAATTGTTGTAGTTCATCCATGCGATCTCTAAATGTCTGCCATTGCCCTTCCACTGATAGCCCCTTAAATATCGCTTGCCAATTTAACCTCGCCAATTCACGCCTCATACCATCAAAGTTGCCCTTATTTAAGTTCTGGACCATGGTCTCTGACTTAACTGTTTCCTTCTCCATCCTAATGTAGAACTCCACCATACTATGGTCACTCTTCCCCAGGGGGCCTCGTACCACAAGATTGCTGATTAGTCCTTCCTCATTACACAACACCCAGTCCAGGATGGCCTCCCCTCGAGTTGGTTCCTCAACATATTGGTTTAGGAAACCATCCCTTAAACACTCCAGTAACTCATTCCCAGGTATCCATTATTCTATATATAAACCACCTGAACCCCTTCATTAGATTCCAGCCTGTAACTCACTCCCAGGTATCCATTATTCTAAATATAAACTATCTGAACCCCTCGATTAGATTCCAGCCTGTAACTCACTCCCAGGTATCCATTATTCTATATATAAACCACCTGAACCCCTCGATTAGATTCCAGCCTGTAACTCACTCCCAGGTATCCATTATTCTAAATATAAACTATCTGAACCCCTTCATTAGATTCCAGCCTGTAACATACTCCTGGGTATCCATTATTCTATATATAAACCACCTGAACCCCTTCATTAGATTCCAGCTTGTAACATACTCCTGGGTATCCATTATTCTATATATAAACCACCTGAACCCCTCGATTATCTGTTGCTTGATGTGCATCATTACCTGAAAGTTTGATTTTGCAATAAAGCACAGGATATCACGTACTAATTTATGACACGTGTAACTCGTCAAAAAGTGTCTAACACCAAGAAATTGTAACGCTACGATTCCCTCACACATCCAATGTGACACTGCCTCAGCTTATTCTCCGGTGTCACAGTCCTTATCGCACCGCCTTCTTCTGTCAGAGAAACCAAACAGAAATAGAAACCCTTGCAGCAAAGCTCCGTCGCGCTGAGGGCAGAAGTCGCTCGCAGGACTTAGATTCAAAATGACACATCCGTCATTTTGCTCCACAATGCAGATCCTGTAAAATCTCTTGAAAGCAGCGTTGGCAATGGCAGCATTAAGAGTCTCAGCCTCAAACTAGCCAATGCCCCTTTATAGTTTTGTTATTCAGGTACTTTTGTATTCAAGAAAAAAAGTTCCCCTTCCTCTCTTGTCCTCTCCACCCTCGAAGGTACTAGCTTGGGCTGGGACACGGTTCCATGGGTGCTAGGTATCCTGCAGTGCCTCACCCACATGCCCATTGAACAATAACTAGAACAAAATGCTTTAACGTAGATAAAACGTACCAAGGCTCTTCACAGAAGCATAATCAGACAAAATTGGACGCGTAACAAAAAAATAAGATTTGAAGGTGACCAAAAGCTTGAAGGAGTGTCTTAAAGGAGGTGGAGAGAGTTTAGGGAGGGAATTCCGGAGCATGGGGCCAAGTGCCTGAGGGCACGGTCACCAATGGTAGGGCGAAGGGATGTGGGGGATGCAGAGGAGCCCAGAGTTGGAGGAATGGAGAGTTCCTGGAGGGTTGTAGGGCTGGAGGAGGTTACAGAGATGGGATGGAGCGAGGCCAGGAAGTGATTTAAATGCATTGGGGGACCAGGAGCCAATGTAGGTCAGCAAGGACAGGGGTGATCGGGTGTGAGTTAGGATACAGGCAGCAGAGTTTTGGATGAGTTGAAGTTTACAGAGGGTGGAGAATTGGAGGTCTTCCAGGAGAGGAATGGAATAGTCCAATCTAGACACTTCCTCTCATATGTGGCCTAAGTAGTGGATGTTGTCAGGGGCGAGGGGCAACACAATCGAGTCGATTCCTGTTCTTGCCTAAAATCGACTCACCACTTTCCAGCAGGGGTCATTGGATAGTGTTATGGGAAGGTACTCTGCCAGTAGCCCAAAGGCTCATTGGGCATCTTTTCTGTTCTCAGGATGTTGGCCACGCTGGCAAGGCAGCACTTATTGGCGATCCCTACTTTCCCTGAGAAAGTGGCGGTGGGCCGTCTTCTTGAACCGCTGGAGTCCGTGTGGTTGAAGGTGCTCCCGCGGTAGTCTTGGTAGGGAATGCCAAGATTTGGCCTTAGTGACGACGAAGGAATGGTGATACATGTCCAAGTCAAGATGGTTTGTGACGTCGGGGAGAACTTAATGGCGATGGTCTTCCCAAGATATTGCTGCTCTTGTTCTTCTCGGTTGTGGGGTTGCCAGGGCCTGCTGTAGTAAGCTTGGCGAGTTGCTGCAGTGCACCCTGTAGGTCAGAGTCATGGTGCGCTGGTGGTGGGAGGGGGTGGATATTGAGTCCTGTGGTAGTTGTGTTATCCCTGGCTGTGATCAGCTGAATGAACACTGGCTAATTTGATCTGCATGGCTCAGGATTGCCAACCATGCAGGATCGCCCTGGCGTCTCCAGGAATTGAAGATTAACCTCCTGGACACCGCTGCGAGCAAAATCCAGGGAAAGAAACCTTAGGGGCATCGAAAAGAAATTGCGTGGTTTTTTTTGTTGTTAATTTTCTTTGAGCACTTCTGTTTGTTATTCATAAAAATATTGGAGATGGCAGAAAAAGGACCGAAGTCAAGAATCATCCAATCGGGTAAGGAAGAGTCTGTTTGCTTTCCAATTGGCTCGGGAAGACGTTGCGCCATGAGGATGGACCAATGGTGGGGGCGGGGCAGTTGAAGGCAGGAGGTCATGTGATGAAACCTCCAGGAATACGTCCAACCAGAGTTGTCAACTCTAGTGCTACATCGGGCAGTGTATTAAAGTATTATCCTGTTGGGGGGTGGGGGGAATGCAACTGGCTGGTTTGTATTTTTGTTGTTATGGTTGATATCCAGCTGGGGTTTCATTGGCACTCTATAGCATGTTTCAGAGATTAAATTTGACACTGTGAGCGATTCAGCTCCTGGGGCCCAGCAACGCTAAGATTAAATGATAATGGGCCATATTTTGCGACCCCCCCCCCCCCCCCCCCCAACTTTAAAAAAAATAGAAAAATAAAATGTTATCACTCATTTATAAATTAAAAACACTCTTCAAAAAGGTAAGTTTATTTTTAGCCCAGTAAAAACATTGGCCCGTATTTTCCGATCGCAGGCCTCCCGCGGGCAGAGGCCTGCGATCTGGAAAACTCTGCGCCCTTACCTGAGGGCTCCCGGGACGCATACGCTTCCGACTCCTGGTCCTCTCCAAATGCCAAGTGCGCAGGGCCCACGTATCCCAGGGGCGCATGTAGTTCGCAGCGTCTCTGGGATCACGTGGGCCATGGGGAGCCAATCACAGAAGGGAATCTCCCTTCATACATTTGACAGGAAGACCTGTCAAATATATGAATGGCGATCAAGGAAAAACCATTGTAAAACTTTAAATAAGTTTTTTTTTAAAATCACATTTTTAAATGACTTGAAATTACAATAAATTTTTTAACAAAGCAAAACAATTGAATTTTTTGAAAAAAATAAGGTTTTTTACGGGGCTAAAAATAAACTTTTTTAAAAAAGTATTTTTAAATGATAAATCAGTGAAAATTAAAAAGAAAAAAACTTTTTTTCAACTCTTATCCTGGCTTTTAACAGGCGTAAGAATTGTAAGGGTTTTCTGCGGGCGGAGGGTCTCCAAAAAACGGAACTATCCGCCCGCAGAGGCCCTTCTCCAGGGCAGTCGGAGGATCTGTCAAGAGCTTTCTTGACCGATCGGAAATGCCGGTTTCCAGCGCATGCGCAGTGCATGCCTGAAACCGGCATTTCCGATGTCCCTACGGGTGGGTACACAGCGTGTGCACACCCGTAGAGATCGGAATATCTGGGCCATTAAATTTTTTTTCCCCCCAAAATTAAATTTTTGTTTCAAATATTTAATTAGATGGCATTTTAATTAATTTTAAATATGTAATGTTTTTTAAAAATGTATTTCATGTGTTGGTGTATTTTTTAAGTAATTCCCATTCATAATTATGACAGTTCCGTACGTACAGAACTGTCAAAAGTATGAATGGGGATTCCCTTCTTTTATTGGTTGGGCCGGCCCACGTGATCCCAGGAGCGCCTACGAACCGCTCGCACCCCTGGGATACGTGGGGCTCTTCCCGCGCGGACCCGGAGAGGCCCAGGATCGCCAGGTACTTTCGTAGACATTTTGCAGGTCGGAGGCATCCGTCCGCCCGCCCGCGGGAAGCCTCCGATCGCAAATGTTGGCCCAATGTTTTTCGCAGATTGGTATTGCTCCAAGTGACATATTTGACAATTATAAATAACGTCTTTTAAAAAAAAAATCAGCGGGAAGAAAGTTAAGTAGGGAGAAAGTTCCTTTGTAACAAAGGGTGGTTGAAAGAATTTGAACCTTTTATTTTGGGCCTTCGTTCCTCATTTTTTTCCAGTTCTAATGTTCCTGCATTTCTTGCTTCAGGACCTGGAGGTTGGAGTTGAGATTCTGACGCCTGAGAAGTATTATTTTGGTGGAGGGGGTTGGGAGGTCTAAGAAGCCTTCTGAATCAGAAAGCTGTGGGTTGTAAATCTAAAGTGACATTCCAGTGCAGTACTGAGGCAGCACCTTTTGGATAAGATGTTAAGTTGAGGCCCTGTCTGCCTGTTCAGCAGGATGAAAAAAATCCTGAGGCAATATTTGAAGATGAGCTGCGAGTTCACCCGGTGTTTATACCAGCATTCAAATAAGAGCAAGGAGGTTCTCCCCGGTGCCATGGGCCAATATTCATCCCTCAAACAGCATCACCAAAACACATTATCCGCTCATGATCTCATTGCTGTTTGTGGGACCTTGCTGTGCACAAATTGGCTGCTGCGTTTCTTACATTATAACAGTGACTACACTTCAAAATTACTTCATTGGTTGTAAAGTGCTTTGGGACGTCCCGAGGCCGTGAAAAGCGCTGTAGAAATGCAAGTTGTTCTTTCTTTAACATTCCTCCCTCAAACAACACCACCCAAAACCGAGTAACTGGTTGACCATCTAACTGGTGTTTGCGCAAGTTGGTGATAATTACTGTCCACGGTGAAAAAGAATAACTTGGTTTCAAGCTCTTTGCTCGTGAGCATGTGATTTTTTTTCGTGCTGTGAGTGAACAAAGCTGATGCTTTTGTCACAAGGAAGCTTTCAAGCAACCATTGCCAAAAGGCGAGCGTCAAGTTTAGACACTTTTTATTGTGAATTCTTAGCTGAGGGCTACCGTCTCTCCAGCGTCTATGAAGGATATTCCGATCCCGTACCTCTGGTTTGCAAGCTCTCATACGTTTGGGTTCTAGATAGTGCGAGGAGACAAGAGAATGCTCTATAGCCTGGGCTATCACACTGGGAGCGAAAGTCTCTGATTAAAACTATAATGATGTGGAGATGCCGGTGTTGGACTGGGGTGGACAAATGTGAGAAGTCGCACAACACCAGGTTATAGTCCAACAGTTTTATTTGAAGTCACCTGACGAAGGAGCAGCGCTCCGAAAGCTTGTGATTTCAAATAAAGCTGTTGGACTATAACCTGGTGTTGTGCGACTTCTCACATAAAACTATAATGGTCTATATAGTTTTGCCGGACAGCTTTCACTTTTGCTACGGATGCCTCCATAGTTGCGGCAGGAAGCATTTTGCATTTGGGTAAATGGGCTGTGATGAGGAAAAGTTAGAGAGAGAAGGACAGGGAGAAATGAAAGGGTGATAAAGGAGAGAAGAATAATAACTGACCATTATTTGGGTGCTTTCTCCAGCCCATGTGATGGGTATAATTTGCTCGTATTTTTCCTTAAGCTAAAAGTACATCGATATATTTATGAAATCACTGTGCCGTTTGTCACATGATACTTACAGAGGTATGCCATTGGCGCATTGATATGTTGGAAATAGCCCACTCTTTAGTGATCAGAATGATGTTGCAACACTCTGTGACGTTTGGCTGGGTCACGGAGTGCTGAGGGCCTTGTAGATATGATGGTTTTTGCAGGGTTTTGATTTGTCCTTTGTGGAGCATGGGGGGGTGGTGGGGTTGGTTTACTAGTTTATTCTCTCCCCTTGACCCTTTTCGGAGGTGGTCTGTGTAAGAGGTGCCGAGGTTGTGTGCGCTTCCAGGAGTGTGTATCAGATTGCCTGGGATTACTGGTGGAGTCCATACAATCACCCTTTCTGACTGGGATTTGTCCTGAGGATGTTTGATTCACATGCTTGGTGTGGGGGCTAGAGTTGTGTGGGCAAGTTCTAGCATCAAGTGTTTGTCCAGGTTTCAGAGAACACCTGAGGATCTCCTGGATAAAGAGGAGTGATCTGATTCTCTGCAGGCCTCAGCCATGTGACTCATGACTGGAAATCTTACCACCTACGGTGTCTCTGCAGCAGATTCATAGAATCATAGAAATTTAACAGCACAGAAGGAGGCCATTCGGCCCATCTTGTCCGTGCTGGCCGACAATGAGCTATCCAGCCTAATCCCACTTTCCAGCACTTGGTCCGTAACCTTGTAGGTTACAGCACTTCAAGTGCATATCCAAGTACTTTTTAAATGCAATGAGGGTTTCTGCCTCTACCACCCTTTCAGGCTGAGAGTTCCAGACCCCCCACCACCCTCTGAGTGATTGCTTAGGGATAGGGGGCCGGACTCACACTCTGATTTCTCTCCTTCTCTGTGGAGAAGCAAAACCTCCACCTCCACACCTTCCCCAGACCTGTAATTAGACACGAGTCATGGGGCATTGATTTGGATAGAGAAGAGCAGGACCCAATGGAACCTACCTTTGAGGGAACAAACTCCCAAGTCTGTGATCTCGATTGGACAGTTAAAAACCTTCGGGACATTTTTGAATGAACGGCCTGGTCCAGCATAATCCTTTATGGGCAAAGCAATTATGTGTTTATCAGGATTCAAGTGTATGTATAGATTACTGGCCAAACATTGCTGAGCTCACCCGTAGTTTGTTGCCGCGCTTGTAAAGCTTTAATCATGACCTTGCAAACAGCATCATAAACATACACACAGGAGCTGCTGAAGTGAGCATTAAAATCTTCCCTTTCTTAAATTTCAAATAAAAGATGGAGCCTATTTTCCAATAGTGCATAAGCCAGCTGTAAGTATAAATTGCCAGCTTCCTTCAGGCAGCCGAAACTGTCAGCCTCCGTTATCAATACCATGTTGTTTTATGGCCATCTTGTTAGTCCTTGGCTAAGGACCGTGCTGAATAATGGATGAGCATCAAACTTTTCCGCAAGGTGTGTGGCAATGCGAAGCAGTATCTTGCACTCTCTCGCGAGTGTCGGTTTGTATTTTTCACTCTCTCTGTGCGATGTACCTTGTACTTTGCACTCTCTGTGCGATATACCTTGTATTTTGCACTCTCTGTGCGATGTACCTTGTATTTTGCACTCTCTGTGCGATATACCTTGTATTTTGCACTCTCTGTGCGATGTACCTTGTATTTTGCACTCTCTGTGCGATGTACCTTGTATTTTGCACTCTCTGTGCGATGTACCTTATATTTTGCTGTGTTGTTTTGTGTTCTCTGAGTTTTGCCTTGTGGCCGTGTCTCTTTCTCTGTTTACCAAATGCTGTCGGGCAGTTTCCCATCTGTAGCTGTCACCATTGTGTTATTGTCTATTGGTTTATAAGCATTATGACAAACATAAGATATTAAGAGATCTCATCTCCTCGCGCAGTAATGAGTGGACTGAAAAAAGTGATGTGTAATACATTATGACAAAAATGAAGTCTGGTCTTTGCTTGGGCAACAATTCCTTTAGTTCAGTTACAAGACTCAAGGTGGGTGTAGATGTTAACTATTGGGGTGCGGGGGGCGGTGCTAATCAGTGGAGCATGCCAGCCGCCTGACAGGGCCGGTGGGAAGCCTGCACCATTTTGAGGGATCGGCCTCATTGCCATACGGCCGCCATATTGGCCAGGACACTGGGGAGAACTCCCTGCTTTTCTTCAAATAGTCCCGAAGGCTGTGTTGCCTGCCAGGGTTAAGGACATCTCCTCTGGGCTGAAGAGGAACTTGGAGGGGGAGGATCCAGTTGTCATGGTCCACGTAGGCACCAATGACATAGGTAGGACAAAGAAAGAGGTTCTGCTGAGAGAGTATGAGCAGCTAGGGGCTAAATTAAAAAGCAGAACCACAAAGGTAGTAATCTCTGGATTGCTACCTGAGCCACGAGCGAATTTGCATAGGGTCAATAAGATCAGAGAAATGAACGAGTGGCTCAAAGACTGGTGTGGGAGAAATGGGTTTCGATTTGTGGGGCACTGGCACCAGTACTGGGATAAGAGGGAGCTGTTCCGTTTGGACAGGCTTCACTTGAACCATGCTGGGGCTAGAGTCCTGGCGAATCGAATAACTAGGGCAGTAGAAAGGGCTTTAAACTAAATAGTGGGGGGGAGGATCCAGATGAGTGGGAATTTAAAAAGTCAATGAGAAAGCAATAGAGCAGGATAGAGATGGGGGAAATAATAACCAGAGTGTGACAGGAAGGGACAGAATGTTTAAAAATAAGAGTGCAACAGAAAATGGGGCCAAAACAAGGAGAAATGGTAAAAAGACAAAGTTAAAAGCTCTATATCTGAATGCACGCAGCATTCGTAACAAGATAGATGAGTTGACAGCACAGATAGATACAAATGGGTACGATCTGATCACCATTACAGAGACGTGATTGCAAGGTGATCAGGGCTGGGAACTGAATATTCCAGGGTATTTGACAATTTGGAAGGATAGACAGAAAGGAAAGGGAGGTGGGGTGGTTTTGTTGGTAAAAGATGGGATCAGTACAGTGGTGAGAAGAGATATTTGGCTCAGAAGATCAAGATGTAGAATCGTTTTGGGTGGAGATAAAAAACTAATAAAGGGAAAAAGTCTCTGGTGGGCGTAGTCTACAGGCCCCCGAACAGTAGCAATACTGTTGGACAGAGTATAAATCAACAAATAATGGAGTCCTGTAAAAAAGGTACGGTAATAATCATGGGTGATTTTAATCTCCATATTGATTGGACAAATCAAATTGGCCATGGTAGCCTTGAGGAGGAGTTCATAGAGTGCATCCGGGATGGTTTCCTAGAACAGTATGTAATGGAATCAACCAGGGAGCAGGCTATCTTAGATCTGGTACTATGTAATGAGACAGAATTAATAAATGATCTCATAGTAAAGGATCCTCTAGGAAAGAGTGATCACAGCATGGTTGAATTTCAAATTCAGTTGGAGGGTGAGAAAGTTGTATCTCAAACCAATGTCCTGATCTTAAACAAAGGCAATTACAGTGGCATGAGGGCAGAACTGGCTAAAGTGGACTGGAGAAATAAATTAAAGGGTAAGACAGTTGAAATGCAGTGGCGGACATTAAAGGAGATATTTCATAACTCTCAACAAAAATATATTCCAGTGAGAAAGAAAGATTTTAAGAGAAGGGAGCACCATCCGTGGCTAACTAAGGAAGTAAAGGATGGTATCAAATTGAAAACGAAGGCATACAATGTTGCCAAGATTGGTGGGAGACCAGAGGATTGGGAAATTTTTAAAAACCAGCAAAGGATGACGAAAAATTAATAGAGAGAGAAGATGAATTATTAGAGTAAACTGGCAAGAAATATTAAAACAAACAGTAAGAGCTTCTACAGGTATATAAAAAGGAAGAGAGTAGCTAAAGTAAACGTTGGTCCCTTAGAGGATGAGACTGGGAAATTAATAATGGGGAACGGGGAAATGGCAGAGACTCTGAACAAATATTTTGTATCTGTCTTCATGGTAGAAGACACTAACAACATCCTAATAATGGACAATCAAGGGGCCACAGGGAGGGGGCAACTAAAGACAATCACTGTCACTAAGGAAATAGTATTTGGTAAAATAATGGGACTAAAAGACGACAAGTCCCCTGGACCAGATGGCCTGCATCCCAGGGTCTTGAAAGAAGTGGCTGCAGAGATAGTGGATGCATTGGTTGCAATATAGTAAAATTCCCTGGACTCTGGAGAGGTCCCAGCGGATTGGAAAACCGCAAATGTAACACCCCTATTTAAGAAAGGAGGGAGACAGAAAGCAGGAAACTATAGATCAGTTAGCCTAACGTCTGTCGTTGGGAAAATGCTGAAGTCCTTCATTAAGGAAGCAGTAGCAGGGCATTTGGAAAATCATAATGCAGTCAAGCAGAGTCAGCATGGTTTTATGAAAGGGAAATCATGTTTAACAAACTTGCTGGAGTTCTTTGAGGAGGTAATGAGCAGGGTGGACAAAGGGTGAACCAGTGGATGTGGTGTATTTGGATTTCCAGAAGGCATTCGATAAGGTGCCACATAAAAGGTTACTGCATAAGATAAGAGCTCACGGAATTGGGAGTAATATATTAGCATGGATAGAGAATTGGCTAACTAACAGAAAGCAGAGAGTCGGGATAAATGGGTCATTTTCCGGTTGGCAAACGGTAACTAGTGGGGTGCCACAGGGATCGGTGCTGGGGCCTCAACTATTTACAATCTACATTAATGACTTGGATGAAGGGACCGAGTGTAATGTAGCCAAGTTTGCGGATGATACAAAGAAGGGTGGGAAAGCAAGTTGTGCAGAGGACTCAAAGAACCTGCAAAGGGATATAGACAGGCTAAGTGAGTGGGCAAACATTTGGCAGATGGAGTATAATGTGGGAAAGTGCGAGGTTATCCACTTTGGCAGGAAAAATAAAAAAGCAAATTATTACTTAAATAGAGAGAGATTACAAAATGCTAAAGCGGCAATAGAGGCTCGAGCGGTTGCTTGTCTGCTTGTTCAGTTGGGGAAAGGTGTATAGTATGAGGAGGCATCTCATTAGAGTGGAAAAGAGAATTAAAAATGAAAGCAAAATACTGCGGATGCTGAAAATCCAAACCGAAAATGCTAGATACACTCAGCAGGTTTGCAATTGAGAAGGAAGAAGTCCTTGGGCAATTTGCAAATCACGTCTACCTGTACATTGGCTTTTAATCATGGTTTATAGACTTATAACCAACGTGGATGAAGTTAAAATACCCAGATGGGCAGTGCAGTGAAGTGCTCTTCAGAGCCATTTTTCTTCCTGCCATCTAAATTTTTGAGTTCATGAAAGTGAGGCATGTTACTGCTGGAACAATGGAACATTTACTGTTTTGGGTACCCACTGTCAGCAGCAAGCACTCGAGGTCAGTTATAATTGGATGCAAAGCAAATCAGAGCTCCCTCAACCATGGACTTTTTCCCCAACCTCAGCAGAGTAGCCAGTGTAATGTGCTCCATTTCCCAAGTCACTAATTAGAATGGAAAAATTACCTTCTGCGGGGTTTGATATAGCAAGAATGGCAACCATCATTTATATAGCACCTTTAATGTAAAAAATAGGCCTCTGTGTTAAGGCCGGCATTTATTGCCCATCCCTAATTGTGCTGAGATAGGTGGTGATGGGCCTTCTTCTTTGTAGTGGTTTGATACAACTGATTGCCTTGCTAGGCCACCTCAAAGGGCAATTAAGAGTCAACCATGTACAGGCCCAGACCGGGTAAGGACGGCAAGCTTCCTTCCCTGAAGGACATTAGTGAACCAGTTGGGTTTTACGACAATCCAAGACTTTTACTTTTTTTTTAATTTCCAGATTTTTTAAAAACGGAATTCAAATTCTCCGACTGCCATGGTGGGATTTGAACTCATGTTCTCTGGATTATTGGTCCAGTAATTTAACCACTGCACTACTGTACCCATGACAAAGGAATGGTTGCTGACTTGTAGGAGAGTTGACTGAAAATTTGGTCAAAACAATAGGTTTGACAAAGTTTTTGAAGTTGGAGAGAGAAGTGGAAGGCGAAGGGGTTTAGGGGGAGAATTCCAGAGAGTAGGACTGAAGTGGCACATTTAAGATCATTCTTAGGGCATTTTTTCTTCAAGGCTATGGATGGAAATTGAAGATGAGGACTTCTAAATGCAATACGTTGGGAGTGAGGGAGCCAGTGTAAGTTAGCAACAACGGGCTTGATGGGCAAATGGGACTTAAATGTGGCTGAGTTCATAAAGGTGGAGGATGGGAGGCTGGCACGGAAGAAATTGGAGAAATCAAGCCTAAAGTCGACAAAATTATGGATAAGGTGTTTTCTGCAAATGTGCATTTCACTTGGGTGGATGATGCAGCTAATCTCCTTTCATGGGGGTTGGGGGGGTGTGGTTGGATGGGGGGGAGGAGAGCCTTTTCCTGCCTAATAACAACGACGCCATGTGGAGACGTTGTATCACATTTGCGAGCAGAGGTGGGTGATCTTGGGAATTTACGATGCAATGGCAAGATGAAGGGATGTATAAGAGGAAGTCTCCTCATTCAGGCCCATGAGCGGTCTGCTGTTAAAAAGCCATTTCATGTTCGTGCGAATTAAAGGAAACGTTACAAATGTGGCGGCGCTGTTGCACGTGATTTCCCATTCTGTGAAGGGTCTGGGTGGTGAAACTTCCTTTTCTCCAGGATTTGGCTTCTTCAGCGTTGATTGTACATGGGGACCCACTGTAGTTATAATCTACTAATTCATATTGTTGTTCAATGTGATGTATAGCAGACATTCTCAGATATGGTTAGAATGTGTAGCAATGGTAGGACCACCTTCTTTTAGCATCGATGCTTTCACTTAACTTCCAGGAGCAACAAGAGCACCCAACAAGCTACCGACTTATCCTTTCACACATGTTCCTTATGGGACACAGTATAGAATGAGCACTTTGATGATTAAGATTGGAAATGTGAAAAGCGTGCGTGAAAGGATAACTCGGTAACTTGTTGGGTGCTTTTGATGCTCCTGGAAGCTAAGTGAAAGCATCGATGCTAAAATAAGGTGGTCCTACCATTGCTGCACTGTCCCAGGCTTCACCCGAAGGGGCCTGTTATTTTAAATGCGCACCAAAATCTTTTGATTATAACACAATTCAATTGGCACACTTTTTAACTATATACAAGAATAGCACTGATACTAACTAGAAATATATTCATTAAATACGGACACATTGTCATACTCATGGGATCATGATGCATATCCCGCATGGGGGCTTGACTTGATAACTTGCAAGAGGTAAATTCGCAAGTGAGTTGGCGCCACAAGTGTGATATAAATGATATCCTGTTGGTATTAATAATAACTTCTGTTTATGCAAAATGTGAAGGATTTATTCTGGCGAGGAATTAGGTAAAGTTAATTAAGTAGATGGGTGAAAATAATTGATCTTAATGCAGTACTAAATCTCATTATAATTTTGTTGCACTGTATTTCAAAGAAGAGCGAGTGCTCATTATGGTATTGTCCTATGGGTTTAGAATTTTTATATTTTAATGTTCTCTTGCCTTATTGATAAGAACATGAGAAATAGGAGCAGGAGTAGGCCATACGGCCCCTCAAGTCTGCTCCACCATTCAATAAGATCATGGCTGATCATCGACCTCAACTCCACTTTCCCGCCCGATCTCCATATCCCTTGATTCCCCTAGAGTCCAAAAATCTATCTATTTCAGCCTTGAATATACTCAAAGACTCAGCATTCATAGCCCTCTGGGGCAGAGAATTCCAAAGATTCACAACCCTCCTGAGTGAAGAAATTCCTCCTCATCTCAGTCTTAAATGGCCTACCCCTTATCCTGAGACGATGCCCCCTAGTTCTAGACACTCCAGCCAGGGGAAACAACCTCTCAGCATCCACCCTGTCAATCCCCTTCAGAATCTTATATGTTTCAATGAGATCACCTCTCATTCTTCTAAACTCCAGAGAGTATAGGCTCATTCTACACAATCTCTCATCATAGGACAGCCCTCTCATCCCAGGAATCAATCTAGTGAACCTTTGTTGCACCGCCTCCAAGGCAAGTATATCCTTCCTTAGATAAGGAGACCAAAACTCTGCACACTACTCCAGGTGTGGTCTCACCAAGGCCCTGTACAATTGTAGCAAGACTTCCTTACACTTATACTCCAACCCCCTTGCAATAAAGGCCATAAATATTGATGTGTGGCATGAGTTTAGAATGTTTACAGTGCAAAGATTCCCTTGCCCTATTGATGTGTGGCGCAAGCTTAAAATGTTTTCCCTGCAAACATCTTCTTGCTCTGTTGATGTGTGATATGGGTTTAGATTCTTTTCTGAACATTCACTTGTTGCATTGAGGCCGAAGGTTTAGAATGTTTATACTTCGAACATTCTCTTGCTGCATTGACATGGTGAAGGTTTAGAATGTGTTGATATGTAGTGTGGGTTTACAATACGTTCTTGTTCTTAACAAGCTCTCTGATTGCGGGAGGGCACTCCAACGATGAACAGCGTTGATTTTCCTTCCAGTGGTTGTGAGAAAGCCACTGGTCTCCGCTCAGCAGTACCCCGCCCCAGGTAGAAACTAAGTGGCCCAGAGATTTGTGGATGCCAATCCATATCCCACTACCCATTCCAGCTGCACATTAGCACATCACACTGGCAGGAAGAGTGAGAAGAGGCAATGCAGACTAAATGGTACAATTTTAAAGGGGGTGCAGGAACAGAGAGATTGGGGGTGTTTGTGTCCAAATCTTTGAAGATAGCAGGATCAATTGAGAAGGCTGTTTTAAAAAAAAAAAAGCATCCTTGGCTTTATTAATAGAGGAATAGAGTACAAAAACAAGGCAGTGATGCTAAACCTTTATAAAACATTGGTTAGGCCTCAGCTGGAGTATTGTGTTCAATTCTGGGCACCACACTTTAGGAAGGATGTCAAGGCCTTAGAGAGGGTGAAGAAGAGATTTACTAGAATGGTACCAGGGATGAGGAACTTCGGTTACGTGGAGAGATTGGAGAAGCTGGGATTGTTCTCCTTAGAACAGAGAAGGTTAAGAGGAGATTTGATAGAGGCGATCAAAATCACAAATGGTTCTGATAGAGTAAATAAGGAGAAGCTGTTTCCAGTGGCAGAAGGGTCGGCAACCAGGGGACACAGATTTAAAGTGATTGGCAAAAGAACCAGAGGCGACATGAGGAAACATATTTTTACGCAGCGAGTTGTTGTGATCTGGAATGCACTGCCTGAAAGAGTGGTGGAAGCAGATTCAACAGAAACATTCAAAAGAGAATTGGATAAATACTTGAAGGGAAAATAAATTACGGGGCTACGGGGAAAGAGCAGGGGAGTGAGACTAATTGGCTAGCTCTTTCAAAGAGCTTGCACAGGTATGATGGGCCGAATGGCCTCCTTCTGTGCTGTATGATTCTATGATCAGTGTACTTGTGCCTCACACTGTACAGTTGGTTGACTATTACTATTTATCAGGGTTCTGTGGTAGTGCCGCAAAATTTTCTTTGCAAGTATTTAAGGATGAATGAGAGACCAAAGAATGTATATCAGTTTAGTTCTAGTGTAGACATGCTATGTTGCATGCATGACACTGTGCAATAGAGAAAGACTTGCATTTATATAGCGCCTTTCACGATCTCAGGACATCCCAAAACGCTTTACATGCAATTAAGTACTTTTTGAAAGAAAGCAAGACTTGCATTTATATAGCGCCTTTCACGACCACCGGACGTCTCAAAGCGCTTTACAGCCAATTTAGTCACTGTTGTAATGTAGGAAATGCAACAGCCAATTTGCGCACGGCAAGCTCCCACAAACAGCAGTGTGATAATGACCAGATAATAGGTCCACCTGAGATGGCAGTTTAATGTCTCATCCGAACAATGGCACCTTCGACAGTGCAACTCTGACTAGCCGATGCCGTAACAGAAGAGACATGGACGATGGGAGCTTCAATAACTAAAGAGTTGAACCTCAAATTCCAGTCCACTGTGGCGGATCGCCACCTAAACGGGCGCAATCCACTTTTCCGTCCGTGGACAATAAATCGGGCACCTTGCCTTTAAGGTGCATGCTGCCTTTAAGGCAGGGAAAAAAGGAGTGGGCGTGGCCCTCAGAGTTTGCAGAGAAATGTGAGCAGCCATTTTTACCAGAGATGTGATTAAAAGCCATGTGTTCCACTTATTGACTCGGCTTCAATTCGTGCTTCGCGGCAGCCATAACACCACGTTATTTACTTCTGTTTGAATTGTTTGTTTCAGTTGGAATAGGGATTGTAAACTTTTGGGGATTTCCTGTGGAAAATCTAAAAAAGAATGCGCAGTTTTTTTTTACAAAACAGTAATATTAAAGATTTATAGTGAGTTCCATGCCCAAAGAAGTAAATACAGCTTGGCTCAGTTGATGGTACTCCTGTCTCTGAGTCATAACTTAGTGGGTTCAATTCCCACTGCTGAACTTGAGCACATAATCTCGGCTGACACTTCAGTGCAGTACTGAGGGAAGTGCTACAGTGTTGGAGATGCCGTCTTTTAGATGAGATATTAAAGCAAGGCGCTGCCTTCCTGCTCAAGGGAATGCAAAAGATCCCATGGCACCATTCAAAGAAGGACAGAGGTGTTCTCCTGGTGTTCCTCCCTCAACCAACACTACAAAAAAAAACCCAGATTAATTGGTTATTTAACTCATTTTCAGCTTATGGGACGTTCCTCTGTGCAAACTGGCTGCTGCATTTACCTACATAAATGCACTTCAAAATAATTTATTCGTTGTGAAGTACTTTGAGATGTCCCTGTGAGATGCAGTATAAATACAAAGTGAACCCACATCACACCAGGTCCTCCTCCCATTGCATTTGAGTGGATTCTGTTTCTGTAAGGATCAACATCAGGTTTTGTGCGGAGCAGAATTTGGCATAGAAAGGAAGAAATGATTGTTTTTCTAATACCCAAATCTCTGCTCTCAGCATTGCTGTTTACAACCAGCTTTGGGAAAAGAAAGAGGACATTTCGGTGAAGATCATCTGGATGATTATCTCTGGTTGATCAGAACATCAAAACTGTATAAACTGGAAAATTTGACTGAAGGACCGATGGTGAGGCTGGGTTCTCTGTGTCTAATCTCGGCTATGATGGTGTTGTTTGTCAATGACCCCTGCCCTTTTGTCGCTGAGATCTGGTGTATAAAATTATGAGGGTCCTATATAGAATGGATAGGAAGGATCTATTTCCCTCAGCAGAGAGGTCAATAACCAGGGGGCATAGATTTAAAGTAATTGGTAGAAGGATTAGAGGGGAGTTGAGGAGAACTTTTTTCACCCAGAGGGTGGTGGGGGGCATCTGGAACTCACTGCCTGAAAGGGAGGTAGAGGCAGAAACCCTCATCGTGTTTAAAAAGTGCTTGGATGTGCACTTGAAGTGCCGTGGCCTGCAAGGCTACGGACCAAGAGCTGGAAAGTGGGATTAGACTGGATAGCTCTTTTTCGGCTGGCACAGACACGATGGGCTGAATGGCCTCCTTCTGTGCCATAAACATCTCTGATTCTATGATTGACAGACGATCACCCAATGCATCCTGAACCTTTCATGAGTGGACCTCATTGCCAGCCACACATGTATTTTAAATCCTACAGTATATGTGGCATTGAACACAACAACAACAACTTGTATTTATATAGTGCCTTTAACGTAGTAAAACGTCACAAGGCGCTGCACAGGAGTATTATAAGACACAAAATTTGACACCGAGCCACATAAGGATAAATTAGGGGAGGTGACCAAAAGCTTGGTCAAAGAGAGGTAGGTTTTAAGGAGCATCTTAAAGGAGGAAAGAGAGGTAGCGAGGCGGAGAGGTTTAGGCAGGGGATTCCAGAGCAGAGGCAACAGAAGGCACGGCCACCAATGGTTCAGCGATTATAAACAGGGATGCTCAAGAGGGCAGAATTAGAGGAGCGCAGATATCTCGGGGTGTTGTGGGGCTGAAGGAGATTAGCGATAGGAAAGGGCGAGGCCATGGAGGAATTTGAAAACAAGGATGAGAATTTTGAAATCGAGGCGCTGCTTAACTGGGAGCCAATGATGGTCAGCGAACACGGGAGATTCGCGAACGGGACTTGGTGCGAGTTAGGACACGGGCAGCCGAGTTTTGGATGACCTCAAGTTTACGTAGGGTAGAACGTGGGAGGCCAGCCAGGAGTGCGTTGGAATAGTCAAGTCTAGAGGTAACAAAGGCATGGATGAGGGTTTCAGCAGCGGATGAGCTGAGGCAAGGGCGGAGACGGGCGATGTTACGGAGGTGGAAGTAGGTGGTCTTTGATATGCTACGGATATGTGGTCGGAAGCTCATTTCAGGGTCAAATATGACACCAAGGTTGTGAACAGTGTGGTTCAGCCTCCGACAAATGTTCGGGAGAGGGATGGAGTCAGTGGCTAGGGAACAGAGTTTGTGGCAGGGACCGAAAACAATGGCTTCGGTCTTCCTAATATTTAATTGGTGAAACTTTTTTCTCATCCAGAACTGTATGTCGGATAAGCAGTCTGACAATTTAGAGACCGTGGAGGGGTCGAGAGAAGTGGTAGTGAGGTAGAGCTGGGTGTCGTCAGCGTACATGGGGAAACTGACGCTGTGTTTTCGGATGATGTCGCCAAGGGGCAACATGTAGATGAGAAATAGGAGAGGGCCAAGGATAGATCCTTGGGGGACACCAGAGGTAACGATGCGGGAGTGGGAAGAGAAGCCGTTGCAGGTGATTCTCTGGCTACCATTAGATAGATAAGAATGGAACCAGGTGAGTGCGGTCCCACCCAGCTGGATGACGGTGGAGTGGTCAACCGTGTCAAAGGCTGCAGAAAAGTCAAGAAGGACGAGGAGGGATAATTTACCTTTGTCACAGTCACAAAGGATGTCATTTGTGACTTTGATGAGAGCCGTTTCGGTACTGTGGCAGAGGCGAAAACCTGATTGGAGAAATTCAAACATGGAATTGCGGGACACACAATGTGAACAAGCTACATAGAGAAGAAAGAACATACATTTATACAGCGCCTTTTATTGCTGCAAAATGTTCTAAAAAAGCTTCACAGCCAATGAATTACTTTTGACGTGTAGTCACTAACACAAACTGGTCAGAAATGGGGATGTTCGCTGATGACTGCACAGTGTTCAGCGCCATGCACAACTCCTCAGATAATGAAGCAGTCCATGCCCGTATGCAACAAGACCTGAACGACGTTCAGGCTTGGGCTGATAAGTGGCAGGTAACATTCACACCACAGAAGTGCCAGGCAATGACTCTCTCCAACAAGCGAGAGTCTAACCACCTCCCCTTGACATTCAATGGCATTACCATCGCCGAATCCCCCACCATCAACATCCTGGGGGTCACCATTGACCATAAAATAACTGGACCAGCCACATAAATACTGTAGCAACAAGAGCAGGTCAGAGACTAGGTATTCTGCAGTGAGTGTCTCACCTCCTGACTCCCCAGAGCCTTTCCACCATCTACAAGGCACAAGTAAGGAGTGTGATGGAATGCTCTCCACTTGCCTGGATGAGTGCAGCTCCAACAACACTCAGGAAGCTCGACACCATCCAGGACAACGCAGCCCGTTTAATTGGCACCCCATCCACCACCTTAAACATTCACTCCCTCCATAGTCATAGTCATAGAGTTATACAGCACAGAAAGAGGCCCTTCGTCCCATCGTGACTGCGCCGGCCATCAAGCCCTATCTATTCTAATCCCATTTTCCAGCACTTGGTCCGTAGCCTTGTCTGCTATAGCATTTCAAGTGCTCATCTAAATGCTTCTTGAATGTTGTGAGAATGCACTGCCTGCCTCTACCACCCTTTCAGGCAGTGAGTTCCAGATTCCAACCACCCTCTGGGTGAAAAAGTTTTTCCTCAAATCCCCTCTAAACCTCCTGCCCCTTACCTTGAAACTATGCCCCCTGGTTATTGACCCCTCTACTAAGGGGAAAAGTTCCTTTCTATCTACGCCCCTCATAATTTTGTACACCTCAATCAGGTCCCCCCTCAGCCTTCTCTGCTCTAAGGAAAACAACCCCAGCCTGTCCAGTCTCTCTTCATAGCTGAAGCGCTCCAGCCCAGGTAACATCCTGGTGAATCTCCTCTGCACCCTCTCCAATGCAATCACATCCTTCCTATAGTGTGGCAACCAGAACTGCACACAGTATTCCAGCTGTGGCCTAACTAGCGTTTTGTACAGCTCCATCATAACCTCCCTGCTCTTGCCTTCATTAGCCGAGGCCTAGACTATAAGTATCCCATATGCCTTCTTAACCACCTTATCTACCTGTCCTGCTGCCTTCAGGGATCTATGTACATGCACACCAAGGTCCCTCTGATCCTCTGTCCTTCCTAGGGTCCTACCATTCATTGTGTATTCCCTTGCCTTGTTAGTCCTCCCAAAATGCATCACCTCACACTTTTCAGGGTTAAATTCCATTTCCCACTGTTCTGCCCATCTGACTAACCCGTCTGTATCGTCCTGTAGCCTTAGGCTTCCCTCCTCGCTATTTACCACTCCACCAATTTTCGTGTCATCTGCGAACTTACTGATCTTACCTCCTACATTCATATCCAAATCATTAATGTACACTACAAACAGCAAAGGACCCAGCACCGATCCCTGCGGCACACCACTGGACACAGGCTTCCAGTCACAAAAACAACCTTCGACCATCCCCCTCTGCCTCCTGCCACTAAGCCAATTTTGGATCCAATGTGCCAAATTGCCCTGGATCCCATGGGCTCTTACCTTCTTGACCAGTCTCCCATGTGGGACTTTGTCAAAACACTTGCTGAAGTCCATGTAGACTACATCAACTGCACTACCCTCATCCACACACTTAGTCACCCCCTCGAAAAATTGAATCAAATTGGTTAGACATGATCTCCCCCTGACAAAGCCATGCTGACTATCCTTGATTAATCCTTGCCTCTCCAAGTGGAGACTAATTCTGTCCCTCAGAATTTTTTCCAATAATTTCCCTACCACTGATGTTAGGCTCACTGGCATGTAATACCCTGGTTTATCCCTACTACCCTTCTTGAATAATGGTACTACGTTAGCTGTCCTCCAGTCCTCTGGCACCTCCCCTGTGGCTGGAGAGGTTCTGAAAATTTGTGTCAGAGCCCCTGCAATCTCCTCCCTTGCCTCACTGGCGCATTGTGGCTACAGTGTGCACCATCTACAAGATACACTGCAGCAACTCGCCAAGGCTTCTTCGGCAGCACCTCCCAAACCCGCGACCTCTTCCACCTAGAAGGACAAGGGCAGCAGGCGCATGGGAACATCACCACCTCCAAGTCGCACACCATCCTGACTTAGAAGTATTTCGCCAATCGTCGCTGGGTCAAAATCCTGGAACTCCCTCCCTAACAGCACTGTGGGTGTACCTTCACCACACGGACTGCAGCGGTTCAAGAAGGCGGCTCACCACCACCTTCTCAAGGGCAACTGGGGATGGGCAATAAATGCTGGCCTTGCCAGCGGCGCCCACATCCCATAAACGAATTAAAAAAAAACTGTTGTATTGTGGGGAAATGAGAGCCAATTTATACACGGAAAGGTTCCACAACAACAGTGAGATAAGTGACCAGATAATCAGTATTTGATGGTGTTCGTTGAGGGATAAATGTTGGCCAGGACACCAGAAGAACTCCCCTGCAATTTTCCATCTAATTGTTTTTGGGTGCGCAGCCCCTTTTACGGGCTGCGCGGCCCATTCAAACTTCCACGCGTGCGCGGTTTTTCCATTGGGGAGGTGGTTGTGTAGTGGGGGAGGGGGTTGCATTTTCTGGCAGCTTTCCTGGAGGCCTACAGAGTTTGTGGGTCAGTAAATCAATGGGTGAACTCCATTGCAACGATTGAAGATGATCTGTGATAAGATCTCTTTTATCTGCATTCATGTCAAAAACTATTAAAAAAAAATCCACAAACATCGGGTGGCAGCTGATATTTTTGGAGCACGTACGGCAACTGTTCGGGCCGCTCCTTTCTTCCCCGCTCCCCTACACTGCGAGCGGGAGACAGAGGCGACCTTTTGAAACTAGCCGTACTGCCTGCGCTCTCTCTGCCGGCGGTCGTTACCCTTGGCCGCCGATGTTACCGGCAGGTTTCTCTGATTTGCTTCAGCCAGGGCCTCGTGGCTAATTTCCCAGCCTGCTGTGACTGAAGCCATTTTATGGGCAGTATTTAATTTTTTGTCATGCTATGCTCTAAAAGCATTGCATAAACTGTGTGTACAGAAACACTTCTATTCTTGTGCAACTCCTAACTTCCCTCAGCCTTTCCTCTTCCTCACAACGTAGCCTGGCATCATCCAATTGCTAATTTGCCTCATCATCTGTCCGACTCTCTCCAGCCCAGGGATCTTGGGCCTTCCGCTGGGTCTCTCAATGGCCGTTAGTGTTTTACATAATTCTCTTGCAATGCTGTTATTTTTGATATGCTACAGAAGTCTTTTTCCAGTTTGGAGAATGCTGATCTTCAGCTTTATTCGCTGTCAGGAACCATTGTACGTCCTTGTATATATCATACAGCACAGAAGGAGACCATACGGCCCATCGTGCCTGTGCCGGCTCTTTGAAGGAGCTGTCCCATTAGTCCCGCTCCCCCTGCTCTTTCCCCAAGGCCCTGAAAATTTCTCCTTTTCAAGTATTTATCCAATTCCTTTTTAAAAGTTATTGAATCTGCTTCCACCACCCTTTCTGGCAGCGCATTCCAGATGCTCCCTGCGGACAAACATTTTTCCTCATCTCCCCCCTGGATTTTTTTTCCAATTTTCTTACATCTGTGTCCTCTGGTTACCGACCCTCCTGCCAGTGGAACCCGTTTCTTCATACCCATTCTATCAAAACCCCATATCATTTTGAACAACTCTTAAATTATGAGGGTTTTTTAGATGGAGTAGATAAGGAGAATCTGTCCTTCATGCACAATCCCCAAACTAAGCACAAGTATTGAATGTACAGTATTGGGCCAGAACCCTTCAGTGTATAGTAACGATGAGGATAATGGGCCGTATTTTCCGATCGGAGGCTTCCTGCGTGCGGAGGCCTCCGATCTGGAAAAAATCTACGGACTTACCTGAGGGCTGCCGAGATCCGTATACTTCCGTTCCTGGGCCTCTCCAACTCGAAATGCGCAGGGCCTACGTATCCCAGAGGCGCGTGCAGTTCGCAAGCGTCCCTGGGATCACGTGGGCCTTGGGGAGCCAATAGGAGAAGGGAATCGCCCTTCATACAATTGACAGATGGACCTGTCAAATATATGAATGGAGATCATCCCCAAAACACTGTAAAACATTAAATAATTTTTTTTTTAAATCACATTTTTAAAATGAGTTGAAATTACAATGGCCCAGAAATTCGGCTCCCTGGCTTCCCGCGGGTGCAAGGATCGCGTGCGCACCTACCTACCGCGCCTGCCGTTGACCTCTGGGCCCACGAGGACTTCAGCTCCTGGGCCTCCTGCAGCTGCCGGCGTGCAGTGCTTGTGTATCCCAGGGGCGTAGTTAGTGCGATGCGTCCCCTGGGATCACGTGGGCCATGGAGAGCCAATGGCAGCAGACCATCTTTCATTCATAGATTTGACAGGAAGACCTGTCAAATCTATGAATACAGATCGGCCCCAAAACATCCCTAAAACTACAAATAAATTTAAAAAAAAACCCATCACATTTTTAAAATAACTATAAGTTAAATAAATTAACTACTTTAAACAAAAATTTAAATTTTTGAAAAAATTAAAATACTTTTTAACAGTGCTAAAAATAAACTTACCTTTCTTTAAAGTATCTAAAAAAGATAAACCTGTTGAAAATTTTTTAAAATTGTAGTTAATTAACCACTGACCTTGTTGAAAACGGGTCCTGCGCCTCCTTTTTAAAAGCGCAGCTTCTTCAATACCTTCCCGGAGAAACCTGAAAAAAAACCTAAGTTTGCTGCGTGTGCGCAGCTTCTACCGCACACGCGGTTCACCTATGAACCGCCCCCTTCACCAGACCGGAAGTTCCGGTTTCCCGCACATGCGCAGTGCATGCAGGAAACCGGCACTTCAGGACGCCTTACGGGTGAGTACACAGCGCGTACTCACACGGCAAGGGCCGAATTTTTGGCCCATGAAATCAAATATTTTAAACAATTTAAATTTTTGAAAAAAATAAAGTTTTTTACGGGGCTAAAAATAAACACTTTTTAAAAAAAAAAAGTATTTTTAAATGATAAATGAGTGAAAAAATTTTTAAAAACTTTTTTCAACTCTTATGCTGGGAAAAGCAAGCCTTACGCCTGCTTTTACCAGGTGTAAGATTTCTAAGGGTTTTCTGCGGGCGGAGGTTCTCCAGAAAGCGGAACTGTCCGCCCGCAGAGGCCCTTCTCCAGGGCAGGCATCCGATCTGTCAAGAGCTTTCTTGACAGATTGGAAATGCTGGTTTTCAGCGCATGCGCTTGGCATGCCTGAAACCGGCATTTCCAATGTCCCTACGGGTGTGTACACAGCCCGTACACACACCCGTAGGGATCGGAATATACGGCCCAATATCCCCAAACTGCTTCTGCAGCTAAAACAGCAAATTAGAAATGTTTGCATAAATGCCTTAATGAGAGAGATGCAGCTTTTAGGTGCAATTTGAAACTGACTTTGACATTTGGAAGCGATGGAAATTAAGGCATATTTTCAGAGAAAGTAGCAGTATCTCATTAATCTTCATTACTGTCTGTGTGAAACTGTGGGGGCTAAAACATCCTTGGTTTATAACGCTCGGCTGCAGGAGATTGCACCTTGAGCTGGGGTGGTGTTGAGTCCTTGCTATGTGCTGAGGAAGAAAGAGAAAGAAAGAAAGACAGACAAGGCGTCTTTCACGATCTCAGGACTTCCCAAAGCATTTACAGCCAATGAAGTCCTGCTGTAATGTAGGAAATGTGGCAGCCAATTTGCGCACAGCAAGGTCCCTCAAACAGCAATGTGATGATCACGAGATAATCTGTTTCAGTGATGTTGGTTGAGGGATAAATATTGGCCAGGACACCGGGGATAACTCCCCTGCTCTTCTTCGAAATAGTGTCCATGGGGTCTTTTACGCCCACCTGAGAAGGCAGACGGTTTAACGTCTCATCCGAAAGACAGCACCTCCAACAGTGCGGCACTCCCTCAGCACTGCACTGGGAATGTCAGCCTAGATTTTGTGCTCGAGACAACTCTGCAGTCGAGACAGCTCTTTGTGAGTGCTGTCTGAGACGGTACAACCCTCCTATAGACGGGTGGGCTCACTGGGTTCCCCGAGTGTGGCCAAGTGCTGCCAGTGCCAAAACTAAATAGCTGCTGCTACCAGCACTTGTGTCAGCTCCGCCATCTTGATTCTGGGTACATGGTCTGTCCTTACAGGCCAGCAATACAATATTGGGAAGGATCTGAGTTCGATTGTCGTGGGAGCCACCTTGAAAAGTAAGCAAAGTGATTTGGCAACAACATGAGCCAATTGAATTACAAAGCTACTTCCTCTGGAAGTGGCTTAATTGCTCAGTACCTCATTAACTCTCCTCCAAAGCAAGTATGCATTACATATAGGAAAGTGGGAAGTTGGTTTCTCAGGACTGGGTCTGCTGTATAGGCGATAGCAGGGAGGTTACGCACGCACTATTCAAACTATCTCAACAACAACAACAACAACTTGCATTTATATAGCGCCTTTAATGTCGTAAAACATCCCAAGGTGTTTCACAGGAGCGTTATCAAACAAAATTTGACACTTAAGGAGATATTAGGGCAGGTGACCAAAAGCTTGGTCAAAGAGGTAGGTTTTAAGGAGGAAAGAGAGGTAGAGGGGCGGAGAGGTTTAGGGAAGGAATTCCAGAACTTAGGGCCGAGGCAGCTGAAGGCACGGCCGCCAGTGGTGGAGTGATTGAAATCAGGGATGCTCACGAGGCCAGAATTGGTGGAGCGCAGAGATCTCGGAGGGTTGTGGGGCTAGAGGAGATTACAGAGATAGGGAGGGGCGAGGACATGGAGCGATTTGAAAACCAGGGTGAGAATTTTAAAATCGAGGCGTTCTATCTCATCAGCTGATGGGGGGGGGGGGGGGGGGGGGGGAACGAAAACCTGATCTGCAGATATTGGCCCAAAAATTCGTGAGGGAGCCTTCGTGCGAGGGTAAGGCTTCCCCGCGATCTCTCACTGCGCGCTGGCTTTTTCATTCCCAGCTCGCACGAACTTGATGTTCTGGACAGCAGCTGTGCAGGGCTTCTGTATCCCACAGGCGCAGTTAATTCGTGCGAGCTGTGGGATCACGTGACTCAGTTAGAGCCAATGGCAGCACACCATCTTTCATTCATAGCTTTCACAACAAGTGCTGTGAAAGCTATGAATCTATACCCCCCAAAAGAACAGCTAAACCTCAATTAAATTAAAAAAAAAACCATCACATTAATAAAATAAGTATAGTTAAATAAATTAACCATTTTAAACAAAAAATTAAATTTTTGAAAAAATTTAAAATCTTTTAAAAAGTTATAAAAATAAACTTACCTGTCTTTAAAGTCTCTAAAAAAGATATACCTGTTAAAAAAATTCAAAATATTACTTAATTAACTACTTACCTTGTTAAAAGAGGGTCTTACGCCTCCTTTCTTTATGTCTAAAATGTTCCATGCTTACCTGCGCGTTCAAAGCACTAAGTGCACTGCGTGCGCGCAGCCTGTAGCGCGCACGCGGTTCACCTAGGAACCGCCCCTTTTGAATTCACCAAATGCCGGTTTTCAGCGCATGCGCAGTGCATGCAGAAAACCGGCAATTGGAGACAGAATACGCGAGAGTACACAGTGCGTACTCTTGCGTAGCGGCACTAATTTTTGGGCCAATGTGTTGGGCCACAGTCTTGCACTAACTACTTATGAACAAAACTCTGACTAATATCCAACTTGGTTCTGTGGTAGCAGTCTCGCCCCGATGAGTCAGAAGGTCATGGGTTCAAGCCCCACTCCAGGGACTTAAGCACATCATCTTGGCTGACACTCCAGTGCAGTTCCGAGGGAGTGCTGCACTGTCAAAGGTGGCGTCTTTCGGATGAGATGTTAGACTGTGGCTCCATAAGCTCGAATAGACATAAAAAAATTCCACAGCACTATTCAAAGAAAAGCAAGGGAGTTATCCTGGTGTCTTGGCCTATATTTGCTACTCAACCAACACCACAAAAACAGATTATCTGGTCATTTATCTCCCTGCTCTTCCTGGAACCTTCGTGCCCTGGGATCTTTACGTCCACTTGAGAGGGCAGATGGGGCCTCTGGTTTAACGTCTCATCAGAAAGTCTGCACCTCCGACAGTGCAGCGCTCCCTCAGTACTGCACTGGGAGTGTTAGCCTGGATTTTGTGCTCAAGTCTCTGGAGTGGGACCTGAACCCACAACCTTCTGACTCAGAGGTTTGAGTGCTACCCACTGAGCCACGGCTGACACACTTTAGACACTCCTAGCTCGGTTACAGCATGACCCACATGAAGAGTAAAGCTCCTTCTACTCGGTCTTGGCAATAGGATTGACAGTGCGATGGCAGGTGTCCCGAGCACTGCATTGCTTTGGGTTCCAGGGACCTCTACATTGAGCATGGAGGCTTGAGGCCTGATATGTACGGTACTTGCACATTGTTAACTGAACACTAGATGGCCCCCTGATGGGAGTAAGCACATTGTTGCAATTATACTTCTCTTGTATTGTTTTGTTGTTCTTTGCCGGAAATATTCAAGAATACATAGAATGATACAGCACAGAAGGAGGCCACTCGGCAAACTGTGCCTGTGCCGGCAACTTGAAAGAGCTGTCCAATTAGTTCCACTGCCCCTGCTCTTTCCCCACAGCCCTGCAAATTTCTCCCCTTCAAGTATTTATCCAATTCCCTTTTGGAAGTTATGATTGAATCTGCTTCCACCGCCCTTTCAGGCAGCGCATTTTCTAAAATGTTATTAACCAATTCCTCTTCGGCAATGCGGCCAACTTGCGTCACATCAGAAAACACCTTTTTTGGATCCCGTGACACCATGGCACGTAACCAGTCATTAAATAACTTGGTGAGGGAGCCGGCCTCCCAGCCGGGCAAGTTTCTTTGCCAAAGCCCACCAGGACGTAAAAGCAGCTCGTTATTCCCACAGCAATTTGAGTGTCTCTTTTGCACGCAGGAGCACACCGCTCCTGATGAGCAGCGATCTCCGTGCCGCCCCCAGTGTATCTTAACCCCCGAGATCAGAAGAACACCCACTACCAGCCCTGGTGTGACTTCTCCATTTCCTACAGTACCCAAGTTTTGCGGCTTCTCTTGGCTGTACTGCCAGTTGGTGCCAAGCTGTGGTCGGTTTTGTGCTGTGTGGGGCTATACTCGCCCAGAATTGGGTTGGGACTGTCCCAATTTATTTTACTTAGGACCCTTACAGCCAGCAGAGAGAAGACCTTTGCCCAAATCAGGCTTGGCGCGATGGTCCCAGAGGTGAGGGAGCAGTGCGTTAACCCACAGCGCTACCCAGTCGAATAAAACCACATGCATTTAGTACCAACGGACCATCTCACACTGAGGCTTCACGGAAAACGAAAGTTCAGCTCGTCCTGCAATATTTTTTCTTTTTCTTTTTCAACGTCAAGTGACATTGAAAGGATTATTACTAGTCCTAGCCCTTTTCGGGCTACCCCGGATCAGGCGTATTCCCCAGACGTTCACCTTCAACTAAAGTTAGAGGTAGCCGGATCCTAAAGATGCTTAATTGAGTCTAAAGGTCCAGACTATCTCTCCCTAAAGGAAAGGAACAGCCTGAAGATGTTATTGTCCTCCAGCTAGCACTTTTAATAAGTTTAGCTAGACTGTAACCTTCCGGATATTATGAGGGTCCGGAAAACTCCCCCAGAATTCTGCAACTCCTCACCAAAGAGTGTACAGAGATTGAGTTCGCGAGTTTGATACAGAAGTACTATTTGAGACAATTCTAAAAATATACAGTATATAGATTTATTAAAGAACCGACATGTAATTACAGTTGGTGATTCAGTCGCAACATTAACAATTCCAAAAACAAAAATCTTACAATTCTTTTCAGAGATCCTTATTCTCAAATCTTAACTTCGTTACATTTTTACATTTCTTACTTAGTCTTATTCCAGAATATCCACCAAAATCAAATACCTTGATCCCCGAGACTCAGTTGAAAACTTACAGAGATTGCCTCTGAAGCTGAAAATCGCTTTGCCCCTTCCAGCAAATTCTGTCTTCCTATTTGAAAGCTCTATATTTATACTCTTTCTCAGTGGTATATCCTTTGAAGTTTTCTGCTGATGTAAGCTAATTATCTCGTCATTTTTCTGTTGACCCCTTCTATTCTTACAGTTAGTTCAGCTTGTAGCTTTCAGACTCGTGTCTCTCCTTTAGGTGTTTCAAGTTCATAAAAAAACGGCTGTAACAGATGTATCTATTTGATGTCATTCTCACGAAGGTCTTCTATTCAATTCTTAAGTCACCTTAGCTGGTTGTAAGCAGACTTCGTGTCTCCTAGGTGTTCCAAGTTTAACACAAAAACAATGTGATGGCTGTTGCATCTATTGATGTCATATTTATGAAAGTCTTCTGTTTGTATCTTTTTGCATTTAGAACGCCTCGATCAGATGCACCATTGTCTTCTTAGCTACCTCAGTTGGTTGTACACAGACTCCTGTCTCCGTGTTCTAAGTTTAACATAAAAATGATTTGACGGCAGGTGTTCCTTTTACTTGATGTCATTTTTACAAAGGCACATGTTTCTTCAATTTTCTGTGATTCATTTCAAAGTGTTGGCTTAAGACACTTTAACTGGGGATTCCATTGTGTTCTTTCCAAGCTTCAGACTTTCGGGAACCTTCAACCTTCTGTTTCAATGAGGCTATTGTTTCAGTGTCAACAACTTATCTTATCTCAAAAGCCTGTATGGTGTTTACAGCTTTTCATTGTTGAGGCTTCCAGATTTCCAATCCCAGTATGTCATGTTTAATAAAGTCAGAATTCTTTCATAGGATGGTGTATTTTTCTGAATATGGCTATTCCTTCACAACATCATGATGGGAAATGAGAAAAGAAAGAGAACATCCTGGAAAGGCACAGCAGCTTTTAAAAGGGAGGTTAATGTTTCAGGTGGGACCCTTCACCAGAACTGACAGTGAGCATGGCAAAAAAAAAATACACAGAGAAGTCACATCGAAGTGAGGAATAAAGCTACATCTGGCTAACGTACCTGGAAGAGAAATGGCAGAAAATCAACAAAAAAAGAAGAGAGTGATCAAAGAGACCAACAAGATGACACCAGAACATGCCACTAACTCGCAGCAGATCAGTCAGAACTGGAAAGAAGGGGATGGATTAGCATTTCAGGTGGTGATGAAGGATATGCTGATAGGGTGAGATGAAGAGGGGTGGGAGGAGGCCTGTGTGCAATGTTCCCCAGTCATTTTTTTTTTTGGGGTGCGAGGCCCCTTTAAGTGGCTGTGCGGTCCATTCAAATTTTTTCGCACGCGTGGTTATTCCCATGGGAAAAGCTGGCGAGCGATCTGCGCGGGACCTCCAGACCGCTGCGCGGCCGCACTGTTTTAAAGGGAACATTTCTCGTGCAGAGCGTAAACACCGGCGTAGACCAGTTGGGCCGAATGGCCTGTTTCTGTGCTGTGCAATTCCATGTAATTCTATGCAACCTAAGAACAGGGAGGAGGCCATTCAGCCCCTTGGGCCTGCTGCACCATTCAATTAGATCCCGGCTGATCTGCACCTCAGCTCCATTTTTACCCCGCTTTCGCTCCATAGCCCTCGATATCCCGACCTCACAAAAAATCTTATCGATCACAGTCTTGAAAGCTCCAGTTGTCCCCCCAGCATCCACAGCCTTTTGGGGAGGAGGTGAATTCCAGATCTCTGTTGTCCTTTCTCTCTCCGATGCTGACGACCTGCTTTGCATTTCCAGCATCTGCTGTTATTTCAGATTTCTAGCATTCCTGTTGTTTTCCCTTTTTTTTTACTGCAGGGTGCTATTTGATGGGAGGCACTTTGTGCTACAGACGCTTGCTGCAGCCAGAAATTGTTTGATAATCTGCATTTTTTAAAAATCGCTCCAAGTTCAAAAACAAGCAGAGATAAATCTTCTTTATTAAAGCAAAGTAGGAGCTTTTAACTGCGATTGCAGTTTAAAACCTGGATTAACCCCTCTCGACCTCCGTGCTGCTTTTATAATGAGTTGAGCTTCGGCCTTGTGTAAGTGGCCTCACGATCAAGGCCCCCTCCATAGAAGCGGAGACGTTTACAGCACAGAAGGAGGCCATTTGGCCCATTGTCTCTGTGCCAGCTTTTTGCGAGAGCAATCCAAAACTAATCCCCCTGCCCCCCCGCAGCCTCTCCCCATAGCCCCTTATTGTCCCCTCCTTCAAATATTTGTCCACTTTTCTGGTGTCTACCTCGACCAGTTCCCGCAGCAGAGCATTCCACGCTCATAAAAATCCTCTCTGCAGAGAGATTTTTCTTAACCTCCCTCCTCACTCGCTGAAGAGCAAGAATTTATATTTAAATTTAAATTTCAATTCTTCTGTTTTCTAGCCTCTGGCCGTAATCGATTACATTTTACGATTCGTGCTATAGCCTGAGATCGAAGTGTTCACGAAATGGATTTGAGTTTTGTGGAAAAATGCAAGAATAAACACAGTGCCTTTTCAGGTCACTTCACTTTCATTTACTGAGCTGTTGGTTGTCTGCGATCTCTCGTTTCCCGGGCAACCCTTTTGGCAAATGATTGCTGTTTGTGGGACCTCGCTGTGCGCAAACTGGCTGCCACGTTTGCCTGCATAACAACATTGACTGCAATTCAAAAAGAATTCATTGGTTGCAATGCACTTTTAGATACCCTGGGGGGAAAAAAAAAAGAAAGACTTGCATTTCTATAGCGCCTTTCACGACCTCAGGACGTCCCAAAGCGCTTTACGGCCAATGAAGTGCTTTTGAAATGTGGCAAGGTAGGAAAGGCACTATAAAGTTCCAAGTTTTTTTCCCGTTCTTTTAAGAATAATTGAATGCAGAAAGGCCTTTTTGCCCCATTGTCCCCACTCCTTCTGCAAACAGTGTACCCCATCATGGATTCTACCGGTGTCCATACATACGCACTTTCTAGCTGAAGTCACTGGACTGGGGGCAGGAGCAGGAGCCCTGGAAGATGTTTCTTTTATTCCTCACGAACCTGGGGGTTGAGGGGTGGGGGGGGAACGGGAGAGACCAATTGTGGAGCTCCTATGGGCACCCCGGCTGAGATTAGTGAATTCATAGAATTAGGTAGAATTTACAGCACAGAATCAGGCCATTCGGCCCAACAGGTCTATGTTCCACACGAGCCTCCTCCCACCCTACTCCATCTCACCCTATCAACATATCCTTCTATTTCTGTCTCCCTCATGTACTTATCTAGCTTCCCCTCAAATGCAACTATGTGATTCGCCTCAACTACTCCCTGTGATGGCGAGTTCCATATTCGTTACTGCATGGAGTGGTTGAGGTAACAGCATAGATGCGAAATTCAACACAGGTCAGAGATGGAACCAAGGATCTTTCTGGTCCGTTTGGCTCAATACCGCTACCACACTGTCTTAGAATCATGGAATGATACAGCACAGAAGGAGACCATTCGTCCCATCGTGGCTTTGAAAGAGTTATCCAATTAGTCCTACTCCCCTGCTCTTTCTCTATAGCCCTGCAAATTTTTCCCCCTTCAAGTATTTATCCAATTCCCTTTTGAAAGTTATTATTGAATTTGCTTCCACCGCCCTTTCAGGCAGTGCATTGCAGATCATCATAACTCTGTGTAAAATGTATTTCCTCATGTCGCCTCTGGTTCTTTTGCCAATTACCTTATGCCTTCGTCCTCTGGTTACTGACCCTTGTGCCACTGGAAAGAGTTTCTCCTTAATGGCCCTGAAATTCGCCTCTCTGGCTTGCCGCGGGGGTAAGGATCGCGCGCGCACTTACCTACCGCGTCTGCCGTTGTGTTTTGGGCCCACGGGAACTTCAGCTCCTGGGCCTGCTCCAAGTGCCGGCGCGCAGTGCTTGCGTGTCCCAGGGGCGTAGTTAGTGCGATGCATCCCCTGGGATCACGTGAGCCATGGAGAGCCAATGGCAGCAGACCATCTTTCATTCATAGATTTGACAGGAAGACCTGTCAAATCTGTGAATTGAAATCGGCCCCAAAAGAACAGCTAAACTTCAAATAAAAAAAAAACCATCACATTTATATAAAATAACTAGAAGTTAAATAAATTAACTACTTTAAACAAAAATTTAAATTTTTGAAAAAATTAAAATACTTTTTAACAGTGCTAAAAATAAACTTACCTTTCTTTTAAAGTATCTAAAAAAGAGAAACCTGTTGAAAATTTTTTTCAATTATAATTAATTAACCACTTACCTTGTTGAAAACGGGTCCTGCGCCTCCTTTTTAAAAGCGCAGGTTCTTCAATACTTACCCTCCCGTAGAAACCTGAAAAAAACCCTAGGTTTGCTGCGTGCGCGCAGCCTCTACCGCGCACGCGGTTCACCTATGAACCGCTCCCTTCACCAGACCGGAAGTTCCGGTTTCCCGCGCATGCGCAGTGCATGCAGGAAACCGGCACTACAGGACGCCTTACTGGTGAGTACACAGCGCGTACTTACCCGGCAAGGGCCGAATTTTTGGCCCATTAACTCCATCAAAACCCTTCATGATTTTGAACACCTCAATCAAACCTTCGCTGCTCTAAGGAGAACAATCCCAGTTTATCCAGTACCACTGGGTGATGTTTAGTTCCATTTCTACTTCCAGCTTGGAGTATCTATATAACTAGAAGTCTTAAATCTTGTGTGTCATACCTGTTAAAGGCTTCACACCCAAAAGTTTGGTTTCCGAGAGATCACACCTCAAAGTGTCTCCCAAAAAACTGTGATTAGTTTAAATAACCAATCAATTAACGCAAAGGGAAAGAATCACAAATAGCAAAGATTATCAACGAGGATCAACTAACCAGCAAATGACGTGTGTGTATATATGTGTTTATGTATGTGCGTGTAGATATGTAGGTATGTTTTGTATGTGTATATATAGTATGTGTGCATACTGGATAAGCAGAAATTTCCTCCAACTAAATATTGGGAAGACCGAAGCCATTGTCTTCGTTTCCCGCCACAAACTCCGTTCCCTAGCCACCGACTCCATCCCTCTCCCTGGCAACTGTCTGAGGCTGAACCAGACCATTCGCAACCCTGGTGTCGCATTTGACCCTGAGATGAGCTTCCGACCACATATCCGCTCCATCACCAAGACCGCCTATTTCCACCTCCGTAACATCGCCCGCTGCTGCCCCTGCCTCAGCCCATCTACTGCTGAACTTGACTATTCCAACGTTCTACTAGCCGGCCTCTCATCTTTCTCCCTCCATAAACTTGAGCTCATCCAAAACTCTGGTTATTAGAGACTCCCCAGGCAATATTACACCAGTAACAGCTTCAGCGAGGCTAGAGGTCTGCCGTGGGAATTAAGGAAGGGAAGTTTTTTCAAAAATTAATCCTGAAAATAACTGAGAGCAAAAGAATGAATATTCTGGGAAGGGAAAGAGGGGAAGAATAAATAAAGAAATAAAGTACTTGCCTGCTAAGCAAATACTGCCAATTCACTGGGAGGTGGAGCAAATACAGTGGGTATTTTATAATGGAAATAAAAATTAAAACGACTTGCATTTCTATAGCGCCTTTCATGACCTCAGGACGTCCCAAAGCGCTTTACAGACTGTGAAGCAGTTTTTGAAGTGTAGTCATTTTTTGTAATGTAGGAAAAGCGACAGCTAATTTGCGCACAGCAAGCACCCACAAACAGCAATGTGATGATGATCAGATAATCTGTGATAGTGATGTCGGTTGAGGGATAAGTATTGGCCAGGGCACTGGGGAGAACTCCCCTGCTCTTCTTCGGAATAGTGCCACGGGATCTTTTGCATCCACCTGAGAGGGCAGACGCGAGACTTGGTTTAACGTCTCATCTGAAAGAACGCACCTCCGACAGTGCGGCGCTCCCTCAGCACTGCCCTGGGAGCGTCAGCCTAGATTTTTGTGCTCAAGTCTCTGGAGTGGGGACTTGAACCCACAGCCTTCTGACTCAGCGGCGAGAGCGCTGCCCACTGAGCCACGGCTGCCACCTGGTAGCTGGGAATAATTGGGGTGAGAAGAACATAGTTAGGTGCAGCTTAAGTAAAGTGATAAGTAAATAGTAATATAAATATGGTATTTTTGTCTCTCTCAGCATGTTATCGTGGTTTCACAGGGTGTCAATCATGTGATAGTTTCAGTAAAGTTGCTCTTGTCTTAACGCTGCAGTGGGACAGTAGTAATAGTCAGTAACCACACTCCGAGTCCCAGAATACCTGTGAGCAGCTGCTTGAGACATCTACTCGGCAACATGGTGGCATAGTGGTTAGCACTGTTGCCTCACAGCGCCAGGGCCCCGGGTTCGAATCCGGCCTCGGGTAACTGTCTGTGTGGAGTTTGCACATTCTCCCCGTGTCTGCGTGGGTTTCCTCCGGGTGCTCTGGTTTCCTCCCACAGTCCAAAGATGTGCGGGTTAGGTTGATTTGGCTATGATAAATTGACCCTTAGTGTTAGGGGGGATTAAATACGTGGGGTTACGGGGATAGGGTGGGATATGTGTCGGTGCAGGCTCGATGGGCCGAAATGGCCTCTATCTGCACTGTGGGGATTCTGTGATTCTGTGATTCTGTGATACTCGTTGCTCTTCAAAACTTGTGAATTCAGTTCAAGAAAATGGCAAATAGTGGCTATATCCTTGATGCAGGCCTATGGGGAAAGAGCGGGGGGAGTGGAACTAATTGGATAACTCTGCCAGCTATTGGATAGTGTCAGCCAGTGGCTCAGTGGGTAGCACACTCTGAGTCGGAAGGTTGTGGGTTCAAGTCCCACTCCAGGGCACATAAATCTAGGCTGACACTCCCAGTGTCAGTACTGAGGGAGTGCTGCGCTGTCGGAGGTGCCGTCTTTCGGATGAGACGTTAAACCGAGGCCCCCGTCTGCTCTCTCAGGTAGACGTAAAAGATCCCACGGCACTATTTCGAAGAAGAGCAGGGGAGTTATCCCCGGTGTCCTGGGGCCAATATTTATCCCTCAATCAACATCACTAAAAACAGATGATCTGGTCATTGTCACATTGCTGTTTGTGGGAGCTTGCTGTGTGCAAATTGGCTGCCACATTTCCTACATTACAACAGTAGCTACACTCCAAAAGTACTTCATTGAGTGTAAAGCGCTTTGAGACGTCCGGTGGTCGTGAAAGGCGCTATATAAAGGCAAGTCTTTCTTTAGCAAAGAGCCGGCACAGGCACGATGGGCCGAATGGCCTCCTTTTGTGCTGCAACATTCTATGATTCTACGAGTGCAAATCCTACTGTAAAAAAATGTATTCTGCTGTGGGCTGATGAAATGGTAGCTCCTGCAGCTCTAATATTGAAGCAATTATTGGCTCTGGTTAATTGCGAGAATTAGTAATTACTGCGCCAGTGCTTATGAAATGAAATCAATTTGTGTGCTTTGGTTCTCAGTCACTTTATGGACTGAATACCCACAACGTTAGTGTTTTTTTCAGTGTGCGTCTCTTCTATGACTGTAATATTAGTGCTTGTTCTAGTAGCGGTATTACTGTAATATTAGTGTTTATTTCAGAATGATTTGAAAATTCTCATCCTTGTGTTTAATTTCCTCCGTAGGCTCATCCCTCCCTATCTCTGTAACCTCATCCAGCCCTACAACCCTCTGAGATCTCTGCGCTCCTCCAATTCCTCTGCGCCTCTCTACCTCTCTCTCCTCCTTTTAAGTTGCTCCTTAATGATGCACAGCCAAATATAGAGGGAAAAAACAGGTCAGTCTGGAAGGCAGAGCAAATATGTAACGGCACAAGGGAGTATGGCAAGGCTGGATGGCATTTATTTTAATGCAAGGAGACTTGCGAGTAAGGCAGATGAATTGAAGTGTAGAAATAATAGGGTAATAATAGTAGGGGATTTCAACTTCCCCAATATTAACTGGGATAGTCAGAGTGTGAAAGGCTTAGAGGGTGCGGAATTCTTAAAGTACATCCAGGAGAGCTTTTTGAGCCAGCGTGTAGAAAGTCCTACAAGAGAGGGGGCGGTACTGGACCTAATTCTAGGGAATGTAGCCGGGCAAGTGGTAGATGTGTCAGTAGAAGAGCATTTTGGTGACGGTGACCATAATTCGGTGAGATTTAAGGTAGTCATGGAAAAGGACAAAGATGGACTGGAAATAAAGGTTCTAAATTGGGGGAAGGCCGATTTTAATAGGAAAAGGCAGGATCTGGCCAAAGTGGACTGGGATCAGCTACTTGTAGGAAAATCCACATCAGAGCAATGGGAGTCTTTCAAAAAGGAAATAGAGAGAGTACAACGCCAACATGTTCCCGTAAAGGTCAAGAGTGGGACCAACAAGCCCAGGGAACCCTGGATGTCAAGGGATATACAAGAATGGATTAGGAAAAAAAGGGAGGCTTTTGGCAGATACAAAGGACTAAAAACAGTGGAAGCCTTAGAGGAGTATAGAAAGTGCAGGGGGGTACTTAAAAAAGAAATTAGGAGAGCGAAGAGGGGGCATGAAAAAACACTGGTGGGCAAAATAAAGGAAAATCCCAAGGTGTTTTATAAGTATATTAAGGGCAAGAGGATAACCAGGGAAAGAGTAGGGCCCATTAGAGACCAAAGTGGCAATCTGTGTGTAGAGCTGGAAGATGTAGGTGAGGTTTTAAATGAATATTTTGCATCTGTGTTCAGTATGGAGAAGGACGATGTAGGCATAGAAATCAGGCAGGGGGGTTGTGATATACTTGAACAAATTAGCATTGAGAGGGAGGAGGTACTAGTAGTTTTAGCTGGCTTAAAAGTGGATAAATCCCCAGGCCCAGACGAGATGTATCCCAGGCTGCTGTGTGAGGCAAGGGAGGAGATTGCAGGGGCTCTGACATAAATTTTCAGATCCTCTCTGGCCACAGGGTAGGTCAAAATTGAGAGGTCGCACAACACCAGGTTATAGTCCAACAGTTTTATTTGAAATCACAAGCTTTCGGAGCTATCGATTGCTCCTTCCTCAGGTGAAGTAAATTAGATACAGAATCGCCAAAGCATATATAGATAGAAAACAAAGCATGTGTACCTTACAATTGCAGGGTAGGTGCCAGAGGACTGGAGGACAGCTAACGTAGTACCATTATTCAAGAAGGGTAGTAGGGATAAACCAGGGAATTACAGGCCAGTGAGCCTAACATCAGTGGTAGGGAAATTATTGGAAAAATTCTGAGGGACAGAATTAGTCTCCACTTGGAGAGGCAAGGATTAATCAAGGAATGTCAGCATGGCTTTGTCAGGGGGAGATCATGTCTAACCAATTTGATTGAAGTTTTCGAGGGGGTGACTAGGTGTGTGGATGAGGGTAGTGCAGTTGATGTAGACGACATGGACTTCAGTAAGGCTTTTGACAAAAGTCCCACATAGGAGACTGGTCAAGAAGGTAAGAGCCCATGGGATCCAGGGCAATTTGGCACATTGGATCCAAAATTGGCTTTGTGGCAGGAGGCAGAGGGTGATGGTCGAAGGTTGTTTTTGTGACTGGAAGCCTGTGTCCAGTGGTGTACCGCAGGGATCGGTGCTGGGTCCCTTGCTGTTTGTAGTGTACATTAATGATTTAGATATGAATGTAGGAGGTATGATCAGTAAGTTCGCAGATGACACGAAAATTGGTGGAGTGGTAAATAGCGAGGAGGGAAGCCTCAGGCTACAGGACGATATAGACGGGTTGGTCAGATGGGCAGAACAGTGGCAAATGGAATTTAACCCTGAAAAGTGTGAGTTGATGCATTTTGGGAGGACTAACAAGGCAAGGGAATACACAATGAATGGTAGGACCCTAGGAAGGACAGAGGATCAGAGGGACCTTGGTGTGCATGTACATAGATCCCTGAAGGCAGCAGGACAGGTAGATAAGGTGGTTAAGAAGGCATATGGGATACTTGCCTTCATTAGCCGAGGCCTAGAATATAAGAGCAGGGAGGTTATGATGGAGCTGTACAAAACGCTAGATAGGCCACAGCTGGAATACTGTGTGCAGTTCTGGTCGCCACACTATAGGAAGGATGTGATTGCATTGGAGAGGGTGCAGAGGAGATTCACCAGGATGTTACCTGGGCTGGAGCTTTTCAGCTATGAAGAGAGACTGGACAGGCTGGGGTTGTTTTCCTTAGAGCAGAGAAGGCTGAGGGGGGACCTGATTGAGGTGTACAAAATTATGAGGGGCATAGATAGGGTAGATAGAAAGGAACTTTTCCCCTTAGAGAGGTCAATAATCAGGGGGCATAGATTCAAGGTAAGGGGCAGGAGGTTTAGAGGGGATTTGAGGAAAAACTTTTTCACCCAGAGGGTGGTTGGAATCTGGAACTCACTGCCTGAAAGGGTGGTACATAGATACATAGATACATAGAAGATAGGAGCAGGAGTAGGCCATCCGGCCCTTCGAGCCTGCTCCGCCATTTAATGAGATCATGGCTGATCCTTCAATTCAGTATCCCGTCCCCGCCTTCTCTCCGTAACCCTTAACCCCTTTTGCCTGTAGAAATATATCTAATTCCCTCTTAAATATATTTAATGAGCTGGCGTACACTGCCCTCTGTGGCAATGAGTTCCACAGGTTCACCACTCTCTGAGTGAAGAAATTCCCCCTCATTTCTGTCCTAAATGGTTTAGCCCTTATCCTTAAATTATGTCCTCTAGTTCTGTTCTCACCCGCCAAGGGAAACATTCCTTCTGCATCTAATCTGTCTAGACCTGTCAGAATTTTATACACTTCTATGAGGTCCCCTCTCAATCTTCTAAACTCCAGTGTGTACATCCCTAAACTGCATAGTCTCTCCTCATAGGTCAATCCCGCCATTCCTGGTATCAGCCTGGTGAATCGCCGCTGCACCCCCTCCATGGCAAGAACATCTTTCCTCAGATGAGGCGACCAAAACTGTACACAGTACTCGAGGTGTGGTCTCACCAGTGCCCTGTACAGCTGCAGCAAGGTATCCCTGTTCCTGTATTCCAACCCTTTTGCTATGAAGGCCAGCATACCGTTTGCCTTCTTGACCGCCTGTTGCACCTGCATGCTCGCCTTCAGTGACTGGTGTACAAGAACACCCAGGTCTCTCTGTACTTCCCCCTCTCCCAATTTATTGCCATTTAAATAATAATTTGCCCTCCCGTTCCTGCACCCAAGGTGGATAACTTCGCACTTGTCCACATTATAGTGCATCTGCCATTTATCCGCCCAATCACCCAGTCTGTCCAAATCGCTCTGGAGCTTCCTGGTCTCCTCCTCTGAGCCCACCCCCCCTCCTAGTTTAGTGTCGTCTGCAAATTTGGAAATGCTGCATTCGACTCCCTGATCCAGGTCATTAATATAAATTGTGAACAGCTGGGGACCCAGGACAGATCCCTGTGGTACCCCACTTGTTACTGCCTGCCATTCAGAAAATGAGCCGTTTATTCCAACTCTCTGTTTTCTATCTGACAGCCAGTTCTCTATCCACGTCAATACTTTCCCCTTTATCCCATGAGCTTCAATTTTCCATGCTAATCTTTTATGTGGGACCTTATCGAAGGCCTTTTGGAAGTCCAGGTACACCACATCTACTGGCTCTCCCCCATCTATTTTACCAGTTACTCCCTCAAAAAATTCCAATAGATTAGTCAAGCACGATTTACCCTTTGTAAATCCATGTTGACTCTGTCCTATCCTGTCCCCATTTGCTAAGTGCTCGGCTATTTCATCCTTAATGATGGACTCCAGCATTTTGCCCACAACTGATGTAAGGCTTACAGGTCTGTAATTACCTGCTTTTTCCCTACCCCCCTTTTTGAATAGTGGGGTAACGTTAGCTACCCTCCAATCCATGGGCACTGTTCCCGAGTCTAATGAATTCTGAAAAATCATGCTTAGTGCATCCGCTATCTCTAGGGCCACCTCCTTCAGTACCCTAGGATGCATGTTATCAGGCCCTGGGGTGGTAGAGGCAGGAACCCTCACAACATTCAAGAAGCATTTAGATGAGCACTTGAAACGCCATAGCATACAAGGCTACGGACCAAGTGCTAGAAAATGGGATTAGAATAGATAGGGCTTGATGGCCGGCGCAGACACGATGGGCCGAAGGGCCTCTTTCTGTGCTGTATAACTCTATGGGGTAAAAATTCACTTGGTTGCACCACCCGTTAGCGCCTTAAGAGGGCGCTAATGGGGCGCAAAGCCGCTAACGCCCGGGCGCAGCGATGTTTGCGCCGCTCGAGAACTTAACTTGAGATTGTGCGGCGGCGCTAAAACTTACCGCTGCGACCACCTGCGCGCGCAGATTGTGACGTCATTCCATGGTGCAACGCCCTTGGGGCGCCCCGTAGCGGAAATTGAGTGGCGCCCCCTGCCTTACCGCCTGGCGCTTCCAACGACCAGAAGACTGGAACGCTATCAATCGCTGTGGGGCTGGGGGGGGCGCTATTTAAAGGGGGCCTCTTCCTGTCTTTTATTGTTGGTGGCATTTTTGAACTACGCATTCTGAGAGAGAGAGGGAGAGACTTCGGGAGAGATTCAACGTTGTGTGAAGGAGTTTTGGGTACTGAGCAGCACTTTGCAGGTTCATTTTGATTTGCCATTCCTTGTATCGATTTAGCAGAGACCGTGGGAGCTGCACTCTGAGCTCTTTGCCTGGTGCTCTCCATTGTTCTTTCCAGCACATTTGATGTGCAAGTCTCTCCAGGCCGAGATTCAAGGCAGCAATGAACAGGATGTGGATGGAAAGCAAGATTAACCATCCCCTTTAAGAACTGGCCCGTGCCATTGTGTGTGTGTTCCATTGCTGACTGACATTACATGAGCTTCGCCAGCGCTCCGAGTTAGCGCCTCACTGCTCGGCCTTTGCGCCTTAAGAGAGGTGTGCAGCGCCTGCTTTAGCGCTCCACTCACCTCCCGGGGCGGTAAAAGTGAAGTTTCCCGTCAGTGCCGATAATTAGCGCCAGGCGCTAATATTTGCGTCCGGACGATATTTGCGCCCCAAATGGGGCGCGACCTAATTTCTACCCCTATGACTCTAAGTGTCAGCCGTGGCTCAGTTGGTCGCACCCTCGCCTCTGAGTCGGAAGGTTGTGGGTTCCCACTCCAGAGACTTGAGCACAACTATCGAGGCTGACACTCCCAGTGCAGTACTGAGGGAGAGCTGCACTGTCAGAGGTGCCGCCTTTCGGATGAGATGTTAAACCGAGGCCCCGTCTGCTCTCCCAGGTGGACGTAAAAGATCCCATGGCACTATTTTGAAGAAGAGCAGGCGAGTTATCCCCGGTGTCCCGGCCAATATTTATCGCTTAATCAACATCACTTAAAAAAAAAACAGATTATCCGGTCATTATCACATTGCTGTTTGTGGGAGCTTGCTGTGCGCAAATTGGCTGCCGATTTTCCTACATTACAACAGTGACTACACTTCAAAAGGTATTTCATTGGCTGTAAAGTGCTTTGCGATGTCCTGAGGTCGTGAAAGGCACTTTGTAAATCGAAGTCTTTCTTAAAACCTACCTCTTTGACCAAGCTTTTGGTCATCTGCCTTAATATCTCCCCATGTGGCTCGGTGTCAAAATTTTGTCCGAGAACGCTCCTGTGAAGCACCTAGGGGACGTTGAAGGTGCTATATAAATGCAAGTTGTTGTCATAGTGCATAAGCTGAAAAGAATTAAAATTGGCTGATTCGGGCAGACCGAAATTTCTCTGGATTTCTTGTCGGGGTTAATTTTGCGCCCCTGTCCAAAAGAATGAATGTGGGAGGACTGAAAGCGGGCGGTATGCATTACAGGTATCTCTCCACACAAGGCTTCTGATTATGTGGCGTTTTAGTCGAATAGACTTCCCATTTAAAGACACGTCACCCGTGAAAGAGCCCCCTTACACGTTGGTGTATGTCTGTCTGTCAGCAGCTGTCCCCTTCACAGCGAGCCTGACATAAAGAGCTTCTGTTTGAGGGTTACTTTGATTGAAGTACAGAGAATTTTTATTAATTTCATGAGTAACCTGCTCGATAAGAGCGGGCTGTTTTTTTTCTTTTTCTTTTGCTTACAAAGAAGATGCAGTGATGTGTCTCGGTGATTAGTGCGACCTTGTCTCATAGCCTTTTGTCATGTAGTCTGCGGCATTTGATCCAAAGTTGCAGAACGAAAGCCTCGGAATGTGCTGGCGGTCCTATTCAGGTGAGAATAAAAGGATGCGTCATCTTGTGTTAGCATCATCAGCAGTGTGCATTGTTCTCGGAAGCTCCCTGCAGAGCTACTTTCACTCTCTGCTTTCTAACAATGGAGTGAGTATTGACACCGTTGTGGCAGCCAATGAGTTGAAGACGGGGTGGGATTTGCGGCAGGGCTTACAGCCAACCAAGTCTCTTTTATGGAAAACAGAGTCTATTTACTCAGCAAACAGTCTACAGAGTCTATTTAAACAGTGTCTCTCTACGAACTACAGCAAACAGAACTCATGACCGAAACTACAGCAAAGTTTCCCGATAAAAGCAAGATTATTTCTCCAGCAAAATGCAGTGAGTGGAGGATAGTTACTGAATACAAATTGTGTGTGTAAAATCAATCCCAGTCACTTACGGTCTCGTGTTCTCCAGGTGTGATTGACGGGGCAATTACCCAATCGTCTCCATTCGGGCCGGGGCTTGTGGTGTCACTATATGCAGCCTTTTAATAAAGTTTCCTCGAAAATGAAGTAAAATGACTGGTGCTTTATACAGGGCTAATATCGTGGACCCACTTCTAGTGGGAGCAGTGTGGTGTGGCTGCGTGTTCGGAATTCACCTCGCTGGCACCACGGGGCTGATTCGGAGGATCGGCAGTAACATGGCACCAAAGGTCCAAAAGGTTCTAAAGTGACGCTTATGACGGGACAATCTGAGCAAAAATCAAAACCTGAAGACTGTGTTGGTGGTCCACACGGACGGGCTGTGAAACCTGGCCTGCGTCGGTGGGCTGTGAGACCAAGCCCGCACAGGTGGGCTTGTGAGGCTCGGCCTGGCTCACGTGGAGTGGCAAGACACCTGGTCCGCCTGGGCAGGCTGAGAGGCCTGGTCCGCCTGGGCAGGCTGAGAGGCCTGGTTCCCGTGGGCAGGCTGAGAGGCCTGGCCCGCCTGGGCAGGCTGAGAGGCCTGGTCCGCCTGGGCAGGCTGAGAGGCCTGGTTCCCGTGGGCAGGCTGAGCGGCCTGGCTTCCGTGGGCAGGCTGAAAGGCCTGGTCCGCATGGGTGGGAGGATAGATCCCCTCCGCATGGGCAGCCTGGCTCCCGCGGGCCGGCTGAGCGGCCTGGCTCACACAAAAGGGTCAGCCCACCAGCAACCATGAACAGTGACGATCATTTACATCAACTGTTGGTGACACTTTGCACCTGGAGTGAGGGAATGGAACCACCTTGTGAGGTGACATTCTCTACCTCCTGATGGCTCCTACACCCATCTTGTTTACATAACACCGCATTTTCTGGAGGCAGCTATTTCTGGCTGTTCTCCCTGCTAGTCTGTGGTTAGCAGCTCCCAAGCAAAAGATTCAGAACTGGATGCAGGTGCTGACTCTGACTCACACACAAGTGATTCAGTGTTGGATCCTACTGATGGGCCACCTAGTTTATTTATTTATTTTTTAATATTCATTCTAGGGATTTGGCATTGAAAGTTCGGCATTTATTGCCCATCCCTAATTGCCCTTGAGAAGGTGGTGGTGAGCCGCCGCCTTGAACCGCTGCAGTCTGTGTGGTGAAGGTGCTCCCACAGTGCTGTTAGGGAGGGAGTTCCAGGATTTTGAACCAGCGACGATGAAGGAACGGCGATATATTTCGAAGTCAGGATGGTGTGTGACTTGGAGGGGAACTTGGAGGTGGTGATGTTCCCATGCGCCTACTGCCCTTGTTCTTCTAAGTGGTAGAGGTCGTGGGTTTGGAGGTGCAGCTGAAGAAAAAGGACAAATATTTTTATACAAGATGTATCTTTGAAGGGTTCCTGTCCGAGGGCAAGTAACAAACGTGACAAAGGAGACGAAGTAGGCACACCGCAGGGTGCAATCGTTAACAATTCAGTCTTGTCATTCAATCCACCTGTCACTCAATAATGATGGTTAATCTTTTAAGAATTCATGAGCACAGAACAGGGAGGAAACTGTACAATATTAGTTGCTTCTTCCCCTTCCGGCAGAGAACTTTGCAGCAACAGTAGGTGTTGATCTTGTTCCTACAGTAGGTGTAGATTCTCATCCTTGTACTCAAATCCCTCCATGGCCTCGCCCCTCCCTATCCCTGTAATCTCATCCAGCCCTCCAACTATCCGAGATCTCTGCACTCCTCCAGTTGTGGCCTCTTGCGCATCCCCGATTTTAATCACTTCACCATTGGTGGCCGTGCCTTCAGCTGCCTCGGCCCTAAGGTCTAGAATTCCCTCCCAAAACCTCTCCGCCTCGCTACCTCTCTTTCTTCCTTTACGACGCTCCTTAAAACCTACCTCTTTGACTAAGCTATTGGCCCTCTGTCCTAATGTCTCCTTATGTGACTCGGTGTCAAATTTTGTTTGATGACGTTCCTGTGAAGCACCTTGGGATGTTTTACTACGTTAAAGGCGCTATATAATTGCAAGTTGTTATTGTTGTAGACGAGGGAACATGATGGGTCTTCACAGAGCCGTTACCTCATCTTTACCTCTCTGGGGCCACACATCTGAATAATATTCCCTCTTTCACAAGTCGTTTGAATTGTGCCACCTTTGTGTGGATGTGTAGATGAAAGACGCTCTAATCACTGACTTTATTCACTTGGAATACTGGTGATTGGTGACACCACCTGCCTTCGGTCTGAAATAGAACTAGTTACACCAGCCAGTTACTCTGCATTCCCAGTCATGGAATTTTCTAATCCATCTGCAGATCAATCTTAACCTAGTCTGCTCCGTTCTTGCTAAAAGCCACAATTGCACCCTGATCTATTTATTCTGAAGGCTGTATTTATATGTTCCGCATATTTTATACATTTAAATGTCTGTCTTATGAGACCATAAACCGAGGTCCCGTCTGCCCTCTCAGGTGGATGTAAAAGATCCTGCGGCACTATTTTGAAGAGGAGCAGGGGAGTTCTCCCTGGTGTCCTGGCCAATATTTATCCCTTATCTAACACCTAAAACAAATGATGTGGTCATTTATTTAATTGCTGTTTGTGGGAGCTTGCTTGTGTGCTCAATTGGCTGCCACGTTTCCTACATTACAACAGTGACTACACTTTAAAAGTACTTCATTTACTGTAAAACGCTTTGGAATGTCCTGTGGTGGTGGAAGGCGCTATAGAAATGCGAGTTCTTTCTTGTCTTTATGTGGCACTGATACACAGTAGCGTAATTAAAATCTAAAGCCTACAGTTTCCAATTAGTATTTTTTAATGTCGTATTAACCCATTCAAAATCAATGGTGATGCTGATCATAAAATGTAGGCTTAAGTCTACAATGCAAACTTTTGCTTCTATTTTAGAAGTTACATCTAATTGACCCTAATCCATCCCGTTTCTAAATTGAGACACCTTAGGTGGAGGGGCCCAGGTCCCTGATTCAGGACACCACTGAAAGAAAGGGAGAAACTCCTTATCATATCTGTCAGGAGCCTCTCAAAAGTATGAAAGGGTTTGATGGGGTAGACGTAGAGAAGATGTTTCCACTTGCGGGTGAGGCCATAACTATAAGATAGTCACTAATAAATCCAGTATGGAATTCAGAAGAAACTTCTTTACCCAGAGAGTGGTGAGAATGTGGAACTCGCTACCACAGGGAGTGATGGAGGCCAATGGCATAGATGCATTTTAAGGGGAAGGTAGATGAGCACATGAGGGAGAAAGGAATCGAAGGACATGTTGATGGGGTGAGATGAAGAGGGGTGGGAGGAGGCTCGCGTGGAGCATAAACACCGGCCTGGACCTATTGGGCCGAATGGCCTGTTTCTGTGCTGTAAATACTTTGTAACGTAATACTTTGTAATAGATATATCTGAAACTCTTTGAAGTGCAGTGCGCGCTATTCTATAGGCTAACGGGCAACCCTTTTGCACACAGTAGTTTGATGAGCGAGCGGTTAGTGAACCTGTTTTTGGGGGTGTTGGTTGTAGGAGGAATTTTGCCAGTGTGCTGGGAGGACACCTTGCTCTTTGTTGAATATGGCCCTGGGATCTGTAACATCCATCCGAATCTCAGAAACAGGCAGTGAAGGCCTCACTGTAAGCTCTCATCCAAAGGTTGGCACTTCCAATGATGTGGCACTCCCTCAGTACAGCTAGATTAGAGTCACTGGGGAAGCTTTTTCTTTGTCTGTCTATGTTGATTTATTCTTAGTATTTGTTTTGTTTAAACCGATGAGTGCTGCTTACACTGGGGGGAACTGCGTTTGGGGAGGAGTCTGCTGCCCGCACCATAACGCGCACCAAGTCCCGTTCACCCAACGCCCGTGTGCTCGCTGATCTACATTGGCGCCTGGTCTGGCAACGCCTCGACTTTAAAATGATCGTCCTTGTTTTCAAATCCCTCCCTGGCCTCGCCCCCTCCCTATCTCTGCAACCTCTTCTAGCCCTCCAATCCTCTGAGATTTCTGAGCACCTCCAATTCTGGCCTCTTGCACCTCCCCGATTTTAATTGGTGGCCGTGCCTTCAGCTGCCTAGGCCCCAGGCTCAGTAATACAACAACAGCTTGTATTTATATAGTGCCTTTAACGTAGTAAAACGTCTCGAGGCGCTTCACAGGAGTATTATAAGACACAAAATTTGACACCTAGCCACATAAGGATAAATTAGGGCAGGTGACCAAAAGCTTGGTCAAAGAGGTAGGTTTTAAGGAGCGTCTTAAAGGAGGAAAGAGAGATAGCGAGGCGGAGAGGTTTAGGCAGGGAATTCCAGAGCTTAGGGCCTCGGCAACAGAAGGCATGGCCACCAATGGTTGAGCGATTATAATCAGGGATGCTCAAGAGGGCAGAATTAGAGGAGCGCAGATATCTTGGGGTGGGGTGGGGGGGGGGGAAGTGTTGTGGGGCTGGAGGAGATTACAGAGAAAGGGAGGGGTGAGGTCGTCGAGGGATTTGAAAAGAAGGATGAGAATTTTGAAATCGAGGTGTTGCTTAAGCTGAAACCTCTCTCTCTCTCTTCCTTTAAGACGCTCCTTAAAACCTACCTCTTTCCTCAAGCTTTTGGCCACTGGTCCTAACATCTCCTCATGTGGCTCGGTGTCAAATTTTGTCTGATAACGTTCCTGTGAACTGCCTCGGGACGTTTTTGTCTACATTAAAGGTGCTATATAATTGCAACTTGAGGTGTAATGATCTTCCAATTCGACTACCGCCATTTTGAGCTGTAGCTTTAACGGCATTGAACAGCATAGCCGTGTTACGATTAGGAAAATGGTTAAAAAACCCAGAGGAATTCAGTCAAGATGGAGTCTCTAAGCAAAGGCGACATGCTGCTTTGAGGTAACGATGTTTGAAACAGTAATCAATCCAGTGGTTTTTTTTATTGATCATTCAATGCTGAGTTATTAAGGCTCCGAACAGCGCTGGAGAAATAGAATGCACAGTTGAAGTGCAGTAATGCCAACCCCACTGTCTCATAAATCATGAGATTTGGTAAGAAATCGTGAGTTGGTATTTTGTGTTTTATAAACCTCATTAGTGGCTTTATTTAATCTCTTAACACGTCCCAGCTTGTTACAAAATCTATATTACTGCATCTGAAGATGCTTTACAAAAACACTTCTCAAAAAATCCTACCCGTCGTCGCCACCCTTCGCGGGTTGGGGTAAAGTTTCATTTTTTTTTAAAATCGTGTGTCTGGCGATTAATTCGCGAGAGCTGGCATTACTGGAAGTGACCACATTTACTGATTTACATTGGACAATGAGTAGCGTGCTAATTTACATCTTCATTCAGTCAAAGTAACTCCTCAAAGATAGTCTCCCTCAACACTCATGTTTTAAATGCAGATATATTCGAGATGAACTGTTTTTAAAAAATCAAAACCTGTTGTTTTTTTTGCTTCGGGACTATAATTTCAGGAATGGAATGTAGGCGTGACGATAGCAATCAGACCGTGCTAAAGACAGACTGTGTCTGAAAGGCAAACATACAATTCAAATTAACATCAATAACAGGCTATAATGAGGTTATTTGTTTAAATAAGTTGATCTTCAAAATTCTTTTAAATTTGAGCAGTTTTCCCATAGTTCCAGTGGGAATTCTTAAGGGTGGGATGAAGAGACTGAGACATGATGAGAGAATGGGTGAACTTGGGTTATATCTCTGAGGTGAAAGAATTGATGTGAAGAAATTCTATCAGCATCTGTAGAGAAAGAAGACTGCTCTAAGCCCCCTCTCTGCTCCAAGATCTTTGAACGCATCATCGCCCCTTCCCCCTCCCCCGTTTCCGTGCTGGCCTTTCCCAAAACTCCCCCTTCTGAATCTGGCTTGCACTCTGCCCACAAGACTGAGGCCACCACCGTCACCAACAAAACCCTCTGTGACTGTGACCCTCCTTAGCATCCTCAACCTTTCTGTGGCGCTTGACGCAATCGACCACTCCACCTTCCTCCAATGCCTCTCCTCTATGTTCCCACCTCCTGGGGACTGCCCTTTCTTGGTTCCACTCTTACCCGTCCCAACATAGTCAGTGCATCTCCACAATGGCTTCTTCTCATACCCCCCAAACAGTCTTCTCCAGAGTATCCCACGCTCCCATTCTTGGCCCCCTCCTTTCCTCACTTATGCACTTCCTGTGGGAGACATTATCCACAGGCATGGGGTCAGTTTATAGATCTATATATGGAAATATCCATCTTTACTCTCCACCTTCATCCTCAATTCCATTACCATCTCACTTCTGTCAGACTGCCCATCTAACATTACAGTTATAGAATCATAGACTTTTACAGCACAAAAGGAGACCATTCAACCTATCAGACTTGTGCCAGCTCTTAAAGAGCTCGCCACTTAGTCCCATTCTGCTGCCATAGAGTCAGCGACTGATAAAGCACAGAAGGAGGACATTGTCAGGGATGAACTAGATGCTATGCAAATTTAGTGTCCTGGTCAACCCAAAGCTAAGCTTCAAACCCCATATCTTATCCATTGCCAAGACCTCTTACTTCCACCTCTGCAACATTACCTGCCTTCACCCTTTCCTTACTCCCACTGTAAGATATCCGATTCTTCACATATATACGTAGCATTAGGACTTGGTTTAATCTCATATGCTTAAGGTTTTTGCTTTCTTTGCACTTATAAATAGCTTGTAGCCAGAAATAATGAAATGGTCAAGTTGCTCATTCCCAGAATTCTTCAGAGTATGGATGACATTTAACAAGAAAAAGCTTTGTCAACAAGGAGAGGTTTTTTTGTTCGTAAGGAATACTGAATAAGGGGTCAGTGGTCTCCCAGGTAAGAGGGTAGATAATATAACAAACAAACAAACAAGACAATGATCAACAGATTAGTTAGGAAACTGAAAAACAACTCCTTTTAAGGGATGGCTGTGCGTGACTAAAACCCTATAAAGATCTTAAGCTTTACATCATAATCCATAGAGAGAGGCAAGAATGAAAGAATCGCCAAAGATTATGCTCACTATCCAGAGCGAAAGCGGGTAATATCGTTTATTTCTCTATGACTATTGCTTAAGGCACTGTGTGTGTGTGTGTGAAGACTCGGTCGAACGCAATAAAGATTATTTGCAACCAAGTTGGTGTCAAGACCAAGAACCTTACACCACCACCATTGAAACCCTAGTCCACCTCAACACTCAACTTTTCCAGTGCGCTCTTCGCCAGCCTCCTGACCCCACATGATGTCCAACTGCTTCAAATCTTCACTGCCTGCATCCTTGCCCTCTTCAAGTCCAACTCACCCATCACTCCGGTCCTTGCCGACCACCATGGGCTCCCTGCTCTCCAACACACAAACTTGATAAAAGTCCTCGTCCTTCTCTCTAAATCCCCACTCCCTAACTCCCAACCTCTTCCAGCCTGCACCCTCTGGTCCTCCGACTCTGGCCTCCTGTGCAGTCCTTCTGCTCCGCCCCGCCCCTGCCAATCCCCATCCCCATTGGTGTAATCTCAAACTGGCTCAGTACAGCTTGCCTAAAGTTGTATCTGCTGAAAAGAATCAGGGAGGAGCTAAATGGTAGCATGTGTGATAGAGGTTACAGAGCCACTGATTGGCTGAGGATGGATCATATCATGGTTATGTTGATCCCTCATGGAGTTGTGGGTATATAATGAACTGCACTTGTACTTACTAAAATTGCTGATTGATACCGTATTGGATGTTTCCCCTGGCTGCAGAGTCTCGAACTAGGGGGTCACAGTCTCAGAATAAGGGGTTGGCCATTTAGGACTGAGATGAGGAAAAATTTCTTCACTCAGAGGGTGGTGAATCTTTGGAATTCTGTACTCAGAGGGCTGTGGATGCTCAATCGTTGAATATATTCAAGACAGAGATCGATAGATTTTTGGATACTAAGGAAATCAAGCGACATGGGGATAGTGCGGGAAAGTGGCGTTAAGGTAAAAGATCAGCCATGATCTCATTGAATGGCGGAGCAGGCTTGAGGGGCCGAATGGCCTACTCTGCTCTTATTTCTTATGTTCTTAAGATTGATGGGCAGAGCAGCTAGAGATGGAACAAAGGATCAGATAACTTAGGCACTCATGGTCACCTGCTCGCTAAAGGATCGGGGTAATATCTGTAATTTGTACTTACTGCCTGGTTACGTGTGTAACTCGTTGTACTGGCTTATTAAAATTGCTGATTGATACCCTATTGGTTGTCTCGTCGAATCGGTTTACATTGGTGGCTTAAACTTCTTTGCATTTTTACTTTTGTTCTATCTTTTAAAAGTCTCCTCCAAAATCTACCTTTTATCGATTGTGCCATTGCCCATCTTGCTCTGTCCTACGTGAGGTGCCTTTGGGAAACTCTATCATGTCAAGCCGCCGTAATTCATTCGTTAGAGAAAGATGTAGTGCCAGAGGACTGGCGTATAACTAATGTAATGCCTATATTTAAGAAGGGAGATAGAACATATCCAGGGAGCTATAGGCCAGTCAGCTTAGCATCGGTGGTAGGAAAAATAATGGAATCCCTACTAAAGGAGAAAATAGAAGAACGTCTAGAAATGAAAAATATAATAATAAATAGTCAGCATGGATTTCAAAAGGAAAAACTTGCTTGACCAACTTAATTGAATTTTTGAAGAGGTAACAGACAGTCGACAAGGGTAATGTAGTAGATGTAATTTATCTAGATTTTCAAAAGGCCTTCGATAAGGTACCACATAAAAGACGAATGAATAAGGTCAGGGAATGCGGAGTCAGGGGACAAGTAGCAGAATGGATAGCTAGCTGGCTTCAAGACAGAAAGCAGAGAGTAGGGGTAAATGGTAGCTATTCAGAGTGGCAGAAGGTGGGAAGTGGTGTTCCACAAGGATCAATGCTGGGACCACTGTTGTTCACAATTTATATTAACGATTTAGACCTTGGAATCAAAAACACAATTTCTAAATTTGCGGATGACACCAAATTGGGGAGGATAGCCAATACTGAGGAGGACTGCAACAAATTGCAAGAAGACATTAATAAACTTGCAGAATGGGCATATAATTGGCAAATGAAATTCAACACAGATAAATGTGAGTTATTACATTTTGGGAAGAAAAATAGGGAGGTCACATATTACTTGGAAAATAAGAATCTAAATGGGGTAGAGGAACAAAGGGATCTCAGCGTACAGATCACTAAAAGTATCGACACAGGTTAACAAGGCCATAAAAAAAGCAAACCAAGCACTAGGGTTTATTTCTAGAGGGATAGAATTGAAAAGTAGAGAAGTTATGCTAAACCTGTATCGAACCTTGGTTAGACCACACTTAGAGTACTGTGTACAGTTCTGGTCGCCATATTATAAAAAGGATATAGAGGCACTGGAGAGGGTGCAGAGAAGATTTACAAGGATGATACCAGAAATGCAAGGGTACACCTATCAGGAAAGGATGAACAGGCTGGGTCTCTTTTTTTCTCTTGAGGGGTGACCTAATAGAGGTCTTTAAAATCATGAAAGATTTTGATAGAGTAGATACAGAGAGAGTGTTTCCACTTGTGGGGAAGAGCAAAACTAGAGATCATCAATATAAGACAGTCACCAAAAAATGAAATAGGGAATTCAGAAGAAACTTCTTTACCCAGAGAGTGGTGAGAATGTGGAACTCGCTACCACAGGGAGTGGTTGAGGCGAATAGTATAGATGCGTTTAAGGGGCGGTTAGATAAGCATATGAGGGAGAAGGGAATAGAGGCTTATGCTGATAGGGTTAGATGAGGAAAGACTGGAGGAGGCTCAAGTGGAGCAGAAACACTGGCATAGACCAGTTGGGTCGAGTGGCCTGTTTCTGTGCTGTATATCTTATGTACGTAAAAAGAAATTCAACCTGTTAGTGTTTCCAGGGTAGACCTTTCTTTAGGTCTCATTTTTTATTACAACAGGATTGATGCTGGTTATGGATTTTCCCTGTAATCAACTGTCCATTCTTTCTTTATAGACTCCCAGTAATGATGTTAGAATCGTTCGTCCCCTTGTGTAAACATCATACATGATCAATGAGATGGAGTCTGGTATCCAGGGTGACAGCAGCTGCTGCACAAATGGGCCAGAAACTGAATCAAATGCCCACGTGCGTGCCTGCCCATACTACATTTGGGTGTGTTATTTAAAAATAAACAGACACTTTGGAAGTATTTCAAGGCAGAGATTTAATCATGAGCTTCAGATAAGTCATTTATAACTCACGCTTCACTCTTGTGTTCTACAAAATCGCCGGACCCATCCATTAAACGCAAATTAGCTGCACGTTTTCCTATCAAATAAAACCCCACTAATTTTCTTCCCTCCTTTGCCTGATCATTGAGACTGCTTGGCCCAATTTTCATGCACGAGTCCAGACATTAAGGGGGTGATTTTCCCAGCCCCGAGGAGGCGGGTTTGGAGGTGGGACAGTTGGCAAAATGGCAAAAACTGAGGGCGGGTTCGGAACCCGCCTCCGCGCAATTTTGCCGGAAGCGGGTTTGATGGGTGCGATTCGGTCCCGCCTCCATCAGTCGGGAGAGGTCGTTAAGACCCTTAAATAGTCGTTAAGGGTCTCTGTAATCCTATTTTGACAGGCCTTTGTTATTTTAGCACATTTTGTGCGTGTTGCACCACCTTCCTAAACCACGCCAGCTGATCCTGGCGGGTTGACAAGTGGGTGGCCTCCTCACAGCTGCAGCTCCACCATTAAAACGGAGCTTTCATCAGGGAGCAGTTGCAGGTGGCAGAACATTTGTTCCAAAGGTCTTTCAGCAGGCCTACCAAAGTCGGAGGTGCTGCAGCTTCTATCTCTTAACTGTGGGACCTCCTTGGAAGACCCTCTCCCCGCTTGGACTGAGCGCTTCTCCAACGGAGGTATCTGGCAGCAGCATGGGAACCATTATTTCCTTTCACCATGGACCTCAGATTCGGATGAGGAGCAGCCACGGCAGCAGCAGAACCAGGCAGCTCAGCAGCAGGAGCCCCAACCTCCTGCTCACCCACCTGATGCTGCACAGGGCAGGAGGCGTCAGCGCATGGAAGCACGTCGCCGCAGGAGATACCCCCTCTCAGGGTTTACAGACAGAGGATGAGCTACCTCAACATGACTGAGCAGCAGTGCCAAAGGAGGCTGAGACTTTCGTGACAGGTTGCCGGAGACATCTGCGCACTGCTGCAGCAAGACCTGGAGCCCAGAGGAGCGGGTGGACACCCCTTACCAGTGGCTGTCAAAGTCACCACCGCACTCAACTTTTTTGCCTCAGGCTCCTTCCAGGGATCATCAGCGGGACCTCCCAGTCGGCCACCCACAGTTGCATCATGCAGGTTAGCGATGCCCTTTTCGCAAAGGCCCACAATTACATCCACTTCTCAAGGGATCAAGCAAGTGTAACCGCGCGTTCAGTTGGCTTTGCAAATATGGCAGTTTTGCCAATGGTGCAGGGCGTCATAGACTGCACACATGTGGCCCTTAGGGCACCCCATCAGAACCCAGCTATCTTTGTCAACCGCAAGGGCTTCCACTCCCTCAACGTACAGCTGGTGTGTAACCACAAGAAGGAGATTCTGCATGCTTGCGCCAAGTTCTGTGGTAGTTGCCAAGACTCGTTCATTCTGCGGAACTCTAGTGGTCCTCCACTCTTCAATCCGCCAAACCAACTTAACGGATGGCTCCTTGGTGACCAGGGCTACCCCCTGAAGAAGTGGCTAATGACGCCGATCAGGAGGCCAGCTAACGCGGCTAAAGAGCGCTACAACGCCAGCCACATTTCGACCAGGTCCATCATCGAGCAAACCATTGGTTTGCTGAAGATGCGATTCTGATGCCTTGACAGATCAGGTGGAGCCCTGCAGTATTCAGCAGCCAGGGTCTCCAGAATGGTCGTGGTCTGCTGTACACTGCACAACATGGCACAGCGTCGTGGCTTGCAGCTTCCTGATGAGCAAGTGGCTCAGTTCATAGCCTCCTCAGATGAGGAGGAGGAGGAGCAGGAGGAGGAGCGAGCGCAGCGGCTGCATGTGAGCACATGGCTGCCCGTGATGCAAGGAATGCACTCATCCTGGCCAGATTTGCATAGGTTGCCCATTTTGGCACATGTCCTTGGCTCCATCTTAACACATGATAGACAATGGACATGACTCTCTGGCCTCCTTTCACTCTGGCCACCAACCTGACCATGCAAGTGTCGTGGAGCCCACAATGTGGAGCTGTCTAAGGCGAAATAACACATGCCATCACTCCAACAGTTTGCCATCGCCTCATTTTTATACATTCAAACAGGGATGACATTTCGTCAATAAACAGAAACAATCACCAAGTGCCTACCCCAGTGACTAATGGTGCTTTATTTTTCTCTTGCGCGTGCTCCTACGTGGTGCTCCCCCTGTGGCTTCAGCAGAAGTGGAGACCCCTTGCTCACTTTCATGCTGCTCCTGCTTCGACACCTTTGGCGGGCGTCCTCTGGGTTTACGAGCCTGTGAGGGCTCGCCAAACGTCTGCTCATCCTGCGGCAATGCAGGGGCTGAGACGCCCATCTCAGTTGGGTGCGGACTCTGGTGGGGCTCTGACCGAGGGCTACGCAGTGGCATGGAAGTGTGAGCGCTTGGAGAGGAGCCCCCATTTCCTTGTTCTCTGCCACCAACTTGCCTCTCATGGGTCAGGTCCACCTCAGCGCTTGCAAGTGGCTTGAGAGCACCTTGCTGCACATCAGGGGGGGCCATGGGGACCTGTATCTGTACTGGCAGTTCTACTCAAAAGGACTTCCATGAAGCTCTGGTTTCTCTGCTCAATAGCTGTCCATCGCTCCTCCAGAGATGTCAGTCTATTCTGAACATTCACCATGTTTTCCAGACTCTGGTGACTTATTTCCTCATGGCCGTAGCCATCCTTTCCACGGAGGTTGCCATCCTTTCCGCGGTGCTGCGTTGATGCGCCATTGCCTCCCCAATGGCACTGCTCATGTTAGAGTTGGACTCCTCCATCCTCTCCACATTCGCAGTGACCCTGGAGACAAGACCTGTCAGAGACTCCGGCACCTGCTCCTGGAGTTCCAACACCGCTCTCTTTCTGGATGGACCCGGAGGCACAGGGTCGACATGGAGCAGAGCTAGGAGAGTCCTGCGCCCTCCGCCGAGGACTCTCCACTGCTGTCCCTGTCTCCACCACCTGCTGATGCTCACCTGTGAGCTGTGATACACCAGGTGACAACACTACTCTATGTCCCGAAGGTCCCACCGAGGTGTGCGTATCTGCGCTGGTGCTGGGTGTGCTTACATCTGCTGACGCTGCGCCCTCAGAGGTTGCAGGCTCCCCTGAGGAGTCTTGCTGCTCAGCCTCTTCCTCGTCGACAGTGGGGGGGGGGCTCTGTGGATGGTCCTGTGGGGGAGTAAAGGCATGGGTTAGATATTTGACGGAAGTGTGGCATGCACATGCAATAGTGCAGATGCTCAAGTGGCATTCTAATAATGTACACCAGCTTGCTCTGCCTCGCCCGTCTATCCGTCCCCCACTTCCACCTCCACCTCTGCGCCGGTGATGTCAGGGCTGCCACTTCAGCCTGGGTGAGATGGGCTAGGGAAGGTGGCCCTCCTCCTGTCTTCGCCCTTTCCCTTCTATTGTGGGCTCTCTTTTCCTGCAGTGAGGGAGACAAGTGGAGTTGGAGTGAGAATGATGGAGTGAGTGTAGAGAGTCCAGAGCATAGATGCTTGGAAGGAGACGAAGATGGAGTGAGGTTCCATGTCCAAGGGCCCTCCCTGTGCGTGGTTAGTCGTTGTCATTGCATAACATTGAAAGGGAGTGTGAGGGCAGCATAGTCGAATGGTGAAGTGATTGGGTTCATAGAGTGAGAGGGATGGTGCAAAGGTTGTAAGGGTAAAGTGGGATGTGGAGGAGGAGGTTGACAATGCAGAGTGCTGGTGATGAGAGGAGAAGGGGAGCAGAAGGAGGGTCAAGCTGAAGGTATACTCGCTTTGCCTGATCTTACAAGGTCATTGAACCTTTTACAGCACTGCAGCCATGTTCTGCTGCACACTGATCTGGAGGTGATATCCCTTGCCAGCTGTACCCACACAGCCTTGGTTTCTTTGGGCGGCCTCTTCCTCCCAGATGAGGGGAAGAGCACCTCCCTGCTGGCTCTCGCCCCCTCAACCAGCATACCCAGCACCTCATCGGAGAACCACGGGGAGGCCCTTGCCTTGGAGTTGGCCATTCTTGAAGGAGATAACAGCTTGGAGGTGCTGCAGCATCGACCAAAAACCAGTGGAATGAGCCAAGGCAGCAAGCAGCCCTTAAATGAAGCTGGATAAGTGACGTCAGCAGAGGCGAGTTTCAGTCCCAAAACACTAATTGGCCCAGGGGAACCCACACCTCTGAAATCAACTGGCCAACTAGGGGAAAATCGTAAATTTTTCCCACCTCTCAGTGGAGGCGGGTTTGGAACCAGCCCAAACCGAAACCCGCCTCCATTGGGAAAATCGCGCCCTAAGTGTCAGTGGAGTATTTGACAATGGGGGTGAGGTAGCCAAGCCTCATTCTATCCTCGGCTTGCGTGGCATAAAAGGAAATCTAAAAAGGTGACTCAACCGTGGATAACAGGGGAAATTAGAGACAGCATAAAATCCAAAGATAGGGCGTATAAAATAGCCAAAAAACGCGCCAGAGCGGAAGATTGGGAACAGTTTAAGATAGAGCAAAGGAGGGCAAAGGGCTTAATCAAGAAGGGCAAAATAGCTTACGAAAGCAAGCTGGCGGAAAATATAAAAACTAACTCCAAAAGCTTTTATAAGTATATCAAGAGGAAAAGACTGGTGAAAACCAAAGTTGGTCCATTGCAGTCAGATACGGGGGAATATATAATGGGAAATAAGGAAATGGCAGACCAACTAAATGCATACTTTGGGTCAGTCTTTACGAAGGAAGACACAAAAAACCTCCCTGGGATATCGGGAAAAATAGGGACATTGGCAAAGGAGGAACTGACGCAAATCAATATCTCTAAGGATATGGTGTTAAGGAAGCTAAAGGGATTGAAGGCGGACAAATCCCCAGGGCCTGATAACATGCATCCTAGGGTACTGAAGGAGGTGGCCCTAGAGATAGCGGATGCACTAAGCATGATTTTTCAGAATTCATTAGACTCGGGAACAGTGCCCATGGATTGGAGGGTAGCTAACGTTACCCCACTATTCAAAAAGGGGGGTAGGGAAAAAGCAGGTAATTACAGACCTGTAAGCCTTACATCAGTTGTGGGCAAAATGCTGGAGTCCATCATTAAGGATGAAATAGCCGAGCACTTAGCAAATGGGGACAGGATAGGACAGAGTCAACATGGATTTACAAAGGGTAAATCGTGCTTGACTAATCTATTGGAATTTTTTGAGGGAGTAACTGGTAAAATAGATGGGGGAGAGCCAGTAGATGTGGTGTACCTGGACTTCCAAAAGGCCTTCGATAAGGTCCCACATAAAAGATTAGCATGGAAAATTGAAGCTCATGGGATAAAGGGGAAAGTATTGACGTGGATAGAGAACTGGCTGTCAGATAGAAAACAGAGAGTTGGAATAAACGGCTCATTTTCTGAATGGCAGGCAGTAACAAGTGGGGTACCACAGGGATCTGTCCTGGGTCCCCAGCTGTTCACAATTTATATTAATGACCTGGATCAGGGAGTCGAATGCAGCATTTCCAAATTTGCAGACGACACTAAACTAGGAGGGGGGGTGGGCTCAGAGGAGGAGACCAGGAAGCTCCAGAGCGATTTGGACAGACTGGGTGATTGGGCGGATAAATGGCAGATGCACTATAATGTGGACAAGTGCGAAGTTATCCACCTTGGGTGCAGGAACGGGAGGGCAAATTATTATTTAAATGGCAATAAATTGGGAGAGGGGGAAGTACAGAGAGACCTGGGTGTTCTTGTACACCAGTCACTGAAGGCGAGCATGCAGGTGCAACAGGCGGTCAAGAAGGCAAACGGTATGCTGGCCTTCATAGCAAAAGGGTTGGAATACAGGAACAGGGATACCTTGCTGCAGCTGTACAGGGCACTGGTGAGACCACACCTCGAGTACTGTGTACAGTTTTGGTCGCCTCATCTGAGGAAAGATGTTCTTGCCATGGAGGGGGTGCAGCGGCGATTCACCAGGCTGATACCAGGAATGGCGGGATTGACCTATGAGGAGAGACTATGTAGTTTAGGGATGTACACACTGGAGTTTAGAAGATTGAGAGGGGACCTCATAGAAGTGTATAAAATTCTGACAGGTCTAGACAGATTAGATGCAGAAGGAATGTTTCCCTTGGCGGGTGAGAACAGAACTAGAGGACATAATTTAAGGATAAGGGCTAAACCATTTAGGACAGAAATGAGGGGGAATTTCTTCACTCAGAGAGTGGTGAACCTGTGGAACTCATTGCCACAGAGGGCAGTGTACGCCAGCTCATTAAATATATTTAAGAGGGAATTAGATATATTTCTACAGGCAAAAGGGGTTAAGGGTTACGGAGAGAAGGCGGGGACGGGATACTGAATTGAAGGATCAGCCATGATCTCATTAAATGGCGGAGCAGGCTCGAAGGGCCGGATGGCCTACTCCTGCTCCTATCTTCTATGTATCTATGTATCATCCACTCGAGTCCCCTCGCCCTTTATCACTTCCCCGTATCCACCTCTCTTGTACACGAGTAACCAGGGTACATACGAAAGTGACGGGCAGGAAAAGACCAGCTGCTCCACCAAGACTGCCCCACGCCATGATGGCCGGAGCATTGTTGCTAAGCATTTCTTCCATCCCCCTCGCCTCCCACCCGCCGTAGCCATGTAACCTCCTGGAAGAGGTAAATAAAAAAATGAGCGAAAAAACCCAGGGCCAATAAGGGAAAAAGATACACTGGAAAATTCTTCTCCGCCCCCCTCAGGCGATCGAAACCAATCTAGGAGATCACATGGACCAAGTGTTATCTTTAAAGACACTTACCTTCTATATGATGTGACCATGAGCTTGGTGCCGGGTTTGAGGTCCTGGTCTTCAAACACTCTCTTCCTCAGGCAACCGAAGGCTGCACTGGCACACTGAAGGCGGTGTTGGACTTCGTCATCGACGTCTGCCCTTGTTGACAGTAGGCAGTAGTCCCCAGCATCGAAGCTTTGACTACGCTTGATCAGCTCCGATGGACGGGTCACATCGTCCGCATGCCCGATACGAGACTCCCAACACAAGCGCTCTACTCGGAGCTCCGACACGGCAAGAGAGCCCCAGGTGGGCAGTGGAAACGCTTCAAGGACACCCTCAAAGCCTCCTTGGAAAAAGTGCAACATTCCCACTGACACCTGGGAATCCCTGGCCCAAGACCACACAAACTGGAGGAGAAGCAGCCGGGAAGGCGCCGAACACCTCGAGTCTCTTCGCCGGGAGCAAGCGGAAGCAGCGCAAGGAGCGCACGTCAACCCAAGCACCCCAACCCACCCGCCCCTTCAACCACCGTCTGCCCCACCTGTGACAGAGACTGTAGGTCCCGCATTGGACTCATCAGTCACCTGAGAACTCATTCGTAATGTGGAAGCAAGTCATCCTCGGTTCCGAGGGACTGCCTAAGAAGAAGAAGATATGATGCGATCTCTGCCCCAGTTAAGAAGCAGTCCAGCACCCTCTTGAAGGCGATAGAGAGAGTCAGCACCCACCACACCAGCCGACAGTGCATTCCAGGGTCTCACTACTCTCTGGAAAAAAAAAAGCCTAATATCCAGTCTATTCCTACTCTTACATACTTTAAACTCATATACAAGGGAGAAAGATACCTGAATTGATAAATAATCAATACTTGAGATCTGAAGTAAAAGCAAAAAAATTCTAGAAATGCACAGTATGTTAGTCAGGAACTGAAAGGTAAAAGATAGGCTGGTTGGGAGCCTTCATCAGAACAGGCCTCACCTGAAACTAACCCATTTTTCTCCTGCAGATACCTGCTGATCTGCTGTGCTCTTCCAGCATTTTCTGCGTTTATTCATTTTAATATTTTGCTTTGTTGTGAAAACGTGTCTGGGCTTTAAAATAAATCTGGAACTGTGAACCTTTACTGCGCTCCGTCGCGTCCTTCCCCCCCCGGGGCTCCTCCGACTGGTATCTCCACTGCTCACCTTGGTATTCGGAGAATAATTGCATTGTGTTTGAGTCGCTGCTGCTTGTGTTTATCCCCTGAAGTTAATGGAGTTCATTCTGCCATAAGCTCTCCTTCCAAAACAGCCATAATAAAATAAAATCCCCCTCGAGGCATTCGTAAGGTCAGTGAGGTGTCCCAGAGCATTTTACGAAGAGGTTGGGAGGAGGATGGTCAAGAGCCTCCTCCAAACCATTCCCGATGACCCTTCTGCCCGCCTCGCCACCTCAACTCTTTCTGATTTGCCACCTGTTCGGTGTCCCCTGTTTTTTTGCCTTTTTGTTGAAATGCTTTGTGCGTGTGAGATGTGATCTAGAAATGTTCCGGTGTATGAAGCAAAGAGCAGTGTGGGTGGAACCCTGCATCGCGGCTCTGTGGAACCCCTGACCTATGGCTGCTGAACATTGCCACTCAGTTCCAAAAGAAGGTGGGGGGTCGGGGGGGGGGGGGGGGGGCGCAACAGACAATTAGCATTCATCATTGTTAACGTAGAAAATAAGCGAATGCAGAGTGAAGTGCTGAATGCCTTTCCCTTCAAGCTGACCTTGCGTGTTACTGTTGTGCGATGGATGTGCTTTAGAAAAGCACAGGGCAAAGGTCCAATCATTTCATCAATATTTAATTTCGGCAGTACTAGGGGTGGGTGGGATTGCAATTTTTAAAATTTTTACCTGCAATTAACAGTCGCCTCTAATTAAGTCATTACATCGTATTACTGGCTGACGTGAGGGGTCATGGTATTCTCACCACTTTTCAACACCATGCATACAACATCCCTGGGTTTGCAGGTTTTGGATTTCGAGGAACAAACCTCCTCGAGTCTGCAGCAGCTTGCCTGCTGGTCTGTTGCTGCCTCTGTTGGGGTGTGTGTGATGCTTGTGTATCTTCCCGTGAAGCTGAGGTACATCGAATTATTGCAGATTCGAGCTGCGGAGCAGCAACTTGGCTGAGGCCGAACCAGACTGTTCGCGGCCTTGGTGTCGTATTTGACCCAGGACCACATATCCCCGCCAACACTAAGACCGCCGACTTCCACCTCCGTCACATCGCTCGACTCCGCCCCGAACCTCTCTGCCTCTCTACCTCTCTCTCCTCCTTTTAAGACGCTCCTTAAAACCTACCTCTTTTACCAAGCTTTTGGTCACCTGCCCTAATATCTCCTTTTATGTACAAAAGCAAAATACTGCGGATGCTGGAAATCTGAAATATAAACAGAAAATGCTGGAAGCACTCAGCAGGTCAGGCAGCATCTGTGGAGAGAGAAAGAGTTAACGTTTCAGGTCGATGACCCTTCGTCAGAACTGGAAAAAGTTGGAGATGGAACAGGTTTTTAAGCAAGTGTAGGGGCGGGGGGAGGGGAGGGGAGGAAAGAACAAAAGGGAAGGTCTGTGATAGGATGGAAGGCAGGAGAGATTAAGAGACAAAAGGGATGATGGTGCAAGGCAAAAGGAGATGGTAATGGGACAAGTTAAGAAACAAAAGATGACAGAATGATCGACAGCTGCTATGTGAGAGAGAGAGAAAAAAATGAAAAATCAGATAGGGGCAGAGGTTATGGTCTAAAATTGTTAAACTCGATGTTGAGTCCAGAAGGCTGTAAAGTGCCCAATCGATAGATGAGGTGCTGTTCCTCGAGTTATCCCCAGTATCCTGGCTAATATATATCACTCAATCAACATCACTGAAACAGATTATCTGGTCATTATCACATTGCTGTTTGTGGGAGCTTGCTGTGCGCAAATTGGCTGCCGCGTTTCCCACATCACAACAGTGACTACACCCCAAAAGTACTTCATTGGCTGTGAAGCGCTTTGGGAACGTCCTGAGGTTGTGAAAGGCGCTAAATGCAAGTCTTTCTTTTAAGTCTGTCTTTTTGATCTATAAAACTGGAATAAACTGGACAGTCAAATGATCTTTTCCTGTTGTTATCATAAAATCCTTGTGGTTTTATACTGCATTTACTGATGAATCCAATTTAGGTCATGTTGACTAAACAAATCAGAGCAGTTGGTTAAAGTTTGAGTTTGACAGATGTTCTTTAGACACGTGAAGCGCCGGTCGGACCAGATGTTGAACTAATCGGCTGACGTGCAGGAATGAACGAACAGCTGAGGATGAGCGGCTTGGCATGGTTTGAAGTGAGCCGACCCACGCCATCAAAGTCAATGTCAAAATAGAACCTTTGAACCCTACCATCCCCACTACTGTGGCTGCCTGTAGCCGGCAGTGCTGCAAGCCTTAAATAACAATGGCAAAACGTTGGGATTAAATAACAGCTTGACGACCGGCATCTGAGAGAGAAAGATGGGCTCAGGTGGGATCCTTCATCAGAACCTGGAGCTATTTGTTGTTATGATGTCGAAAGTGTGGTGGAAGCAGATTCAATAGTAACTTTCAAAAGGAAATTGGATAATATACTTGAAAAGGAAAAAGCTTGCAGGGCTACGTGGAAAGAGTAGGGGAGTGGGGACTAATTGGATAGCTCTTACCAGGAGCCTGCACAGGCACGATGGGCCGAATGGCCTCCTTCTGTGCTGTATGATTTTATTTACAATGACAAATACTTGAGCTTGCATTGAACTTTTAACCTAGCGAAATGTGCCACTCAAGAGCAAGGGTGGGAGATGGAGCGACATCATGCAGGAGTTAGAAGAATTATGGGAGGTGACTGATGTCTTTTTAAAAATGTGTTTACGGGATGTGGGTGACACGGGCAAGGCGGGCATTGATTGCCCATCCCGAAATGCCCAGAGAAGGTGGTGATGGTGGGCAGCTGCTTGAACCACTGCAGTCCTTGTGGTGATGGTGCTCCCATGGTGATGTTAGGTACGGTGGTGAGTCTGATGTTTCTGTCCATTGTGGAAAGGGTGGGTGGGGGTGGGTCAGGCTGCAGCATGATTGGGTTCCACCCAGCTGCAACTCCCTCGCCCACCTGGGCTTTGAAGATGGGGAGCCACGCAGAGCGGGAAGTGGTGCTGCTTCCTTTCTGGCTGGTGTTGTTTCTTTAGAAAAAAAAATAACTACAGAATTCTCGTACAGTAGTACCAATGCACTCTTATGCAGGACAGTTCAACAATAACTTGCATTTATATAGCGCCTTTAACGTAGTAAAACGTCCCAAGGCGCTTGACGGGAAAAAATTCGACACTGAGTCACATAGGGAGATACAGGCGACCAAAAGCTGAGTCAAAGAGGCAGGTTTAAGGGGCGACTTAAAGGAGGAGAGAGGCGTAGAGGTTTAGGAAGGGAATTCCGGAGCTTATTGCGAGGCAGCTGAAGGCACTGCCACCAATAGTGGAGGGAAGGAAATCGGGGATGTGGAAGAGGCCAGAATTGGAGGAGCGCAGCGATCTCGGAGGGTTATAGAGCTGGAGGAGGTTACAGAGATAGGGAGGGGTGAGGCCATGGAGGGATTTGAAAACGAGGATGAGAATTTTAAAATCGCGGAGTTGCCAGACTGGGAGCTAATGTAGGTCAGCGAACACAGGGCCTTAAAACATCGGACTCCTGAAGGAATTCAGCAGTGCTACTTCCAGTGACAACGTTAACCTTTCTCAAACCAGGTGTAGCACAAGTTAGGTTTGGTATGGACCTGCCACTACTAATCCCTTCGAAATGCGCCTTTAATTCTAATGTTAGGTTCGCTGACTGTACAATTCCATTGCTCATCATGCTCTATATCTTCACAGTCTCTTGCACATAAACCATGTCAAGTTAGAGGTGGGTGAATTTTTGATTCAGTTTGTGCTCTGGGCTCATATCCCACCGCCCCCCAGGAAGTCAGTTGGTCCAACCAGAGAACCAGAGCTCGTCACCTGAGACGGTTAGTGCCTGTTGGACAGAGGGTACCTTCGCTTCATCTGTGTGCGATTGATTCAAGCTGCAGGTGTTTTAAGACCATGTCCTGCCTCCCGGTTCCTCTTGACTTTGTCTCCTGACTGATTAAATTACATCTGTGTTCCCTCCCAGCCCCTGTAACGTTTGCCTGCAATGCCTCCTGACCGAATGACTGTCAATTTACATCCTCTCAATTCCAGCCACCTTGTCCCGTGGTGTCACATGACCTGCCCATGTCAGCTTGGCTCAGTTGGTTAGCACTTTTGCCTCTGGGTCAGAAGGTTGTGGACTCGAGCCTCCCGCCAGGGGTTTAGTGCACAGTCTAGGACGACACTACGGGGTGGTACTGATGGAGTCTTGCATCATCACTGGTGCTGTGTGTCCAGATTCAACTGAGATCCGACTTGTCCAGTTTCCACCTAAAGATCCCATGGCATCATTCAAAGAGCAGGGAATTCTGGCCCACTCTTCTCCATCCACCAGTATTGGACGGTGCAATTTTGTGTTAATTGTGTGTGTCTCTCTCTCTCCCCCCCCTCATTCCCTCTCTCCCCCCCTCATTCCCTCTCTCCCCCTTGCTCCTTCTCTTTCTTTCTGTCTCTCTCCCCTATTTACTCACTCTCTCTCTCTTTCCCCCTCTTTCTCCCCGCTGCCCCTCTTTCTCTGTCTCTCCCTCACTGCCCGCCTCTCACTCCCTCTCTTTCTTCTCCCTCTCTCTCTCCCCTCTTGCTCCCTTTCTTTCTCTCCATCTCACTTTCCCCTCTCATTCCCTCTCTTTTTCTCTCTCCTTCACTCGCTGCTTCTCGCTCCCTCTCTTTCTCTCCATCTCACTCACCCCCCTCGTGTTCTCTCTCTCTCTCTCTCTCTCTCTCTCTCTCTCTCTCTCATCCTCTCCCTCTCTCTGTCTCCCTCTTTCTCTCCCCTCTGTTTAAAAACAGCTGTGGAACACGAATAAACAGATGATGCTGAAGGACCGAGATATTGGGAGGGGTGACTAAAAGCTTGGTCAAAGCAGTGGGTTTTAAGGAGGGTTTCAATGTAGGAGAGGGCAGTAGGGAAGCAAAGAGGTTTAGAAAGGGAATTCCAGAGCTTAGGACCTAGACATCTGAAGGCACGGCTGCTAATTGTGGGGCAAAGGGATTTTGGGATGCACAAGAGGCCACAGTCGGAGGAACGAAGAGATCCTGGAGAGTTGTGGAGTTGGACAAGGTTACAGAGATAGCAAGGAGCTAGGAGGGCAGGAAGGGATTTCAACACAAGGATGACACTTTTAACATTGAGGCATTGAGGGACCGGGAGTCAATGCAGGTCAGTGAGCATATGGTGATGGGTGAGCGGGACTTGGTGCAGGATAAGATACAGGCAGCAGAGCTTGGATGTGCTGAAGTTTATGGAGGGTGGAGGACGAGAGGCCGGCCACGAGAGCATTGGAATAGTCGAGTCTGGAGGAGGCAAAGGCATGGATGATGGTTTCAGCAGCAGTTGGGCTGAGGTGGGGGTGGAGACGGGTGATATTACGGAGGTGGAAATAGCCACTCTTTGTGATGGAGAGGATAGGTGTTCGGTAGCTGAGCTTTTGGTCGATTTGGATGCCGAGGTTGCGAGCAGACTGGTTCAAACTGCAACAGTGGCCGGGGAGGGGGAGAGAATCAGTGGCGAGGGTATGGAGTTTGCGGCAGTGGCTGATTATGGCGGCTTTAGCGTTTCCAATTTTGGAGGAAATTGCAGTTCACCCAGGACTGGATGTCGGACAAGCAATCTGACAACACAGAGGCAGTGGAGGGGTTGAGTGAGAGGCTGGAGAGGTTGTCATAAGAACATAAGAAGTAGGAGCAGGAGTAGGCCATACGACCCTTCGGGCCTGCTCCGCCATTCAATAGGATCATGGCTGATCCGAACCTAGACTCACGTCCACTTCCCTGCCCGCTCCCCATAACCCTTAATTCCCTTATCAGCTAGGAAACTGTCTATCTCCGTTTTAAATTTATTTAATGTCGCAGCTTCCACAGCTCTCTGAGGTAGCAAATTCCATAGATTTACTACCCTCTGAGTGAAGAAGTTTCTCCTCATCTCAGTTTTCAAACGGCAGCCCCTTATTCTAAGATTATGCCCCCGAGTTCTAGTCTCACCCATCAGTGGAAACATCCTCCCCGCATCCACCCGATCAAGCCCTCTCACAATCTTATATGTTTCGATGTCAGCGTAGATATGGAACCTGACCCCATATCTTCGGAAGATGTCGCCATGGGGCAGCATAAGAACATAAGAAATAGGAGCAGGAGTAGGCCATTTGGCCCCTTGCGCCTGCTCCGCCCATTCATTAAGATCATAGCTGATCTTCTACCTCAACTCCACCTTCCGGCACTATCCCCATATCCCTTGATTCCCTTAATATTCAAAAATCTTTCGATCTCTGTCTTGAATATATGCAGTGTCTGAGCATCCACACAAAATCATCTTTTTTAATTGGTTTTAATGGTCAAAATATCATTGTCAATTAGACTAAGGTAGCATCCCGCCTTTCCAGTATTTTTCCACCAACTTTGCCATGTTCAGTGTTATCTTGTTTATAGTTTTTCTGATAAGGATTGTTTATTGAAGAGGCCCATTGAGGTCTGTGTTACTCGTCAAGGCCTAATCCTTCATTGTTTACACAGACGTCTTCTTTAGCTACACAATGTCTTTGTTCCTTCTTGATGAGAAGTCGCACAACACCAGGTTATAGTCCAACAGATTTATTTAAAATTACAAGCTTTCGGAGCTATCGTCCCTTCTTCAGGTAAAGTTACAATGAGTGAATGTACAAAAGTTCACAGAATATAAACACAGAAACTGCAGAGATTCAATCTTTCCTTACATCAAAGACACACCAAGAGCACAGCCAAGACAATGAGATGTATCCCAGGGGGTCCAACGTGTCAAATCCTGCTGTCTGCAGTGTTTTTTTGGGTTTGTTTTTTGTGTTTGTTTTTTAAAAACTGGAAAGACAGACAACGATGTCGAGTCACGTTCTGTAGCGTGACATGAACCCGATATCCCTATTGAGGCCGTCCTCATGAGTGCGGAACTTGGCTATCAGTTTCTGCTTGATGATTTTGCGTTGTCGTGTGTCTCGAAGGCCGCCTTGGAGAACGCTAACCTGCAGATCCGAGGCTGAATGCCCTTGACTGCTGAAGTGTTCCCCGACTGGGAGGCAACAATCTTGCCTGGCGATTGTTGCGCGGTGTCTGTTCATACGTTGTCTCAGTGTCTGCATGGTCTCGCCGATGTACCATGCTCTGGGGCATCCTTTCCTACAACGTATCAGGTAGACAACGTTGGCCGAGTCACATGAGTAAGTACCATGTACCTGGTGGGTAGTGTCCTCACGTGTGATGACGGTATCTGTGTTCATGATCTGGCATGTCTTGCAGCGGTTGCCGTGGCAGGGTTGTGTGGTGTCGTGGTCGCTGTTCTCCTGAGAGCTGGGTAATTTGCTGCGAACGATGGTACTTTTGAGGTTAGGCGGCTGCTTGAAGGCGAGTAGTGGAGGCGTGGGGATGGCCTTAGCAAGGTGTTCGTCGTCATCGATGACATGTTGAAGGCTGCGAAGAACATGGCGTAGTTTCTCCGCTCCGGGGAAGTACTGGACGACGTAGGGTACTCTGTTGGTTGTGTCCCGTGTTTGCCTTCTGAGGAGGTCTATGCGGTTTTTCGCTGTGGCCCGTCGGAACGGTCGATCGACGAGTCGAGCGTCATATCCCGTTCTTACGAGGGCGTCTTTCAGTGTCCGTAGGTGTCCATCGCGTTCCTCCTCGTCTGAGCCGATCCTGTGTATTCGCAGGGCTTGTCCATAGGGGATGGCTTCTTTAACGTGGTTAGGGTGGAAGCTGGAGAAGTGGAGCATCGTGAGGTTGTCCGTGGGCTTGCGGTAGAGTGAAGTGCTGAGGCGTCCGTCTTTGATGGAGATTCGTGTGTCCAAGAATGAAACCGATTCTGAGGAGTAGTCCATGGTGAGTTTGATGGTGGGATGGAACCTGTTGATGCTATCGTGTAGTCCTTTCAGTGATCCTTCGCCGTGGGTCCAAAGGAAGAAGATGTCGTCGATGTATCTGGTGTACAGCGTTGGTTGGAGGTCCTGTGCAGCGAAGAAGTCTTGCTCGAACTTGTGCATGAAGATGTTGGCGTATTGGGGTGCGAATTTGGTCCCCATGGCTGTTCCGTGTGTTTGGGTAAAAAACTGGTTGTCGAAGGTGAAGACATTGTGGTCAAGGATGAAGCGGATGAGTTGTAGGATGGCGTCTGGAGATTGGCTGTTGTTGGTGTTGAGTACTGAGGCTGTCGCAGCGATGCCGTCATCGTGGGGGATATTGGTGCAGAGTGCCGATACGTCCATTGTGACGAGGAGTGTTCCTGGTTCAACTGGTCCATGGGTGCTGAGTTTCTGCAAGAAGTCTGTAGTGTCGCGACAGAAGCTGGGGGTTCCCTGTACGATGGGTTTCAGGATGCCCTCGACGTAGCACCCTCTGGTTTTGCTGTTTTGCCACCGCTCAGCAGGTTTTAATTTTAAAACGAGCTTTTCCCCCATCAGCACTGTTCCCAGCTTCCCAAAGCATGTTGGTTGAATGTCCAGCTTGAAAATTGTGTCAAAAGAGGGCTTCTCTTTCTTACAATGCCATTTAGCTGAACAACAGAGGAGAGGTGTTAGAGAAGGATGGTGACATCTTTAATTCTGATACAGTTCTTTCTGAGGCAATATTGCTTTAAAAATAAAAAAATAAAGTTCTTCCCTGGAATTTAGAAGGTTAAGGGGTGATCTGATCGAAGTTTTCAGGATATTAAGGGGAACTGATGGGGTAGATCGAGAGAAACTATTTCCGCTGGTTGGGGATTCTAGGACTAGGGGGCATAGTCTAAAAATTAGAGCCAGACCTTTCAGGAGTGAAATTAGGAAACACTTCTACACACAAAGGTTTGGTAGAAGTTTGGAACTCTTTTCCGCAAATGGCAGTTGATGCTAGATCAATTGTTAATTTTAAATTGGAGATTGATAGCTTTCTGTTAACCAAAAGTATTAAGGGATATGGGCCAAAGGCGGGTATATGGAGTCAGGTCACAGATCAGCCAGGATCTCACTGAATGACGGAACAGGCTTGAGAGGCTAAGTGGCCTCCTCCTGTTCCTGTGTTCCCTTTATTCCCCTGTTGACCGGGGAGGGAGTGCACAGCTGTGACACTCAACATTCAGACTTGCAGAACATTCTGGTCATGGCAGATTTCCCCCCCCGCCCATCCTCTCTCGTCTAGGGGTCGTTGAGGCCAATTGTAGCACCCTGCTTGCTCCCCCGACGGAGAACAATCTATGAAGCGTGCATGTGTGCATTTATGTCTTGTGTGTTTGTGCATCGCACAGTTATTGGGGTGTGTCTGAAGCCCACAGTGTACCATTACCTTGTCACGTCGGTTCAATGGTAAAATTGCCATGTAGTCCTGAGGAGCAGCTGGAGGCTGTTGACTGGTATCCAAGCTACAATATTGTACCGTAGTGGAGCTTTTGTCACAACTAATCACATCACAAGCTCTTCCATCCTTTCGATTTCAGAATCTTTCACTGTAGCGGGAGTGCAAGCATTGGACGATGATTATTACCCACATGTTTAATGTTCATCATTATTATTGCACATTAAAAATTATATTGTGGAACCAAAGTGGTTGCGAAGTAAGATGGGGACTGCTAGTTTTGCCAGTTTGCTGCGTTTTAAACTGTGGGGTTGCTAGTTTGCTGTGTTTAGACTGTGGGGATTACTAGTATTGGTAGTTTGTTGTGGTTAGATAGTGTGGACTACTAATATTGGTAGTTTGTTGTGTTATTCCAACGCTCTCCTGGCCGGCCTCCCATCGTCCACCCTCATAAACTTGAGCTCATCCAAAACTCTGCTCCACGTATCCTAACTCGCACCAAGTCCCGTTCACCCATCACCCCTGTGCTCGCTGACCTACATTGGCTCCCAGTCCGGCAACACCTAAATTTTAAAATTATCATCCTTGTTTTCAAATCCCTCCATGGCCTTGCCACTCCCTATCTCTGTAACCTCCTCCAGCCCTATAACCTTCCGAGGTTTCTGCGCTCCTCCAATTCTGGCCTCTTGCGCATCCTCGATTTTCTTCGCTCCACCATTGGCAGTCGTGCCTTCAGCTGCCTGGGCCCTAAGCCCTGGAATTTCCTCCCTAAACCTCTCTGCCTCACTATCGCTCTGTCTTCATTCAAGCCGTTACTTAAAACCTACCGCTTTGATCAAGCTTTTGGTCACCTGTCCTAATCATAGAATCATAGAAACATAGAAGATAGGAGCAGGAGTAGGCCATTCGGCCCCTCTAGCCTGCTCCGCCATTCAATGCGATCATGGCTGATCATCCAAATTCAGTACCCTGTCCCTGCTTTCTCCCCATATCCCTTGATCCCTTTAGCCTTAAGAAATATACCCAACTCCTTCTTGAATCTATTTAATGAATTGGCCTCTACTGCCTTCTGTGGCAGAGAATTCCACAGGTTCACCACTCTCTGGGTGAAGAAATTCCTCCTCATTTCTGTCCTAAATGGCTTACCCCTTATCCTTAGACTGTGACCCCTGGTTCTGGACTCCCCAACCATCGGGAACATCCTTCCTGCATCTAGTTTGTCCTGTCCTGTCAGAATTTTATAAGTTTCAATGAGATCCTCTCTCATTCTTCTAAACTCCAGCGAGTATAAGCCCAGTCGAATCAATCTCTCTTCATACGTCATTCCTGCCATCCCAGGTATCAGCCTTGTGAATCTTCGCTGAACTCCTTCCATGGCAAGAACATCCTTCCTCAGATAAGGTGACCAAAACTGCACACAGTACTCAAGGTGTGGTCTCACCAAGGCCCTGTACAACTGCAGCAAGACATCCTTGTTCCTGTACTCAAACCCTTTCGCTATGAAGGCCAACATACCATTTGCCTTTTTAACCGCCTGCTGCACCTGCATGCTTACCTTCAGCGACTGGTGCACAAGGACACCCAGGTCTCGTTGCACTTCCCCTTCTCCCAATCTATTGCCATTCAGATAATAATCTGCCTTTCTGTTTTTGACACCAAAGTGGATAACCTACTGCATCTGCCATATATCTGCCCAATCACCCAACCTATCCAAATCATCCTGGAGTTTCTCGGCATCCTCCTCGCAGCACACACGCCCACCCAGTTTTGTGTTGTCTGCAAACTTGGAGATATTACATCTAGTTCCCTTGTCTAGATCATTAATATATATTGTGAATAGCTGGGGTCCTAGCACCGATCCCTGCGGTACCCCACTAGTCACTGCCTGCCACTCGGAAAAAGACCCGTTTATTCCAACTCTTTGCTTTCTGTCTGCCAACCAGTTCTCTATCCAAGTCAATACCTTGCCCCCAATCCCATGTTCCTTAACTTTACACGCTAATCTCTTATGCAAAAGCCTTTTGGAAGTCCAAATACACCACCCTTATCTATTTTACCAGTTACATCCTCAAAAAATTCCAGTAGATTAGTCAAGCATGATTTACCTTTTGTAAATCCATGTTGACTTTGTCCGATCCTGTCACTGTTTTCCAAGTGCTCAGCTATTACATCTTTCATAATGGACTCTAGCATTTTCCCCACTATCGATGTCAGGCTTACCGGTCTGTAATTCCCCGTTTTCTCTCTACCACCCTTTTTAAATAGTGGGGTAACATTAGCTACCCTTCAATCCATGGGTACTGTTCCAGATTCCATCGAATGTTGGAAGATGATCAGCAATGCATCTACTATTTCTAGGGCCACTTCCTTAAATACCCGAGGATGTAGATTATCAGGCCCTGGGAATTTATCGGCCTTCAATCCCTTCAATTTCCCTAACGCCATTTTCCTACAAATACTGATTTCTTTCAGTTCCTCCCTTTCATCAGACCCTATGTCCCCCAACATCTCTGGGAGGTTATTTGTGTCCTCCTTTGTGAAGACAGAACCAAAATATGTATTTAATTGGTCTGACATTTCTTTGTTCCCCATTATAAGTTCCCCTGATTCTGACTGCAAGGGACCTATGCTTGATTTCACTAATCTTTTTCTCTTCACATATCTATAAAAGCTTTTACAGTCAGTTTTTATGTTTCCTGCAAGCTTACTCTCGTATTCTATTTTCCCCTTCTTAATTAATCCCTTTGTCCTCCTTTGTTGAATCTTAAACTGCTCCCAATCCTCAGGGTTACTGCTTTTTCTGGCCAATTTATATGCCCTCTCCTTGGATCTTATGCTATCCCTAATTTCCCTTGTTAGCCACGGTTGAGTCACCCTTTTTGTTTTATTTTTATGCCAAACTGGGATGAACAAATTCTGTAGTTCGTCCATGCGGTCTTTGAATGTTTGCCATTGCCTATCCACCGTCAACCCTTTGAGTGACATTCCCCAATCAATCCTACCCAACTCGCACCTCATACCATCGTAGTTTCCTTTATTTAAATTCAGGACCCTAGTCTCTGAGTCAACTACTTCACTCTCCATCCTAATGAAGAATGCTATCATATTATGATTACTCCGACCCAAGGGGCCTCGCACAACAAGATTGCTAATTAATCCTTTCTCATTGCATAATACCCAGTCTAAGATGGCCTGATCTCTGGTTGGTTCCTCGACATATTGGTCCAGGAAACCATCCCGTAAACACTCCAGGAATTCCTCCTCCATAGTATTGTTACTAATTTGGTTAGCCCAATCTATATGTAGATTAAAGTCACCCATGATGGCTGCTGTGCCCTTATTGCATGCTTCTCTAATTTCCCTTTTAATGCCATCCCCAACCTCTGCATTACTGTTTGGAGGTCTATATATTACTCCCACTAACGTTTTCTGCTCCTTGGTATTTCTCAGTTCAACCCATACAGATTCCACATCATCAGAGCTAATATCCTTCCTTTCAATTGTGTTAATCCCCTCTTTAACCAGCAATGCTACCCCACCTCCCTTTCCTTTTTGCCTATCTTTCCTGAATATTGAGTACCCCTGGATGTTGAGTTCCCAGCCTTGGCCACCCTGGAGCCATGTTTCTGTAATCCCAATCAAATCATATTCGTTTACCTCTATTTGCGCAGCTAATTCATCCACCTTGTTCCGAATGCTCCTTGCATTAAGACACAAAGCCTTCAGGCTTGTTTTTTTTAACGCTCTTAGACCTATTAGAATTAGTATTTACTGTGGCCATGTTTGATTTAAACCATTGTTTTCTCTGACTGCCACTTTTGTTTTTCTCCTTCCTATCTTTTGCTTTTATCCTTGTTTCCCTTTCCTCTGTCTCCCTGCTCAGGTTCCCAACCCCCTGCCATTTTAGTTTAAAACCTCCCCCAGAGCACTAGCAAACGCTCCCCCTAGAACATCGGTCCCGGACCTGCCCACGTGTAGACCGTCCGGTTTGTACTGGTCCCACCTCCCCCAGAACCGGTTCCAATGCCCCAGGAATTTGAATCCCTCCCCCTTGCACCATTCCTCTAGCCACGTATTCATTTGAAATATCCTTCTATTTCTACTCTGACTAGCACGTGGCACTGGTAGCAATCCTGAGATTACTACCTTTGAGGTCCTATTTTTTAATTTACCTCCTAACTCCCTATATTCTGCTTTTAGGACCTCATCCCATTTTTTACCTATATCGTTGGTACCTATATGCACCACGACAACTGGCTGTTCACCCTCCCCTTCCAAAATGCTCTGTAGCCGCTCTGAGACATCCTTGACCCTTGCACCAGGGAGGCAACATACCATACTGGAGTCTCGTTTGTGGCCGCAGAAACGCCTATCTATTCCCCTTACAATAGAATCCCCTATCACTATAGCTCTCCCACTCTTTTTCTCCCATCCTGTGCAGCAGAACCACCTATGGTGCAAGGACGTTGGCTGCTGCTGTCTTCCCCTGATAAGCCATCTCCCTCAACAATATCCAAAGCAGTATATCTGTTTGAGAGGGGGATGGCCACAGGGGACCCCTGCACTACCCGCCTGCGCCTATTACTCTGCCTGGTGGTCACCCATTCTCTTCCTGCCTGTACACCCTTTACCTGCGGTGTGACCAACTCCCTAAACGTGCTATCCACGATGTCCTCAGCATCGCGAATGCTCCAGTATGCATCCATCCGCAGCTCCAGCGCCGCAATGCGGTCTGTCAGTAGCTGCAGGTGGATACACCTCCCGCACACATGGTTGTCAGGGACACAGGAAGTGTCCCTGATTTCCCACATAGTACAGGAAGAGCATGTCACAGCACCGAGCTGTCCTGCCATGACTTACCCTTTAATTAATTAATTAATTAATTAATTAATTAATTAAAATTAAATGGATCCCACCAATTACACTGGAATTAAGTGATATACTCAAGGGCCCTTGCTTAACAGTAGTCCCCGCTACACAAAGAGACCGTAGAAACCACAAAATTTAAGTTTAGAAAAATTGAGAAAGAAAACACTCACCAACCAATCACTTACCTGCTTTTTGGTGACGTCACAGTACGAATACCTTTTGCTTCCCTCTCCCGGAACCTGGATTTGTAAGCCGCCTCGGGGCTCACCTTAAGTACCGCCGCTCGCCGCCTCTGTTCCCTCGCAGGTCCGCCGCTCGCCGCCTCTGTTCCCTCGCAGGTCCGCCGCTCGCCGCCTCTGTTCCCTCGCAGGTCCGCCGCCTCTGCCGCATCGCCGCTCTAATATCTCTTTATGGGGCTCAGTGTCAAATTTTGTTTGATAACGCTCCTGTGAAGCGCCTTGGGATGTTTTACTACGTTAAAGGCGCTATATAAATGCAAATTGTTGTTGTTCAGACTGTGGCGACTGCTAGTTTTGCTACTTTGCAGTGGTTAGACTGTGTGGACTGCTAGTATTGTTAGTTTGCTGCGTTTACACTGTGGGGACAGCCAGCATTGCTAGTTTCTGGCAGTTAGACTGTGGCAACTGGTAGTATTTTCAGTTCGCTGTGTTTAGACTGTGGGGATAGCTAGTATTGCTAGTTTCTGGCGGTTAGACTGTGGGGATTGCTAGTTTATGGTAGTTAGACTGTGGGGACTGCTAGTTGGTAATGGTTAGACCGTGGCGCGGATTCAGAACACTGGACCGACCGTGCACTATGATAAATCTGTACACGTGTTCGCTTAAGAGATGCATGTGCAACTGTTGGTCTCTGGCCCTGTCGTGGCATGAGAGGGAGGTCCAGAAAAGGGCGAGTGGTGTTAAAACAATCCTGGCCAACATATATAGGCAGGTTAAAAGCATGGGAAGAAAATATGGCAAAAGCGAAATACTGCAGACGCTGGAAATCTGAAATAAAAAGGAGAAAATGCTGGTAAACACTCAGCGGGTCAGGCAGCATCTGTGGAGAGAGAGAAACCGAGGTGAAAGGTCATTGAACTGAATTATAATCTCGGTTTCTCTCCACAGTGTCAGCTGTGGCCCAGTGGGTAGCACACTCGCCTCTGCGTCAGAAGGTTGTGGGTTCAAGTCCCACCCCAGGGACTTGAGCACATAAAGCTGGGCTGACACTCCAGTGCGGTGCTGAGGGAGCGCTGCACTGTCGGAGGTGCCGTCTTACGGATGAGACGTTAAACCGAGGCCCCGTCTGCCCCCTCAGGTGGACGTGGCACGATTTCTAAACAGAGCTGAGGAGTTAGCCCCAGTGTCCTGGCCAATATTTATCCCTCAACCAACATAACAAAAACAGATGATCTGGCCATTATCACATTGCTGTTTGTGGGAGCTTGCTGTGCGCAATTTGGCTGCCGTGTTTCCCACATTACAACAGTGTCTCCACTTCAAAAGTACTTCATTGGCTGTAAAGCGCTTTGAGACGTCCAGTGGTCGTGAAAGGCGCCACATAAATGCAAGTCTTTCTTTCTTTCACAGATGCCTGACCCCCTGAGTGTTTTCCAAGAAAATATGGCAGCCAGCTTCGGCCTGCGCTGCTGGGGATGGGCAATTACCTTTTCTGTTGGAGCCTTGCCTCTGGAGACGGGGAACCACAACACGTCACAAGATAGGGCTGGAATATAGATCTGTTCCTGAGAGAATATTCTGTGCTCTCAGCAGGCAGCACTCATTTGCTTTCCAGGCGTTGGAAAGGGTGGGGTGGTGGGGGGGTGGGGTGGGGGAAGAAGAGATTTACCAGCACGGTACCAGGGATGAGGGAACTTCAGTTAGGTGGCGAGACTTGGAGATGCTGGGGTTGTTCTCCTTAGAGCAGAGAAGGTTAAGGGGAGATTTAATAGAGGTGTTCAATATTATGAAGATGATGCGGAGAATATTATGAAGCGTTTTGATAGAGTAAGTAGGAGAAGCTGTTCCCACCGGCAGGAGGGTCGATAACTGAGGAGACAGATTTAAGATAATTGGCAAAAGAACCAGAGGGGGAGATGAGGACACTTTTTTTTACGCAGCGAGTTGTTGTGATCGGGAATGCACTGCCTGAAAGCGCGGTGGAAGCAGATTCCAATAGTAACTTTCAAAAGGTAATTGGATAAATACTTGAAAAGGAAAAGATTTGCAGGGCTATGGGGAAAGAGCAGTGGGGGAGTGGCTTTCAAAGAGATACAACAGGCACGAGGGGCCATATAGCTTCCTTCTGTGCTGTTGACTTCTGTGGTTCTGACCATAGCCCTAGCACCTCATGCGCTATGATATTTACCCTCTTAACACCTGTTGGCCAGAGGGCAATACATACTTGTGGATTTGCCTCCTTCTGTAAATTTAGTGCTAAAGATATTTTTGACTTATCGGATAATTTGAATTAAGAGGAGGGGTTTGAGAGCATTGCAGGGGATCTGCAAGTGTCATAAGTTTTCTGACTTATTTTTGTTCATTCATGGGATGTGGGCGTCGCTGGCAAGGCCAGCATTTATTGCCCATCCCTAATTGCCCTTGAGAAAGTGGTGGTGAGCCGCCGCCTTGAACCGCTGCAGTCCGTGTGGTGAAGGTACTCCCACAGTGTTGTTAGGGAGGGAGTTCCAGAATTTTGACCCAGCGACGATGAAGGAACGGCGTTATATTTCCAAGTCAGGTTGGTGTGTGACTTGGAGGGGAACTTGGAGGTGGTGGTGTTCCCATGCGCCTGCTGCCCTTGTCCTTCTAGGTGGTAGAGGTCGTGAGTTTGGGAGGTGCTGTCGAAGAAGCCTTGGCGAGTTGCTGCAGTGCATCTTGTAGATGCTACTCGCTGCAGACATGGTGCGCTGGTGGTGGATGGGGTGCCACTCAAGCGGGTTGCTTTGTCCTGATGGTGTTGGGCCTCTTGCGTGTTGTTGAAGCTGCACTCATCCGGGCAGGTGTTTTAGGGCCACAGGTACCACAAGTATCACTTCTCAACAATTCGGTATTCTATATTTTACTCTGTATTTGTTGACCTACTACCTTTCAGTTTGGTGTAACCAATTTCCCTGCTGCCTTGTCCTGTCCCTTGCTATACAAGACAAAGGACCAGGAGGAGGCCATTCAGCCCCCCGAGCCTGCTCCACCATTTAATTAGATCATGGCTGATCTGTATCTTAACTCCATCTACCCGCCTTGGTTCCGTGACCCTTAATACCCTTGCCTAAGAAAAAATCTCTCAACTCAGTTTTGAAATTTTCAATTGACTCCAACAGCTTTTTGGGGGAGAGTGTTCCAGATTTCCACTACCCTTTGTGTGAAGAAGTGCTTCCTGACATCACCTCTGAACGGCCTAGCTCTAATTTTAAGGTTATGCCCCCTTGTTCTGGACTCCCCCACCAGAGGAAATAGTTTTTCTCGATCTACTCTAGCAACTCATTTAATCATCTTAAACACCTCAATTAGATCACCCCTTAATCTTCCATACTCAAGAGAATGCAAGTCTGGTCTATGCAACCTGTCCTCAGAATTTAACCCTTTTAGCCCCAGTATCATCACACACATGGGCCCAGATATTCTGGAAAAACCTGCGCCCTTACCTGAGGGCTCCCGGGAGGCGCAGAGTTCTGCTGCTGGGCCTCTCCAAACTGCCGGTGCGCAGGGCCCACGTATCCCAGAGGCGCAGGTAGTTGGCAGCGTCCCTGGGATCATGTGGGCCATGGGGAGCCAATCGGAGAAGGGAATCTCCCTTCATACATTTGACAGGAAGACCTGTCAAATATATGAATGGAGATCACCCCCAAAACATAGTAAAACTTCAAATAATTTTTTTTTTTACAAATCACATTTTTAAAATGACTTGAAATTACATAAATTAACTATTTTAAACAAAAATTAAAATTTTTGAAAAAAAAATTAGTTTTTAGTGGGGCTAAAAATAAACTTGCCTTTTTTTAAAAGTATTTTTAAATGATAAATCAGCGGAAATTAAAAAAACAAACTTTTTTCAACTCTTATCCTGGTAAAAGCAGGCCTTACGCCTGCTTTTACCAGGCATAAGAATTGTAAGTGTTTTCTGCGGGCGGAGGGTCTCCAAAAAGCGGAACTATCCGCCCGCAGAGGCCCTGCTCTCGGGCAGGCGGGGGATCTGTCAAGAGCTTTCTTGACAGATCGGAAATGCCGGTTTCCAGCGCATGCGCAGTGCACGCCTGAAACCGGCATTTCCAATGTCCCTACGGGTGAGTACACAGCGCGTACACACCCGTAGGGATCGGAATATCCGGCCCATGATCACCTTTTTAAGCTGATAGTGTTTAATCCAATGTGCCAGCTTTGTTAGTGTTTCACAAGAGAAATCTGCCCTTTTTTCCCCTTTGAACATCTTAAGCACCTCAATGCCGTGTGCGCGGTGGGGGGAGTGGGGGTGGGAAGGGCGAGCTTGTTGTATCAACCACTACAGTGTTTGACTGTTGTGCAGATCCTTCGTGAAATCCTGCTCCTGCAATTATTCGTGGTTCTTCCTAATGATCAGTCTCCAGGATTCTGTGCCAGGACGACAGTCCCTGGGGCACTTTGAACACCAGCCCCTGGGCACAGTAGACCTCCAGCATCATTTGTAACTGTACACCGTTTGATTTACTGCAGGATTTTTTAAATTTTTTTTTTACAAATTGCATCGCGAGACCTTAATTAACCTTACGGTGGTTGAAACTCACTCCCCATTCAATCTCTGGTGCCCAGCAACCTGATCATATCCCCTCCAGTTGAAGCTTATAAAACAGGCCCAGCCAGCAACCAGGTCGCTGTAAGCTTGAAAAATCCCGACGTCTGCTTCTCTTAGTGAAAATAAACCATTACAAATAAACATAATATCCGATTTAACCCCCGTCCCCTTCCCGCCTCACTGGCAAATGCAGTGATCCTGACTTTCACAGCCTCCCTCCTCGATATTGAGGTCATGTCACATTGAATAGTGGGAAAGATTCACTGGTCATGGTGTTTAGCTCCTGTCATCAATCTTAGCTCTTCACTTGCTCAATGACCTTTGTAACCTTTGATGGAGATCCCTCCGAGCACACAACAGGTACAGGGCAAGTGTGCAGTTCAGTGTTATCCCAATACAGATCCATCCCTCTTCGACCAGTGATTTTCCGCATTTCTTCGGGGGATTTTCCTACAAATAGACATTCCCGGGGACCCCCTGTAAATACTGACACACTCCCAGGGATCCCCCTGCGAATACTGACACACTCCCGGGGACCCCCTGTAAATACTGACACACTCCCAGGGACCGCCTGCGAATATTGACACACTCCTGGGGACCTCCTGTAAATATTGACACATTCCCAGGGATCCCCCTGTGAATATTGACACACTCCCGGGGACCCCCTGCAAATACTGACACACTCCCAGGGACCTCCTGTAAATACTGACACACTCCCAGGGACCTCCTGTAAATACTGACACACTCCCGGGGACCTCCTGCAAATACTGACACACTCCCAGGGACCTCCTGTAAATACTGACACACTCCCAGGGACCTCCTGTAAATACTGACACACTCCCAGGGACACCCTGTAAATACGGACACACTCCCAGGGACACCCTGTAAATACTGACACACTCCCAGGGACCCCCTGTAAATACGGACACACTCCTGGGGACCTCCTGTAAATGCTTACACACTCCCAGGGACCCCCTGTAAATGCTTACACACTCCCAGGGACACCCTGTAAATACTGACACACTCCCAGGGACACCCTGTAAATACTGACACACTCCCGGGGACTCCCTGTAAATACTGACACACTGCCGGGAACCCCTGTAAATACTGACACACTCCCAGGGACCCCCTGTAAATACGGACACACTCCCAGGGACCCCCTGTAAATATTGACACACTCCTGGGGACCTCCTGTAAATGCTTACACACTCCCAGGGACCCCCTGTAAATACTTACACACTCCCAGGGACCCCCTGTAAATACTGACACACTCCCAGGGACACCCTGTAAATACTGACACACTCCCAGGGACCCCCTGTAAATACGGACACACTCCCGGGAACCTCCTGTAAATACTGACACACTCCTGGGGACCTCCTGTAAATATTGACACACTCCTGGGGACCTCCTTTAAATACTGACACATTCCCAGGGACACCCTGTAAATACTGACACACTCCTGGGTGTCCCCTGTAAATATTGACGCATTCCCAGGGACCCCCTGTAAATGCTGACACACTCCCGGGGATTCCCTGCAAATTGTGACCCACTCCCGGGGACCCCCTGCACATGCCGACACACTGAATATGGGAAATGTTGAACACACAAATGCAGAGGAGATTCACCAGGATGTTACCTGGGCTGGAGCGCTTCAGCTATGAAGAGAGACTGGACAGGCTGGGGTTGTTTTCCTTAGAGCAGAGAAGGCTGAGGGGGGACCTGATTGAGGTGTACAAAATTATGAGGGGCGTAGATAGAAAGGAACTTTTCCCCTTAGTAGAGGGGTCAATAACCAGGGGGCATAGTTTCAAGGTAAGGGGCAGGAGGTTTAGAGGGGATTTGAGGAAAAAAAATTTCACCCAGAGGGTGGTTGGAATCTGGAACTCACTGCCTGAAAGGGTGGTAGAGGCAGGAACCCTCACAACATTCAAGAAGCATTTAGATGAGCACTTGAAACGCCATAGCATACAAGGCTACGGACCAAGTGCTGGAAAATGGGATTAGAATAGACAGGGCTTGATGGCCGGCGTGGACACGATGGGCCGAAGGGCCTCTTTCTGTGCTGTATGACTCTATGACTTGGAGCGATTCCTGTCTCCCCGGTGTACTCACAATGCCCCCTTTACACTGCGAGCATTGGGAACAGACACAGAATGGAACCGCAGGACGATGTATCTTTGCAGTCCCGTTAGGAGATGACAGGAATGTGATGTCCCTGTGGAAATGTTGTCCAATTAGGAAAGAGCCCTGTGCCACTTAAAAAAAAAATTAGACATTTCGGGTTGAAAAAGCATGTGTGAATACACTTCAACCATTTGCTCAGTGACTGAGCGTGAGTGCCGCAGCCAATTAAAACCATCTCCGTAGAAGAAAAGAGGCCCACATGATAGACTAATATTTCATCTCAATTCAGTGTGCGCCAGAGATAAACTAAATGGGCTGTTGTAGGCATTGGGTCAGGGGCCTGCCCACTGCACTGGAATAATCACATGATATCAGTATAATGGGATCTGGTGGAGCAGCAGACTCCTAATGGGACAACCTGAAATGCAAGCTGCACAATCCCTTTTATCCTGTGCTTTCTGATGAGGCAAACAGTGTGGAGCATATGAGAAATCAATCTTTGCTTTCGCCAGGGTTTAAATGTTTAGTGTAAGTGAAGGCTCCTGCTTGCAGAGTACTCATTGTATGAAATGTTACTCGCTCGTCGCCCCCTCCATACAGATTAAACCTTATTGCTTCAAGAGGTGTGAGCAGTCTGGTCGATTCAACGTGCTCTTCAAGGTCGTAATTCTGATCCTTGTCGAGCACTGCGCAGCGTGACACGCCCTCCGTGGCTCAGTCAGTGCCTGTGCCGTAGGTGGCGGTGCTGAGCCGTGCCCCACGGTCCCGGGTCTGAGTTAGCTGACCCCGGACAGGGACAGTGACAGTAGTTGGGGGGGGTGGGGCAGTGCCGTCGGCCTAAGTCTCCTCTGATCAGGGAAGAGAAAGTTAGCCTGATCACAATTCCACAGCCCCACAGTGATGAGGGAAGCAGCCACCTTGCAAACTGAGAAAGGGCAGTGGGAGCAGCATGGGAACACGCAGTGTTATGTTGCAGTGTGACAGCAGAATCTGAACTGGGCGACCATGTTTGCTGTGGGCAGGACTGCTATAGTTGTCTCAGTAAACAATTGACTCTGGATGCAGCCTTGATAGCCACTGACCCTTGCTAGAGAGTGTGGCTGGTTGATGTTTGATGAAAATAATTAAAGAATAGACAACATCTAACACTGGCCGGATGTCCTAAGGTGTTCTTTCTTTCTGTCTGTCTCTCTTTCTGTCTGTGTGTCTGTCTCTCTCTCCCTTTCTCCCTTTCTTGCTTCCCTCCCTCCATTCTCTCCTTCCTTCCTTCCTTTCTTCCTTCCTTTCTTTCTCTCTCCCTTTCTTGCTTCCCTCCCTCCCTCCATCTTCTTTCTTTCTTTTCTCTCTCTCAGTGCAGTCCTGATGGCATTAGAATTTCTGTTCACGCTGCCACCTTTATATTTTTGGAGAAACATTTCACACCAGTGCGACACTCCTGCAATGTGTGAGATCACCAGGTGCAACTCAGCAGGAAGTTTTGCAAAATTTAAGAAAACATCCGAGTGTTGAAGAGGACAGAGACGGCCCCTCTCGCAAATAAATCTCACAGTATGACAATGGCCATTTGCTCTTATTGTGTCGTCGGGGCACAGTTATTGTCTGCCTCCGAGCAGGCTCCAATCCATGGTGAAGCTCTCCACCTCTCTCTCCTCCTGTCAGACCCTTCTTAAAACCTACCTCTTTAACCAAGCTTTTGGTCACCCATCCTAATATCTCCTTCTTTGGCACGGTGTCAGTTTTTGTCTGATTTATGCTCCTGTGAAGTGCCTTGGGACGTTTTACTTAGTTAAAAGCGCTGTATAAATGCAAGTTGTCGTCGTTTCTTTCTGTCCCTTCTTGCTGCACCCATTTGCGTGTGTAGCGAAGCTCGGCCGTGGATGCTCTGCCATGGATGCTCTGCCATGGAAGCTCGGCCATGGAAGCTCGGCCATCGATGCTCTTCTATTAATGCTCCCACATTTGGCAGGAATTGTTGTGTGTTGTCACTGTTCCATTTTTGGACTTTACGCTAGATATTCTACTTGAGTTCAGTGTCACCTGCAACTCCCATAAGAGGACCTCAAGCATGTCCTTACTCGCCCAATATCTAGTTAAACAATAGTGAGACCAGGAATCATACAGAGAGCCCTTGGCTTACTGGATTTGGACCACGTGCTGTGTCATTCTCCTCATCTCCAGTCGTGGATTGACTATACACTTGGGGTGCGATGGGCTAAGTTATCAGCCCCACAGAACACTTTTGATTTGGTACTGGGGGGAGGAAAACAATTGTAAAAACGTCTTGAGGAATTCACATTTCTATGGGGAGGGCATTTTGCCTAACAGAGACATGATTCCTGCATTCAAACATACGAACAATGATGGATAGGAAAAAACTCTCTGGTCCATCCAGCCTGTCCCATGCAATTGTCCGACCTTGTGTATCACAACATATACACTCCCCACCCCACCCAAAACCATGTGATCTCCTGGGAGAGGCTAAAAACCCAGGCCAATTTGTGTTTTTTTAAATAAAGTCAATTGTGTCAGATATTACCCCGTGCCTTTGAAATGCTAATGTAGTTGGATTTTCAGAATCATCTCAGGCATTTATAACGACTTCTGCTATGGTGAAGTGTTAAGTGCAAATGAGTTGATGGGCAGCCAAGAGACTGTCGTTCACGCTTTATGTATTTAAGTGCTAGAAATTATTAATATCCTGATTGCTTGACATTGAGAAAAAAAAAATCCATTTGTTCTTCAAATGAGCTTGACTTCAATTGAAAGAAAATCGAGGATTATATCAAGACAGTAGTCCTAGGATTTTTTTTTAGTTATTGGCTTCGTACTGCCTACTCAAATGTGGTTTATCGAACAAACCTGGAAGGAGTTCAACGAGGGTCTTTACCTGTAATAATTTGTCAGAAACACAGTCCAAAAGTTCTTGAAAGGAACTGCTGAAGTTACAGGGCTTTCTATTGATTCGAAACAATTTCTGTCTTTAAGTCAAATATTCCAGTGCAGTTCTGCTTCTGCGTAATTATTCTACTTGCAAATAAATCCAACTGTTAGTTTAGCCGGAATGTTATGGTCCGACCATGTGCTATTTACTGTCTGTTGCGATTGATGGGAGAAGGTGTGGTGGGCCTTCCCATGCAGCCTCCAGTAAAAGAGGCACTTCGCTGCCCCGCTCACAACACACATAAGGAGACAAGTTTCAGTTCGTAGGAGATGTGGAAATGCTTACGGAGAAGGCTTTTGCGCTGTGAGCATGAGTAAAAAGATCTTGAAAGGAAGGCTGAACTGTAACACCAAAGCCCCATCCGGCCCTTCGGCTGGTTGGTGAAGACCCCATGGCACTACTTGAAGAAGAACAAGGGAACAATTTCAGATTATACCCACCGCCCCCATATTTTTCGGACAGCAAGAACTGGTAATGAATATGCTGTTGCCACCTGCACCCCCTGTAGACCCATCTTTTGTTTCTTTACTTGTCCCATCACCATCTCCTTCTGCCTCACGCCATCATCCCTATTGTCATTCAATCACTCCTGCCAACCACCCTATCTCAGACCTTCCCTTTTGTTCTTTCGTCCCCTCCCTCCTTTCCCTGCCTCTGTTCCTGCTTAAAAACCTGTTCCATCTCTAATTTTTTCCCAGTTCTGGTGAAAAGTCATCGACCTGAAACGTTAACTCTGCTTCTCTCTCCACAGTTGCTGCCTGACCGGCTGAGTATTTGCAGCATTTTCTGTTTTTATTTCAGATTTCCAGCACCTGCAGTGTTTTGCTTTTGTTTTGGAGTTTCCCGGTGTCCGGGCCAACGTTCCTCCCTCAAAAAAACACCAACAAAAATAAAATCAGATGGCTGGTCATTCTTGGTGCTGTTTGTGGAGAGTTGCTGATGCAGAATGGTTGCTGTGTTTGTCCAGCTAACAGCCACTGCTTTCCAAAGAAACTAAAGAAAGAAAGAATGATGTACTTTTGAAGTGTAGTTACAGCAATGTGATAATGACCAGATAATCTGTTTTTAGTGATGTCGATTGAGGGATAAGTATTGGCCAGGACACCGGGGATAACTCCCCCTGCTCTTCTTCGAAATAGTGCCATGGGATCTTTTACGTCCACCTGAGAGAGGCAGACACGGGGCCTCGGTTTAATGTCTCATCCGAAAGACAGCACCTCCGACAGTGCAGCACCCCCTCAGTACTGCACTGGGGTGTCAGCCTAGATTTTTGTGCTCAAGTCTCTGGAGTGGGACTTGAACCCACAACCTTCTGACTCAGAGGCGAGGGTGCTACCCACTGAGCCATGGCTGCCACACTAACTTGCGTGAAGAGCTTTGAGATGTTTCCATGACATGATAAGGTGCTGCATGAATATCTTTTTTTCATTCTCGTGCTTCGTTGGCGAGGCCGGCATTTATTGCCCGTCCCTAGTTGCCCTCGAGAAGGTGCTGGTGGGCTGCCGACTTGAGTCGCTGCAGTCCGTGTGGTGAAGGTGCTCCCATAGGACTGTAAGGGAGGGAGTTCCAGGATTTTGACCCAGCAACATTATGCCTTCTGCTTCATCTAGATGGATGAGTGAGAAAATGGGGCAAATGGTCCCCACGTGGGGTGGGGCGGGGCGGGGCAGGTCGATCTTTTTTTTGGTGAAAAAAATGTGGGGGAGGTGACCAACGTCGACGGTTTTCCATTACTGCCGCAACCTTTCAGATTTCAGAATGCCAGAACTTTCTTTTTGCCTCCCCACCAAGGTCCACCGTCGCTCCGCCGAACACCTGCTGGACCTCTGCTGCGCCAACAGGGGCACGTTCATCAAAGTGGGCCAACACCTGGGAGGCTTGGACTACCTGTTACCTGAGGAGTACACCAGCACACTGAAGATTCTACACAGCAGAGCCCCACAGAGCAAACTGCGGGAAATCCAACAGGTCATTGAGGAAGATCTCGGCAAAGAGGTAACGTGGAGTCTTCTGCTTCATCTGCTTGAGTCTTTTATAAAATTATATTGAATTGAGGGGCGGAGTAAGTGTGAGATAAGCACTCCCCCCCCCACACACACACATATCTACTATTGTTAATCTTGGTGCATTTAATTAAAACAGTTCTGAATATTTATCATCATTTATTTTTTAATGTCATGAGTGGGTCAAATAATGTGTTGGTGTCATACAAATGACCGTGAAGCTGTCTCTTTAACACAATCTATTACATTCATGCTGATAATTAGCCGTTGAAACACTGAGAATAAGCAGCAGTGAGAAACGGGGCACAGCGTGCCCATGTTTATAGAGACCGAGAAATAGGCAGCAAGATGGGAAGAGAGAGACAGATGAACATAAACTAGGCAGTGGAATAGGTAGAAAGAGAGATAGAAGCGGATAAAGGAAGCAAGCAATCAGAAAGAGAGATAAACACATCGAAAGAGACAGACAGAAGAGAATGGGACTCACACACCAAGAAGAAGGTAGGCACACACATACACACACACACGCACTCACACACAGGTGCACACACATACGGCTAGAGTGGGACACGCACACACACTCACATTCACTGAGACACACACACACACGCACTCGCACACACACACGCACGCGCTCTCGCACGCGCTCTCGCACGCGCTCTCGCACGCGCTCTCGCACTCGCACTCGCACTCGCACTCGCACACTCGCTCTCTCACACACTCACTCAAACACACACTCACTCACACTCACACACACTCGCTCGCTCACACTCGCTCACACTCTCACACACACTCGCTCACACGCACTCAGAGCATGCACGCATGCTCGCACACACACACACGCTCACACACACACACACACGCTCACACACACACTCGCTCACACACACACACACACACACTCGCTCACACTCATACACACCCATGTGTCTGTGTATATGGATAAAGGCTCAGCTATGAGGCCCGTGTGCGAGTGATGCATTCTGTGCATCAAAATGGCTGTTGAGAGTAAAATGTCTGTTCCGCTCTGGCTGTGGGGAAGTCGATTGTACCTGGCATGTGAGCGCAGGGAGTGAAACAGCAATCAGCCCCAGTTAGCAGGGTCAGAGAGAGACCCACAGGCCAGCGAGCATGACAATCTGAGGCATATTCAAAGGCCGTTTGTTTATGTTCGGTTTCTCTCTGTGTGCGAGTGGAGGGCAGGGACGGCGGGGCTCTGAAGGGCAAGGTTAAAACCTGAATAATGTGAATTCACATCATTTCTTTTTGATAAATCGTTTTCAAATCCAGGGCTTAGGGGAGGGGAAAGGGGAGAGGCAATGTGCTTTATTCATACATTGGGTTCTCCATCAAATGGCTGCTGAGGGGAGAATATTTTCAGGGGAAAAAGAAAAAGAATCAGCCATAGATTGTATTCGGTCGCTGATCCACCTTAATTTATTTGGTGTACTGGAGCTGCTCCTGTCACACTTCACTGACTTCAGCAGAGCAGCTGTGTAATTTTGCCATCATTTCACAATAAGAGCCTCCCGCCCTGTTATGCCTTCTGCCTTTTAACCCACCCGCTCCCCCCTCGCTCGCTCTCTTTTTATTTTCTTCTCTCTTTCTTTCCGTGGGGAGAACGGACACAAACAGGGTTCATAACCCGGCACGTTCTGATGCCTGCAGCTGGAGCCGATTTATATTATTCGTTTAAAAAAAAAATGTCCCTCAGTTCCCGTTGGTGGTTGTTGTTGTTAGCAGCCTGTGTACACGGTGGAAGACGGGCACTGGGCGAGCAGGGCATCGAGCAACCCAAACGACAGATGGCACACGTACAGCCAAGGGCAGTCCCTGTAGCAGCAGATGAGGGCTTCTTTCCCTCAGCCCTGTTGAACTTTTCCGCAAAAAAATAAACGGCGAGATGTGAGTCGTCAGAACACCTGTAAAGATGTACAAGGGAAAAAGAAAGAAAGAGACGTACATTTATATAGCGTCTTTCATGACCACCGGACGTCCCAAAGCTCTTTACAGCCAATGAAATACTTTTTGAAGTGCAGTCACTGTTGTAATGTGGGGGAAACGCAGCAGCCAATTTGCGCACAGCAAGCTCCCACAAACAGCAGTGTGATAATGACCAGATAATCTGTTTTTAGTGACGTCGATTGAGTGATTATATATTAGCCAGGATATTGGGGATGACTCCCCTGCTCTTCTTCGAAATAGTGCCATGGGATCTTTTTCATCCACCTGAGAGAGGAGACGGTTTTAACGTCTCGTATGAAAGACGGCACCTCCGACAGTGCAGCACTCCCTCAGCACTGCACTGGGAGTGTCAGCCTAGATTTTTGTGCTCAAGTCCCTGGAGTGGAACTTGAACCCACGACCTTCTGACTCGGAGGCGAGGGTGCTACCCACTGAGCCACAGCTGACACTGGGGTTCATTAGCGCCTGAGTGAATGCGGAGCAGAAATGGACCCTGCTTATCAGCAGTTAGGTCTGTCTCTCCTCCAGCCCCCATACCCCGCAATTTCTCGGTTCTGCTCCTGAAGATGCCAGCACTTACTGGGGTACGATTCCATAGGTGGGGGTCACCCTTCGGTACATTGCCCAAGTACTCAGTTGGTAGCACTCTCGCCTCTGAATCATAAGGTTGTGGGTTCAAGTCCCACCCCAGAGACTTGAGCACAAGCAATGACTATCTCCAACAAGCGAGCGTCTAACCACCGCCCCTTGACATTCAACGGCATTACCATTGCCGAATCTCCCACCATCAATATCCTGGGGGTCACCATTGACCAGAAACTTAACTGGACCAGCCACATAAATACTGTGGCAACAAGAACAGGTTAGAGGCTAGGTATTCTGCGGCGAGTGTCTCACCTCCTGACTCCCCAAAGCCTCTCCACCATCTACAAGGCACAAGTCAGGAGTGTGATGGAATACTCTCCACTTGCCTGGATGAGTGCAGCTCCAACAACACTCAAGAAGCTTGACACCATCCAAGACAAAGCAGCCCGCTTGATTGGCACCCCATCCACCGCCTTAAACATTCACTCACTCCACCACCGGCGCACCGTGGCTGCAGTGTGTACCATAGAAACATAGAAACATAGAATCTAGGAGCAGGAGTAGGCCATTCGGCCCGTCGAGCCTGCTCCACCATTCAATACGATCATGGCTGATCATCCAAATCCAGTACCCTGTCCCTGCTTTAATCCCCACAGTACACATATCCCACCCTACCCCCGTAACCCATTCCCCCTAACATATCCCATCCTATCCCCATAACCCCACATATTTAATCCCCCCCTAACTAAGGGTCAATTTATCATAGCCAAATCAACCTAACCCGCACATTTTTGGACTGTGGGAGGAAACCGGAGCACCCGGAGGAAACCCACGCAGACACGGGGAGAATGTGCAAACTCCACACAGACAGTCACCCGAGGTCAGATTCGAACCCGGGTCCCTGGCGCTGTGAGGCACCAGTGCTAACCACTATGCCACCGTGTTGCCCATCTACAAGATACACTGCAGCAACTCGCCAAGGCTTCTTCGGCAGCACCTCCCAAACCCGCGACCTCTTCCACCTAGAAGGACAAGGGCAGCAGGCGCATGGGAACACCACCACCTCCAAGTCACACACCATCCTAACTTGGAAGTATATCGCCGATCCTTCATTGTCGTTGGGTCAAAATCCTGGAATTCCCTCCCTAACAGCGCTGTGGGAGTACCTTCACCACACTGACTGCAGCGGTTCAACAAGGCGGCTCACCACCACCTTCTCAAGGGCAACTAGGGATGGGCAATAAATGCTGGCCTTGCCAGCGACGCCCACATCCCATGAACGAATAAAAAAAAAATCCAGTGCAGTACTGAGGGAGTGCTGCACTGTCGGAGGTGCCGTCTTTTGGATGAGACGTTAAACCGAGGCCACATCTGCTCTTTCAGGTGGACGTAAAAGATCCCATGGCACTAGTTCGAACAAGAGCAGGAGAGTTCTCCCCCATATCCTGGCCAATATTTATCCCTCAACCAACACCGCCAATGTTGGTCATTATCACATTGCTGTTTGTGGGAGCTTGCTGTGCGCAAATTGTCTGTCGCGTTTCCTACATTACAACGGTGATTACGCTTCAAAAAGTACTTCTTTGGCTGTAAAGCGCTTTGGGATGTCCTGAGGTCGTGAAAGGCGCTATAGAAATGCAAGTTTATTCCTTCTTCCGTTCTCCATGTGTGAATGTGAGCAATCTGTTCAACCATGGAAGATAGACCCCGCCCCCCCAAAGACCAATACTGCCGGGTCACCGAAGTCTGCATGTGCGCACTTACTGGCGGGGGTCACTGGATGGCGATCAGGAGCGGGAACGTCCTAACCTGGGCACAGAGACCAGTGGTGGCACCTGTCCCTCCACCCAGGCTGAGACCCGCTCACTCAGTACAGACCAGGGGATCGAACCTGTGACCCGCCACATCTGTACGGTTCAGTGCCACAACAGGCAGTGCATTTAAACTGAGCCACTACTTAGCTGTTCTCCACTAAATATCGAAACTTCAAAACGACGAGGTGGTTTCCACTGGCGGAGGGTGAGGGGTGGGGTCGGTAACCAGAGGACACAGATTTAAAATAATTGGCAAAAGAACCAGAGGGGAGACGAGGTAACTTTTCTTTTCGCAGCGAGTTGTTGTGATCTGGAATGCATTGCCTGAAAGGGTGGTGGAAGCAGATTCAATAGTAACTTTCAAAAGGGAATTGGATAAATAATTGAAAAGGAAAATATTTGCAGGGCTACGGGGAAAGAACAGGGGGAGTGGGTCTAATTGGATAGCTCTTTCAAAGAGCCGGCACAGGTAAGATGGGCCAAGCGGCGGCCTCCTGTGCTGTATCATTGTATGATGCTTTTGAAAATTAAGATATTATTGAACATGATGAGGGGGTGGTCATATGAGGAGAGGTTGGGTAGATTGGGACTGTACTCATTGGAGTTCAGAAGAATGAGAGGCGATCTTATTGAAACATATAAGATTGTGAAGGGGTTGGATCGGGTGGATGCGGGGAGGATGTTCCCGATGACGGGTGAGACTAGAACTAGGGGACATAGTCTTAGAATAAGGGGCTGCTCTTTCAAAACTGAGATGAGGAGGAACTACTTCACTCAGAGGGTGGTAGGTCCATGGAATATGCTGCCACAAAAAGCTGTAGAAGCTACATCATTAAATAAATTTAAAACAGAAATAGACAGTTTCCTAGAAGTAAAGGGCATTAAGGGTTACGGGGAGCGGGCAGGAATTTGGACATGAGTCTAGGTTCGGATCCGGTCATGGCCCTGTGGGTAGTGGAGCGGGCCCAGGGACCGTGTAGCCTGATTCTGCTCCTATTTCGTGTGTGCAATTCTGTTAGATGCAGGAGATGGTTCTGTGATAGATAGTAGATTGGCGGTTAGGATCAGATCAGCCATGATCTTATTGAATGGCGGAGCAGGCTCGAGGGGCCGATTGGCCTACTCCTGCTCCTATTTCTTATGTTCTTATTTGTAGCGGGACGATCTCGCGGTGCGGTTACGGGGCACACGGGCTCTCTCTTGCGTCTCTCCTATGGTGACTTGTCTGATAACGCTCCTGTGAAGCACCTTGGGACGTTTTTACTACGTTAAAGGTGCTCTATAAATACAAGTTGTTGGTGGTGGTATGGTAGGCTCAGGTTCACCAACCCTTGCCCCTACCATGCCCTAACACCGGTGGGTCCTGATCTGAGCTGGGCGGCTGAGAAAGTGAGGAAGCTGATGATTGGCCCTTCCACACGGGCAGAGAGGGAACATAAGAAATAGGAGCAGGAGTAGGCCATTCGGCCCTTCGAGCCTGCTCCGCCATTCAATGAGATCATGGTTGATCCTCTGCCTCAACTCCATTCACCGGCCCCATCGCCATATCCCTTGATGTCCTTACTAGTCAGAAATCTATCGACTTCTGTTTTGAATATACCCAATGACTGAGCCTCCACAGCCCTCTGGGGTAGAGAATGCCAAAGATTCACCACCCTCTGTGTGAAGAAATTTCTTCTCATATGACAGTCCCGCCATCCCAGGAATCAATCTCGTGAACCTTCGTTGCACTGCCTCTATGGCAAGTATATCCTTCCTTAGGTAAGGAGACCAAAATTGTACATAGTACTCCAGGTGTGGTCTCACCAAGGCCCTATATAATTGGAGTAAGACTTCTTTACTCCTGTACTCAAATCCTCTTGTAATGAAGGCCAGCATACCATTTGCCTTCCTAATGGTTTGCTGCACCTGCATATTCACTTTCAGTGACTCATGTACAAGGACACCCAGGTCCCTTTGAGCATCTGCATTCCCCAATCTTTCACCATTTCGGAAATACTCTGCCTTTCTGTTTTTTCTACCAAAGTGGACAACTTCACATTTATCCACATTATATTCCATCTGCCATGTTCTCGCCCACTCACTGAGCCTGTCGAGATCCCCTTGAAGCCTCTTCACATCCTCTTCGCAACTGACACTGCCACCTAGCTTTGTATCATCAGCAAATCTGGAAATGTTACATTTAGTCCCCTCATCCAAATCATTGATATAGATTGTGAATAGCTGGGGCCCAAGCACTGATCCTTGCGGTACCCCACTAGTCACAGCCTGCCATCCTGAAAAAGACCCGTTTATCCCTACTCTTTGTTTTCTGTCTGTTAACCAATTCTCAATCCATGCTAGTACATTACCCCCAATTCCATATGCCCTAATTTTGTTCACCAACCTCTTGTGTGGGACCTTATCGAAGGCCTTCTGAAAATACAGATACACCACATCTACCAGTTCCCCTTTGTCTACTCCACTAGTTACATCCTCAAAGAACTCCAATAGGTTTGTCAAACAGGATTTCCCTTTCATAAATCCATGTTGACTCTGCCCAATCTTACTATTAGTTTCTAAGTGCCCAGTTGTTGCATCCTTTATAATAGATTCCAGCATTTTCCCAACTACTGATGTGAGGCTAACAGGTCTGTAGTTCCCCGTTTTCTCTCTCCTTCCTTTCTTAAATAGCGGGGTTACATTTGCTATCCTCCAATCTGCAGGAACCGTTCCAGAATCTATAGAATTTTGGACGATGACAACCAATGCGTCCACTTTCCCAATGGCCACCTCTTTCAAAACCCTAGGATGTAGGTCATCCGGTCCTTGGGATTGATCGACTTTTAGTCCCATTAATTTTGCTAGTACAGTACTGTTTTTTTACTAATAATTTCTTTAAGTTCCTCATTCTCGGGGCGGGGCGTGGGATGGGTCAATTCAGGCTGCCCTCCCATGTCCCTCGCAGTGGACAACTCCAGACAGGCCTTGGCAGAGGCCTGGGAGCGGAGACAAAACCGACATTAGATGCAGATGCAAGAATCTAGAAATACTGATACAATATTAATACAATAAATAAATACAATACTAGCAACCCGGCTGAAAAAATCGGAGCCTTTGATTAAATATTAAACTGTTGTTACTTGGAACTTTCTGACGCTTCCGCTATTGTGTCACAAAACACACAGACATAGTCACGTCAGTTATTTGAGAAAGTGAAGTGTTGCAAAGTAGAATTTGAGCATTGAGAACAGCACAGGCTGGGTGATGTGGGTTATGTTCGCTCATGTTTGAGTGTCTCCAAACTAAGGTACTGTGCCATCCATGCAAATAGAGATTCTGTTTGTCTGGTACAGAGTCTACACACTATTGCCAATTACCCAAGTCTACAGAGCTTAGCTGCAGGTTAATTGCGATTGAAATCATAGAATCAGACAGCACAGAAGGAGGCCATTCGGCCCATCGTGCCTGTGCTGGTTCTTTGAAAGAGCGATCCAATTAGTCCCACACCCCCTGCCCTTTCCCTATAGCCCTGAAAATTTCTTTTTTTCAAGTATAGATCCAATTATTTTAAATCTGTGTCCTCTGGTTACCGACCCTCCTGCCAGTGGAAACACTTTCTCCTTATTTAACCTATCAAAGCCCTTCATGATTTTGAACCTTTGAATATTAAATCTTCTCTGCTCTAAGGAGAGCATGATGTGGAGATGCCGGTGTTGGACTGGGGTGGACAAATGTGAGAAGTCGCACAACACCAGGTTATAGTCCAACAGCTTTATTTGAAGGAGAGCAATCACAGCTTCTCTAGTCTCTCCAGATAACTGAAACCCCTCATCCCCAGGACCATTCCGGTGCATCTCCTCAGCACCTTCTCTAAGACCTTGATGTCCTTTCTAAAGTGTGGTGCTCTGAATTGGCACAATACACAAGCTGGGTCCTAACACAGTGATTTATAAAAGTTGAACTCATGAGATCTGGATTGCAAGTCCGCTACCATAGTAAGCAGGCTTCCATACCCATTGGCTTCTGAAGACAGGTCCTCAATGTTAGGAGCTTTGACAGAGATGTGCTCATTGTGAGGTTGACACCCGCTTCTAAGGATGCTTGGTCAGAGATCGGTGTCAGCTGGAGCCCTCCATTCCTGCAACTAAATTGCCTTACATATGGGCCATAGAAAGTCCTTCTGTTGCATGGCTTAGGTATTCTGGAGAATTGCTTGTGCACCATGAGTGCAATCTGCATTCGGACTATACTGTTATTGAAGAGAGATGAGATAGACCAAAGTGCCTCTGTGCCCATTCCTGGCTTGACCCCCATAGACTCACCCCTGAAAATCCGCATGGTGGCGCATTTCAACGTAAGTGCCAAGGTGTGCCCACTTTGGACCGCCACTGCTGACCCAGCCAAAGTTCATGGGGTCAGGGGTGATACCTTTGCAACCCAACTAATGACGGGCACTTGTGCCAACAGGACTGCAAATGGGACAGTTGCCATTGCAGCAAGGCTCCCCCTTTCCAGGAAACAAAGTATCATTCCTCCTTTGTAATGGAGCCAGTTCAAAAAAATAACTGGTGGCAAATCTTTGGGGCCACAGAGCCATGATCCCAACCTGGACCTTCCCCCCGCCCCCCCCGCCCCCCTCCCAAGTGTTTAGCTACATTTTACCCTGGATCAGCTGGCATTCCTGATCTCATCAAGCATACCTGTGCCAACGATGCACCAAGGTCCCAGCGAAGGCCTGGGGAGCCTGACGTTTGGAGTCCCCACTCGCTTACGTTGAGGGACATGTTCGTGGTGGGTGAATGCTCTGCTCTCAACAGACCATTCTGGAATCTTCGGTTCCAGGCTAGCAGCCAACGTATCCAGTTTTCGGCTGTGGATTTTAGAGGCCAATGCGTTCAAGATGAAGGTGACATCCAGGAAGCCCCACCCCACCCCAGGTCAAGATGTAGCACCTTTCACATCCACAGGACATCCGAAAACACTTGGATGCCAATGAATGAATTTTGAAGTGTAGTCACTGTTGTGTAGGCAAACATGGAAGCCAATTCTGGAAGAATAAGGTCTCGCAAACAACAATGAGATAAATGACCAGTTCTGTTTTTGGTGACGTTGGTCATGGGATAAATGGTGACCAGATCATCTACTTTGCTCCTTGAATAGCGCCACGGGATTTTTTACGCCTACCGAAACAGACGAACGGGGGACCTCGGCTTAACGTCTCATCTGAAAGACGGCACCTCTGAAGATGCAGCACTCCCGCAGTAGTGCACTGAAGTGCTAGCCCAGATTATCTGCGCAAGTCTCTGGAGTGGGGGCTTGTACCCACTGCCATTGGACTTCTAGACGAGAGTGCTACCAACTGAGCCAAGCTTTTGGACCATTCAAAAGCAGAATGTCGCTCTTGGGAACTCTCACCACCCCCTCCCTCTGGTCAGCCCATTGTTCAAGACGGTTGGTCGAGCCCACTAAATCCCCAGGTTGAGTCTGACAACAACACTAAGGGTGATAAATGTTTGGAATGACCTGCTGGGTGGAGATACGCACACTGGGACATCCAGGTGCAATGGAGGCTAATTCCGGGGAGCTAGGATGAGAGAGCAGTGATCTGTGATGGGGACAAGCGGCCCTTTTCCTGTCGCTAACTGTTCCGGTGTTTCTCTGCCAATCGTTTTCCACCTGCTTTACGCCTTGGGCTAATTATTTTGGATGCGTTTCAGCAGGAGTGTAGTGGCAACTGTTTTATATTTATAGTAAATGTTTAATTATGCCATTGCTTGGCTTCAAAACTATTTTAAGGCCTGAGGGAAAAATCAGAAAAATTTGATAACAGGAGTTAAATGACATTTATTGAAATAAACAATATATCTGAGAGGGAAAGGAATAGATTTCTTTAATCTCAAGTCCACAGCACAAACAATCAGTACTTTACAAACAGAAGCCGAAGCACAAAGGGAATTGCTCACTCTTTGACCTGACAATCACAGGAATAGAGAGGGAGTGGAATCCTTGTTACAGGTAACAACACTTGAGGCCCGAGGATTTCCCTAGCTCCGACCAGTACTTAAGTCCTGCTTTAATCCCTCTCAAATACTTTGGTTTGGAATCTGATTTTTTTTCCCCCACCTTGTTGGATCATCGATAAACTGGAGAATCTTTGTAAAAAAAAAAAAACCCCCAGAAAATGCTGGGAATGTTCAACAGACCCCTCAGCTTCCAAAAGTAAAAGACGGTTTAATGTATCTGGTGGGACCTTTCATCATGCTAGGGTTGCCAAACCCTCTTGGATTGGCCTGGAGTCTCCAGGAATTAAAGATTAATCTCTAGGATACGGCTATGAGCAAACCCAGGGAGAAAAATCATAGGGGGCATTAGAAAAAAAAAAGTTATACTGTTTTCATTTCCTTTGAGCACTTTCATTTATTAGTTGTAAAAATATTAGAGATGGGAAAATTGGCTGTTTGGATGATTCGTGAGTGTCAGTCAATCGAGTAACAAAGAGTTTGTTCACTGTACACTTGGTGTAGGAAGGCGGTGTGACGCAAGGATGGGCGTGTTGGGCGAGCAATGGTTGGAGCGTGGGGGTTGGGGCGTGTTGGAGGCAAGAGATCATTGTGAGAAAACCGCCAGGAATACGTCTAACCAGAGTTGGCATTTCTATATCGTGCCTGTTCTGGTGCGGGATCCCACTTTATCCCGTCTCTCTCCTTTTAGATGCTGTGTGTAATGAGGTATGGGGCGGGGGGGGGGGGAGAACTGGGCCCCTCTCCTTCCCCTTTCTCCCCCCGCCCGTGCATTGTCACTCCTAGGACACTACAGCATTGTATGAAGAGAGAAAAGAAATCTATTACGAATGACAGACAACAAGACACCACATAGTGACTCCACTCTGCCTGGAGAGCAGAGTTCAATCAACAGAAACAACTACTTGCATTTAATCATAGAATTATACCGCACAGAAGGAGGCCATTTGGGCCATCGTGCCTGTGAAGAGCTATCCAGTCAGATCCACTCCTTCCCCATTGCCCGACAAATGTTTCCTCTTCAAGTCTGCATTCAATTCCCTTTCGACAGTTACTATTGAATCTGCTTCCACCGCCCTTTCAGGTCGTGTATTCCAGATCATAAAAGTGCAGTCACTGCTGTTATGTCGGCAAATGCAGCAGTGAAATCTGCACACCCAGGAAGATCCCAAAAACAGCAATGAGCTGAATGAGCAGTTTGATGGGTTTTTGGTGTGTTGACCGAGAGATAATTGTTGGCCAGGAGATCCCTTCTCCTCTTCAAATAGTGTCGTGGAATCTTCAACCACCACCACCACCACCATCCCCCCCCCCCCCACCCCCAACCCCTGCATCGCAAGAACAGGCAGACATCTGGGCGAATGAAGGGGAGGAGCAGGAGAAGAGATAAGTGAAGAAAATGATGAGGAAAATAAATAAAAAAAGAATGGATGAAGAACACAACTTCTCCCCCCTGTAAATGCAGCGTTGATTCACTGTACAAATAATGTTATTGTGTTAGCGCGGACCATTACATCAGTCTTGTAGATTTACTGCATTCCCTCCAGCTTCACTGTAGGTACAAAATGTACCAAAGAATAACTTCAACAGACTTTTGTCTATCCGAACAGGTACTGCCATTTTAAACGTTACCACAGTACGCCCAACAGCACTGTTGATTTAAGGGCCGAATACACTTTATTAGGGGATTTAATAGGGATTTTCAAAATGACGAGATGTTTTCAGAAGGTATATAAATAATGGAGGACTGTTTCCACTGGTGACAAGGGGCATAAACTGAGGATTATCACTGAGGAATGAAAGGGGAAGTTAGAAGAATTTTTTTCACGGAGGGTTATTAGAAAATGGAACGCTTTACATAGAAACATAGAAACATAGAATCTAGGAGCAGGAGTAGGCCATTCGGCCCGTCGAGCCCGCTCCACCATTCAATACGATCATGGCTGATCATCCAAATCCAGTACCCTGTCCCTGCTTTAATCCCCACAGTACACATATCCCACCCTACCCCCGTAACCCCACGTATTTAATCCCCCCCTAACACTAAGGGTCAATTTATCATAGCCAAATCAACCTAACCCGCACATTTTTGGACTATGGGAGGAAACCGGAGCACCCTTAGGGCAGAGACTACAAGATTATTTTACATGAAATTATAAAGGAACACTTACATTTACATAGTGCCATTTCACATTCTTAGGATGTCCTAAAGCGCTTCACAACCAATGGATTTCTTTTGAATGCCAGTCATCATTGTTACCCCTCCACTGCCACTGATTTGTCACACTGCCTGTCCAACATCCTGTATTGGTTGAGCATAAATTTCCTCCAATTAAATATTGGGAAGACCAAAGCCATTGTTTTCAGCCCCTGCCACAAACTCCTCCATCATATCGTCCGTCTCCACCCCTGCCTCAGCCCATCTGCTGCTGAAACCCTCATTCGTCCAGACAAGACTATTCCAATGCTCGCCTGGCCGGCCTCCCATCTTCCACCCTCCCGTAAACTCCATTCGTCAAAATGCTCATCCAAAGCTCTGCTGCCCGTATCCTGACTCGCACCAAATCCCGTTCACCCATCACCCCCCCCCCCCGTGCTCGCTGACCTACATTGGCTCCCGGTCCACCAATGCCTCAATTTTAAAATTCTTATCCTTGTTTTCAAAAACCCTCATGGCCTCGGCCCTCCCTATTCTCTGTAACCTAATAATTCAGGAGAAACTTCTTTACCCATGGAATGTGGAACTCAACAACAACAACAACTTGTATTTATATAGTGCCTTTAACGTAGTAAAACGTCCCAAGGCGCTGCACAGGAGAATTAGAAGACAAAAAATTTGACACCGAGCCACATAATTAAAATTAGGGCAGATGACCAAAAGCTTGGACAAAGAGGTAGGTTTTAAGGAGCGTCTTAAAGGAGGAAAGAGAAGTAGAGGCGGCGAGGTTTAGGCAGGGAATTCCAGAGCTTAGGGCAAAGGCAAAGGAGGTGGGGGGGAGGCTGAAGGAGATTACAGAGATTGGAAGGGGCGAGGCCATGGAGGGATTTGAAAACAAGGATGAGAATTTTGAAATCGAGGCGCTGCTTAACCGGGAACCAATGTAGGTCAGCGAGCACAGGGGTGATGGGTAAATGGGACTTGGTGTGAGTTAGGACACGGGCAGCCGAGTTTTGGATCACCTCAAGTTTACATAGGGTAGAATGTGGGACGCGAGCCAGGAGAGCGTTGGAATAGTCAAGTCTAGAGGCAATAAAGGCATGGATGAGGGTTTCAGCAGCGGATGAGCTGAGGCAAGTGCGGAGATGGGTGCTGTTACGAAGGTGGAAATAGGCGGTCTTAGTTATGCTGCGGATATGTGGTCGGAAGCTCATTTCAGGGTCAAATATGACACCAAGGTTGCGAACAGTGTGGTTCAGCCTCAGACTGATGTTAGGGAGAGGGACGGAGTCAGTGGCTAGGGAAGGGAGTTTGTGGCAGGGACTGAAAACAATGGCTTCGGTCTTCCCAATATTTAATTGGAGAAAATTTCTGCTCATCTAGAACTGGATGTCGGACAAGCAGTCTGACAATTTGGAGACCGTGGAGGGGTCGAGAGAAGTAGTAGTGAGGTAGAGCTGGGTGTCGTCAGCATACATGTGGAAACTGACGCTGTGTTTTCGGATGATGTCGCCAAGGGGCAACATGTAGATGAGAAATGGGAGGGGGCCAAGGATAGATCCTTGGGGGACACCAGAGGTAATGATGTGGGAGTGGGAAGAGAAGCCGTTGCAGGTGATTCTCTGGCTACGGTTAGATAGATAAGAATGGAACTCGCTACCACAAGGAATAGTCAAGGTGACTAGCATAGATGCATTTAAGGGGAATCTAGATAAACACATGAGGGAGAAAGGAATAGAAGGTTATGTTGATTAGGTTAGATGAAGTAGGGGTGGGAGGAGGCTTGTGTGGAGCATAAACACCAGCATGGACCAGTTGGGCTGAATGGCCTAATTCTGTGTTGTAAATACTATGTAACCTCCTCCAGCCCTACAACCCTCCGAGAACACTGCGCTCCTCCAATTCTGGCCTCTTGTCCATCCCTGATTTCTTTCGACCCACAAATGGCCTCCGTGCCTTCAGCTGTCTAGGCCCTAAGCTCTGGAATTCCCTCCCTAAACTTCTCCTCCTCTCTGCCTCTCTCTCCAACTTTCAGATGCTCCTTCACACCTACCTCTGTGACCAAGCTTTTGGTCACCTGTCCTAATATCTCCTTTATGTGGCTCGGTGCCAAATTTTGTTTGCTGTGGGACATTTTACTGTGTTAAAGGCGCTGTATAAATGCAAGTTGCTATTGTTTAGACTGTGGGGATTTTTGTTTGATAGCTCTCCTGTGAGGTGCCCTGGGATGTTTTTTTTTTCTACATTAAATACGCGGTATAAATGTAAGCTGTTGTTGTAAAGCACTTGAGGTAAAATCTCACGGTTTCTGAATAGTGCGAGTGGATCTCTGTCCGCACTCCTCACCGGATGAATGGCAACTTGGGTGGGAGACCAGCATTCTCGCCAGTCTCTGGGACTTCCTGTGCCGGATTGTGATACTCTGGCACCAAAGTGCGCTGCAACGGGAGTCACAGTGTCCTAACGGCACAGAAGGAGGCCATTCGGCCCATCGAGTCCGTGCCGGCTCTCTGCGGAGCGATCCAGTCAGTCCCATTCCCCCGCTCTATCCCCGTAGCCCTGCAACTTTATTTCCCTCAAGTGCCTATCCAATCTCCCCTTGAAAACATTGAGTGTCTCCGCTTCCACCACTTCCGTCGGCAGCGAGTTCCAGGTCATCACCACTTGCTGCGTAAAAAAGTTTTTCCTCGCATCCCCCCCCCCCGTGTCTCTTGCCCAAAACCTTAAATCTGTGTCCCCTAGTCCTCGTACCATCAACTAGTGCGAACAGCCTTTCCCCATCTAGCCTATCCAAACCCGTCATAATCTTGTACACCTCTATCAAATCACCCCTCAACCTCCTTTGCTCTAATGAAAACAAATCCTGCTTTATGGAAGTGTAGAAATTTGCAGCCCGCCAAATTGCACACTCCAATTTTTTTTTAAACCATCTGAACGCCAAAATGTCGGCATATTTTCCTTCATTCACTAATGTCACCGAAGAAGTCAACACAAACGTGCCTGCCGTCACCTTTTTAAGCTGACTGTGTTTAAAACCAATGTTCCAGCCTGTCAGTGTTTCACAAAAAAAATCTGCTATTTTGTTTCTCCACTGGGTTTGGAGGCTGTCAGCAATAACCAATCAGATCAGTTGGAGAGCAGGACTGGTAGTTATCACAACCAATCAGATCAATTGGAGGGCAGGACTGGTAGTTATCACAACCAATCCGATCAATTGAAGGGCAGGACTGGTAGTTATCACAACCAATCAGATCAATTGAAGGGCAGGACTGGTAGTTATCACAACCAATCAGATCAGTTGGAGAGCACGACTGGTCGCTATCACAACCAATTGGATCAGTTGGAGGGCAGGGCTGGTAGCTGTCGCAACCAATCAGAACTGCCATTTATTTTAAGCGGGTGAAAGGCTCCCTTAAAATAATGGACAGAGACAATCACCAGCAGTGATTTCTAGCCTTGTTTTAGGAAATGAAAGGAAATGTACAGCAAGGTTGAAAAGAACAATAGGACTATAGAAATAAAAAAAGCAAGTGCTGGAAATACTCAGCTGGTCAGGCAGCAAATTCTGACGAAAGGTCATTGACCTGAAACGTTAACTCCGTTTCTCTCTCCACAGATGCTGCCTGACCTGCCCAGTGTTTCCAGCATTCTCTGTTTTTATTTCAGATTTCCAGCATCCGCAGTATTTTGATTTTGTATTAGAACCAAAGAAATTTGCAGCACAGAATGAACTCTCTGCTGGAGCATTCCAAAACTGATACCACTGCCCTCCTCCCTTGCCAGAGCCCCTGTATCATCATCATCTTCAAATATTGATCCTATTTTCCTTCAAAAGATGCAATGGTCTCTGTCTCAACCACTCCCTGAGGCAAGACTTTAAAAGAAAAGAACGAACTTGCATTCATATAGCGCCTTTCACGACCTCAGGATGTCCCAACTGATGAAGTACTTTTGGAGCGTAGTCACTGTTGTACTGTAGGAAACGCGGCAACCAAATTGCGCACAGCAAGTCCCACAAACAGCAGTGTGATGAATGACCAGATCATCTGGGTTTTTTTAGGACAATAGCAAAATACTGCGGATGCTGGAAATCTGAAATAACAACAGAAAATGCTGGAAACACTCAGCAGGCCAGGCAGCATCCGTGGAGAGAGAAACAGAGTTAATGTGTCAGGTCTGTGACCCTTCGTCACAGAAGTTCTGACGAAGGGCCCCAGACCTGAAACGTTAACTCTGTTTCTCTCTCCACGGATGCTGCCTGGCCTGCTGAGTGTTTCCAGCATTTTCTGTTGATTTTTTTTAGGTGTTGGTTGAGGGATAACTATTGGCCAGGACAATATTTTCCATGTTCCAAACGTTCCATGCTCCCAACATCTGACTGCATAAGGATGCTTTCTTCTAACCTCTCTCCTCACTCTCTTAGTAAGCATTTTAAATTGATGACTCGTCACCAATGACTTCCCCCAACCGGAGGAACTAGACTTTCCCTCTTCATCCCATCAAAATCCTCCATAACTCTATTAAATCTCCTCATAGCCTTCTCAAGTCTCTCCTTACAACTGGAGTTTCCTAACTATAGTGAGAAGTGATGCTTTCCACAGTAGAACAGCCTGCTGAACGGGGTTGTCTTTTCTCATGTGTAGATGGCCACTGAGTGAAGTATCGAGGGGCAACCTGGTGGCCGTGGAAATGCACCCCAGGAATTCTCAGTGTTTTCAGAAAGGGAAGAGAGTAAAATGGAGGGAAGAGACAAGCTCGCTGACCTGCATTGTCTGGTGACGCCTCGATTTTAAAATTCGCATCCTTGTTTTCAAATCCCTCCGTGGCCTCGCCCCTGCTCTAGCCCTACAACCCTCCGAGATCTCTGCACTCCTTGAATTCTGGCCTCTTGCGCATCCCCAATTTTCATCACTCCATTGGCGGCCGTGCCTTCTGTTGCCTGGGCCCTAAGCTCTGGAATTCCCTCCCTAAAACTGTCCGCCTCTCTACCTCTCTCTCCTCCTTTAAGACGCTCCTTAAAACCTACCTCTTTGACCAAGCTTTTGGTCACCTGTCCTAATATCTCCTTATGTGGCTCAGTGTCAAATTATGTCTGATTACGCTCCTGTGAAGCGCCTTGGGATGGCTTACTACGTTAAAGGCACTATATAAATGCAAGTATGTTGTTGTAATAATATGTAGTCTGGTAATAGAATCACTGATGTGCTGCAATATAAATTAAATGAGACCTACCCTTCGTTAAACATATGCCGGGAGGAATTATGTCCCATTTTAGTCGCTCTTTTCTATCGCAGTCTCTTAATCCACTCTACACAACGGTGTGTGATTCCACTTCAGAGCTCGTCGAGTGAAATCTATCGGAGGACCCCACCCTGAGCATTTTATTCAGCGCCAGTTTCGCAGTGACACCTGTCACTGAGTGCCCTCAACTGTATCGTGACAAAAACACAGGACAATCCCTGGTGCTGCAGGCCACATAAAGCTGAAGAGGACGTGGAAGGAGATGGGAAAGTGCGAACTTAGCGGGTGCTACGTCAGCTGCTTTGATACCGGCACGGTTAGATGCGCCATCGCTGGGAGCTGGCTCACCATCACTGGTCTCCTGGAATTTGGGTCAACACCGCAACGATGTAAAAGGAGCTGTTAGCGTGCAACAGGCCCTGCAGAGGCTTTGGAGGGTCTTCAAAAAAGTTGCTGAAAGAATAGCGGAGGTCTGTGGCGACGATGTCCTGCATTCGCTATTTGTCGTGAATTTATCAGAACATAAGAACATAAGAAATAGGAGCAGGAGTAGGCCATCAGCCCTTCGAGCCTGCTCTGCTATTCAATAAGATCATGGCTGATCTTCTACCCCAACTCCACTTTCCCGCACTAACCCCATATCCCTCGATTCCCTTAATATCCAAAAATCTATCGATCTCAGCCTTGAATATACTCTATGATGCGGAGATGCCGGTGTTGGACTGGGGTGGACAAAAATGAGAAGTCGCACAACACCAGGTTATAGTCCAACAGTTTTATTTGAAATCACAAGCTTTCGGAGCGCTGCTCCTTCGTCAGGTAAAGTGAGGGAATACAAATCAGATACAAAGCATATATAAACAGAGAACAATGTGTCTGCAGAGATAAAATCCGTCAGGGAGGCATTACATCAAAGACACAGCAGAATACAGCTAAGACAATGAGGTGGGGTCACAGGGGGTCCAACGTGTCAAATGCTGCAGTCTGCAGTTAAGCTTTTTACTTTTTTTTTAAACTGGAAATCACATCTTGTTCACAGATGTGATTTCCAGTTTAAAAAAAAGTAAAAAGCTTAACTGCAGACTGCAGCATTTGTCACGTTGGACCCCCTGTGACCCCACCTCATTGTCTTAGCTGTATTCTGCTGTGTCTTTGATGTAATGTCTCCCTGACGGATTTTATCTCTGCAGTTAAACACATTGTTCTCTGTTTATATATGCTTTGTATCTGATTTGTATTCCCTCACTTTACCTGACGAAGGAGCAGCGCTCCGAAAGCTTGTGATTTCAAATAAAACTGTTGGACTATAACCTGGTGTTGTGCGACTTCTCATTTTTGAATATACTCAATGACTGAGCCTCCACAGCCCTCTGGGGTAGAGAATTCCAAAGATTCACAACCCATTTGTGAATGACTTTAGAAAGGACCCAGTCATAATTTAATTACAAATAGCAAACAGAAGCTATCTTCCCCCCCCACCCTGGATCTGAATTCACCTCTTTTACTTGATGCACTGCAGTATTAAGCCACTTGCCAAGTGTCAGGAGGGCCATTCCTGTTACGTGCAAGCCACTGTCTCGTCAGCTTATTCGCTCTCCTCTCCCTGAAGGTGCTGACTCATGCTGAGGTACAGTTCTGTTGGTGTAGCGGTCTCTTGGAACTCCACGCAACCGGCCGTGAGCGTGGGCCAGCTATTTAATCATGGGGTGGAGGTGCGGAATTGGAACCGATGCTGTTCACGTCCGGGTCGGATGAACAGAAAAAGAAAGACTTGCATTTATAGAACGCCTTTCATGACCACCGGACGTCCCAAAGCGCTTTACAGCCAATGAAGTACATTTTGAAGTGTAGTCACTGTTGTAATGTAGGAAACGCAGAAGCCAATTTTGCGCACAGCAAGCTCCCACAAACAGCAATGTGATAATGACCAGCTAATCTGTTTTAGTGATGTTGATTGAGGGATAAATATTGGCCAGGACACCTGGGGATAACTCCCCTGCTCTGCTCAGAAAAAGTGCTATGGGATCTTTTACATCCACCTGAGAGAGCAGACGGGGCCTCAGTTTAACGTCTCATCTGAAAGACCGCACTTCGGACAATGCAGCACTCCCTCAGGCTAGATTTATGCGCTCAAGTCTCTGGAGTAGGGACTTGAACCCACAACCTTCTGACTCAGAGGCGAGGGTGCTACCCACTGAGCCACTGGGCTGACACTAACGACACTTTCTGGGGAATTGGCCGCTCGATGCCGCTCAGAAGGGCAAACCCTGGCAGATGTTGGCACTTCTTCACCGTGAAGGCACTGAGGCCAATGGCAGTGCCTCCCCTGTTGCCTACGCCTGGCAGGTCTGGTTCAAACCAAAAAAATCTTCAACCTGACCTGCGGCAGATAACGGGACTCTGTGGTCCTCAGATTGATTTGATATTTTAATGGGGTTTGATTTATACCACACTGAAGGATGATAATCTCCATTGTGCAAAGACTAATTCTCTTTTATGTTGCTGTTGCGAAGCCCAACTGTGTCTGCTTACCTATTCATGGAGTTTAGCCAACGCCTGTGCTTTACAGTCTGCTCATGCGTGATTCACGTCAGGACAAGTGTCGCTTTGTACCAATTTGATTTTATTGGGCCCCAGTGCCCTGGCATTCAGGTGAAACGTTTGTGTTGAGGGTGGATGCTGGGAGGATGTTTCCCCTGGCTGGGGAGCCTAGAACCAGGGGCCATAGTCTCAGGATAAGGGGTCGGCCATTTTAGACTGAGATGGGGAGGAATTTCTTCACTCAGAAGGTTGTGAATCTTTGGAATTCTCTACCCCAAAGGGCTGTGGATGCTCAGTCGTTGAGTGTATTCAAGGCTAAAAATGAGAAGTCGCACAACACCAGGTTATAGTCCAACAGTTTTATTTGAAATCACGAGCTTTCGGAGCGCTGCTCCTTCGTCAGGTAAAGTGAGGGAATACAAATCAGCAAAGCATATATAGACAGAGAACAATGTGTTTCTGACTGCCCTCCATCACACCTCGGCAGAGATACAATCAGTCAGGAAGGCATTACATCAAAGACACAACAAAATACAGCTAAGACAATGAGGTGGGGTCACAGGGGGTCCAACGTGTCAAATGCTGCAGTCTGCAGTTAAACACATTGTTCTCTGTCTATATATGCTTTGTATCTGATTTGTATTCCCTCACTTCACCTGACGAAGGAGCAGCGCTCCGAAAGCTCGTAATTTCAAATAAAACTGTTGGACTATAACCTGGTGTTGTGCGACTTCTCATTTTTGTCCACCCCAGTCCAACACCAGCATCTCCGCATCATATTCAAGGCTGAGATCGATAGATTTTTGGACCCTAAGGGAATCAAGGGATATGGGGATAGGGCGGGAAAGTGGAGTTGAGGTAGAAGATCAGCCATGATCTTATTGAATGGCGGAGCAGGCTCGAGGGGCCGTATGACCAACTCCTATTTCTTATGTTCTTACAGAAATAAAAGAGATTGCATTTGTTGCAGTACCTTTCATGACCTCAGGGCGTCCCAAAACAATTCACAGCCAATTACACTTTTGAAGTGTAGTCACTGTTGTGATGTCGGAAACGTGGCAGCCAATTTACGCACAGCAAGCTCCCACAAACAGCAATAAGATGAATGAGCAGCTAATCTGTTTTTAATGATAAAAACAGAAAATGCTGGAAATACTCAGCAGGTCAGGCAGCATCTGTGGAGAGAGAAACTGAGTAAATGTTTCAAGTCAATGGCCTTTCATCAGAACTGTTTTTAGTGATCTTGGTTGAGGAATAAATATTGGCTGAGGACATGAAGGGAACTCCCCTGCTCTTCATCGAAATAGTGCCATGGGATCTTTTACGTCCACCTGAGAGAGGAGACGGGGCCTCGGTGTAACGACTCATCCGAAAGACAGCACCTTCGACTGTGCAGCACTTCCTTAGTACTGCACTGAGTGTCAGCCTAGGTTTTGTGTTCAAGTCTCTGGAGTGGGACCTGGAAAAGTCTCTAGAGAAGAAGCAGAACTTAGTGGTTTATAGGCAATTCCTTGGAAAGTTGACACCAGAACCTGAGAGGTTATAGCTATCAGGAAAGACTTAACAGGCTGGGGCTCTTTTCTCTAGAAAAATGAAGACAGAGAGGTGACCTAATCTATTGTAAAGAACTTCACAATTCATTTTTTTGGACTTGAACATATATCACCGTTCCTTCATTGCCATTGGGTCAAAATCCTGGAACTCTTTACCGAACAGCACTGTGGGAGTACCTTCACCACACGGACTGCAGCGGTTCAGGAAGAAGGCCCACCACCACCTTCTCAAGGGCAATTAGAGATAGGCAATAAATTCTGGCCTTGTCAGCGATGCCCACATCCTGAGATTGAATTTTTAAAAATATTGCAATTGGAGAGGGTGCAGAGGAGATTTCCTGGAATGGTACCAGGGGTTTCAGTTATATGCAGAGATGGGAGAAGCTGGGATTGTTCTCCTTAGAGCAGAGAAGGTTAAGGGGAGATTTAATTGAGGTGTTCAAAATTGTGAGGGGTTTTGATAGAGTAGATAGCGAGAAACTGTTTCCACTGGCAGGAGGGTCGGTAACCAGAGGACACAGATTTAATATAATTGGGGAAAAAAAAGCCAGGGGGGAGTTGAGAATTTTTTTTTTTACCCAGCGAGTTGTTATAATCTGGAATGCACTGCCTGCAAGGGTGGTGGAAGCAGATTCAATCGTAATTTCACAAGGGGATTGGATCTCTACTTCTAAAGAAAAAAATTATGCAAGGCGATGGGGAAAGAGCAGGGGGGAGTGGGACGAATTGGACAGCGCTTTCAGAGAGCTGGCGCAGGCACGATGGGCCGAATGGCCTCCTTCTGAGCTGTGTGATTCTGTCATGCATATCGCCATCGATGCGATTCTGTTGTGCAAACCAAGACAGCCCCAGAAAGCAGGACGATACCTATTATAACGTTTGAGAGTGCTTGTACTTATTTGATACACTTGACTGGGCGATGAGCTGTGATTGGGGATTCACGTCCGGCGGAATCTTCATCTGCAGCACTGCTCAGCCGCTCAGCCAGGAGGTGTCAGCAGTTCTTATCCTCAAAGTGATTTAAATGCCTGGTGGGGCTGTGTGAATGTTGGGAATGTCTCTTTCACTCAGGACGGGACAGGGTGAAATGAAAAGCAAACACAATCGGGAGAAACCTTTCTGCACGGGCGAAGGTGCGCGGTGGGGTGGAGGAGGAGGAGGAGGAGGAGGAGAGGAGGGACCTGGTGAGGTCCTTCCAGCCCTGCTGGCAGTCCTGCGCCCTGTAAAGCCAGCGTTTGACCCTAACAGCCTGTGTCGGTGTACTGATTAAGGCAAATAGTCACTAATGTAATGCGCAGTTACTGTATGTACCAGTGAGCATTTTTTGAAATTCATTCTCAGGATGTGCGTGACTTGGAGGGGAACTTGGTGGTGATGGGATGCTGGAGGGGGTGGGGGGGGGGGAAATTTTAACCCCCATGAACGGGTGGATTGGGGGCGTGTAGGTCGTTAAAATAATTGATTTTTGGATCGTGATCGCAACCAGGCTCCACTTCTGGGTTTGACGGAGGTGCCTTTGGATGCCTCCTCGCCGAAGTCGGGCCTTTAATTAGTGCAGGTGGGCAGGTACTTATTGCTGCAATTAACCCCCTGAGGAGATGGTAATGAGGTCCTTTTAAATTGAATTTTACTTGGGTTTAAATTTAACATCTCCAGTGTGGGTTTCCCGGGGCTCGGGAAACGGACCAGTGATACGGAGGCGAGGTTGAGCCACAGTCCAGGTGGGTATTTAAACCGGTCATTGCCCTATCTGAATAAAAGCTCACTTATTGTAGCTGGTGTCTCGGTTCCCTCTGGCAAACGTCTGGCAGAGAGTTCCTGCATGGATACAGCCTTTTCTAAACTTTGGAGGCTTTCAAACTGACGAGATCAGGATGGGAGGCGCCTTGGATGTGTTTTGCCAGCGCAGCAGAGGAGGAAGATCACCACCATCCACAGCAGCGATGATGTGCTGTGGTGGGATCAGGAGGGAGGTGCACAGGTGAGGGGCCGAGGTTGCAGGAGGCACTACCTACGTCACAGGGTGTACAGACAGAGGCTCAGCTTCCTTGACCTCTCGGAAGAGCAGTGCTTCCGCAGGCGGAGGTCGTCACGTCAGGTGGTGCCTGACATCTGCAGCCCCCTAGAAGAAACCCGCGACCTGCTGGGCCTGGCGGACACGCGTTATCAGTGGCTGTGGAGGTTACCACCGCACTCAATTTGTTTGCCTCTCGTCCCTTCCAGGGCGCTACCGGAGACACCTTGAGGGTCTTGCAGTCTGCTGCGCATAAATGTATAATGCAGATGATGGATGGATTGTCTGCCAGGGCTGGGAGTTATGTAAACTTCCCCTGTGATAACAATAGCCAGAATTAGCGGGCACTTGGGATTCGCCTCTCTGGCAGGTAGAGGGTGCCGCCGATTGCACACAGGTGGCAGTCTGAGCACCACCACAGCAACCAGGAGATTTTATAAACCGCAAGGGATATTCGTCCATCAATGCGCAGCTGGAGTGCAACCATAAGAAGAGGTTCATTCAGGTCTGCACCAGATTCCCTGGAAGCTGTCATGATGCATTCATACTGCGGCAGTCCAGACCTTTTCATTCCAAGAAGCAGACTTAAGGGCAGGCTCGCAGGAGACAAGGGATACCCCCTTCAAACTTGGCTCATGACAACTGTGAGGAAACCCACTAGTGAGGCGCAGGAGTGCTACAGTGAGAGTCACATGACCATCAAGTGTGTCATCGAGCAAGCCATTGGAGTGTTGAAGATGCGCTTCAGGTGCTGAGATAGGTCTGGGGCCACCCTTCAGTACTCGCCAGCGAGGGTATCCAGAATACATACGAATTGGGAGCAGGAGTAGGCCACTCAGCCCTTCGAGCCTGTTCCGCCATTCAATAAGATCATGGCTGATCTGATTACTCCACATTCCCGCCTACCCGCGAATAACCTTTCACCCCCTTGCTTATCAAGAATCTATCTACCTCTGCCTTAAAAATATTCAAAGACTCTGCTTCCACTGCCCTCTGAGGAAGAGAGTTCCAAAGACTCCCGACCCCTCAGGATCTTGTACGTTTCAATCAAGTCACCTCTTACTCTTCTAAACTCCAGCAGATACAAGCCTAGCCTGTCCAACCTTTCCACATAAGACAACCCACCCATTCCAGGTATTAGTCTAGTAAACCTTCTCTGAACTGCTTCTAACGCATTTACATCCTTCCTTAAATAAGGAAACCAATACTGTACACAGTACTCCAGATGTGGTCTCACCAATGCCCTGTATAACTGAAGCATTACCTCCCTACTTTTGTATTCAATTCCCCTCGCAATAAACAATAACATTCTATGAGCTTTCCTAATTACTTGCTGTACCTGCACACTAACCTTTTGCGATTCATGCACTAGGACACCCAGATCCCTCTGCATCTCAGAGCTCTGCAATTCCCTCACCATTTAGATAATATGCTTCTTTTTTATTCTTCCTGCCAAAATGGACAATTTCACATTTTCCCACATTATACTCCATCTGCCAGATTTTTGCCCACTCACTTAACCTATCTATATCCCTTTGTAGCCTCCTTATGTCCTCGTCACAACTTACTTTCCTACCTATCTTTGTGTCATCAGCAAATTTAGCAACCATACCTTCGGTCCCTTCATCCAAGTCATTTATATAAATTGTAAAAAGTTGAGGCCGCAGCACTGATCCCTGTGGCGCACCACTCGTTACATCTTGCCAACCCGAAAATGACCCATTTATGCCTACTCTCTGTTTCCTGTTAGCCAGCCAATCTTCTATCCATGCCAATATGTTACCCCCTACACCATGAGCTTTTATTTTCCGCAATAACCTTTGATGTGGCACCTTATCAAATGCCATCTGGAAATCTAAGTACAGTACATCCACCAGTTCCCCTTTATCCACAGCACATGTTACTTCCTCAAAGAACTCCAATAAATTGGTTAAACATGATTTCCCTTTCACAAAACCATGTTGACTCTGCCTGATTACCTTGAACTTTTCTAAGTGCCCTGCTGTAACATCTATAGCTTCTAACATCTTCCCTATGACAGATGTTAAGCTAACTGTCCTGTAGTTTCCTGCTTTCTGTCTCCCTCCCTTTTTGAATAAAGGAGTTACATTCGCTATTTTCCAATGTAATGGAACCTTCCCCAAATCTAGGGAATTTTGGAAAATTAAAACCAACGCATCAACTATCTCACTAGCCACTTCTTTTAAGAATCTAGGATGAAGTCCATCAGGACCCGGGGACTTGTCAGCCCGCAGCTCCAACAATTTGCTCAGTACCACTTCCCTGGTGATTGTAATTTCCTTGAGTTCCTCCCTCCCTTCCATTTCCTGATTTACAGCTATTTCTGGGATGTTACTTGTATCCTCTATAGTGAAGACCGATGCAAAATACCTGTTCAATTCAACTGCCATCTCCTTATTTTCCATTATTAATTTCCCAGACTCACTTTCTAAAGGACCAATGCTCACTTTGTTAACTCTTTTCTTTTCTTAAATATCTATAGAAACTCTTACTATCTGTTTTTATATTTCTAGCTAGCTTTCTCTCGTACTCTAATTTTTCTCTCCTTATTAATCTTTAGTCATTCTTTGCTGTTTTTTATATTCTGTCCAATCTTCTGACCTGCCACCCATCTTTGCGCAATTATCTGCTTTTCCTTTAAGTTTGACACTATCTTTAACTTTTTTAGTTAACCACAGATGGTGGGTCCTCCCCTTGGAATTTTTCTTTAGAGTCATAGATTTATACAGCACAGTAAGTGGTCCTTCGGCCCATCGTGTCCGCGCCGCCATCAGGAGCTATCTATTCTAATCCCATTTTCCAGCACTTGGTCCGTAGCCTTGTATGCTATGGCGTTTCAAGTGCTCATCTAAATGCTTCTTGAATGTAGTGAGGGTTCCTGCCTCTACCACCCTTTCAGGCAGTGAGTTCCAGATTCCAACCACCCTCTGGGTGAAAAAGTTTTTCCTCAAATCCCCTCTAAACCTCCTGCCCCTTACCTTGAAACTATGCCCCCTGGTTATTGACCCCTCTACTAAGGGGAAAAGTTCCTATCTACTCTATCTATGCCCCATATAATTTTGTACACCTCAATCAGGTCCCCCCTCAGCCTTCTCAGCTCTAAGGAAAACAACCCCAGCCTGTCCAGTCTCTCTCCATAGCTGAAGCGCTCCAGCACAGGTAACATCCTGGTGAATCTCCTCTGCACCCTCTCCAATGCATTCACATCTTTCCTATAGTGTGGCGACCAGAACTGCACACAGTATTGCAGCTGTGGCCTAACTAGTGCTTTGTACAGCTCCATCATAACCTCCCTGCTCTTATATTCTATGCTTCGGCTAATGAAGGCAAGTATCCCATATGCCTTTTTAACCACCTTATCTACCTGTTCTGCTGCCTTCAGGGATCTATGTACATGCACACCAAGGTCCCTCTGATCCTCTGTCCTTCCTAGGATCCTACCATTCATTGTGTATTCCCTTGCCTTGTTAGTCCTCCCAAAATGCATCACCTCACACTTTTCAGGGTTAAATTCCATTTGCCACTGTTCTGCCCATCTGACCAACCTGTCTATATCGTCCTGTAACCTGAGGCTTCCCTCCTCACTATTTACCACTCCACCAATTTTCGTGTCATATGCGAACTTACTGATCATACCTCCTACATTCATATCTAAATCATTAATGTACACTACAAACAGCAAGGGACCCAGCACCGATCCCTGCGGTACACCACTGGACACAGGCTTCCAGTCACAAAAACAACCTTCGACCATCCCCCTCTGCCTCCTGCCACAAAGCCAATTTTGGATCCAATGTGCCAAATTGCCCTGGATCCCATGGGCTCTTACCTTCTTGACCAGTCTCCCATGCGGGACTTTGTCAAAAACCTTACTGAAGTCCATGTAGACTACATCAACTGCACTACCCTCATCCACACACCTAGTCACCCCCTCGAAAACTTCAATCAAATTGGTTAGACATGATCTCCCCCTGACAAAGCCATGCCGACTATCCTTGATTAATCCTTGCCTCTCCAAGTGGAGACTAATACTGTCCCTCAGAATTTTTTCCAATAATTTCCCTGCCACTGATGTTAGGCTCACTGGCCTGTAATTCCCTGGTTTATCCCGACTACCCTTCTTGAATAATGGTACTACGTTAGCTGTCCTCCAGTCCTCTGGCACCTCCCCTGTGGCCAGAGACGTTCTGAAAATTTGTGTCAGAGCCCCTGCAATCTCCTCCCTTGCCTCACACAGCAGCCTGGGATACATCTCATCTGGGCCTGGGGATCTATCCACTTTTAAGCCCGCTAAAACCGCTAGTACCTCCTCCCTCTCAATACTAATTTGTTCAAGTATATCACAATCCCCCCTTTCTCGTTGTAATGTGTATATTCTGTGTATTCTGAAATATCCCCTTAAATGTCTGCCACTGCAACTCGATTGACCTATCCCTTAACCTAATTTGCCAGTTCACTTTAGCTAGCTCTGCTTTCATGTCCTCATAATTGCCCTTATTTAAGTTTAAAATACTAGTCTTGGACCCACTCTTCTCTCCCTCAAACTGAATGTAAAATTCAATCATATTATGATCGCTGCTACCTAGGGGCGCCTTCACTAGGAGGTTATTAATTAATCTTATCTCGTTGCACAATACCAGGTCGAGTATAAAAGTGAGAAGTCGCACAACACTAGGTTATAGTCCAACAGCTTTATTTGAAATCACAAGCTTTCGGAGCGCTGCTCCTTCATCAGGTGAAGTGAACGAAGAACGAAGAACGAAGGAGCAACGCTCCGAAAGCTTGTGATTTCAAATAAAGCTGGTGGACTATAACCTGGTGTTGTGCGACTTCTCACTTTTGTCCACCCCAGTCCAACACCGGCGTCTCCGCATCAGGTCTAGTATAGCCTGCTCTCTGGTTGGCCCCAGAACGTGCTGTTCTCAGAAACTATCCTGAAAACATTCTATGAACTCCTCATCTATGCTACCTTTGCCCATCTGATTTTTCCAGTCTATATGTAGATTAAAATCCCCCATGATTATTGCTGTACCTTTCTGACAAGCTCCCATTATTTCTTCCCTTATACTCCATCCTACCGTGTGGTTACTGTTAGGGGGCCTGTACACCACTCCCACAAGTGACTTCTTGCCTTTATCATTTCTCATCTCTACCCAAACCGCTTCTACATCCTGGTTTCCTGAACTTAGGTCATCCCTCTCTATTGTGCTAATACCATCATTAATTAACAGAGCCACCCCTCCACCTTTTCCTACCTTCCTGTCCTTCCTAAATGTCATGTATCCTTCAATATTCAGGTCACAATCTATGTCATCCTGCAGCCATGTTTCTGTAATGGCTATCAGATCGTACTTATTTATTTCTATTTGCGCTATCAGTTCATCTGAGTTGTTTCGAATGCTACGTGCATTCAGATACAGAGCCTTTAGTTTTGTCCTTTTATTATTTTGTAACCTCTAGCCTTATCAGTTGAATTGCTCTTAGATTTGTACTCTCTATCCCTTCCTGTCATGGTCTGTTTATCATTTCCCATATTAATGCCTTTCTCTCTTGCCTTGTCTCTACTCTTTGATTTACCACATCTTCCCAAATTTGACCCCTTGCCCCCACTATTTAGTTTAAAGCCCTCTCTACCGCCCTAGTTACATGACTCGCCAGGACACTGGTCCCAGCACAGTTCAGGTGAAGACCATCCCAACGATACAGATCCCACTTTCCCCAGTACTGGTGCCAGTGCCCCAAGAATTGAAACCCATTTCTCCCACATGATAGTGGTGTGCTGCGTCCTGCACAGCATTGCGCAGCAGAAAGGATTGCAGGTGGAGGATATTCATCTTAGGATGAGGAGAACATAGAGCAGGAGAAAGATGAAGATCGGGAATGCATGGCCAGACTAGTAGCGTACATTGCTGCCAGGGATGCTCTAATAGCGCGAAGGTTCAGCTAGTGTTGACTCGCACAGGAAAACATAACAAACGAAATCCTCCGGCCCGCTCCCACCACCAGCACCAACTTTCTCCCCCACCCCGGCCTCACTCCCTTTTCACTAAACAGTCCTTCAACCACACATCCACCTATTGCACATCAGGCCAATAGTTCCCGTTACGTATTGACATTCATCATGAAACATAGTGACTATGGTGTCATTGCCCCCATGGTTTATATGTGAATATCGGACCAGCTGTTGAGAAGTAGCAAATATGTGGAGTCACTCGGCTGCCCTGAGGCTGTCGGACGTTTGCCAGCTCCTTGCTTCCATCCTCTGGTAAGATGTCATCTGGAGATCTCTCTCTCTCTGCTCATTCGCTAAGTGCACTGCCTAGTGTGAAAGTGAGCCATTCACCCCAGGAAAGTCCCAGGCTTGATCCCTGGCCTGTACCCATCTCAAATGCAGTGGCAGGCGGGCAGAGCAATGGGCCTCCACACCTCTTGACAATGAAAAGGGACGGAAACAGCCGGGGTCGCCGACTCTGGGTGGTCTGCTGTCCAGTGATAAAGCCCTTGCTGGGAAGTGCAGTTGTGTGGCTGTTGGCTAAGGGCAAGCAGGGGCTTGACTGTGATGCTCAACATGTTTTCTAATGTGAGTCTAATTAGATCTCACGATCGGTTGGAGGGGCCTCCCGATTCATAACTGACGCTCCCCTGTAGTCAAAAGACCTGTTGACACTCGCAGCCCAGGCTCGCACGTAAAGAATGGCTGCTGCTTGGGTGCGGTATGGGAGGGCAATTGGCGTTGGTGGAGTTGACGCAGGAAGGGGCGGAGGGGATAATAGAGAGAGGCTTGCGTACCCGATTAAGTTGGGCGGGTTGTATTTAAAGGTGCATCATTGGATTCTTTGATGAATCATCCCCACATATTAAAATGATAGGGAGGAAACAATCAGCTGGTAGTGGATAGAATAGTAGGTGACCTCGTGGCTTGAGCTCTGAGAGGTAATTCTGTGCTCCCCGCACAGAAGCCCACTTGAAGGGTGCACAGGTTGGAGGTCGGGATACAACGCTGTAGGCTCCTCTTTGGGACCACTGAATTACCTCTTAGACTCTTTGCTGCTAATGAAAGTTCTTCTGAGCTGCAGATTCGGTCAGGTTTAGGGGCGCACTACTTGGTGGGAGAAGAAAATTGAGGGTAAGTGAAATTTCAAAAGGGTGAGGCCAGTTAAAGGGGCATGTCGCCGTAGGGTGACAGAAATCTTGAAAGCTTTTGGAGAGCCTCGAAAGAAGCCTCAATCCATTCTCAACCTTTGCTTAGACTGACGGGCAGGGGGACTAAGCAAAGACGGGCAACACTGAAGAGAAAGGTGCGGGCGTGAGTCTGCAGGCAAGTGACGGAGCAGCCCAGCAGTTGAGCCCTGTTTCGTTGGCTGTTGAAGTGCAGATGGCACTGCGTGACGTGGTTGCGAGAAGGGTGGGCCTCCGTGTTACTCCTTCGCAGCATTCTCCGTAAGCCAACATGGCAGCATCCCCGCAAAGGAGGTGGAGCAAAGATTGTTGGCTTTTTGTTCGTAACACATCACCAAAAGGGGATAAGAATGTTTAGCAGATGTTGCTCCAGTGCAAAAAAAAAAAAATCATTGGTAATTTTGTTTTGTTTATGGTGGGAGGAGAGCTGGCTGAATTGTGAATCATTTTCCTCCTGACATATCATGCGCAAGTAACACAATGATGAATCTCGATGCAATCTATTTCATTGTGCCATGTGTTTGCAGAAGAATGGAAAAGGTTTGCCAAATGTTTTATCATCAAATAAGGCTCCTTAAATGTTCTGTCCTAATTTTGTTTTCCTGTCGAGCTCGGGCTAATATTTGGAGGGGTTTAGAACTGTGTCTCCTTTAATAAGGAGAAAGGCTACAGTTGCATGTGATTGTAAACCTCTGTATTGTACCTTTATATCTTATTTCTATCTATTGTTTTTGCTCGTGGCTCCTATTGGATCCTACTCTCCTGTCCTTCCTGTCACCTAGTCATGCTACGCTCTTGGCTACTTCGCCCACCCTAATCCCAACCCCAAAACCATCACTAATCTTCTGCCTTCGTACTCTCCTGCCGACATTCCAGGCTTTAATCCCCCTTGAATAAGGCCGTAACTAACCTCTGTGCCTCGCTAGGCATTCTCTGAAGGGTCCGTCAAGGCACTCGTCACTGCCTCTTACGAGTAGAAACCCCAACTGCCCCATCCTCTTTTCTTGCCGGCCTTCCTGTCCAAAGTACCCGCTTGGGGGCTAACGTTGCCAACCTCCTTGATGGACTTTTATCTCAGGGAGCTTGGTTCAAATCTAGACCAGATGACTAGGGTGAGGACAGGCAACTTCTGAGAGTTGGAGAGAGAGAAAGAGAGAGAGAGAAAGAGAGAGAGAGAGCTGTAGAGCAGAACCAGCAGCTCCAATATTGGGATATCCCAAAGCCCTTGGTATCCTTCACTGGAACGTTCAATATTCATCAGTTGGAGACGAGGGACAATAATTTTCTGGAGCGTGGGATGTTCCTCAGAGAAGTTGGCCACTGATGCAGCAAGAGAGCAGTCCTTGTCATTATTGGAGAATATGGAATCCACCTTGTCTCCTGTTGCAAGTTACTGTTAATCTGGGCCATGAAAGAAAGAAAGACTTGCTTTTATATAGCGCCTTTCACATCCTCAGGACCTCCCGAAACGCTTTGCAGCCAATGAAGTACTTTTGAAGTGTAGTCACTGTTGTAATGTAGGGAAATTGCAGGGTGGGATAAATGGAAGTAGTAAATGTTGCCCAGATTAGCACAAAACCATGCGATGGCTGTGAAGTACAATTCACGAGGATAATAATCCCAGAGTAAGCTCGAACAGCCACTTCTTTTCTGATGGAGTGGGCGTTAATTTGTCACTGTTCGTGCTGAATGAAAGCCTGAAAGCTCAGTGACTGGAGTTGATACTAATATTCTTTAGATGCGTGATTCAAACCATCGTGGACCTATAGGACAGGGAGAATTTGTTGAGGTATGATGGGCGTCATGTCATGTTGCAGTAAGGTAAAGTGCTGTCGGGCAGATGCAGATTATAAACATGGAGTCTGCTCCCTAGGTGTCACCAACAGCGAGTGCTGAAGAAATGATCGATGGAAAGGAACAATTAACTGTGGACTAAATAGTGCCATTCGGAAGGATTGGCCAAGATGGGAAAATACACTTGTTGTCATTGGGAATGCTAAATTCATGTCCTCAATGGATCTGACTTCTTGGTCTTGAGAGATGGAAGTACTAGAGAATGACCAGGGGTGAAAGGTACCCAAGCATGGTGTCCTGCTTAGGAACACAGGAACAGGAGGAGGCCATTGAGCCCCTCGAGCCTGTTCCGCCATTCAATGAGATCATGGCTGATCTGCGACCTAACTCCATATACCCAACTTTGGACCATATCCCTTACTACCTTTAGTAAACAAAAAGCTATCAAACTCGGATTTAAAATTAACAGTTGATCTAGCATTAATTGCCATTTGCGGAAGAGAGTTCCAAACTTCTACCACCTTTTGTTTGTAGAAGTGTTTGCTAATTTCACTCCTGAAAGGTCTGGCTCTAATTTTTAAACTATGCCCCCTAGTCCTAGAATCCCCAACCAGCGGAAATAGTTTCTCTCTATCTACCCTATCTGTTCCCCTTAATATCTTGAATACTTCGATCAGATCACCCCTTAACCTTCTAAATTCTAGGGAATACAACCCTAATTTGTGTAATCTCTTCTCGTAACTTAACCCTTGGAGTCCGGGTATCATTCTGGTAAACCTACGCTGCACTCCGTCCAAGGCCAATATATCCTTCCTAAGGTGTGGTGCCCAGAACTGCTCACAGTACTCCAGGTGTGGTCTAACCAGGGCTTTGTATAGCTGCAGCATAACTTCTACCCCCTTGTATTCTAGTCCTCTAAATATAAAGGCCAGCATCCCATTAGCCTTTTTGATTATTTTCTGTATCTGTTCATGACATTTTAATGATCTGTGTACCTGGACTCCCCAAGTCTCTTTGGACCTCCACTGTTTTTAGCTTTTTACCATTTAGAAAGTACCCTGTTCTATCCTGTTTAGGTCCAAAGTGGATGACCTCACATTTGTCGACATTGAAATCCATTTGTCACAGTTTTGCCCATTTACTTAATCTGTCGATATCCCTTTGTAATTTTATGCTTTCATCTACACTGCCTACAATGCCGCCTATCTTTGTGTCATCGACAGATTTGAATATATGACTTTCTATGCCATCATCTAAGTCGTCAATAAATACTGTGAATAGTTGAGGCCCCAACACAGATCCCTGCGGGACGCCACTAGTCACCTCCTGCCAATTTGAGTACCTACCCATTATCCCTACTGCCTGTCTCCTGCCGCTCAGCCAATTTCCTAACCAGGTCAATATTTTGCCCTCAATTCCGTGGGCTTCTATCTTAGTTAACAGTCTCTTATGTGGGATTTTATCAAATGCTTTCTGGAGGTCCATATAAATAACATCCATAGACATTCCCCTGTCCACTACTTTAGTCACCTCCTCAAAAAATTCAATCGGGTCTGTCAGGCATGACCTACCTTTCACAAATCCATGCTGGCTCTCTCTGATCAACTGAAAATTTTCGAGGTGTTCAATCACCCCATCCTGAATTATAGACTCTAGCAATTCCCTGACAACAGATGTTAGGCTAACTGGTCTATAATTCCCTGGTTTCCCTCTCTCGCCATTCTTAAACAGTGGAGTGACATGTGCAATTTTCCAATCTAAAGGGACGGTTCCTGAATCTAGAGAACCTGGGAAGGTTATAGTTAGGGCATCGGCAATGTGCTCACCTACTTCCTTTAAAGCCCTGGGATGGGGATTTGTCACTCTTTAGTGCCATTATTTTCTTCATTACTGTTATTTTACTTATGTTAATTTTATTGAGTCCCTGTCCCTCATTTAATATTAGTTTCCTTGGGATTTCTGGCATGCTATCCTCTTCCTCTACTGTAAATACTGACGCAAAGTAATTATTCAACATGCCTGCCATTTCCTTATTATCATTGACAATATCACCGCTTTCAGTTTTTAAGGGTCCAACATTGCTCCTGACTACCCTCTTTTTCCTAATATAATTGTAAAAATTCTGTGTTGATTTTGATATCCCTTGCAAGTTTCTTTTCATACTCCCTTTTTGTAGCTCTTACTGTCTGTTTTGTGACTCTGTGCTGTTCCTTGTATCTTTCCCATTCCCATTTGCATTTTTGCATGCTTTTTCTTTTAGTTTTATGCTGTCCCTTACCTCTTTAGTCGTCCATGGTTGGTTTGTTTTGGCAAGTAGAGCTCTTGCCCCTCAGGGATATAAACTGGTTCTGTATCACCTTAAATTCTTTTTTGAACATCACCCACTGATCTTCTGTCGTTTTACCCATGACTCAGCCAAAGGACGGCACCTCCCTCAGTAATGATGCCGGAAAGCTCACTCCCCAGGTTGAAGCCTGTGTTCCCGATATCACTGCGCACAATTCAAAAGTGGCGAATTCATGAGTGCCAATCACTTCCCCCATTAACACTGCTGGACTGCCCAGAGTAATATGAATTGAGTAATGTAGGTTATTAGTGGCTTTGCAATACAGCAAGCCTATTTTATCATCTAATGACTAGAGCACAAAGGAAAATAGTCTTAAAGAGCGCATGTTATCATCAGCATCCCTTTTCAAATAAACTATTGCAAAGAGCTATCATTAAAGTCTTTTCAAATGGTAGACCTTCAGTTCTATTGTGCTGATACATCTCCAGTCTCGAGCTGTGATCTCACGTATTGTGAACAGGTCAATGAGTTTTTTTTTATCTGTGTTTAATTTTCTTTAATTCCTCAGAAGCTGCTTTCCTCAGTTTAAGAGGGTCAATATTTGCCTTTCTCCTTTGATCACAAAATAGCAGTTTGCAAAATAGCCTCTTTTCTGAATGATTTGTGGTAAAGGGGTGGTGGGAGCTAATTCTGAGGCTGCTGCTCCATCAGGAGCCCCCATTCGCTTTAGTTTAACTAAAAAATAGAAAATGCTGGTATCGCACAAAAGATCGGTCAGTAACGAGACCGGTTAATATTTTGGGTGGGATTCATTGGAAATCAGTCCCATCCAGAAAGTTAACAGTCTCTCTCCTTTACGATGCTGAATGGCCCATTGTGTATATCCAACATTATCTTTTTCCTTCAGGCCTTCCCAGCTTTTTTCTTTATATCTCAGTCGATTAGGAAAGCCCCTCCTAGATCCTTGCCTATTAATGGGATCCATTTGCGCCAGAGGATTCTTTGAAATGTCGTGTCACTTCTTTGACCACCGCCCCTTGACATTCAACGGCATTACTATCGCTGAATCCCCCACCATCAACATCCTGGGGGGTCACCATTGACTAGAAACTTAACTGGACCAGCCACATAAATACTGTGGCAACAAGAGCAGGTCAGAGGCTAGGTATTCTGCGGCGAGTGTCTCACTTCCTGACTCCCCAAAGCCTTTCTACCATCTATAAGGCACAAGTAAGGAGTGTGATGGAATACTCTCCACTTGCCTGGATGAGTGCAGCTGCAACAACACTCAAGAAGCTCGACACCATCCAGGACAAAGCAGCCCGCTTGATCGGCACCCCATCTACCACCTTAAACATTCACTCCCTCCACCACCGGCATACCGTGGCTGCAGTGTGTACCATCTACAAGATGTACTGCAGCAACTCGCCAAGGCTTCTTCGGCAGCACCTCCCAAACCCCGCGACCTGTTGCACCTAGAAGGACAAGGGCAGCAGGCGCATGGGAACACCAGCACCTCCAAGTTCCTCTCCAAGTCACACAGCATCCTGACTTACAAGTATATCGCCGATCCTTCATCGTCACTGGGTCAAAATCCTGGAACTCCTTCTCTAACAGCACTGTGGGAGTACCTTCACCACACAGACTGCAGCGGTTCAAGAAGGCGGCTCACCACCATTTTCTCAAGGGCAATTAGGGATGGGCAATAAATGCTGGCCTTGCCAGCGGCGCCCACATCCCATGAACGAATAAAAAAAAAAAGTATATTGCCTGTTGTTTGTAAGGAGAGGACTTAAGGGCTTCACGGAGGCTTAAACATAGAGCCCAGAAGGGACCTTCTATCGCTGGTGGTTCTGGGATGGTTCAAACTACTTTTTTTTTTTGTCTTTTTTTGTCGCAACACAGAGATTGGATAGTTTTTACTCAGGCGATGGCCAATACTGGGTGAACATTGTTGAAAAATTCTGGCAGATATTTTTTATTATTTAGGGCAAATGGGGTGCACTTCTAAGGTTGGGGTTAAGTCATGTCGTAGAGGGAGAACAGAGAGAGCTTTACTCTATGTCTCACTGTGCTGTACCTGACCTGGCGGTACTTGATGCTGAAGCTGGTAGACACCATCAACTCCTGGGAGATTGTGTGACTGGGGGAGGGAGGTGGCTTGATGGTGGACTATATCTGGATGGGACAGGCTTAATGGGCCAAATCGCCTGGTCCTGCCTTTTTTCATATGTGCCGATGAAATGGGAAGATGTCCATTCCCCACGCTCACCTCTTTTACCTTTTCAGCACCAAAAAATTGCCCCCAAAAAAGGTAAGAAGGAAGGACAGAAAATCTGAAGTATCCTCAGTGCTGACCAGCGTGTTGCTGTATCATGGCTAGGTCCCAGACCGTCTATACCAGGCTGCTTTCCGCAGTGTGCCGAGAAGATAGGAGCCAAGATATTATTTTTTTGCTTTCCTTCAAGGTCCCATGTTTAAGGAAAGAAAGAAAGACTTGCATTTCTGTAGCGCCTTTCACGACCACCGGACATCCCAAAGCACTTTACAGCCGATGAAGTACTTTTTTGAAGTGTAGTCACTGTTGTAATGTGGGAAACGCGGCAGCCAATTTGCGCACAGCAAGCTCCCACAAACAGCAATGTGATTATGACCAGATCATCTGATTTTAGTGATGTTGGTGGTCGTGAAAGGCGCTATATAAATGCAAGTCTGTCTTTCTTTTTCTTTCCTTAAACCCGAGGTGACTGGGTTTACTGTGGAATATTATTGACTCTTTTTGGATGGGGCTAAATTTCTCTTGTTCTGATAAAATGCTTATACTGCAGGATATAACAATGCTGCTTGAATTTTGAGCTTGAAGCCTGTATTATTGTTAAATATTGATTTTAAAGTTTTAGCTAATTGCCTGCAGCCTTGGCTCAGTTGGTAGCACTCTCACCTCTGAATCAGTAGGATTTCTTCAACAGCACCCCCCAAAGCCATGGGCACACCACGGGCGGAGCCCAATTGTAGTGCTACTTCCTACTACTACCCTGGCTTGAGATTAGCTTACTCAGCACAGAATTGGGATAAAACCTAATGACCTTCCTAGTCTACATGGCTCAGCACCACACAAAAGGAGCCTGGTTATATTGGGAGGGAGGGAAGTCAAGTGAGGGAATAGTGAAGACTTGCTCGATTGAGAAATGGAATTTACGGTTATAGGAATGAATTCAGGCAGAGACAGTCAGACACCACCTAGAAGGACAAGGGCAGCAGCTGCATGGTAACACCACCACCTCCAAGCTCCCCTCCAAGTCACACCCCATCCCAACTTGGACATATAGCGGATGTTCCTTCATCGTCGCTGGGTCTAAAATCCTGGAACTCCCTCCCTAACAGCACTGTGGGAGCACCTTCACCACAGGGACTGCAGCGGTTCAAGAAGGCGGCTCACCACCACCTTCTCGAGGGCAATTAGGGATGGGCAATAAATGCTGGCCTTGCCAGCGACGCCCACATCCCGTGAATGAATTTAAAAAAAAGGCAGTGAGGGTGCTGGAATGGGAGATCTCCAGGTTCTTTTGCAGCATTGGATTTTAGAAACAGCTGGGACGTTACCTTTCCATTTTGTTCCCTGTAGAGAAGCTGATGCCCTGACACACTGGTTCAATGCACATCATCAAACACATGAAAGTGCCCTTTTGTGTAACCCTGCATTATAGTCTAACTTGTGGAGTTCTATTATGTGCCCGGCGACACGCTTATGTTGAAGGCCCTCTTTAAATGGATTCTGGAGCCCTCTAAATCACACCGCAATGAACTGTTTGCAAAACCTGATTCTGCAGCTGCACAAAACACTTAATAACAGGAGCACTGTGGTGCAAATGACAATTTCTATTGTGTGTCACATTTCCCTTAACCACATTATAAGGAAATCGGGTTGAAATGTTATTAACTGGTGTGGTTTGCCTGGGATTTGTATGACACAAATCAGCCTGTCGTGCTTCTCAGAGCCCAACGTTGCTTATAAGCAAAGACTATTAGCTTAAATCAACGCGTACCAGAATATCTTGGATGGTACGAGGGAGCTCTGGGGAAGGGAAGGCAGCCAGAGCGCTCAGAGTGAGCAGTGAAGTGGATGCTGGGTACCAGGAATTTAAAACCGCTTTTATATAGTTTCGTGCAGCCAGCGGCAAAAGCCAAAATAAGCACGCCAGATTCATTTAGGGCCGACGCCCAGGAAGACCCCGTCCGTTGGCCTTAGCAGGCTAAGGCGGGTTTAATTTTGGTGTTGCCGCTGAACGTGCGAGACCCACGCGTCACAGGCCCGGCGGCACTAGAGCGGCCTAACGGGCTCAATTGATGAGGAAAGGTCAAGGAAGTTGGAAGAGAGATTTTTATGATGACTCAGCTGGCTTATCAGGGGAACTGGCAAGATTGAATGTGGGGAAAATTGCTCCCTGTGCTGAAGGGGACAAGTTTTAAAAAGTTAAGAGTCCAAAACTGGAGGCCATCGATATAAGATTGTCTCTAATAAATCCAATGAAGAATTCAGGAGAAACCTCTTTACCTAGAGAGTGGTTAGAATGTGGAACTCGGTACCACGGAGTGGTTGAGGCGAATAGCAGAGATGCATTAAGGAGAAGCCAGATAAGTGCATGAGTGAGAAAGGGATAGAGGGATATGCTGATGGGGTTAGATGAATTCGGGTGGGTGGTGGCTCCTGTGGAGAATAAACACTGGCACAGACCAGTTGGGCTGCATGGCGTGTTTCTGTGCTGTAAATTCTATGTAAGTAGCAAGTAAGAAGGGAAGTCCAAGGTGATGTATTCACCCAAAGGCCAATCGAGTTGTAGAATAAATCAATAAGGAAGAGCATCGAAGTGGAGATGGTCAAGAGACCATTAAATGTATTTCTGGAGATGCATGCTTTGAGGGATATGGTGAGAAGGAAGGTAGGTCGGGGTTGATCTAGTAAAGAGACGGGCTTGTTGTGCCCAATTTCTATTTCCTGTTCCTAAATATTGTGATGATCTTTGCTCATTATGTTGGGTATGAGCTGCTATCCATCAAATTACAAAATACTGACATTAAAACAAGAATCTAAGGCAGCAGATTTGTTTGGTTTTTCTGCAGCTCAACCCTCATGCCCTGAAGAGCTCCTCTGTGCTGTTTGTGGGAGATGCTGTGTGCGGATTGGCTGCTGCGTTTCCTACCTAGGGGTGCAAGACGAGAGAAACCTGGGGGTGTTTGTGCACAAATCTGAAGGTGGTAGGGCAGGTTAACAAAGCATATGGGATCCTGCGCTTTATAAATAGAGGCATACAGTACAAAAGCCAGGAAGTTAAGCTCAATCTATTTAAAACACTAGCTTGGCCCCACTTGGAGCATTGTGTCCAATTCTGGGCACCGCACTTTAGGAAGGTTGTGAAGTCTTTGGAGAGGGTGCAGAAGAGATTTACTCGAATGGTTCCAGGGATGAGGGATTACAGTTACGTGGATAGACTGGAGAAGCTGGAATTGTTCTCCTTGGAGCAGGGACGGCGAAGAGGAGATTTGATAGAGGTGTTCAAAATCATGAAGGGTTTAGATAGAGTAAAGAAAGAGAAACTGTTTCCAATGGCTGAAGGGTCGATAACCAGAGGGCACAGATTTAAGGTGATTGGCAAAAGAACCAGAGTCGACAGGAAGAAAAACCTCTTTACTCAGCGAGTGGTTAGGATTTGGAATGCACTACCTGATGGGGTGGTGGAAACAGATTCAATAGTAGCCTTCGAAAGGGCATTGGATAAATACTTGAAGGAGACAAAATTGCAGAGATATGGGGAAAGAGCAGGGGGAGTGGGACTAACTGGATTGCTCTTCGAAAGAGCCAGCGCAGACTCGATAGGCCGAATGGCTTCCTTCTGTGCTGCACAATTCTATGATTCTGTCGTGGCACTGTCCTTGTTATCCGGTGCAGGACAGTACTCTGAGGTGGTCTCTTCTCCAAAGATTAATCGCTCAAATAGATAACTCTTCATCCAACACATTCTGCTCAGTGAGCAAGTGGTGGTCGGCCACTCAAGTGTGGAGACCATCACTCAATGTCCATACGTGCAAACAGTTCTGCAATTGTCACAGAATTGTGATCAGGGTTGGGAACACCGGTTCATACGCAGAGATCCTCCACCGTAAATATTGACACATTCCAGGGGGCTGCCAATCAAATATTCACACTGTCAGGGGCGCATCCGCCCCCTTAATTATTGATGGATTTCAAGGACCGCCAATCAAATAATCTGCGTCAAGGAAACCACCCCCCCCCCCCCCTATAAATATTGACACATTCCAGAAGACTGCCAGTCAAATAGTCACACACTGTCAGGGACCCCCCCCCCCGCCCCACAATGTAAATACTGACACACACCCGGGGACCCTAAGTCAAATATTGACACATTTCTGGGGGACAACCAATCAAATATTCACCTACTGCCAGGGGCGCCCTGCAAATATTGGCATACCACTGGACCTAGCCCTGTAAGCTGCTATCTAAAAGCAAACAGTGCCATCGTTGCAGAAAATATTTCTTGCCAGCACACAGAGCAACAGAAATAACACAGCAGGAGTTAACAAATACAGATGAATACAGGACACACTATTCTTGAAACGCGCAGCCTGTTCTGGGCTCAGCAGATTGAAATCTAAAGACCTCGTGGGTCCCCGGGTGATGGGGGAACGGGGGAACGGGGGAACAGTTGGTATTCTAGGGCTGGGCAACCAGAAAACTCAGCAGTTGGGCCCAGCTTTTGATCACTGCCCAGTGAAGCGTGCTGGGAAGTGTTTGTGACGGGCCGTTGGAGGAGGCCAGCATTGGATTTGGTCGTGAAACCCCTCCACGAGTGAATGGTTTCCTGCCCCTCGCTGTCTAGGCCCATACGTGATGAATTTTTACAATTTATTCTTGGGATGTGAGCATCACTGTCGAGGCCAGCCTTTATCGCCCATCCCCAACTGAGTGACTTGCTAGGCCACGTCAGATGGCCACGCTGGTTGTAGGACTAGAGTCCCACGCAGACCAGACCAGGTAAAGGACAGCAGGTTTCCTTCCCTAAAGGACATTAGTGGGTTTTTCCGACAATCCGACAGCTTCGTGGTCACTTTTACTGATGCTGGCTTTTTATTTCCAGTTTTTAATTTTCAAAACTGAATTCAAATTCTCAGACCGCCACGGTGGGATTTGAACTCACATTCTCTGGATTATTGGTCCAAGGCCTTTGGATTACTACACTGCTGTACCCTTACAGATTACAGAACGATAATAGAAATTACAGCACAGAAACAGGCCATTCAGCCCAACTGGTCTATGCCAGTATTTATGCTCCACACCAGCCTCCTCCCATCTTATTTCATCTATCTCCATCTGCCTATCCTCTATTCGTTTCTCCCTCCAGGACTTATCTAGCTTCCCCTTAAATGCATCTATGCTATTTGCCTCAACTGTTGCTTGTGTTGCGCATTCTCACCACTCTTTTACCCTGGGAGAAATATCGGAGGGCTGCTGTCCCTGGTGGAACCCTGCCCCAGCACCACTTTGTGGGAGAACACGGACAGACAATTCGGGGTTAATAGAAAAAGCCACTGCGTGGAGAGCAGCGGCTCCGCATCTGCAGGTAAACAGAGTGACTGATGGCGGAGAGAAGGAAGCAGGAGCTGGAACCTAAAATGTAGGTTAATGCTATCCTCGAGGCATTTTGTTCAAACTTATTCCTAGGTTGATGCAGCTGAAGGGATTAAAGGGTTGTTGTCGACTGCTGTCGAAAGTCCCGGCTCTGCCTCTATTAAAACAAGCACTTTGCTGCATAAAGCTCCTGGAAACAGACGACAGGGAGGTGTGGGGTTGGGGGTAGAGAGAAGGGGGAGGATATCTGCAAGTAAGAGCCGTCACAAGGGGGCACTACTCCTCTAGAGGTTTGGTCGTAGACTGGAAAGAAAGAAGCATTATCCCTTCTTATTGACCCGTCTTAAGCTCCGAAATTAATTGAAAATGAAAATCTGCCCAAAAATAACATTCAAACTACAGCCTTAACCTTGAGAAGTGGCAACTGTTAGTTTTGTCGCAGAGAATCTTGCAGGAGGTCAAGTGGCAACGAATTCTACTGTTTTGGTGCAGTGTGTCCTTTTGATAGAGTCAGCTTGCTTTTGTAAACTGGTAAATTCCAACCCCGCCGCTCTCCAAAAGAAAAGTATTTGTACAGAATTGTTCGCAAGGAGGAGGTACTGTTCAAATACTCGCTTTTAAAAGAGATAAGAGGCTTTCATTATTGGGCAAAGTCCCCAATCGATATTCCTCTCTGTTGAGTTAACTGTGTTGCTGCTGACAGTATCTTGGAATTCAGGAACAGTCTCAGTTGTATCATCAGCCATTGCTCAGTGAGAGAAGTGACTGCAAAGAAAGCAAAGTTCTTATCAAAGGGGGAACAATAATGTGTAGTTTATTGCAATTCTTTCCTTTTAAGCTTTATTTTTTTGAATTGCAAATATCTTTTCACCCAGAGGGTGGTGGGATTCTGGAACTGACTGCCTGGAAGGGTGGTAGAGGCAGAAACCCTCATCACATTTAAAAAGTACTTGGATATGCACTTGAAGTGCTGTAACCTGGAATGCTACGGACCAAGAGCTGGAAAGTGGGATTAGGCTGGATAGCTCTTTTTCGGCTGGCACAGACACAATGGGCCAAATGACCTCCTGTGCTGTAAATTTCTATGATTCTATGACATGACCGAAGCTGTAAGAAACACCTGGTAAATCAAGAAATCTTCTTCTTCTTCTTAGGCAGTCCCTCGGAACCGAGGATGACTTGCTTCCACATTAAAAATGAGTTCGCAGGTGACTGATGAGTCCAATGCGGGACCTACATTCTCTGTCACAGGTGGGGCAGACGGTGATTGAAGGGGGCGGGTGGGTGGGGTGCTTGGGTTGACGTGCGCTCCTTGTGCTGCCTGCGCTTGGCTTCCGCTTGCTCCCGGCGAAGAGACTCGAGGTGTTCGGCGCCTTCCCGGATGCTTCTCCTCCACTTTGTGCGGTCTTGGGCCAGGGATTCCCAGGTGTCGGTGGGGATGTTACACTTTTTCAAGGAGGCTTTGAGGGTGTCCTTGAAGCATTTCCTCTGCCCACCTGGGGCTCTCTTGCCATGCCGGAGCTCCGAGTAGAGCGCTTGTTTTGGGAGTCTTGTATCGGGCATGCGGACAATGTGACCTGTCCATCGGAGCTGATCGAGCGTGGTCAAAGCTTCGATGCTGGGGATATTGGCCTGAGCAAGAACACTGACGTTGGTGCGCCTATCCTGCCAGTAGATTTGCAGGATCTTGCGGAGGCAACATTGGTGGTACCTCTCCAGTGCTTTGAGGTGCCTGCTGTACATGGTCCATGTCTCTGAGGCATACAGCAGGGCGGGTATCACTGCTGCTCTGTAGACCATGAGCTTAGTGCCGGGTTTGAGGTGCTGGTCTTCAAACACTCTCTTCCTCAGGCGACCGAAGGCTGCACTGGCACACTGAAGGTGGTGTTGGACTTCGTCGTCGATGTCTGCCCTTGTTGACAGTAGGCTCACGAGGTATGGAAAGTGGTCCACGTTGTCCAAGGCCTTGTCGTGGATATTGATAATCGGGGGGGCAGTACTGTGTGGCGGGGGCAGGTTGATAGAGGACCTTTGTCTTACGGATGTTTAGTCTAAGGCTCATGCTCTCGTACGCTTCGGTGAAGGTGTTGACGATGGTTTGGAGTTCGACCTCCGAGTGAGCGCGGACGCAAGCGTCGTCTGCATACTGTAATTCGACGACAGAGTATGGGACGACCTTGGATCTGGACTGGAGGCGACAGAGGTTGAACAGTTTCCCGTTTGTTCTGTAAATTAGCTCCACTCCAGCGGGCAGCTTACTGAGGGTGAGATGGAGCATTGCAGCCAGGAAGATCGAGAAGAGCGTTGGTGCGATGACACAGCCTTGCTTGACCCCGGTTCGTACGTGAATTGGGTCTGTGGTGGAACCGTTGGTCAGGATCACGGCTTGCATGTCATCGTGAAGCTGGCGGAGGATGGTGACAAACTTTTGAGGGCAGCCGAATTTGCGGAGGACACACCATAATCCCTCACGGTTGACAGTGTCGAAGGCCTTTGTGAGATCAAAGAAGGCCATGTACAGCGGTTGGTGCTATTCCCTGCATTTCTCTTGCTACGGACCAAGAGCTGGAAAGTGGGATTAGGCTGGATAGCTCTTTTTCGGCCGGCACAGACACAATGGGCCAAATGACCTCCTGTGCTGTAAATTTCTATGATGCTATGACATGACCGAGGCTGTAAGAAACACCTGGTAAATCAAGAAATAGTGACTGGATGACACCAAAGAAGAAAGAAAGAGCGAGCATATCTATAGCGCCTTTCACAACCTCAGGACATCCCAAAGCACTTTCCAGCCAATGAAGTACTTTTTGAAGTATAGTCACTGTTGTAATGTAGGAAGCGCGGCAGCCAAATTGCGCACAGCAAGGTCCCACAAACAGCAATGTGATGATGACCAGATAATCTGCTTTGGTGATGTTGGTTGAGGGATAAATATTGGCCAGGACACCGGGGCGAACTCCCCCTGCTCTTCTTCAAAATAGTGCCCATGGGATCTTTTACATCCACCTGAGAGAGCAGACAGGGCCTCGGTTTAACACCTCATCCGAAAAACGATACCTCTGACAGTGCAGCACTCCCTCAGCACTGCACTGGAATGTCAGCCTAGATTTCTGTGCTCAGGTCGCTGGAGTGGGACTTGCACGCACAACCTTCTGACTCTATGTGATGAATTTTTTAAATTTATTCTTGGGATGTGCGCATCACTGGCAAGGCCAGCCTTCATCACCCATCCCCAACTGAGTGACTTGCTAGGCCACGTCAGTTGGTTGTGGGACTAGAGTCCCATGCAGACCAGACCGGGTACAGGACGGCAGGTTTCCTTCCCGAAAGGACATTAGTGGGTTTCTACCGCAATCCGACAGCTTCGTGGTCACTTTTACTGATGCTGGCTTTTTAATTCCGGTTTTTAATTTTCAAAATTGAATTCAAATTCTCAGACTGCCACGGTGGGATTTGAACTCACGTTCTCTGGATTATTGGTCCAAGGCCTTTGGATTACTACACTGCCGTGCCCTTACAGATTACAGACTGATATAGAAATTACAGCACAGAAACAGACCATTTGGCCCAACAGGTCTCTGCCGGTGCTACCCACTGAGCCAGGGCTGATGCTGAAGTTACTTTGCACTTGCTGGGCAGGGGTGTGTGCCCCTCCCCTCGCCCACTGAGGAAGGTGCTGCTATCCTACACCCAATGGTTTAACCATGTTTGTTCCAGCTGCTGGGGAATCGGCCTTGCCTTTATAAATGAGGCAGCGTCGACAGGCACTGCATAATAGAAGCACAGCATTGGATACATGTTAAATTGTGTTTGTTCTGTGTGCAGTGGGCTCCCCGTGTGCATTCCTGGCCTCTCTGCATTCTGGTGCTCTGTGCTCTCCAGCCTGCTTTTCTGCTCTTGAACTGTGTGTGTATTCTGGTGGATCGGGTCACCACGGATTTCTGCTTCTTCATAAACTGATGCAGTCCAGGGAGCAGACCCTCGCGTGGTGGCTGAATCCAATGTTTCAGCTCGCCGGCGAATGAATCTGGCAGAGTACACTGAGCTTCCGACCACTGTGCGAAAGACCCACATCTCCCTGCGCAGGCCGAGGTTAGCGCTGCACTGTCAGAGGTGCCATCTTTCAGACGAGACGTTAAACCGAGGCCCCGTCTGCTCTCTCAGGTGGATGTAAAAGGCCCCACGGCCACTATTTGGAAGAAGAGCAGAGGGAGTTGTTCCCGGAGTCCTGGCCAATATTTATTCCCCAACCAACGGAAAAAAAACGGATTATCTGGTCATTAACTGTTTGTGGGAGCTTGCTGTGCGCAAATTGACTGCCGCGTTTCCCACATTACAACAGTGACTACGCTTCAAACGTACTTCATTGGCTGTAAAGCGCTTTGAGACATTGTAAGGTCGTGAAAGATGCTATTTAATATAAGTCTTTATTTTCTTACTGCTTTTGATACATCGTTTGCAATGAATGAAGAGATGAGAAATGTAATCTCCTCTGTCCACAGCTTGTATCTGCGATTAGAATCATAGAACGATACAGCAGAGAAGGGGGCCATTCAGCCCAATGTGCCTGCGCTGGTTCTTTGAAAGAGCTCTCCAATTAGTCCCACTCCCCCGGCTCTTTCCCCATAGCCCTGCAAATTTTTCCTTTGCAAATATATATCCAGTTCCCTTTTGGAAGTTACAGTAAGATGGTGTAATAGGTAGAGGTTTGTGTTCTCAACCTGAAAGGAATCAAATGGGTCAAAGGGCCACCGAGGTCCAAATCTATCCTGTGATTTTTGCCTGAAATTCAGAAGAAAATGGAGATAACCAACTGTGCTTTGTAAATCATGAATGGAGCAAGGAGTTCTGTGGAGAGGCAGATTTGAATCGGAGGGTTCAGATTGGAATCTAACAACATGCTTTTATTTTGAAAACCAGACCTTTGGTGCCTGGCTTCCTTTTTGGAAGTTCCCAGAGAGTATGGATTGCTGGTTGAGTAATGGAAAGTGGATAACAGCAGGGTCCATTCATGTTTATTATTGTCAGCTCTTCCCTACCTTGAATGAGTTTCCCAATGGGCTCAGTGTAATCTGTATCCTTGGCAACATAAAGTAACAGGAGTCGTAAAAATATTTTAAAGGGCGCACCGTCTTTTTGAAAGTATATTTGGCAAGTTGTCTTTGTTTTTATTTGGAGATAGAGAAGTGATGGCCACGCAACTCACACCAAGTCCCTTTCACCCATCAACCCTGTGCTCGTTGACCTACATTGGCTCCCGGTTAAGCAACGCGTCGATTTCAAAATTTTCATCCTTGTTTTCAAATCCCTCCACGGCCTCGCCACTCCCTATCTCTGTAATCTCCTCCAGCCCCACAACCCCCCCGAGATATCTGCACTCCTCTAATTCTGACCTCTTGAGCATTGCTGATTATAATCGCTCAACCAGCGGTGGCCGTACCTTCAGCTGCCTAGGCCCTAATCTTTGGAATACCCTCCCTAAAGCTCTCCGCCTCGCTACCTCACTTTCCTCCTTTAAGACGCTCCTTAAAACCTACCTCCTTTACTGAGCTTTTGGTCATCGGCCCTAATTTCTCCTTACATGGCTCGGCGTCAAATTTTGTTTTATAACGCTCCTGTGAAGCGTCTTGGGGCGTTTTATTACGTTAACGGCGCAGTATAAATCCAAGTTGTTGTTGTTGTTAAGACTTTGCCATCATAACAGTCGCAGCACTTCAAAGAAATTCATTAATACTGTCCAACAGTAATGGTATAGAGCAATCTGTATGGGTCAGTATCTGTCAGTGTAGAGGGAGCTGTATGGGTCAGTATCTATCAGTGAGGGAGCTGTATGGGTCAGTATCTATCAGTGAGGGAGCTGTATGGGTCAGTATCTATCAGTGAGGGAGCTGTATGGGTCAGTATCTGTCAGTGTAGAGGGAGCTGTATGGGTCAGTATCTGTCAGTGTAGAGGGAGCTTTATGGGTCAGTATCTGTCAGTGTAGAGGGAGCTTTATGGGTCAGTATCTGTCAGTGTAGAGGGAGCTGTATGGGTCAGTATCTGTCAGTGTAGAGGGAGCTGTATGGGTCAGTATCAGTGTAGAGGGAGCTATATGGGTCAGTATCTGTCAGTGTAGGGGGAGCTGTATGGGTCAGTATCTATCAGTGTAGAGGGAGCTATATGGGTCAGTATCTGTCAGTGAGGGAGCTGTATGGGTCAGTATCAGTGTAGAGGGAGCTGTATGGGTCAGTATCTGTCAGTGAGGGAGCTGTATGGGTCAGTATCAGTGTAGAGGGAGCTATATGGGTCAGTATCTGTCAGTGTAGGGGGAGCTGTATGGGTCAGTATCTATCAGTGTAGAGGGAGCTATATGGGTCAGTATCTGTCAGTGAGGGAGCTGTATGGGTCAGTATCAGTGTAGAGGGAGCTGTATGGGTCAGTATCTGTCAGTGAGGGAGCTGTATGGGTCAGTATCAGTGTAGAGGGAGCTGTATGGGTCAGTATCAATGTAGAGGGAGCTGTATGGGTCAGTATCTATCAGTGTAGGGGGAGCTGTATGGGTCAGTATCTTCTTCTTCTTAGGCAGTCCCTCGGAACCGAGGATGACTTGCTTCCATATTAAAAATGAGTTCTCAGGTGACTGATGAGTCCAATTCGGGACCTACAGTCTCTGTCACAGGTGGGGCAGATGGTGGTTGAAGGGGCGGGTGGGTGGGGTGCTTGGGTTGACGTGCGCTCCTTGTGCTGCCTGCGCTTGGCTTCCGCTTGCTCCCGGCGAAGAGACTCGAGGTGTTCGGCGCCTTCCCGGATGCTTCTCCTCCACTTTGTGCGGTCTTGGGCCAGGGATTCCCAGGTGTCGGTGGGGATGTTGCAATTTTTCAAGAAGGCTTTGAGGGTGTCCTTGAAGCGTTTTCTCTGCTCACCTGGGGCTCTCTTGCCGTGCCGGAGCTCCGAGTAGAGCGCTTGTTTTGGGAGTCTCGTATCAGTCATGCGGACAATGTGACCCGTCCATCGGAGCTGATCGAGCGTAGTCAAAGCTTCGATGCTGGGGATGTTGGCCTGAGCGAGAACACTGACGTTGGTGCGCCTATCCTGCCAATGGATTTGCAGGATCTTGCGGAGGCAGCGTTGGTGGTACCTCTCCAGTGCTTTGAGGTGCCTGCTGTATCTATCAGGGTAGGGGGAGCTGTATGGGTCAGTATCTATCAGTGAGGGAGCTGTATGGGTCAGTATTTGTCAGTGTAGAGGGAGCTGTATGGGTCAGTATCTATCAGTAAGGGAGCTGTATGGGTCAGTATCTATCAGTGAGGGAGCTGTATGGGTCAGTATCTATCAGTGTGGGAGCTGTATGGGTCAGTATTTGTCAGTGAGGGAGCTGTATGGGTCAGTATTTGTCAGTGAGGGAGCTGTATGGGTCAGTATCTATCAGTGAGGGAGCTGTATGGGCCAGTATCTATCAGTGAGGGAGTTGTATGGGTCAGTATTTGTCAGTGTTACTGGTGAGGGTGCTGGACGGTTCAGTTTCTATCAGCTCTCCTTCAGTACTGCACTGCCATTTTAGATTATGTGCTCAAGTGGTGGAGTGGGATTTCACCGCCTTCTGACTCCGAGGCAATAATCACTACGAACTGCACCAAGCTGAGGAAACTCTGGCTAATTGCCCACCCGTGACAGTCTTTGTGGATAAGTACGCACCTGTCGTCGGACCTTCTTGCAGTACCTTCCCGCTTGTGACAATCTCCACTGGGCTGTTTTACTGCAGGCCGAAGGACTTTCAAGTAAAGGCCCTTACTGTGAGAATACTATTGAGCATACAACTGCTCCCTTCAGTACTGTCATACAGCCAGCCTCTCCCTCTCCGCACACATACACTTACACTGGCGAGCCAATGTAGGTGTCAGATACAACATTGCAACCTCCCCTGCCACCCCCCCCAATCCACCCCACCTCCATACATGCACCTGCCTTGTTTTGTGCTGTCTGAGTCACATGTTGCTTCAGTAAATGGAAATACGCTTATTTTTAAGGGCCAAACTGAAATAAAAAAAATGCTAACCCTGGGAAATTAAGTGAACTGGTGCAGAAATACCACAGCATGCCCTCAGGGTTAATCGCATATGACAAACGTTTTCTCCAAAGACACAAGCTATCTTATTTTTTCTCTCTCTTGCTGCTGGTTTGCCAAGTCATTACAAATGAAATTTGCAGAACGTTCCCATTTTCATCCGTGTCCTGCTGTCCAAAAAAGAAAGCAAACCAGCCCTTATAGATTTTTTAAAAAACTTTTCCCGAGGGAGGCTGGCCATAGTCGGAGGAAACGCGGCCGGAGCTGATTGGCTGACTGAGCTCCAGTAATTGAGAGATCCAGTGAAATCCTCTTGCATGTAACTGAATGTGACCTGAAGAAGAAAAAAAAGGAAAGTTACACTTTTCAGCCTGTCTATCTAGAATCATAGAACGGTTACAGCACAGAAGGAGGCCATTCGGCCCGTCGAGCCCGTGCCGGCTCTCTGTAAGAGCACTTCAGCTAGTCCCACTCCCCCGCCCTTTCCCCGTAGCCCTGCAAATTTTTTTCCTTCAGGTACTTATCCAATTCCCTTTTGAAATTCACGATTGAATCTGCCTCCACCACCCTCTCAGGCAGTGCATTCCAGATCATAACCACTCGCTGCGTAAAAAAGTTTTTCCTCATGTCGCCTTTGGTTCTTCTGACAATCAACTTAAATCTGTGTCCTCTGGTTCTTGACCCTTCCGCCAATGGGAACAGTTTCTCTCTATCTGCTCTGTCTAGACCCCTCATAATTTTGAACACCTCTATCATATCTCCTCTCCTCCTTCTCTGCTCTAAGGAGAACAACCCCAGCCTCTCTAGTCTATCCACGTAAGTGAAGTCCCTCATCCCTGGAATCATTCTCGTAAATCTTTTTTGCACCCTCTCTGAGGCCTTCACATCCTTCCGAAAGTGCGGTGCCCAGAATTGGACACAATATTCCAGTTGAGGCCGAACCAGTGTTTTTTAAAGGTTCATCATGACTTCCTTGCTTTTGTACTCTACGCTTCTATTTATAAAGCCCAGGATCCCGTATGCTGTTTTAACCGCTTTCTCAACCTGCCCTGCCACCTTCAGCGATTTGTGCACATATACCCCCAGGTCTCTCTGTTCACGCACCCCCTTTAGAATTGTACCCTTTAGTTTATATTGCCTCTCCTCGTTCTTCCTACCAAAATGTATCATTTCACACTTTTCTGCGTTAAATTTCATTTGCCATGTGTCCGCCCATTCCACCAGTCTGTCTATGTCCTCTTGAAGTCTATCACTATCCTCCTCACTGTTCACTGTACTTCCAAGTTTTGTGTCATCTGCAAATTTTGAAATTGTGCCCTGTATATCCAAGTCATTGATATATATCAAGAAAAGCAGTGGCCCTAGTACCAACTCCTGGGGAACACCACTGTATACCTTCCTCCAGTCCAAAAAACAACCATTCACCAGTACTCTCTGTTTCCTGTCACTTAGCCAATTTCGTATCCATGCTGCCACTGTCCCTTTTATTCCATGGGCTTCAACTTTGCTGGCTAGCCTATTACGTGGCACTTTATCAAATGCCTTTTGGAAGTCCATGTATACCACATCAACCACATTGCCCTCATCAACCCTCTCTGTTACCTCATCAAAAAACTCAATCAAGTTAGTTAAACACGATTTTCCTTTAACAAATCCATTCTGGCTTTTCTTAAATAATCCACACTTGTCCAAGTGACTGTTAATTTTGTCCCTGATTAACATTTCTAAAAGCTTCCCCACTACCGAGATTAAACTGACTGGCCTGTAGTTGCTGGGTTTATCTTTACACCCTTTTTTGAACAATGGTGTAATGTTTGCAATTCTCCAGTCCTCTGACACCACCCCTGTATCTAAGGTGGATTGGAAGATTATGGCCAGTACCTCTGCAATTTCCACCTTTACTTCCCTTAGCATCCTAGGATGCATCCCATCCGGTTCTGGTGACTTATCTACTTTAAGTACAGCCAGCTTTTCTAGTACTTCCTCTTTATCAATTTTTATCCCATCCAGTATCTCAACTACCTCTTCTTTCACTATTACTTTGGCAGCATTATCTTCCCTGGTAAATCCGGATGCAAAGTACTCATTTAGTACTTCAGCCATGCCCTCTGCCTCCATGTGTAGGTCTCCTTTTTGGTCCCTAATCAGACCCACCCCTCCTCTTACTACCTATTTATTATTTATATGCCTATAGAAGACTTTTGAATTCCCTTTTATCTTACAGTCCAACACCTTGACTTTGACTGTAAATACCCCGACACCTTGACTTTGAATAATCAGCACCTTGACTTTGACTGTAAATACCCCAACACCTTGACTTTGAATAATCAGCACCTTGACTTTGACTGTAAATACCCCAACACCTTGACTTCGACTGAATAATCAGCACCTTGACTTCGACTGAATAATCAGCACCTTGACTTTGACTGTAAATACCCCAACACCTTGACTTTGAATAATCAGCACCTTGACTTTGACTGTAAATACCCCAACACCTTGACTTTGAATAATCAGCACCTTGACTTTGACTGTAAATACCCCAACACCTTGACTTCGACTGAATAATCAGCACCTTGACTTCGACTGAATAATCAGCACCTTGACTTTGACTGTAAATACCCCGACACTTCAACTGAATACCCCGACACCTTGACTTTGACTGAATAATCAGCACCTTGACTTTGACTGAATACCCCAGCACCTTGACTTTGACTGTAAATACCCCGACACTTTGACTGAATAATCAACACCTTGACTTTGACTGAATACCCCAACACCTTGACTTTGAATGAATAATCAGCACCTTGACTTTGAATGAATACCCTAATATTTTTACTTTGACTCAGTACGCTAAACCCCTTCGCCCTACTCTCTTCCCAGCTACAAAGTTTCCTCAAAGCCTTTCTTTCTGACCATGCCTCTTGCCAACTCCCCTAAATCATCTCCTACTGCTCGCTGCCAGTTGGTCCTTTGTGAAGTGCCTTGAGACGATTAATACAAGATGCTATATAAAGACAAGGTGTTGTTGAATCCTTTCAGTGGATTCTGACCCCCCAGACCTTGACCTTTTCCACCTTTGCTAATATCTAGATATTGTGTATGTGGCTGGTTGAGGATTGCTCAGTGGTCTACTCAAGGAGCACAATCCTCAGTGTACAAAGGTGGGTGAACTCTGATCCTTTTCCAAGGGCTTGGAATCTAATGTCTGACAATCACCTAATGACTGACCGTGTACTTGATCAGTGAATGCCCAAAGTTTGGAGTTTCTCCCTCATCCCTTGTACACTCTTTAATGAAATAGTGACTTGTATACTAATTAATTTGTTTTTTAATTAACCAAATTTTCATTAACATGCAACCTCTAAGTAGCACAATTCTTTCATGTTTTCCCCTCATTTAACTCTCCAAACTTCTGTAAAGATAAATCTTGGTGACTTTGAATTGCAGGCGATTGTTTAATTGTCTCTATTTCCCGAAGTAAATTGATTATCATAATTCACACACTTTATTATCCTTAATAGCATAACAGTTCTACTCTGACTTCCATGATGGTGCCACGTGTTTTTATTTGAGTTATAGGGGAAATGTCTGCACCTAATTTGCTAGGTGTAAATTTAATTGAATTAGCATACCTGTACATAAAGGTTTTCTGTGGTGAAAGAAATGCCGATGGCATATCTGTTGGAAATTTGAAATAGAGTTTCACAGAAAGTTGAATTTTACTTCCCCTTTTCACAAGGTCGCAGGATAGGAATGGATGAGGAAGGCCATTCAGCCCATCCTAACTCACTCGCACATCCTAACTCACTCGCACATCCTAACTCACTCGCACATCCTAACTCACTCATCCAGAATGACCTTACAATGACCCCCATCGTGGCATCCTACTGTTTCTTAAATAATTCCAACGCTTTCACCTCCACAACCTGTCTCTGAAGTCCATTCCACGCGTTGACCACTCTCTATGTGAAGGACAACTTCCTGATATCAATCCTAAATTTGCCTCTTGCCAGTTGACGCTTGTGGCTCCCTGTCATGGTTTACTGTGCATCAGTGTTCCAGACACCTGTTCTACACTGTTGTCTGACTTCCACATCGCGACAAGGTCCCCTATTCCTTTGCCAGCTGTGGCTCAGTTGGTAGCACTCTTGCCTCCGAGTCAGAAGGTTGTGGGTTCAAGTCCCACACCAGGAACTTGAGCACATAAAGCTAGGCTGACACTCCCAGGGCAGTGCTGAGGGAGTGCCGCACTGTCAGAGGTGCCGTCTTTCGGATGAGATGTTAAACCGAGGCCCCGTCTGCTCTCTCAAGTGGATGTAAAAGATCCCATGGCACTCTTTCGAAGAAGAGCAGGGGAGTTATCCCCAGTGTCCTGGCCAATATTTGTCCCTCAACCAACATCACTAAAACAGATTATCTGGTCATTATCACATTGCTGTTTGTGGGAGCTTGCTGTGCGCAAATTGGCTGCCACGTTTCCTACATTACAACATTGACTACACTTCAAAAGTACTTAATTGGCTGTAAAGCGCTTTGGGACATCCGGTGGTCATGAAAAGCGCTATATAAATGCAAGTCTCTCTTTCTCTCTTTCTTTCTCTCTTTCTTTCTCTCTCTCCCTCTCCCTCCCTCCCTCCCTGCTTCAGAAGATGAAGATTCTCAGAGGGTTTCTGTGCTCTTGCCACATTTTCTTGGGGAAGCTGAGGTGTTTTAAAATAAATAATAGCGTGAAGTCAACCACGCTGAACTGGAGCAGAAACCACATCGTAGAGTCTCCGGGTGTATCGTAAATGACACTGACCTTTGCCTTTGACTTATGCAGGGGAGGGGAGAGAGACGCAATTTAGGTGAATCTGGAAATTTAAAGTAAGTCAAAGTTTAAGGATAATTGACTTTTGTGCCAGCGTCAGCCACTCCCAGTTGAAGAACATTCTCTACTGTGCCAAGGTGAGAGTTCAGCGCTTCTCCCTCGCACATCAACCGTCTTTATAAACTCTCTCAGTTAATTTACCACGCAAGGCTGAATCATCGTAGCCAGAATTGAGTTGAGGCTGTCCCAAAACTCATTTCATTTAGGCTAGAGAGAGAGACCGGGAGAGAGAGAGACACACAGAGAACGACAGAGAGACCGGGAGAGAGAGAGAGAGAGACAGAGAGACCGGGAGCGAGAGACAGAGAGACAGAGAGACCGGGAGAGAGAGAGACAGAGAGAACGACAGAGAGACAGGGAGCGAGAGACCGGGAGAGAGACAGAACAGAACAGGACAGGACAGACATTCACCCTATCAGTCTGGATTGTATTTGATCCCAGGCCTCAGAGGTTAAAGGATAGGGGAAGGTTGATACAGGCTCGCGATATCAGTATTGTATTGCTCGGCCTGTACAGGCGGGTAGAAACCGCGACTTGCTTGTGGCCAAAATAAAAATCAAGCGCGCTCAAAATGCAAACAGGAATCCAACAGAGGCACCAGTGTTGCATAATCGAGGGTCAGTGAGTGTTACCACCCTCTGCAAAGTTTAAAAAAATCATAAAGGGAGGTAGAATCCCGGGAGATGAGGTCAGCGCTCCTCAGCCCAAAGAAAAGGATGCAAAAAATACTTATTCAGCAACAAAATCACAAATGGGTTTGGATGAAGAAGGCCCTTGAGCCTATTTGATCTACTTCAAGGTTGCCAACCCTCCAGGACTGTCCTGGAGTCTCCAGGAATTGAAGATTAATCTCCAGGACACTGCTTCAAATAACCCAGGAGAAAAATCATAGGGGCATTAAAAATAAATTGTTATTTTTGTATTTTCACTTATTAGTTGTAAAAATATTGGAGATGGGGGAAAAAGGGCTCTTTTGGATTAATCTTGACTGTTAGTCAGTCAGGTAATAGAGTCTGTTCCTTTTCCAATTGGCTATGGGAAGGCAGTGCACCCAGAGAATGGACCAATGGCAGGTGTGTGCGCGGGTGGGTGGGGTGGTTCGAGGCGGGAGGTCATGTGATGAAACCTCCAGGAATACACCAAACCAGAGTTGGCGACACTACCCCAGAATACCAGCCCTACTGCACAAGATCAGTTTGAATGCAGCAGATCCTTCTTCCCGTCTGATTATCCACCCTGTCCTCCTGGACCCAGCAGGTATGCAGCCTCGGGGGAGCGGGGAGTATGGAGAGGGGCAAAAGCTCGGGGAAAGCAGAGGGCACCGCTTTCTTTGACTCGCGCGGCATTGTGTGCGAACCTTGAGCAATCCTAGTTTCATATTGAAGTATCCAGAGTCAGCCCTATCCTGGCTGCTACCTCTCCGCGATAGATCATATTAAAGACATATTAATGCACAGTTACTGCATTGTAATTAGAGTGGTTTAAATACTCGTGCAAGGCCTCTTCAAAATAAAGTGCCATCGATACTTATCACTGTTTTATTTATTCTGCAAGTGAACGTGACTACTGTATTCATTACATGCATTACAGACAGACACACATAGACACACACACCTATAGAACAGACATATGTATATACATGCACAATACACACATGCAAAGACACCCACATAAACATACATACACCTGTTAATACACACACAAACACTGATGCACACATGCCTACATACACATACAAAATGATACACAGACACACACACACACACATGCACTCGTGTGTGTGTGCACGCACGTTTGAAACTTCTGCCGTTTTAGTGCAACGCACTGATTATTTACCCACTGTAATTAAATTCTCCTATCAAAATTCTTTGAAACCTAATCAGCCATTTGCCCGCAGGCACTGCTTCCCTTATTAAATAAGCTGCAGATTACGACAATCAATGTAGACAAATAATCTTTGACAGGAGAAATCATTTTGCACTGAGGAAAAAAAATGAAGGGTTCTATTTTTCGAAGATCCGACTGTAACCAAAGCCGAAAGGGGATTGTATCAGTGAGGACGAGGTGCCCCTGCTAGTTCGCTGTGTAACAAACGAGCCTTGCCCATCCCTGTAGACCACAGACAGATGTAACTTGCCGATCCAGCAGCACAATGTTGGCAGAAGATTAGCAGATCAGTGCTTAACGAGGCGGTCTCATTCATCAACTCAACGTGTTCAGTTGCTCAAACGTTGCCTGGGAATTTAGACCAGAGCCAGAAGCAATAGCTGAACAGGAGAGCAGATCGGATTCCCATCATTCACTGGGGCCTTCTGGACATAGCCAGAACAGAATGAGGCAGGCTGGCTTTTGAAGTTGGATTTCTCGCTAATCCAGTGAGCGGTCTTAGTGGCTTGTTGACCACAAGACGCCGTAAGTCATCTCGGACCTGGTGACTAATGATCAATCGTCTTGTCGGCAACCTCACAGTGGTTGAATTTTTAACACTGATTCTTGTCCCAATTTTTCTGCCTTGCTCCAACCACTCCCATAGTGTTCTTGCTCTCCCAGTGTCTTGGTGTGCCAAATACTTTCATTCTATAACGACACGTTTGGCACATCTCAACCTCCCCGGATGGGTCAGCTTGGCAATACAGGGCATTATGCTGTTGGGGTAAATCCCTGGACCGTCCCATTAGCCTATCTCGACCAGCGAGCAACAGTTGGTCTCAGAAATCCTAATATAGGGACCGTAATGGAAACTGGGACCGTAACCTCCTCCGAGATCTCTGTACTCCTCCTCCAATTCTAGCCTCTTGCGCATCCCTGATTTTAATCGTGTCAGAATTAGTGGCTGTGCTTTCCGCTGCCTCGGCCCTAAGCTCTGGAATTCCCTGCCTAAACTTCTCTACCTCTCTCTCCTCCTTTAAGATACTCACTAAAACCTACCTCTTTGACCAAGCTTTTGGTCACCTGCCCTAAGATCTCCTTATGTGGCTCAGCGTCAAATTTTGATTTGCTAACGCTCCTGTGAAGTGCCTTGGGACATTTTACTACGTTAAAGGCAAGTTGTTGTTGTTGTTGGATAAGTTCCCTGAATCATCAGAGCGGCTCGGCAGTATATGTGCGAGTTCCTGCTAGTCCAGTTGCAGTGTGCGGTAGTATGTACTTGCTGGTAATGTCTACTGTGAATCACTTGGGTGGTACGACCAGAATGATCGAGGGGATGAAGAGATTGGATTATGAGGAGTGATTACGTAAATTGGGTTTGTTCTCACTGGAAAAGAAAAGGTTGACGGGTGATATGATTGCTGTTTTTTTAAGATTCTAAAACGACTATAATAATGCAGACCATGACATTTCACCTTGTCCAGAGCAGTACAACCAGAGGCCCATGGACTGTGCTTGAAGAGGGATAAATTCAAAACTAATCTGTGGAAATATTATTTCAGTCTGTGAGTAAATCTATGGAACAGACTCCCTAGGGAGACGCTGGAAGCAGCTAGTGTTGATTCATTTAAATGCAAATTAGATAGATTTCTTTCAGAAAATAACATTTTGGGATAGAGTATATGAGTAATTTGAGACATGACCTGTGGTGAGTGTAATATGCTCAGGAGGAACAGGTGTCTTTTGGACCTATGGTTCCCAAAGCTCTCCACCACTGGGGGTTTTCCTCGCCTCATGTCTGGGGCTCTTGTAGACTAATTGATAGAGATTAATGGTCATCTTTCACCAACAATTTCATTATTATTGTATCATGCAACCTCCAGGATGATCGAAGATAAACCAGATCGACCTTTATTTGACTAGCAATTCCTATGTTCCGATGTATGATTGGAGTCCCTGTCTCATTTGTCATATGACACATGATCACGAGATCGGGGCAGATTTAGGTGAATAAGGCTCCATTTAATCTCCTCCTTCCAGAATGTCTTCCCATTGGAGCTTCGAGTTGTTTCTTAAATGAATTCAGTTTCTTTATCTCAACCAGCCTTCCTGGCAACCTGTTCTAGCTGTTGAGCACCCTCTGTATCAAGAAATACTTCCTGACATTCTGTCTTAAATTTACAATTCACGACCTGGAAGCCATGCCCTGAAGTGTTTGGGGTTTACTTTCCCTCTCTTGCCAAGTATCTTACATGGTCCCATCTGAGGCGGGTCTTTTGTAAGGCTTCAGACCCATAGGTTGTCGAGCCATCCCTCGTACGTATGCTCTTTGACATCGGGGTCCAACCTCATTGCTCTGCACTAGAGCCTAGGTAGTCCTCTTGCATCACAGTGACCAGAACTGTACTCAGTTCTCCAGTGCGGCCTGACCAGGGCGCTGTGCAGGTTTCTCATGACCTCTGGGAATTTGCACTCAACTGATCGGGCAATTTAACACAACATCCAATTCACTTAGTTTATTGGTGCCACACACTGTGTGGGCATGGCAAGCAATGATTTAACTGTCAGCCTTAAATCACCTTCAGCTCTTCTCCCCCACACCCCCTCCACCCTTGGCAAGTTCTATTCCATCCATTGGATATGTGTGTCTCCTACTTTTTGATTCCATTGTGCAATGTGCAGTTCTGCCAACAGGTCACCAACCTGAAATGCTTTCTCTGACCTGCTGAGTATTTCCATCAGCTTCTGTTTATATTTCAGTTTTCCAACAGTATTTAGCCTTTGTGCAATATGTTATGTTTGTCATAATTAAACTACTGATAAGGCCAGGTGCAAAATGGTGGTGCTCTAGGGTAGCATATTTTTGGAGTCCTTGTGTTTTCATAGCAATATATCTCTGAGTCCCTTGTAGTCTCAGGGTGATATGAGTCCGAGCCCTTAATAGTCTAGGGGTGGTGTGTAACAGAGACCCTGGTGGTGCCATGTATACTCTCTGGAGTTCAGCAGAATGAGAGGTGATCTCATTGAAACATATGAGATTCTGAGGGGAATTGATAGGCTCGAAGGGCCATATGACCTACTCCTGCTCCTAATTCTTAGTTCTTATGTATCAGAGCCCCTGTTGGAGGTATATATCAGACCCTCTGTTAGTGGTATGTATTAGAGACCCTCATGATATTGAAGCTATAGGTATCGATCCCCCTGTGGTGTGATAACAGTATATGTTGAATTCCCGGTGGTATAGGGGTGGTATGTTAGAGATCCCCAATGGCATGGAGCCATATATATCTCTGGTATGATAGCAGTGTAGGTTGATCCCTGATTGTCTATGGGTGACACTCATGGCCTGAGGGTTGTATGTGTTGTCAGAGTCCCTGGCAACCTCGGAGAGATTCATCCTTGCTCAGCATCCACCTTTTAACATTCAAACATTGGACTCGCGTTATTTGGAATTTTAAATGCCCTGAATGTTGATCCAATTTCTATATGTTGTGAACATTTCCAGCTGATGATTGGCAGTAACTGGTCAGGTCATCAGATGTTTAAATCAACAACAGAAAGGACTTTCAGAAATTTAAAAAAAATTTTTTGAGGCCAGAGCAGTGTTGATTATTTCTCAATTGTGGCACCTTGTATCGTGTAACAGACTGAGGCCGTTCCTCTCTATAATCAGCATCATTCACAACACTTCAGCAAGGTTACTTTCCCAGAGCATTTGTGGCTGTCACATAAATTGGAACAGGGAAAACAATTTGGTTTTATTGCCTAGAAAAGAGAGCGACGAGTGACAGCACAAAAGAAAACATGAGCACTTTTCACAGCCTCTCCTCTGCTAGCCACGCACACCACAGCTTTTGCACATCTTCCTCATCCAAGCACTCTCTCTCACTGGGGTTGAAAGCAAGACTGTCTTCCATTCCAACTCACTCCATTGCAAGGATTTCTTACCTCCCTTGGTCCTTTCTGGTACACTTTGGGGCTTTTTTTTTTTAACTCCCTTTGACCTCAGTTTTTGTTTTTGGTTCAGAATTACTGACCACTCTTGTAGGTGAGCCTTCACTCTCTGTGCCCCAGGGAGGACAGTGCTTTCATCCACTTGTCCATTTTTAGTCGGCCCAGGGACTGAATGGAGAATGTTTTCACTTTGTTTCGGCATACTGGTTTTATCACATGTCCCCATGTGATCTTCTTTGACTAAAGATGGCGACTAACACTGGACTAGTACTTGGGTTTTAAATGCCAAAGAAATTAATTCTACCCTCCGTAAACTTGAGGTCATCCAAAACTCTACTGGCCATGACCGAACTCGCACCAAGTCCCGTTCGCCCATCACGACTGTGCTCGCTGATCTACATTGGCTCCTGGTTAAGCAGCGCCTCGATTTTAAAATTCTCATCCTTGTTTTCAAATCCCTCCATGGGATCGCCCCTCCCTATCTCTGTAATCTCCTCCAGCCCCACAACCCACCGAGATCTCTGCGCTCCTCTAATTCTGACATCTTGAGCATCCCTGATTATAATCGCTCCACCATTGGTGGCCGTGCCTTCAGCTGCCAAGGCCCTAAGCTCTGGAATTCCCTCCCTAATCCTCTCCACCTCTCGACCTCTCTTTCCTCCTTTAAGACGCTCCTTAAAACCTGCCTCTTCATCTGCCCTAATATCTCCTCTTGTGGTTCGATGTCAAATTTTGTTTGTTAACACTCCCGTGAAGCGCCTTGGGACATTTTCTATGTTAAAGGCGCTATACAAATAAAAGTGTTGTTGCATTTATAGAGGTAGGTTTTAAGGAGCATCTTAAAGGAGGAGAGAGAGGTACCGAGGCGCAGAGGTTTAGGGAGGGAATTCCAGAGCTTAGCAGTAGCACTGATACAACATAGTTTTTACGGTAACTATCTCCTCGAGTTAGTAGAAAATAACAAATAGTTGCACTGAACTATGTAATCTTTTGTGGCATTTCTTTGCTTTTTTCCACCTTGGTGGAAACAATCTGGTCACACTATCTCTCTTTGAAGGCTTCATATAGACTCGGTGATTAGACCCAGCCAGGCTTAGAAATACCTCCCAGAAAATCACCGCGAACAAATACCTTTGAATTACTGCCAAATTAAGTAAAATGCTGACAATCAAACGCATATTTAGACAATTCCCACAAAATATTTGCATTTGAATTGAATGGCTTGCCCCCCCCCCCCCCCCCGCCGCACCCACACCCAGATTATAAAATCTGTCCGAGACAAAACTAACATTTGCACCAAAATAAACTGGGGGATGTTTTTTACGGTGAGTGAAACTATTTTTTTTTAAACCCTTTTTTTACTCTGATAGTATTAAAGAAACCGATATAATCTATTTTGTACAGGAGTGCTTTTCTCATATTTAATATAATATATTTAATATAATAGGGAATACAGGAGGAACTTCTTTACCCCGAGAGTGGTGAGAATGTGGAACTCGCTACCACAGGGAGTGGTTGAGGCGAATAGCACAGATACATTTAAGCGGAAGCTAGATAAACACATGAGGGAGAAAGGAATAGAAAGATACGCTGATAGAGTGAGATGATGTAGGGTAGGAGGAGGCTCGTGTGGAGCATAAACACCGGTATAGACCAGTTGGGCCAAATGGCCTGTTTCTGTGCTGTAAATTCTGTGTATTCCTACAGTCTTCAAGTTTAAAAAAAAAAAAATCCAAGCTTGGTGCCATCTGGCCGCGACTTAGTGATTTATCGGGCCTTCTCTCCTCCTCGGTTCATTATTGCTGATGTCTGCATCATGGGCCTTGTCCCTTCATGTCGGCCTCTCAACAATAAAGACAAATTCAATCCATTTGTAGATTTATTCAGAGCTCGGAAGATAGCCAAATGGCTTTTTAAGCACGGTCTGCCTTGTACTCAACGCATTATATTGTCCAGTGAAGTAGTAACAGTAATTTTCAGTGAGCTGAACATATTCTCAGAACATATTTACTGGTGCAGAAACCTTTGATTTAATGAGAAAATGATGGCTTTATATCTCAACCATCACTGACACTGATTGATGGCTGAATCACGGGCTCTGATTGGCTCATTATAATCAATGTAGACAAACGAGATGCGTTGAGAATTTCGGGTTTGATCCAGCGTATCGCGTCTTTGCCTGGATTGTCTTGCAGTCGGTGTTGTGCTTATATTTTTTGCATTGGTACAAAGGCAGTTCTGCTTCTGCATTGACACACAAGCTGCGTGGTGCAATAAGAGCGTGAGGATGGCTGATTCAAATCTCGGCAAAAGGCGTGAGACCTCCTGCGGAGGATGATCTCATCCAGCTGCAGCTTCCCACAGACTGCATTTCAGCTGCAAGCAGGAGGAAAGCGAGCTTCAGCCAGAATCTTTCTGCTGACACTAAAACGAGCTGAGCTTCACATCTCCCCTGGCCAGAGAATGGGTGTGGAGCCAGAGGTATGACTTTGGTCCCTTGGCCGTGCATCACCGCCTCTGAGCAAGCATTCCAAGTGATGTAATGGTCCTCCTTTAAATTGGGAGCGGTGGCGACTTATTCAATTCAAAATGGAGTTCGTGCCGCGCTTTAAACTGCACGCAAAGTCATCGTTAGCCTCCTCTGAAAACAAATATAACAACCCATTTTAATCATTCTTTTGTGCCACTCCGCTTCCCATTAACCTTTTTAAAATATTTTTTGTTTAAGCAACGAAGTGCCGATGACATCGTTGGGGAAGCGACTGGAAGGAGTCACTGATCCCAGCGATTGTGAGGGGAGCTGAATTAATTTCAGTGGATGGCCATTAATCTTTTGCTTCAAGGACCTGTGCTAATTCAGCTGCCCAGAGCTTCAGCAGTCCCTCCGAGCCACCTTCCCTTGACTCCTTCAACAAAAATATTTAACTGACCGCGGCCCTGCCCGATCTCCCAACGTCACTCGCCCTGCTTTTGGTTTGCATTGTGCTTGTAGTGCCTACTGGGCATGTCGAAGAGTCAGTACAAAGGAGACTCCTGTGTCATACTGCCTGTGGCAGCAGTTCTTGAACCCATGAATCTCCAGGTCCTAGCTGCCGTCAGGGTCTCCAAGATCATCCCTTTATATGGATAGTGAGACAGTGGGAGCATTGTGTACCTGCCACCCACATCACATTATTAGCGTAACAATGCCATTAGATTGTTGCTTTCGAACTTTATGCATGGGAATCCTGGCTGATATTTCTTCCACCACCCCCCCCCCCCGCCCCCCACCCTCCTTGGCCCAGGGGTACTGAGGCCAGTGGTAGTGCCCCACCAGCGATGACGGACTAATTCAACACAGACTGGAGATTTATCTTGCAATGTCCCGTCTCTATCCCATCCACCACCTTAAACATTCACTCCCTCCACCACCGGCGTACCGTGGCTGCAGTGTGTACCATCTACAAGATGCACTGCAGCAACTCGCCAAGGCTTCTTCGGCAGCACCTCCAAAACCCGCCACCTCTTCCACCTAGAAGAACAAGGAAAGACCATCCCCTCCAAGTTCCCCTCCAAGTCACACACCATCCGGACTTGGAAATATATCGTCGTTCCTTCATTGTCGCTGGGTCAAAATCCTGGAACACCCTCCCTAACAGCACTGTGGGAGTACCTTCACCACACGGACTGCAGCGGTTCAAGAAGGCAGCTCACCACCACCTTCTCGAGGGCAATTAGGGATGGGCAATGAATGCTGGCCTTGCCAGCGACGCCCACATCCCAGGAACAAATTTAAAAAAAATACGACTTCGGTTTTTTTTTGGGCTTGCCTGATTTCTGACTTGTGCAGAAGCCCATCACCATCCTCAAGAGTCTTAAACTACTGAGAAAGGGACACAGGCAATCTCCATTTGCCTGATACCGAGCACATACCTTCCCCCTTTAGGGACAATCTCTCTCCTCCACCAAATTTTTATTTTTTAGTATTTGGATCCATTTGCCCTTAACTCAATGTTAATTAGTCTGGTTAAATACACACTGGCTTAAAGCCCATTCTGTTTAAAGTGCACAGATTTTCACAGCTTCTGATGCCCAGTCAGTGACTTAAGTGCTCACTTCACATCTTTCGGATGAGATGCTAAACAAATGCTCTAACTGCTTCCTATTCCGCTGGCTAATGACTCCAATTCGAAGAAGAGCAGGGAGTTCTATCCTGACTAACATTCCTCCTGTCAACCAACACCACCAAAAGGCAAATCATCTGGTCATTATTTAGCTGATCATTTATCTCATTGCTGTTTGGGCAACACGGTGGCATAGTGGTTAGCACTGGTGCCTCACAGCGCCAGGGACCCGGGTTCGAATCTGACCTCGGGTGACTGTCTGTGTGGAGTTTGCACATTCTCCCCGTGTCTGCGTGGGTTTCCTCCGGGTGCTCCGGTTTCCTCCCACAGTCCAAAAATGTGCGGGTTAGGTTGATTTGGCTATGATAAATTGACCCTTAGTGTTAGGGGGGGATTAAATATGTGGGGTTATGGGGATAGGATGGGATATGTTAGAGGAATTAAATACGTGGGGTTACGGGGGTAGGGTGGGATATGTCTACTGTGGGGATTAAAGCAGGGACAGGGTACTGGATTTGGATGATCAGCCATGATCGTATTGAATGGTGGAGCAGGCTCGACGGGCCGAATGGCCTACTCCTGCTCCTAGATTCTATGTTTCTAATCTCTTGCAGTGTGCAAAATGCCTGCCATGTTTCCTTACGTATCTTCATTGCAGTTCAAAGTAATATGTTGCACATGAAGTGCTCTGAGATACGTCAGTGATGTGATAAAGTGCTATATCAATGCAAGTGTCTTCTTCTCACTCTATTTGTCTTCCTTTCTCTTTCTTTCCTTCGTGTCTTTCTCTTTTCTCTCTCTCCCTCCTTTCACACCTTCCCCTATAATAGGCCGACCAGACAGAGCAGTCAACCAGGCCGATATCGAAGGAGCTTCAGTCTGCTGCGACATTAAACCGAGGCACGAGAAACTCCCAGCAGATGGAAGAGCTCCTGCCATGTATGCATTTTACACAGGAGCCCTTATTAGTGCTGGTCAGCACAATACGGTCGCCAAGCCTGATGTAGGTTTCACCATTTTGAACTCTAATTTTAGACAAGAGTTGAAAATGCTCTTGTTTAAAATTAGTTTCCTAAGCATTTAGAGTGCCGATCAGCATAACGCACGCTCAACGCGCAGTTACCAGCGGCGTCCCATTGAAACAAGTACATTCCGCTGACCAGCATTTCAAACGCAGCCCTGTTTTTTTTTAAAAAGGTCTTGGGCTCCAGGATTCCTTCCATCTGTTGCCAACCCTCCAGGATTGCCCTGGAATCTCCAGGGACACTGCTGCGAGCAAACTCCAGGGCATGTAAACAAAACGATGGTTTTTTTTCTTCATATTCTTTGAGCGACTTTTGGTTATTAGTTGTAGAAATGTTGGAAGTGGGAAAGAAAAGGCTGTTTGATCACCCAGGGCTGTGAGAGCCAAGAGGTCATGTGATGAAGCCTCCAGGAATACGTCGAACCAGAGTTGGCAACCCTAGCTGAGGGAGGTTTCAGACGATTGAGAACTGTAATAGTGGGCTTATGATTTGAAGTTATGGAGCGTGCGGGGCTGGGCCCTTCTGAATTGGTTCTCTGTTCAATGGATCCTTCCACCATCTCGCTGTTCTTAATTGCCTCAGGAGCCTGGATTCAGTGGCAGATTGGTTGAGAACCATAGGCTGTGTAAATGCACTTCGTTGGCAGGTAGGCTAGCCAGCTCTGGTTGGAGATATTCCTGGAGGTTTCATCACACGACCTCCCGCCTCTAGGAGGAAAGAGGTGCCGTCTTTCGGATGAGGCGTTAAACCGCGGTCCCATCTGCCCTCTTGGGTGGACGTAGAAGATCCCATGGCACTATTTCGAAAAAGAGCAGGGGAGTTCTTCCAGTGTCCCGACCAACATTTATCCCTCAACCAACACCACAGAAACAGATTATCTGGTCATTATCACATTGCTGTTAGTGGGACCTTGCTGCGTGCAAATTAGCTGCTGTGCTTTCTACATTACAACAACATAGATAAGTGTGAGGTGATGCATTTTGGTAGGAAGAATAAAGAGAGCACACGCTGTTTGGATAATAAGTCTGAATGGAGTACAGGAGCAAAGGCACACATTCACAAATTACTAAAAGTAGCGATGCAGGTTTATGAGGCCATACAAAAACCAAACCAAGCACTGGGGATTATTTCTAGAGGGATAGAATTGAAAAGCACATTGGGGAGACCAAACACAGATTGGGTGACCGCTTTGCGGAACACCTCCGTTCAGTCCGTAAGGGTGACCCCGAGCTTCCGGTCGCCTGTCACTTTAATTCCCCGCTCCACTCCCACTCTGACCTCTCAGTTCTCGGCCTCTTACACTGTTCCAATGAAGCTCAAAGTAAGCTCGAGGAACAGCACCTCATCTTACGATTAGGCACTTTACAGTCTTCTGGACTCAACATCGAGTTCAACAATTTCAGACCATAACCTCTGCTCCTACTTTTTCAGGCGGCAGCTGTTGATGATTCTGACATCCCCATTTGCAACGTTTAACCACTCCTGCCTTCCACCCTCCACTCCTGCCTTCCACCCTATCACAGACGGTCCCTTTTGTTTTTTCCTCCCCTCCCCTCCTTCCCCTGCCTGTGCACCTGGTTAAAATCTGCCACATCTCCAACTTTTCCCAGTTCTGACGAAGGGCCACAGACCTGAAACGTTAACTCTGTTTCTCTCTCCACGGATGCTGCCTGGCCTGCTGAGTGCTTCCAGCATTTTCTGTTTTTGTTTCGGATTCCAGTGTCCACTGTACTTTGCTATTGTTATGTTAAACTTGAACTGAACACTTGGAGTACTGCGCACAGTTCTGGTCACCATATTATAAAAAGGATATAGAGGCATTGGTGAAGGGGCAAAATAGATTCACAAGGACGATACCAGAACTGAGAGGGTATACTTATCAGGAAAGGCAGAACAGGCTGGGGCTCTTTTCTCCAGAAAAGAGAAGATTGAGGGTGACCTGATAGAGGTCTTTAAGATAATGAAAGAGTAGATGGAGAGAAAATGTTTTGACTTGTGGGGGGAGTCCAAAACTAGGGGCCATAAATATAAGATAGTCACCAATAAATCCAGTAGGGAATTCAGGAGAAACCTTTTACCCAGAGAGTGGTGAGAATGTGGAACTCGCTACCACAGGGAGTGGTTGAGGTGAATAGCATAGATGCATTAAGGGGAAGCTAGATAAGTACATGAGGGAGAAAGGAGTAGAAGGATATGTTGAGGTGGGAGGGGGATCGTGTGGCGCATGAACACCGGCATGGACCAGTTGGGCCGAATGTAACTCGAAATGACTACACTCAAAATGACATCATTAGCTGTAAAGTGATTTGGGACATCTTGAGCTCGTGAAAGATGCTATATAAATGCAAGTTCTTTCTTTCTTGCCACCCAATCCTGGTATTCCCACTTGCAGTTAGAAAAACCTTGTTTAAAAAAATATCAGTCTTGAGAATGCCTGTCTTTAGGTACATGTGAATAAAGCGCATATTTAAGTATTGGAAAATACAGCTAGGTTTGGAGCATGACGAGATGTGCCAGACTGTAGCACCCCTCATTAGTCCCTGCGTCCAGACCCATCTACGCTGCTCCAGAGAAGTCCGTTCTCGAAAATGAGCGCAGGCTCAGACAGTTCAGCTGAACTTCGGTTCCAGAATTCCTTTCATGCTGGCCCCTCAACTCTTTCGCCAGTGGGGAAACATCGCTCCAACTACTGATAGCATGTTACCCCCTTGGAAACGTTCAGCTGCCCACTCATCTTGACATGAGTGAAGGTAACAATATAAGAAACGCCACAAATTAAACCCTTGATCCTGCTGCCTCTTAGCTTGAAATCCCCCATCAATTTCAGCGATATTCCTCCTGCGTTTTAGGTGGTCGAAGTTTGGAACTCTCTTCCACAAATGGCAATGGATGCTAGATCAATTGTTAATTTTAAGTCTGAGTTTGATAGATTTTTATTAACCAAAGGTATTAAGGGATATGGGCCAAAGGCGGGTATGTGGAGTTAGGTCGCAGATCAGCCATGATCCCATTGAATGGCGGAACAGGCTCGACGGACTCAATGGCCTCCTCCTGTTCCTATGTTCTTGGATTCCTACACGGGCCTGAGCTGCATATATTTGGGAGAAATTTCCTAAAGCTGATTGATTTGGAATTGGATAAATAGTGATTAAATACTTGAAGGGAAACAAATTACAGGGCTATGGGGAAAGAGCAGGGGGAGTGGGACTAATTGGACAGCTCTACCAAAGGGCAGGCACAGGCATGATGGGCCGAATGGCCACTTTCTGTGCTGTATCATGCTACACTATGATTCTGATCACACGTCAGCTTATGATTTATGGATATCTTCCAGACTTTGTTCTTTGCTAAAACTGCGTTTGTTTAAGTTAGAAGGAACTGTAATATCCTTCTGATAGTAAAAGACAAACCATTATTTTATGCAACAGAATCTTTCCGCTGAAATCGGAGGTTACTAACTCTTAGAGTAGAAGCCAGGAATCCATCCCTGTTGATGGTGGTGCCAGAATGCACCAAAATAAAATGGAAATTTCTCGAGCTGCCTTGGTAGTTCAGTTGGGGTGAGCACAGCACTCAGTGTAGGACAGAACAGGAGGGGCCTCTGTTCAATCCCTGGTCTGCGCTGTTAGTCGGGTTGCCAAACCTCCAGGATTGCCCTGGAATCTCCAGGAATTAAAGATTAATCTTCAGGACACTGCCGCGAGCAACCCAGGAGATAAATCGTAAGGGCAATAAAAAAAATTACCTTGAACACTTTTGTTTATTAGTTGTAAAAAATATCGGACGTGGAGAAAAAAGGCTGTTTGACTGACAGTCAAGAGTCATCCAGTTGGGCAATGAAAAGTCTATTCCAATTGGCAGGGGAATACTCTGATAAATTCTCCGGTGTCAGGTTAAGCTGTTACAGTGCATAGTGTCACTCCATACTGTAATTCTCCAACATTTATAGGTTGAATGAGCATTACCATCACGTTCAAGTCATTACATTGCGATGAGACTGGTCGCCACTGCAGGTTCAGCCCAGAGATTCCCTGCAAGTGGTAATATTTATTGATCATGAGGCAAAGCTCTGCGTTATTCATTGCAGTTTTGGCTGTGGTGCCATTTTCTTGGGGGGTCCTCTATGTTGAACCTCAGTTGGTTGATTGCTGGACTGGCGGCCAGAGAGTTATAAAAAATATCGGACGTGGAGAAAAAAAAGACAGTTTGACTGACAGTCAAGAGTCACCCAATCGGGCAATCAAAAGTCTATTCTAATTGGCGTGGGAAGAACCGGTCATTAACCAGCAAGGGTCGGTCATTAACCAGCAAGGGTCGGTCATTAACCAGCAAGGGTCGGTCATTAACCAGCAAGGGTCGGTCAGTAACCAGCAAGGGTCGGTCATTAACCAGCAAGGGTCGGTCATTAACCAGCAAGAGTCGGTCATTAACCAGCAAGAGTCGGTCATTAACCAGCAAGGGTCGGTCATTAACCAGCAAGAGTCGGTCATTAACCAGCAAGAGTCGGTCATTAACCAGCAAGGGTCAGTCATTAACCAGCAAGAGTCGGTCATTAACCAGCAAGAGTCGGTCAGTAACCAGCAAGAGTCGGTCAGTAACCAGCAAGAACCGTCATTAACCAGCAAGGGTCGGTCATTAACCAGCAAGAGTCGGTCATTAACCAGCAAGGGTCGGTCATTAACCAGCAAGAGTCGGTCATTAACCAGCAAGAGTCGGTCAGTAACCAGCAAGAGTCGGTCAGTAACCAGCAAGAGTCGGTCAGTAACCAGCAAGGGTCAGTCATTAACTAGCAAGAGTCGGTCATTAACCAGCAAGAGTCGGTCAGTAACCAGCAAGAACCGTCATTAACCAGCAAGGGTCAGTCATTAACCAGCAAAGGTCAGTCATTAACCAGCAAGGGTCAATGGCTTAAGGAGAAGAGGGGAAACAGGACAGGGAATTGAGAAAAAAAGAAAATAGCAAATTGGGTTGTTCGATTTTGAAGAGAACACAGAAAGGTCTTTGTATCCTTACTTTAGGAGCCCCAATGATCTACTGTAGACAGTAACCCTTCACTTTAATGCTCTCTGATGTACTACATCCTTTGAAGTATTGTTTATGGTGCCTTCACTAATAGAGAAACTGTATAAATCACTCTCTCGATAACAGGTCTCTCACTTTAATACTCTGATAAATTCTCCAGTGTCAGGTTAAGCTGTTACAGTGCATAGTGTCACTCCATACTGTAATTCTCCAACATTTATAGGTTGAATGAGCATTACCATCACGTTCAAGTCATTACATTGCGATGAGACTGGTCGCCACTGCAGGTTCAGCCCAGAGATTCTCTGCAAGTGGTAATATTTATTGATCCTGAGGCAAAGCTCTGTGTTATTCATTGCAGCTTTGGCTATGATACCATTTTCTTGGGGGTCCTCTATGTTGAAGCTCAGTTGGTTGATTGTTGGACTGGTGGCCAGCGAGGGTCCTGGGTTCAAATCTTGCCTCGTTTCCCAGAGAACGCTGGAGACTGCAGGGACCATGAGCTGTGCTTGTCATATTGCCCACAAGCATGGTCTTTGAAGAGACCAGTTGGAACATCATTTTTTAATGTTCTCGAGATGTGGGTGATGCTGGAAAGGTCGCATTGATTGTCCACCCTAGTTTCCTGAGATGGTGATAATGAGCCTTTTCTTTGAAGCATTGCAGCCCTTGTGCTGATGGTGTTCCCATGATGGTGCTAGATAGGGGATTCCAGGTGGTATATGTCCGAGCCAGGATGGTGTGTGACTTGGAGGGTATCTTGGAGGTGATGGTGTTCACATGATCTCGCTGCTCTGGTCCTTTTGTGATCGAGATCTTGGGGCTGTTGAAGCATGCTTGGTGAGTCGCTGCAGTGCATTCTGTAGATTGTACGTACTGCAGCCACAGTGCGGCGGTGATGGAGAGAGTGGATATTGAGTCCAATGAAAGGGGCACCCATCAAGTGGACTGCTCTGTTCTGGATGGTGCCAAGCTTCTTGAGTGTGTTGTGACTGCACCCCTGCCTTGAGCCTTATAGATGGCTTTGAGTGGTCAGGAGATGAACCATTCGTTGCCGAGTTCCCAGCCTCTGTTCTGCACTTGTAGCCATGGTGTTGAAATGGTTGGTAAGCTTCAGGTCATTGGTGTCCCCTCTAGGATGTTGATGGTGGGGGGTACTCGGCAATGGTAATGCCATTGAAGATCAAGGGGAGATGTCTGGGCTTTACCTTGTTTGAGATGGTCATTACCTGATACTTATGGCATTACCATCGTTGAATCACCCCACCATCAACATCCTGGGGGGTCACTATTGACCAGAAAGTTAATTGGACCAGTCACACAAATACTGTGGCTACATGAGCAGGTCAGAGGCTGGATATACTGTGGCGAGTGACTCACCTTTTGACTCCCCATCAGAGTTTGATGGTATACTCTCCACTTGCCTGGATAAGTGCAGCTCCAACAACACTCAAGAAGCTCAACACCATCCAGGACAAAGCAGTCCGCTTGATCAGCACCCCATCCACCACCTTAAACATTCACTCCCTCCACCACCGGCGTAACGTGTCTGCAGTGTGTACCATCTACAAGATGCACTGCAGCAACTCGCCAAGGCTTCTTCGACAGCACCTCCCAAACCCACGACCTCTACCACCTAGAAGGACAAGGGCAGCAGGCGCATGGGAACACCACCACCTCCAAGTTCCCCTCCAAGTCACACATCATCCTGACTTGGAAATATATCGCCGTTCCTTCATCGTTGCTGGAACTCCCTACATAACAGCACTGTGGGAGTACCTTCACCACACGGGACTGCAGTGGTTCAAGAAGGCGGCTCACCACCACCTTCTCAAGGGCAATTAGGGATGGGCAATAAATGCTCGCCTTGCCAGCGACGCCCACATCCCATGAATGAAAAATAAAATTCCACTGGTCAGAGAGTCAGCACCCACCACACCAGCTGGCAATGTATTCCAGAGGCTCACTACCCTCTGAGAAAAGGAGAACTGCCTAACATCCAGTCTAATCCTACTCTTATAGATTTTAAACCCGTGTCCCCTTCTCCTCCCCACTTCTGTTAAACTGAAATAGTCTCTCAATAGGCACGCTATCCAGCTCTTTAATTATTTCATTGACCTCTATCAGGTCACCTCTAAGTTTATGCTGCTCCAAAGTAAATAGCCCAAGGGTCCTTGAGCCCATCTGAGTAACTGGGGATCCTTGTCCTTTTAATATTGCCTCGTGCTTCATATTGTTTTCAATCCAGCTGGCTGTTTCACCTTTAAGCTCGTTCTCCTTTGTCTTCTTTAACTGCTTCATACGCCCAACTTGATCAAATGCCTTCTGAGCATCCTGGTAAGATACATCTACTCGATAACCCGCGCAGCGCTCGACTGAGAGGGCATGGCTGCCCCTTTCTGTGAACACCTCGTACTGAGCAGCAGTTCTCTTCCGCTTTGATTTAACAAGACCTTTGATGGAATCCCTGCCACAGCATTCGTTTCAAAAATGCTTCGGGCTAATCTTCTCATGAGTTTCAAAAATACTTTGGGCTACAATCTAGGCATCTTCACAGCAACAAAAGGCTTTTTTTGGGGAAAAAAAATAGACCATTCAAGAAATACACCAACATCTGCTCTTAATCTTTGGCCGAGTGTCACCAAACAAGATTTCTACACTCTCAACCAGGTCCTAATGGGCTACTGTCCCGAATTCAGCACTAATTGGTTCTAAGTTGGCAACCTCACTCAATGGCTGGTAGGGAAATGTTCTTCTAAGGTTGGGGCAGAGTAGAAGAAGCTTTACTCTGCATTTGGCTGCATTGTATCTGACTAGGAGCACTTGATTAGCTAGCTCAATGTGCCAAAAATGCAAGGAAAATGTTCAAGTTGGGCAACAGTAAAAATCCCACCCATTGTGCACAAAATTCACACAAAGGTGGCTAATTTTTTTTATGGTTCTCTGCCATGTAAGATCGACTCTTACCTTCTGTAAACTTCTCTCGAGCAATCAACCTTGGGAAACGGTGGCATGGTGGTTATGTTACTGGACTAGTAATCCAGAGGCCTGGACTAATTATCCAGAGACGAGAGTTCAAATCCCACCACGGCAGCTGGGGGGGATTTAAATCCAATTAATTAAATAAATCAGGAATTAAAAAGCTAGTATCAGTAATGGTGACCATGAAACTACCGGATTGTCGTAAAAACCCGTCTGGTTAATTAATGTCCTTTAGGGAAGGAAATCTGCCGCCCTTACCTGGTCTGGCCGATATGTGACTCCAGACCCACAGCAATGTGGTTGACTTTTAACTGCCTTTCTGAAAAGGCCGAGCAAGTCACTCAGTTGTATCAAACCGCTACGAAAAACAATAAGAATCACTGTGGGAGTACCTTCACCTCACGGGACTGCAGTGGTTCAAGAAGGCGGCTCACCACCACCTTCTCAAAGGCAATTGGGGATGGGCAATAAATGCTGACCATGCCAGCAACGCCCACATCCCATGAATGAATTTAAAAAAGAGGGTAGTCAGGAGCAATGTTGGCCCCTTGAAGACAAATAACGGTGATATTGTCAAATGAAAATAAGGAAATGGTGGACCTGCTGAATAATGACTTTGCATCAGTATTTACAGTAGAGGAAGAGGATAGCATGCCAGAAATCCCAAGGAAACTAATATTGAATCAGGGACAGGTACTCAATAAAATTAACACAAGTAAAATAACACGAATGAAGAAAATAATGGCACTAAAGAATGACAAATCCCCAGGACCAAATGGTTTCCATCCCAGGCTTTTAAAGGAAGTGGGTAAGCACATTACAGATGCCCCAACTATAACCTTCCAAAGTTCTCTCAATTCAGGAACCGTTTCTTTAGAGAGAGGGAAACCAGGGAATTATAGACCAGTTAGCCTAACATCTGTTGTCGGGAAATGACGAGAGACTATAAATAAGGATAGGGTGATTGAACACCTTGAAAATCATCAGCTGACCAGAGAGAGCCAGCATGGATTTGTGAAAGGTAGGTCATGCCTGACAAGCCTGATTAAATTTTTTGGGGAGGTGACTAAAGCAGTGGACAGGTGAATGTCTATGGATGTTATTTATATGGACTTCCAGAAGTCATTTGATAAAGTCTCACATAAGAGACTGTTAACTAAGGTTTAAACCCATGGAATTGAGGGCAAATTATTGACCTGGTTAGGAAATTGACTTGAGCAGCAGGAGACAGAGAGTAGGGATAATGGGCATGTATTCTAATTTGCAGGATATGACTAGTGGTGTCCCGCAGGGATCTGTGTTGGGGCCTGAACAATCACAGTACTTATTAACGACTTAGATGATGGCATAGAAAGCCACATATCCAAATTTGCCGATGACATGGCATTGTAGGCAGTGTAGATGAAAGCATAAAGTTACAAAGGGATATCAATAGATTAAATGAATGGGCAAAACTGTGGCAAATGGATTTGAATGTAGGCAAGTGTGAGGTCATCCACTTTGGACCTAATAAGGAAATAACAGGGTACTTTCTAAATGGTGAAAAGCTAAAAACATTGGAGGTCCAAAGAGACTTGGGGGTCCAGGTACATAGATCATTAAAATGTCATGAACAGGTACAGAAAATAATCAAAAAGGTTAATGGAATGTTGGCCTTTATATCTAGAGGACTAGAATACAAGGGGGTAGAAGTTATGCTGCAGCTATACAAAGCCCTGGTCAGACCACACCTGGAGAACTGTGAGCAGTTCTAGGCACCACACCTTAGGAAGGATATATTGGCCTTGGAGGGAGTGCAGCGTAGGTTTACCAGAATGAAACCCGGACTCCAAGGGTTAAATTACGAGGAGAGATTACACAAATTAGGGTTGTATCCCCTGGAATTTAGAAGGTTAAGGGATGATCTGATCGAAGTTTTCGAGATATTAAGGGGAACAGATAGGGCAAATAGAGAGAAACTATTTCCGCTGGTTGGGGATTCTAGGACTAGGGGGCATAGTCTAAAAATTAGAGCCAGACCTTTCAGGAGTGAAATTAGGAAACACTTCTACACACAAAGGGTGGTAGAAGTTTGGAAAACTCTTCTGCAAATGGCAATTGATGCTAGATCAATTATTACTTTTAAATCTGAGATTGATAAATTTTTGTTAACCAAAGTTATTAAGGGATATGGGGCAAAGTTAGGTCGCAGATCAGCCATGATCTCATTGAATGGCTCGAGGGCCTGTTCCTATGTTCTATAAATGGCACCGAAGTAGTGCTCCCGATCCGGCAACACCTCGATTAAAAAAAATTCTCATCCTTATTGTCCAGCCCTGCAACCGTCCAAAATCTTTGCGTTCCTTCAATAATGGCTTCTTGCGCATCCCTGATTTTCATCACTCCACCATTGGTGGCCGTGCCTTCAGTTGCCTCGGCCCTGAGCTCTGTGATTCCCTCCCTAAACCTCTCTACCTGTCTGTCCTTCTTTCAATCGCTTCTTAAAATTGACCTCTATGACCAACCTGTCCTAATATTTATTTATGTGGCTCAGTGTCAAATTTTGTTTGATCGTGCTCCTGTGAAGCGCCTTGGGTCTCACTAGGTTAAAGGCGGTGTATAACTGCAAGTTGTTATTGTGTAAAAGCACCTTCAGGATTGGTGCTGGAATTAATTTACAGCTTCTTCCTGTGAATTAAAATAGATTCAATTAAATTATTGTAAAACAGGATGAACCAATAGAGGTGTCTGCTGATAGAGGTGTCAGCTGCAAACAGTTGTCCATGGTAATGCAGCACAGTTCGATTGATAACAAGTAACCTTTGGTTGATTAAGTCCATTCTTACCCAATTAAATGCTTTCAATGGATAGTCACATTACCGTGTCTGTATGCTATTGTTACTGAACAGACTTAGAGGGATATGCAAGGCAGTAATTCTACTGAGAGATTTTGGATGACATGTTAAACCCTGCTCCCTGAGGTTATCTATATTGTTCTGAAAGAGATGCCAGGGCTGAGGGGACCTGTGTCAAAATGAACGTGATGCACCACATCAGAATCTTTGATGAGTGTCACCATCAGTAAGTTTCACTGTTGAGAAGCCTGAGTGAAAGCTCAGAGTTAAAAGCAGTTAGTGAGAAGATGAGGTAGATCAAGACAGCAGAGGACATTAAGCCGCAGCAGATTTTGCTGTAGGACCTGTTCTCACTGGGCTTTGGCCCCGATGAAATTTCTGGCGTAAGTACTGGACGTAAGCAAATGAAATGGTCACGATGCGATGATATCGTGCATCCAAATTCCTTTCATAAGAACATTAAAAAATAGGAGCAGGAGTAGGCCATTCGGCCCTTCGAGCCTGCTCCGCCATTCAGTAAGATTGTGGCTGATCTTCTTCCTTAACTCCACCTTCCCGCACTATCCCCATATCCCTTGAGTCTCTTAGTATCCAAAAATCTATCAATCTCTGTCTTGAGTATAGTCAATGACTGAGCGTCCACAGCCCTCTGAGGTAGAGACTCCCAAAGATTCACAACCCTTTGAGTGAAGCAATTTCTCCCTATCTCAGTCCTAAATGGCCGGCCCCTTATTCTGAGACTGTGACTCCTGGTTCTAGACTCCCCAGCCAGGGGAAACATACTCCCAGCATCTACCCTGTCAAGCCCCATTTTACAAATTTCATATGTTTCAATGAGATCTCCTCTCATTCTTCTAAACTCTAGAAATTATAGGCCTAGTCTACTCAATCTCTCCTCATAGGACAGTCCCCTCATCCCAGGAATCAGTCTAGTGAACCTTCATTGCACTCTCTCTGTAAGAAATGCCCCCATAATTTAGACCTACTGGGTTGCAAGGATAAGCTGATCCTGGTGGAAGTGCTTTATTTAATAGGGCTCTGAACCCTGGATAACTTTGGCTGATATCTCAGCCTTCACTTGATCGACTTGAACTTTTTATTTCTGGGTTGCAGCAAAGGTCTACTTCTAACTGCCGGACTGAGGGAATCAGAAAACATCCATGCCACATAAGCCTATGAATGTTGTTTGAAACTAAGGAGATGGTTGACAAGTAGAGCTCTTTAATGATTGGCAGTGAAGCCCCATTCCACATAATTGACTACTTACCAATCTTACCAATGTGCTTCCTTGGGTATCTAGACGTGCTTCCCCATGACCGATCCTAGTGGTTCATCGAGGTTCTGAAGGCCCGCTTGACGAGAGATGGTTGGCTGCACAGGTGGACCAAGATCTTCTTGGGACTGAGGTGGCTCTTGTCCCATGATATCTGAGCCCAGATGTCATTAGACAAGGGCTGTGGGCTGCATCTCTGGCGCAGCTGCCTTGGAAGTCCGGCCCTGCTTCCTCCAAAGTGTCAGCCATGGCTCATTTGGTAGCACCCTTGCCTCTGAGTCAGAAGGTTGCGGGTTCAAGTCCCACTCCAGAGACTTGAGCACAAAAATCCAAGCTGACACCTCCAGTGCAGTACTGAGGGAGTACTGCACTGTTGGAGGTGCCGTCTTTCAGATGAGACTTTAAACCGAGGCCCCATCTACTCTCTCAGGTGGACGTAAAAGATCCCATGGCACTATATCGAAGAAGAGCAGGGGAGTTATCCTTGGTGTCCTGGCCAATATTTATCCCTCAATCAACATCACTAAAACAGATTATCTGGTCATTATCACATTGCTGTTTGTGGGAGCTTGCTGTGCTCCATATTGGCTGCCACGTTTCCTACCTTACAACAGTGACTACACTTCAAAAGTACTTCATTGGCGGTAAAGCACTTTGGGACGTCCAGTGGTTGTGAAAGGCGCCATATAAATGCAAGTCTTTCTTTCTTCCACCTTGAGTAGGCTTAGTGGGATGTGCTGCTATCCCAAAAATAGTATAGCATATCATGTTGGAAGATTCCTGCCATGCCACTGGTACTGGGCCCAGTGTCCAGGGCCCAGTGTCCAGGGCCCAGGTGGCCACTGAACAGCGACAGAGCTGATCTTATAGTTCCCACTAGAAAGTCCCTAGAGAGGATTTCTTGTAACCCGGCGTGTTAGAAAGCTGGACGACGGTGCTCACTCTTAGAGCCTCAAGGGCAGCACGGCCATTCAGGGGTGATGTCAGGATACACTTCTTCACACAAAGTGTAGTGGAATTCTGGACCAAAAAGCTGTTGAGGCTGGGGAGGTCAGTTTGAAAATTTCAAGACTGGGAATAACAGATTTATGTTAGATAAGGGTATTCAGGGTTACGGAACCAAGGCGGGTAGATGGAGTTAGGTCACAGAACAGCCATGATCTCATTGAATGGCGGAACAGTCTCGAGGGGCTAAGTGGCCTACTCCTGTTCCTATGATCTGTGCCTCCAATGAGGAGGAACTGACTTGTCCTGGGACATTTGTATGTGGGGATGGGAGGACGGTCGCAGACTGCAGTGAAGCTGCCACATGCTCCATTGACATCTGGAACGAGGGAAATGGGTTCCTTGATGTTGACGCATATGAGGGTAGTGGACAATCTCCGTGACTTCTGCCGTCTGCTGCATTTCCCGGGAGATGGACCTCAGTGCCTGCGTAGAGGTGTGATGCTCATCGGACATCCTTCTTTGCAGAGGAGGACCCATGAGCTCTGAATCTTCAGCCATTGAGAAGCCATTTCCTCAGCCTCTGCTCAGGAACGACCGGGTCCTCTTCCACTCCCCACTCCTCTAACGTCCTCCTGATCTGTGACTCTCCCGGTGCAAATTCCTCACCCCCGCTACCTTTCTCTATTAGCCATGATGCGGAGATGCCGGTGTTGGACTGGGGTGGACAAAAGTGAGAAGTCGCACAACACCAGGTTATAGTCCAACAGCTTTATTTGAAATCACAAGCTTTCGGAGCTGCTGCTCCTTCGTCAGGTGAAGTCACAGCGCTCCGAAAGCTTGTGATTTCAAATAAAGCTGTTGGACTATAACCTGGTGTTGTGCGACTTCTCACTTTTCTCCATTAGGTGAATGTCTCTGAGCTGATGAGTGTGAAAGGGAGAGGACGAGTGGTGCTGGAGGTGTATGGCTGCATGTGCCGCATTGTCAGGTAAGCCTGCCCTTGGCTGCCCAGTGAGCGGACAAACAGGAAATGAAGTGGGAGGCTGGGAACGTCCCCTTCTCCTTCTGCTTCATTATCATACGTCCATCAGGCCTGTGCCTGTTGCTGCTGCAGGCCAAACACCGTACCCCCAAAGAAATCCAAGGAAATCCTGGGGCAACATTAAAGGGGTGGAGACTTTGCTAAGTTATTTCCTGACTTTTGTGGCCGAGAAACTGGCAATTCCCTGAGGGAAAAGGCCAGGAAAATCAATCGTGGAATGTCATTTCATGCTGTTTTAGTCTGGCCTGGAGCCTAAAATTTACAAATACCTTCCGATATGCAAAATTCCCTCACCAAGCAACCATTGACATCTGATTGACCTCAGGCTCTGCCTACTTACAGCAAATAGACTTTGTAGTCTTGAAGGGAAAAGCCAGCTTAAAACAGATGCACCCTAGAATAATGCAATGGGAATTACGTGGTTTAACATTTCTTGCCATTATGAAATAGCGCCTCATCAAACTTACTGTGAGCAATACAACATGAGATCCACTGGTGCTCTCAAAAAATGGCAGAGAGAAGATAAAATTATCTCAAACTTACTGATATTTTTTTTTTGTCACGGTTTGACTTTTTAAAAGAGCTATCTAAAACTTGTGAGATTGCTCCCTCGATGGCTCAGGGAGCTTTTCCAGTGATTACCTGAACCATACCAGAAGGTCCCAGGTTCATTTCCTGGCTTGTGCTTAGTTAGTTGATCTCCGCTCCGACCATAATACTGGTGCCTTGGTCGCCCTAAGTGGCCTTTCCTCCAGCCCTACAACCCTCCGAGAACTCTGCGCTCCTCCATTTCTGGCATCTTGCACATCCACCATTGGCGGCCTGGACCCTAAGCTCTGGAATTCCCTCCCTAAACCTCTCCACCTCTCTACCTCTCTCTCCTCCTTTAAGACCTCCTTAAAACCTACCTCTGTGATCACCTGTCCTAATGGCCCAGAAATTAAAGACTGAGTGTTGACGCGGGGGTAAGGCTTCCCCGCGATCTCTCACTCCGCGTTGGCTTTTTCAGATCCAGCTCGCACGAACTTGATGTTCTAGACATCAGCTGGGCAGTGCTTGCATATCCCACCGGCGTAGTGAATTCCTGCGAGCTGTGGGATCACGTGACTCAGTTAGAGCCAATGGCAGCACACCATCTTCCATTCATAAGTTTCACATAATATAGAACATAGAACAGTACAGCACAGTACAGGCCCTTCGGCCCTCGATGTTGTGCCGAGCATTGTCCGAGACCAAGATCAAGCTATCACACTCCCTATCACTCTGGTGTGCTCCATGTGCTTATCCAATAACCGCTTGAAAGTTCCTAAAGTGTCCGACTCCACTATCACAGCAGGCAGTCCATTCCACACCCCAACCACTCTCTGAGTAAAGAATCTACCTCGGACATCCCTTCTATATCTCCCCCCATGCACCTTATAGCTATGCCCCCTTGTAACAGCTGCCTCTACCCGAGGAAATAGTCTCTGAACATCCACTCTATCTATCCCCCTCATCATCTTATAAACCTCTATTAAGTCGCCTCTCATCCTCCTCCGCTCTAAAGAGAAAAGCCCCAACTCCCTCAATCTTTCCTCATAAGACCTCCCCCCCAAACCAGGCAGCATCCTGGTAAATCTCCTTTGCACTCTTTCCAATGCTTCCACGTCCTTCCTATAGTGAGGTGACCAGAACTGCACACAATATTCCAAATGTGGTCTCACCAAGGTCCTGTACAGTTGCAGCATAACCTCACGGTTCTTAAACTCAAACCCTCTGTTAATAAACGCCAACACACCATAGACCTTCTTTACTGCTCTATCCACTTGAGTGGCAACCTTCAGAGATCTGTGGATATGAACCCCCAGATCCCTCTGCTCCTCCACGTTCCTCAGAACCCTGCCGTTGACCCTGTAATCCTTATTCAAATTTGCCCTACCAAAATGAATCACCTCGCACTTATCAGGGTTAAATTCCATCTGCCATTTTTCGGCCCAGCTCTGCATCCTATCAATGTCTCTTTGCAGCCTACAACTGCCCTCCACCTCCTCCACTACTCCACCAATCTTGGTGTCATCAGCAAATTTACTGATCCACCCTTCAGTCCCCTCCTCCAAGTCATTGATAAAAATCACAAACAGCAGAGGACCCAGCACCGACCCCTGTGGCACCCCACTGGTAACTGGTCTCCAGTCCGAAAATGTTCCATCCACCACCACCCTCTGCCTTCTATGAGATAGCCAGTTACTTATCCAATCGGCCAAATTTCCCTCTATCCCACAACTCCTTACTTTCTTCATGAGACGACCATGGGGAACCTTATCAAACGCCTTACTAAAATCCATGTATACGACATCAACTGCTCTACCTTCATCTACACACTTAGTTACCTCCTCAAAGAATTCAATCAAATTTGTTAGGCAAGACTTACCCTTCACGAATCCGTGTTGACTATCCCTGATTAAGTTGCCCCTTTCCAAATGGTCATAAATCCTATCCCTCAGGACCTTTTCCATTATCTTACCAACCACCGAAGTAAGACTAACCGGCCTATAATTACCAGGGTCATTCCTATTTCCTTTCTTGAAGAGAGGAACAACATTCGCCACTCTCCAGTCCTCTGGCACCATCCCCGTGGACAGTGAGGACCCAAAGATCAAAGCCAGAGGCTCTGCAATCTCCTCCCTTGCCTCCCAAAGAATCCTAGGATATATCCCATCTGGCCCAGGGGACTTATCGACCCTCAGGTTCTTCAAAATTGCTAAAACATCTTCCCTCAGAACATCTACCACCTCCAGCCTATCCACCTTTATCACACTCTCATCCTCAAGAACATGGCCCCTCTCCTCGGTGAACACTGACGAAAAGTATTCATTCATCACCTCTCCTATCTCTTCTGACTCCATGCACAAGTTCCCACTACTGTCCTTGACCGGCCCTACCCTCACCCTGGTCATTCTTTTATTTCTCACATAAGAGTAAAAAGCCTTGGGGTTTTTCTTGATCCGACCCGCCAAGGACTTCTCATGCCCCCTCCTAGCTCTCCTAAGCTCTTTTTTTAGCTCATTCCTTGCTACCTTGTACCCCTCAATCGACCCAACTGAACCTTGTTTTCTCATCCTTACATACGCTTCCTTTTTCCTCTTGACTAGACATTCAACCTCTTTTGTGAACCATGGTTCTCTCACTCGGCCATTTCCTCCCTACCTGACAGGGACATACCTATCAAGGACACGCAGTAATTGCTCCATAAAAAAGCTCCACTTTTCGTTTGTGCCTTTCCCTGATAGTTTCTGTTCCCATCTTATACTCCCTAATTCTTGCCTAATCGCATCATAATTACCCCTCCCCCAATTATAAACCCTGCCCTGCCGTATGGCCCTATCCCTCTCCATTGCAATAGTGAAAGTTACCGAATTGTGGTCACTATCTCCAAAGTGCTCTCCCACATACAAATCAAACACTTGGCCCGGTTCATTACCCAGTGATGTGCTGTGAAAGCTATGAATCTTACACCCCCCCAAAATAACAGCTAAACCTCAATTAAATTTTAAAAAAAAACCATCACATTAATAAAATAAGTATAGTTAAATAAACTTACCTGTCTTTAAAGTCTCTAAAAAAGATATACCTGTTAAAAAAAATTCAAAATAATACTTAATTCACTACTTACCTTGTTAAAAGTGGGTCTTACTCCTTTTTTCATTTCTAAAATCTTCCGTCCTTACCTGCGCGTCCAAAGCACTAAGTGTACAGCGTGCGCGCAGCCTGTAGCGCGCACGCGGTGCACCGAGGAACCGCCCCCTTTTCCAAAAACCAAGTGCCGGTTTTCAGCGCATGCGCAGTGCATGCAGAAAACTGGCAATTGGAGACAGAATACGCGAGAGTACGCAGTGCGTACTCTCGCGTCGCGGGACTAATTTTTGGGCCAATATCTCTTTATGTGGCTCGGTGTCACATTTTGTGTGATAATCGCTCCTGTGAAGCGCCTTGGGACGTTTTACTACGTTAAAGTCACTATATCAGTGCAAGTTGTTGTTTGGTTCGGAGGGCAAAAATAAACCAAGTTTCCTGCTCCTGATGGCTAACCAGTGACCCCTCCCTCCCGCTTCCCGGAAGTGTACATGTGTGGAGGTTGGTGAGAACAGCATTGGGTTTGGCTGCGGTCCCCATCGAGTAGCCTAACAACCCTCACACATGAATAATAGGCTTGGCTGAAGTCCAGGAGGCAGCCTGTTACCTGTGACATAGTTTGCTCTGAAGAAGTGGAGAAAAGTGGCAAGAAAAAAAATTGAGGTTAAATCACAAAACAGTTCGCGAATTAGAACTGCACCATTTTCAGTTTTCAATAAAGACATTTTGAACAGAAAATGTGACTCAAAACTTCAGAAAGAATGAGAGCTGGGACTGTATGCGTTTGAATGCGGTGGTTGTGCTGCAAATAATATGATTGCAGCGCTGATTAATTCTCAGAAAAGTGCTGGATGGATATCTGTTTGCCTGCATAATAGTCACTGTACATCAGAGTAATTCATTATACATGGAGTGCTCTGAGATTCTCTCAGATACATGGTAAGGCACAATATAAATGCAAATCTTCCCCTTTTATCTGTTTCGAAGGTTGTAGGTATACGTATAGACTCAGATAAGTCAAATGCTCCAGAGAACACAATGGTTCCTGTGTTGCTAAGACCAACAAAATTACATTGGTGCTCGTCGAATGCAACCTCCCAGTATTGAATTGTGGAGATTTGAGGATTTAAGAATATTCTAGAGCCTTGCTTGTTTATGTTTAGGGATCTGGAGTATTTATACAGAACTTTCCCCTGGAGATTAAATGGATGAGGCAAGTCGAACGATAGGGCAGATTATATACAGCCTGTGGAATATATACACAGATTTAAGGTGATTGGCAGAAGAACCAAAGGCGACATGAGGAAAAACGTTTTTTACTCAGCGAGTGGTTAGGATCTGGAATGCAATGCCTGACAGGGTGGTGGAGGCAGACTCAATCACAGCTTTCAAAAGGGAGTTGGATAAGCACCTGAAGGAAATAAATTTGTAGGGCTACGGAGAAAGGGCGGGGGAGTGGGGCTAGCTGAAGTGTTCTTGCAGAGAGCCGGCATGGGCTCGACGGGCCGAATGGCCTTCTTCCATGCTGTAACCATTCTATGATTCTATGGAAGGAATGGGCTTGATGGGTTAAATGACCTCTTCTCTACACGGTTTCCTATTTGGGTTACCAACCCTTCCGGATTGTCCTGGAGTCTTCCGAAATTAAAGTTTTTTCCCCGGACACTCCTGCGAACAATCCGGGAGAAAAATCATGAGACTTTTTCTTCTCTTGTTTCACAACACACAGCAACGAGCCCAGGATGCAATGCAACAATGATGGATAGAGAAGTTTCTGGGGCGCAGAGGATTATGGGTATTGTAACCGCCATTATTGACCGGTTGATGCATCGAGTGACCAATGGTGGGAGCGCGAGGGGTGGGCGGTTGGAGGCGAGAGGTTATGTGATGAAACCTCCCGGAATATGGTCCAACTAAAGTCCCACCTTATGTCCATATTGTATACGCCTATCTTTAGAAACCTGATCTAATTTCGTACGAGATTTTTTTTTTAAAACCAGAATACAGCAATCCCCCTTTAAATCAAAGAGAGACAGCAATCTTTCCATTGTTGCTTCAGGTGATTTAACGGTAATGGACCTGGTTTGTTTTCTGACACGTGAATTATGTTTCTCAGTTATTGCTATATGGCTCCCATTTTCCTGAGCTTATCTTTTGCAAACACTGAGTTTGTGACAGAAAAGGGCTCTGTATCGCAAGTTGTGCAAATACGTTCAGTACCCCCAGGGCCAGACAAAATGCAGTTGCAAAAGCTCAATAAAATTAATTTTCCCCACAAAAATGGAAGGAAAAAGACACATTCACAATTGAGAAATGGCCCACTCCTGTCAGTAAAGGATAGGTTTTAAATGTCACTTTCACATTCATTGCCCAGAATTGATAAGATGGTTCATTGACTGAAGCTAAGGAGTACATTTATTTTCTGGCAATGACTTTCAGTTTTCATTTCCTTTTTATATTTCAATACCATGAATATAATATTTAACTGGAGGTCTTTTAGTGTTTTAATAAAAAAATGGCTTTGTATTCTCGATATAAGGGCATCTTTTATATCTATTTCTCTAGTTTCAATAATTCTAATCGGAGTCAAACCAATGGACAATATGGGGAACTGATAGGGTAGATCGAGAGAAATTATTTCCGCTGATTGGGGCGTCTAGGACTAGGAGGCACAGTCTAAATATTAGAGCCAGACCTTTCAGGGGTGAAATTAGGAAAGACTTCTACACACAAAGGGTGGTAGAAGTTTGGAACTCTCCTGCAAACAGCAGTTGATGCTGGACCAATTGTTAATTTTAAATCTGAGATTGATAGATTTTTGTTAACCAAAGGTATTAAGGGATATGGGGCAAAGGCAGGTATATGGAGTTAGGTCACAGATCAGCCATGATCTCATTGAATGGCGGAACAGGCTCGAGGGGCTAAATGGCCTACACCTGTTTCTATGTTCCTCAGATTCAATATTCTCTTAATTTAAACTCGATGGACCTGAAATTGCGCATAAAAACATTTAACATTCATCTGAAATTCCTCTCTCTGTTGTCTTGTATGTTTGTGTAACTCAATCAACATCTATATTAGAATAGCACAGGGAGGAATTTCAGACTCATGCTGTCAGTACACTCATATCTCAGTGAAATTTCAGTGGCTTCTATTTTCATCAATTGCTGCACATATTTATAATTTTATCTACTCAACAACCATTTGGCACAAAAGTGCAGACTGTGGGAATATTCACACTGGAGAAAAGGAGCTGCATTTTCCCCCCCTTTGTTCTCTGGAACACAGAATCATAGAAACTTACAGCACAGAAGGAGGCCATTTGGCCCGTCGTGCCTGTGCTGGCTCTTTGAAAGAGCAGTGGTGTGGGCAGTGGTGACGGAACTGTATTTATTGCACATTCCTAGTTGCTCTGAGAAAGGTGGTGGTTGACCTTCTTGAACGGCTGCAGTTCTTGTGGAGTTGATGCTCCTACAATGATGTTAGGTACGGAATTCCAAGATTTCGACTCGGTAACGATGAAGGAACGGCGATATATGTCCAAGTCAGGATGGTGTGTGGCTTGGAGGGAAACTTAGAGGTGATGATGTTCCCATGGCATTGCTGCTCTAGTCCTTTTCGATAGTAGAGGTAGCAGGCAAGAGAGGTACGTCGTTAGTAAGTTGCTGGTGAGGTCATGCAGTGTATCGTACTAACATCGTACATACAGTTGCCACAGTGTCCGTGGACGTGGTGGATATTGAGTATCAGGGGCATCAATTGAGTCAACTTCTCTCTTTTGGATGGTGTTGAACTTCTTGACTGCTTTTGCAGCTGAACCTATCCAAGCGAGTGGTGCATGTTCCATCGCACTTTTGACGAGGCCTTGAGCGATCAGGAGGTGTAATGGTCATCACAGAATACCTTGTTTCTGCCGTGGTGTTGATATGGCTGGTCCAGTTCAATTTCTGGTCAGTGGTGACCTCCAAGGTGTTGATGGTGAGGTAATTAATGATGATGGTGCTGTTGAAGATCAAGGGGAGAAGGCTGGGCTTTCTCTCGTTCGAGATGGTCATTACCGGGCACTTATGTGGTGTGAATGTTACTTGCCACTTGTCAGTGCAAGTCTGGATGTCATGCATGTCCTACTGTAGGCTGACTTGGGCAGCTTCATTATCTGAGGAATTGTGAATGAAGCTAAACAGTGAGAAGTTGTCAGTGTCCCACATATGATGCAAGGTAGGCCATTGATGAAGCAGCTGAAGATGGTTGATCTGAGGACACATACCTGAGGAACTTCTGCAGAGATGTGCTGGGGCTGTGATGACTGGCCTCTAACAACAGCAGCCCTCTTTTTTTGTGCTCGGTATGACTCCAGGCACTGGAAGCTTTTCCCTCTGGCCCCCATTGTCTTCAGTTTATTCCATGGCTCCTTGGTACCACACTCAGTCGAAAGCTGCCTTGGTGTTGAGGGCAGGCACTCTCATCTGTCCTCTGGCTTCCTTCCCTGACTGGTCTCTTCCAGTCCTGTACATTACAATGATTTTATTTTGGGTGCAAATCAAGGACATTAATTGTGATTTTATGTCAATCTGGAAACTTTCATGGTTATTTTTCTGGTGCCAGCTCACAAAGTACCAGATTTATTGAATTCAATTTCCTAACTTGCCATGGTGGGATTTGAACTCACAACCTCTAGGTCACTGGTCCAATTACTCATGCAGTGGTCTCTTGCAGTCCTGTATATTGCTATGCTTTCTTTTTGGGTGCTGGTCAAGGTGAGGAAACAAACATAGTTTCCGGACTTGGCATCAATTATCAGTATTAGGTACTCACAGGTCAGGTACAGCAAAAACCACACGAACAATAAAGCTGCCTCCCCATCATTGCACTTCAACTCCAACCACTGCACCAGTGTGATATTTCCACTTCTCATACTGGTTATTTTTGTGGTCTGTCTGAGTAAGCCTTAGTCTCAGTATAACCACTTGCAACTATCCATTGGCCCGGAATTTGTGGTGGGTAATAACAGCGAATGAACAGCGGCTCTTTCGCAGTGATATCGCTGTTAATGACCCCATTAAAAGTTAGACCCTTTTAGATTAGGTGTAACTGGGGTTTTAACAACGCATTGACTGCTAAACAAAGGTTGTGGGCCTGAAAAACTAATTTTAATTTTGCAGAGTGTCAAATTTATCCATTTTAATAAAAATTAACATTTTTCAGAAACTTTTTTTTTTAATTATTCTTTTTTAAAAAGTTTGCTCATCTTTATTTCAGGTTTACCTTTTCCCCCATGTGAGAGAACCCAGTCTTTGTTTTGCTCTCTAACATTTTTGAAAAGTTCGAATCAAAGGAGCTTCTTCACTTCCTGGTTCCTGCTCTGTGAGAATTCTGCATTGTGATTGGCTGCTTAGACAGCCTGTTGCCGTCACAGCAGCTCGCGTTAGGGATTCCCCATTAACTTGCGCTGATTTCAACTGCGCGTCGGAAAAGCCGAACTTCTCGCCACCGAGATGGCAAAATCTTTGTGGGAAGCTTACTTCGGGGCCAGCGGCGAACGCCTTTGCTCCACCGCTCACCGCAAGTTACGGGCCATTAGGTCCTATCTAATCACTCCCGGGGTATCTGTTATTGTCTATGTAGGAACTCCTTTGTATCCATTATTCTGTATGTAATAATCCCTGGGTTCTCTTAAGTAATGACTCCTGCATGCACTAAATTTACTGTGTGTTTTTATTGTAAGAACATAAATAGGAAGAGGAAAGACCATTCAGCCCATTGAGGGTCATCCCACTAGTTCTCTTGTCAGTCCCATCATTAGCACTCACTGTATTCCGAACAAGCCTGATGATTTTGCTTTTACTACTCCACTCGACAGACCAGATGTGCTGTCCGTGCCATCTGGGCTTGTTCCTGCTGTATGTTCCTGCTTGTGCTTTATATAGATCACTCCGTCATAAACGTTGCAGCGGAAATAAAAGCACAGTCAGAAACCCTGTAGAACATCCCCTAGGAAAAGCATTAGCCCATCACACGTGTGAAAGAAACACAAATACTGCCTGCAATTTCCATCAAAGCCACGTGCTGTTAACACAGTTGGTACCATTAAGCAGTGCCGGTAAGCCTTTGTGCCAGTGGAGTATGATGAGGATGAAAGCAATTCTCAGTGCTTTTTCTTTTCCTTAGTGATTTTCACAACTCTATTTTTTCCCATCAGTATATTTAAACAGGATATTCTTAGAGACATATTTCATTCTGTAGAATGGTGTGATTACGATTATCATTCCACCGTTTTCTTTGCCTGTCTCCCCCAATCTCATGAACGTTGGGGATTCTTTCTGTGACCTGGTTCCATGATCTCCATATGCCTTCCGGTAATTGCCCCAAGTGGCAGTTCTTCATGTCTCAAGTGTCCACTTAAACAAGGGGGACATTTACACAAAGGCTAGTCGACTTTTGGAATGAAATTAGAGAAGTTCATTTAAATTGACAGTATAAATGCTGCCTGGTGAGAGAAGGTTTGAGGGAACTTGGTGTGAAGATGGATACATGGGATTGGTCTGTCAGAAAGGGGGCAAATTTGTGGTTGTACTGCAGCAACTCCCCAAAGTTACTTTGACAGCACCTCCCAGCCCCGTGATCTCTACCACCAAGAATGACAGAACACCAAGATCATAAGATCACTATCACCTCCAAGATCCCCTCCAATTCGCACACAAAAACATGCATTTATATAGTGCCCTCAACGTAGTGAAACGTCCCAAGGCGCTTCACAGGAGCGTTATCAAACAAAATTTAACACCGAACCACGTAAGGAGATATTAGGACAGGCTTGGTTAAAGTGGTAGGTTTTAAAGAATGTCTTAAAGGAGGAGCAAGCGGTTAAGAGGCTTAGGGAGGGAATTCAAGAGCTTAGGGCCCAGACAGTTGAAGGCACAGCCGCCAATGGTGGAGTGAGTAATATTGGGGAAGCGCAAGAGGCCAGAATTGGAGAAGCGCAGAGATCTCGGAGAGTTGTAGGACTAGAGGAGGTTACAGAGATAGGGAGGGGCGAGTCCATGGAGGGATTTGGAAACAAGGATGAGAATTTTAAAATCGAGGCGTTGCTTAACCGGCAGCCGATGACGGTCATTGAGCACAGGGGTGATGGGTGAACGGGACTTGGTGTGAGTTCGGATATGGGCAGCCGAGTTTTGGATGAGCTCAAGTTTATTGAACTTGAACTCATCGACATATCATTGTTCCCTCATTGTTGCTGGGTCAAATTCCTGGAATTCTCTACCCGACATCATCGTCAGAGCACCATCACCACACGGACTGCAGCAATTCAAAGAGAAGGCCCACCATCACCACCTCAGGGCAAATATGAATAGGCAGTAAATGTGGGATTGTTGATGGCACCCACGTCCTGAGAACTGTAACTTGAAAGGAAAATCCGTAAACAAAATTTGTTTCAGATCTATATTTAATGATAGAAACTTCAAGTGCAAACTAAGGTTGCATTTTTAAAATCATTTACAAATATGATTTTGTAGAGCTTATAAATTGATACCTGTACCTGTATTCTTTGTGTATCTTCATTGTCAATGTTTCATGACCCCTATTAAGTTATTTATAACTGAGGAGAGACACATTTCCTCATTGGCACTGTTACTTTAGATTTGCAATGGTGCTGTGTGTGCCAGAGAGTCTCAAGATTTGAGGCCAGTAGCTCAGCTGAGCTGTCAGGAGTTGCTGAGCGGAAATACTGTAGTTCGTCAGAGTGAGGGTGAATTAACTGGCTCACCTGTCAGAGCTTCCAGTAGTATGTAACAGAGCACCATTAAAATGGCCTGGGAACTGCCATTCAAGTAATTATTCTGGGTATCGAACAGGGGGAAGAGTAAATATGACTTAAATTGCTCACCATACTCTACAATCCCAGAGGGGTGAAATTCTATTTTTTTTAAAAAAGGAAGTTAATTTTACACAAACAATAACAACAACTTGCATTTATGTAGCACCTTTAACGTAGTAAAACATCCCACTGCGATTCACAGGAGTGTAATCAGACAAGAGATAAAGAGATATTAGGACAGGTGACCAAAAGCTCATTCAAAGAGGTAGGTTTTTAGGAGTGTCTTAAAGGAGCAGAGAAAGGTAGAGATGCTAGTAGACTTTTGGACTGAAGTTAGAGAAGGTTATCGAAGTTGGCAGTATAAATGCTTCCTGGAGAGAGAAGGTTTGAGGGAACTTGGTATGAAGATGGATACATGGGATTGGTCTGTCAGAAAAGAGCAACTTTTTTTGAGTCTAAAGGATTTTTCCTGTTCCTAAAAATTCTAAAAACTAAAGAGGCCACACTGGTCTACATCACTTGTGGGCTCAAGTCCCACTCCAGAGACTTGAGCACAAAAATCTAGGCTGACACTCCAGTGCAGTGCTGAGGGAGTGCTGCACTGTCGGAGGTGCCGTCTTTCGGATGAGCTGTTAAACCCTCTCGGGGATGTAAAAAATCCCATGGCACTATTCCGAAGAAGAGCAGGGGAGTTATCCCCGGTGTCCAGGCCAATATTTATCCCTCAATCAACATCACTAAAAACTGATAATCTGCTCATTATCACATTGCTATTTGTGTGGGAGCTTGCTGTGCACAAATTGGCTGCCGCGTTTCCGACAGTACAACAGTGACTACATAGGCTGGGTTTGTTTTCCTTGGAACAGAGGAGGCTGAGGGGAGACCTTATTGAGGTGTATAAAATTATGAGGGGCCTAGATAAAGTGGATAGAAAGGACCTATTTCCCTTAGCAGAGAGGTCAAAAACAAGGGGGCACAGATTTAAAGTAATTGGTGGAAGGTTTAGAGGGGATTTGAGGGGAAATTTCTTCACCCAGAGGGTTGTGGGGGTCTGGAACTCACTGCCTGAAAGGGTGGTAGAGGCAGAAACCCTAACCACATTTAAAAAGTACTTGGATGTGCACTTGAGATGCTGTAACCTGCAGGGCTACGGACCAAGAGCTGGGAAGTGGGATTAGGCTGGATAGCTCTTTGTCGGCCAGCACGGACACAATGGGCCGAAATGGCCTCCTTCCGTGCTGTAACTTTCTATGATTCTATGACTTCAAAAGGTTCTTCATTGGCTGTGTAAAGCGCTTTGGGATGTCCTGAGGTCGTGAAAGGCGCTGTAGAAATGCAAGTCTTTCTTTTTCGTAGAGCAATGGACAACCAACATAGACTGCTTGTATTTTCACAGATTCCTCAGCTGTTTGTCAGCTTTGAAGAAGCACCACTGGGTGCAGCGTCCTGGGCCCAAGTCCACAAGGCAGTGCTGCATGATGGAAGGACAGTGGCAGTCAAAGTCCAGCATCCAAAAGTGCAGAGTCAGTGTGCCAAGGACATCATTTTGATGGAGGTAAACAGAAAACTTTACTTAAATCTTTAGAAGCGAAGACAGTGGCCCAGAAATTCGCCTCTCCGGCTTGCCGCGGGGGTAAAGATCGCGCGCGCACTTACCTACCGTGTCTGCCGTTCTGCTTCTGGCCCACGGGGACTTCAGCTCCTGGGCCTGCTCCAAGTGCCGGCGCGCAGTGCTTGCGTGTCCCAGGGGCGTAGTTAGTGCGATGCGTCCCCTGGTATCATGTGGGCCATGGAGAGCCAATGGCAGCAGACCATCTTTCATTCATAGATTTGACAGGAAGACCTGTCAAATCTATGAATTGAAATCGGCCCCAAAAGAACAGCTAAACCTCAAATAAATTTTAAAAAAAAACCATCACATTTTTAAAATAACTATAAGTTAAATAAATTAACTACTTTAAACAAAAATTTAAATTTTTGAAAAAATTAAAATACTTTTTAACAGTGCTAAAAATAAACTTACCTTTCTTTAAAGTATCTAAAAAAGATAAACCTGTTGAAAATGTTTTTAAATTATAATTAATTAACCACTTACCTTGTTGAAAACGGGTCCTGCGCCTCCTTTTTAAAAGCGCAGATTCTTCAATACTTACCCTCCCAGAGAAACCTGAAAAAAACCTAAGTTTGCTGCGCGCGCGCAGCCTCTACCGCACACGCGGTTCACCTTTGAACCGCTCCCTTCACGAGACCGGAAGTTCCGGTTTCCCGCGCATGCGCAGTGCATGCAGGAAACCGGCACTTTAGGCGGCCTTGCGGGTGAGTACACAGCGCGTACTCACCCGGCAAGTGCCGAATTTCTGGCCCAGTGATATTTGGAGTGATCCAGACTACTGGACCCTTGAGAATAAGACTTGCCTTATTTTTGAATTCCTCCAATTCTGGCCTCTTGCGCATCACCGATTTTCATCGGTCCACCATTGGCGGCCGTGCCAAAACTGCCGAGGCCCTAAGCTCTGGAATTCCCTCCCTAAACCTCTCCCCCTCGCTACCTCTCTTTCCTCCTTTAAGACGCTCCTTAAAACCTGCCTCTTTGACCAAGCATTTGGTCACCTGGCCTAATATCTCCTTATGTGGCTCGGTGTCAAATTTTTTTCGATAACTCTGCTGCGAAGCGCCTCGGGACGTTTTACTACGTTAACGGCGTTATATAAATGAAACTTGTTGTTGCCTTGTTTTTGCAGTCTGGTGATATAATAGTAGACAAGAAATTCACGTGCTATATTGTCCGCGTTTTACGCTGCAACCTAACGTAAATTTGTATGATTCTATGATTACTTCCTCGTTCTTAAGTCACTACAGCTTAAGGATCATCCAAGACATTTATTTTATTACATATAATTACACATAGTCTACAGCACAGAAACAGGCCATTCCGCCCAACTGGTCCATGCCGGTGTTTATGCTCTACACAAGCCTTCTCTCTCCTCTCTTCATCTAACCCTAAGAGCGTGTCCTTCTATTCCTTTCTGACTCATGTGCTTATCTAGCTTCCCCTTAAATGCATCTATTCTTTTTGCATCATATACTCCATCTGGTAGTGAGTTCTACATTCTTACCACTGGGTAAAGAAGTTTCCCCTGAATACCCTATGGGATTTATTGGTGACTATCTTATATTTATGGCTCCTAGTTTTGGTCTTACCCCACAAATGGAAACATTTTCTCTACATCCACCTTATCAAACCCCTTTATAATTTTAAAGACCTCTATAACGTCATCCCACAGCCGCCTTTTTTATAAAGAAGTGTTACAAGAAAAAAATAGCATAGTCTTCAGAGCCATGATGAGCAGGAATGGGCTATGGTGGTGCACTGGACCAGACGTCTTGAGTTTAAATACCAACATTTAAATTTTTTTTTATTCTTTCCTGGGATGTGGGCGTCACTGGCAAGGTCAGCATTTATTGCCCATCCCTAATTGCCCTTGAGAAGGTGGTGGTGAGCCGCCTTCTTGAACTGCTGCAGTCAGTATGGTGAAGGTACTCCCACAGTGCTGTTAGGTAGGGATTTCCAGGATTTTGACCCAGCGACGATGAAGGAACGGCGATATATTTCCAGGTCAGGATGGTGTGTGACTTGGAGGGGAACTTGGAGGTGGTGGTGTTCCCATGCGCCTGCTGCCCTTGTCCTTCTAGGTGGTAGAGGTCGCGGGTTTGGGAGGTGCTGCCGAAGAAGCCTTGGCGAGTTGCTGCAGTGCATCTTGTAGATGGTACACACTGCAGCCACATTGTGCTGGAGGGAGTGAATGTTTACGGTGATGGATAGAGTAAATTGTGACATTGAATTCGATATATCTTGCAATTTTGTGGGCTGGCACCAGAACAAATTGCCCGTACAAAAATGTTGTTGGACAGTCGTTAAATTAAAAAATCTAAGGGAACCTGTCACCCCGTCTGGCCTACATGTGACTCCAATCCTAAGTGGAAGGCCCACCATGTTGTTCTCTGGACAACTAAGCATGGACAGTAAACGTGGCCCTGTCAGCATCAGTCACATCCTGAGAGCAAATGGAAAAAAGCAATCCATTGGTTGGATGTAGAGTAAAGCTTCCTCTTCTCTGTGGCAATAACGTGCCCTACCTCCAATCTCACAACATCCCCTGTGTCCCAAGCCTAGGTGAGCACCTGCTGATGGCTGGTTGCCGAGGAGAATTGATGAAAAACTGGGAGCAGGTCACCTTCCCCACCCTGCCCCTCCCCCCTCCCCTGTCAGGCATGCGTGATACATGGTGAGGCAAACAGGGGGAGGGGGAGGGGGAGGGGGAGGGAAGTGGTAGAAAAGGAATTTTGAAGTGTTACTCACATAAAAACAACCGCGAGGTCTTGAGAGCGATTCTAATAGTGGCAGCACAATACAAAGGCAGCAGTGACTTCCCAAAGCTTACACAGTTATAATTTGAGTGAACTTGGTTGGAAGCTTGTCAGGATCACCTTGAATTGATACTGGAGAAAGACAAACTTCCCCAGGAATGTGAATGTCATTGAGCAAATTCTTTCAACTTTAGCATTTTTAATCTAGTGCCTCTATCCATAGACACTAAACATAGACTCGGAGGTACACGAGGCATTTCGGAACCTGGCAGACTGGGACATGAATTGGCATAAACCCCAACCAATTCACTTCGAGAGGTTTCACGCAAACTGCGACTATTAAAGCACTCTTGTTTCTGTTCCATATGAGCCTTGTCATGTCTTTTTATTTAACGAGCGGCTAATCCTTAATGATAAATGTTGGCGAGGAGTATTTTATCTTCTGTGGGCTGGATTGTCTCAGTTTGTGCTCACTCTTGCTGCTCTATGAACCCACCTTGTAGAGAAGTCCAATTGGTTGAGGTTCTAACTATGATCTTGTCCAGGTGACGCCACGCCACGGATATGTGGTATTGTAAGTTCTTTTCCTCCAGATGTAGCACTTCCTCTCCTGAGTCCCACAAGCCAAGATCCACCAGCAGCTATCCAGTGCTGCACAAGAGTGGCCATTCTTCAAACCTGGGCATTGAATGCCGGCTATTTTGAGTGTGAAGGGCATCACCGCCACGCGCGCTCCTACCCTCACCTGCATTCCACACGCACACACTTGCTACTTCCTAATTCCCTTGTTTTCAAATCCCTCCACCTCGCCCCCCTCCCTGTCTCTGTAACCTCCTCCAGCCCTACAACCCTCTGAGATCTCTGCGCTCCTCCAATTCTGGCCTCTTGCACATCCCCAGTTTTAATCGCTCTACCATTGGTGGCCGTGCCTTCAGCTGCCGAGGCCCTAAGCTCTGGAATTCCCTCCCTAAACCTCTCCGCCTCTCTACCTCTCTCTCCTTCTTTAAGAGGCTCCTTAAAACCTACCTCTTTGACCAAGCTTTTGGTCACCTGTCCTAATATCTCCTTATGTGGCTCGGTGTCAAATATTGTCTCATAACGCTCCTGTGAAGCGCCTAAGGACGTTTCACGACTATTTTATTACTTTTTTAGACATCTCAATTTAATCTAGTTTTTTCCCATGTGTTTTCTCCACTATACTCTCAATATAATTCAAATCATGCTTTATAATCTAGCATGTAATCATGCCTATGTAGCTTAGTCCCCATGTCCATTCGCGTGCGCGTTTTGGCTGCCGCTCTGGACCCACGTCCATCACTTCTATCTCCCCCCTTTCCCTCTTTTCTCTTTACCACACCCCACCCCACCCACACATGCCTCATTTCTTTTCTCCGCCTTCAGGTACTCTACCCTCACTAACCCCAATTCTCATCCTTGTTTTCAAATTTTCAAATCCCTCCATGGCCTCGTCCCTCCTTATCTCTGTAATCTCCTCCAGCCCTCTAATCACCGAGATCTCTGCTTTCCACCTATTCTGGCCTTCTGAAATCCCCGATTTTAATTGTAGCACCATTGGCAGCTGTGCCTTCAGTTGCCTAGGCCGTAGCCCTGGAATTCCCTCCCTAAACCTCTCCGCCTCGCTCTCCTCCTTTAAGACGCTCCTTAAAATCTACCTCTTTGACCAATATTTTGGTCACCTGTCCTAATATCTCCTTCTGTGGCTCAGTGTCAAATTTTGTCTGATAACGCTCCTGTCAAGTGCCTCGTGACATTTTACTATGTTAAAGGCGCTCTATAAATGCAAGTAGTTGTTGTAGGGGTGACGAAGCCAACTGTAGTGTCGCAAGTGTTGCCCAGGCTGCGATCAACTAACTCTCACAGACTAGAGATAGAACGTGGCACCTTCTGGTGTGTATGGTTGAGCAGCCATTACCCCTGTCCTATGGTGCATGTGATAGCACTGCATAATAGGTGGATTTCATCCAGACTAAGGGGCATCGGTAAAAACAATTGTCATTCAAATCGGGAATTGAAACCTTATCGATCTGACTGGAGGTACAAGTCTACTGGTATATGTGTCACTCGCCTATGTTTGAACATAAAATAAACATTTGCCTATGAAACAACATAAACTGCATATCATATCTAATTGTCATTGGTTGTTAAGTGCTCTTGGATGGCCTGAGGTCGTGAAAGGCGCTATATAAATTCAAGTTCTTTCTTTCTGTAGAAGCATGTGTTAATATGGGATTTGCTGGCCAGATTTTTCTTTTTGGCTCTTGTTTCCCAGACTTTTCCGCACCTTTCTTTCCTTCTGTCCCGAGAGCAAGACTCCTGGGACTTAAAGGAAGGAGTACTGCCATATTCCAAATGGAATTCTCCATTTTACAGGAAAAACTACAAATTGGGAAGGAAAAATGGTTAAATCGACACGAAAGTGTCCGTTAAAAACATAGAAAAATAGGAGCAGGAGTAGGCCATTCGGCCCTTCGAGCCTGCTCCGCCATTCAATATGATCATGGCTGATCCTCTATCTCAATAACATATTCCTGCGCTCTCCCCATACCCCTTGATACCTTTTGCGTCTAGAAATATATCTATCTCCTTCTTAAATATATTCAGTGACTTGGCCTCCACAGACTTCTGTGGTAGAGAATTCCACGGGTTCACCACCCTCTGAGTGAAGAAATTTCTCCTCATCTCAGTCCTAAATGTCCTGCCCCGTATCCCGAGACTGACCCCTCGTTCTAGACCCCCCAGCCAGGGGAAACATCCTCCCTGCATCCAGTCAGAATTTTATACGTTTTATACGTTTCAATGAGATCCCCTCTCATTCTTCTAAACTCTAGTGAATACAGGCCTATTCGACCCAATCTCTCCTCATATGACAGTCCTGCCAGAAATCCAATGGAGTTGTAGGAACATTTTTTTTTTAATTAATCGTTCATGGGATCTGGGCGTTCCTGGCAAGGCCAGCATTTATTGACCATCCCTAATTGCCCTTGAGAAGGTGGTGGTGAGCCGCCGCTTTGAACTGCTGCAGTCCGTGTGGTGAAAGTACTCACACAGTGCTGTTAGGGAGGGAGTTCCAGGATTTTGACCCAGTGACGATGAAGGAATGGCGATATACTTCCAAGTCAGGATGGTGTGTGATTTGGAGGGGAACTTGGAGGTGGTGGTGTTCCCATGCACCTGCTGCCTTTGTCCTTCTAGGTGGTAGAGGTCGCGGGTTTGGGAGGTGCTAAAGACAATCACTATCACTAAGGAAAAAGTACTTGGTAAAATAATGGAACTAAAAGATGACAGGGCCCCTGGACCAGATGGCCTGCATCCCAGGGTCTTAAAAGAAGTGGCTGCAGAGATAGTGGATGCATTGGTTGCAATATACCAAAATTCCCTGGACTCTGGAGAGGTCCCAGTAGATTGAAAAACCGCAAATGTAACACCCCTATTTAAGAAAGATGGGAGACAGAAAGCAGGAAACTATAGACCAGTTAGCCTAACATCTGTCGTTGGGAAAATGCTGGAGTCCTTCATTAAGGAAGCAGTAGCAGGGCATTTGGAAAATCATAATGCAGTCAAGCAGAGTCAGCATGGTTTTATGAAAGGGAAATCATGTTTAACAAATTTGCTGGAGTTCTTTGAGGATGTAATGAGCAGGGTGGACAAAGGTGAGCCAGTGGATGTGGTGTATTTGGATTTCCAGAAGGCATTCGATAAGGTGCCACATAAAAGGTTACTGCTTAAGATAAGAGCTCATGGAGTTGGGGGTAATATATTAGCATGGATAGAGAATTGGCTAACTAACAGAAAGCAGAGAGTCGGGATAAATGGGTCATTTTCCGGTTGGCAAACGGTAACTAGTGGGGTGCCACAGGGATTGGTGCTGGGGCCTCAACTATTTACAATCTACATTAATGACTTGGATGAAGGGACCGAGTGTAATGTAGCCAAGTTGATACAAAGATGGGTGGGAAAGCAAGTTGTGCAGAGGACTCAAAGAATCTGCAAAGGGATATAGACAGGCTAAGTGAGTGGGCAAACATTTGGCAGATGGAGTATAATGTAGGAAAGTGCGAGGTTATCCACTTTGGCAGGAAAAATAAAAAAGCAAATTATTATTTAAATGGAGAGAGATTACAAAATGCTACAGTTCAGAGGGACCTGGGGGTCCTTGTGCATGAAACACAAAATGTTAGCATGCAGGTACAGCAAATAATCAAAAAGGCAAATGGAATGTTGGCCTTTATTGCAACGGGGTTGGAGTATAAAAGCAGGGAAGTCCTGCTACAGGGTAATGGTGAGACCACACCTTGAGTACTGCATACAGTTTTGGTCTCCTTATTTAAGGAAGGATATACTTGCATTGGAGGCAGTTCAGAGATGATTCACTAGGTTAATTCCAGAGATGAAGAATTAGACTTATGAAGAAAGGTTGAGCAGGTTGGGCCTATACTCATTGGAATTTAGAAGAATGAGAGGTGATCTTATTGAAACATATAAGATACTGAGGGGGCTTGACAAGGTAGATGAAGAGAGGATGTTTCCCCTCGTGGGGGAATCTAGAACTCGGGGGCATACTTTCAGAATAAAGGGTCGCCCTTTTAGAACTGAGATGAGGAGGAATTTCTTCTCTCAGAGTGTTGTAAATCTGTGGAATTCTCTGCCCCAGAGAGCCGTGGAGGCTGGGTCATTAAATACATTTAAGGTGGAGATAGACAGATTTTTGCCAGATAAGGGAGTGAAGGGTTCTGGGGAGCGGGCAGTGAAGTGGCTTTGAGCCCAAGATCAGCCATGATCTTATTGAATGGCGGAGCAGGCTCAAGGGGCCAAGTGGCCTATTCCTGCTCCTATTTCTTATGTGCTGACGAAGAAGCCTTGGCGAGTTGCTGCTGTGCATCTTGTCAATGGTACACACTGCAGCCACGGTACGCCGGTGGTGGAGGGAGTGAATGTTTAAGATGGTGGATGGGGTGCCAATCAACTGGGCTGCTTTGTCCTGGACGATGTCGAGCTTCTTGAGTGTTGTTGGAGCTACACTCATCCAGGCAAGTGGAGAGTATTCCATCACACTCCTGACTTGATCCTTGTAGATGGTGGAAAGGCTTTGGGGAGTCAGGAGGTGAGACACTCGCCGCAGAATACCTAGGCTCTGACCTGCTCTTGTTGCCACAGTATTTATGAGGCTGGTCCAGCTAAGTTTCTGGTCAATGGTGACCCCCAGGATGTTGATGGTGGGGGATTCGGCGATGTTAATCCTGTTGAATGTCAAGGGGCGGTGGTTAGACTCTCGCTTGTTGGAGATATTCATTGCCCGCCACTTGTGTGGCGCGAATGTTATCTGCCACTTAGCAGCCCAAGCCTGAATGTCGTTCAGGTCTTGTTGCATGCGGGCATGGACTGCTTCATTATCTGAGGAGTTGCAAATGGCACTGAACACTGTGCAGTCTTCGGCGAACATCCCCATTTCTGACCTTACGTTGGAGGGAAGGTCATTGATGTAGCAGCTGAAGATGGTTGGGCCTAGGACACTGCCCTGAGGAACTCCTGCAGCGATGTCCTGGGGCTGAGATGATTGACTTCCAACTAATTAATAATGTCCTAGTTAAGGATCCCCTTGGATCCCCTTGGAATGAGTGACCATAACATGGTTGAATTCCATATCCAATTAGAGGGTGAGAAGGTTGGTTCACAAACAAGCGTACTGAGCTTGAATAAAGGAGACTATGATGGTATGAGAGCGGAATTGATTTAAGTGGACTGGGAAAATAGATTAAAGGGTAAGACGGTACATGAGCAGTGGTGTTCATTTAAGGAGTTATTTTACAACTTTCAAAAAAAAAATATTCCACTGAGGAAAAAAGGGTGTAAAAGAAATGACAGCCATCCGTGGCTAAGTAAAGAAATTAAGGATAGTATCCGACTAAAAACAAGGACGTATAAGGTAGCCAAACTTAGTGGGAGGATAGAAGATTGGGAAGTCTTCAAAAGACAGCAAAAAGTAACTAAAGGATTGATTAAGAAAGGGAAGATAGATTATGAAAATAAATTAGCAAAAAATATAAAAACAGATAGCAAGAGTTTCTATAGTTATATAAAAAGAAAAAGGGTGGTTAAGGCAAACGTAGGTCCCTTAGAGGGTGAGACCGGGAAATTAATGGTGGGAGACATGGAGATGGCAAAAATGCTGAGCAAATATTTTGTTTCAATCTTTACGGTAGAGGACACTTAAGAATATCCCAACACAGGACAAACAGGGGGCTCTAGGGGGGGAGGAGCTAAATACGATTAAAATCACTAAGGAATTGGTACTCAGTAAAATAATGGGACTCAAGGCGGATAAATCCCCTGGACCTGATGGCTTACATCCTAGGGTCTTGAGGGAAGTGGCAATAGGGGTTGTGGATGCTTTGGTAATTTTCCAAAATTCCCTGGACTCAGCAAAGGTCCCGGCAGTTTGGAAAACTGCTAATGTAACACCCTTATTTAAAAAGGGTAGTAGGCAGAAGGCTGGAAATTATAGACCAGTTAGCCTAACATCTGTGGTGGGTAAAATTTTGGAGTCCATTATTAAGGAGACAGTAACGGAACATTTAGATAAACATAATTTAATAGGACAAAGTCAGCATGGCTTTATGAAGGGGAAGTCATGTCTGACAAATTTGCTTGAGTTCTTTGAGGACATAACGTACAGGGTGGATAAAGGGGAACCAGTGGACGTAGTGTATTTAGACTTCCAGAAGGCATTCGACAAGGTGCCACATAAAAGATTATTGCTCAAGATAAAAAAATCACTGGATTGGGGGTAATATTCTGGCATGGGTGGAGGATTGGTTATCTAACAGGAAGCAGAGAGTTGGGATAAATGGTTCATTCTCGGACTGGCAACCAGTAGCCAGTGGTGTTCCGCAGGGGTCGGTGCTGGGTCCCCAACTCTTTACAATCTATATTAACGATTTGGAGGAGGGGACCAAGTGTAACATATCAAAGTTTGCAGATGATACAAAGATGGGAGGGAAAGTAGAAAGTGAGGAGGACATAAAAAACCTACAAGGGGATATAGACAGGCTGGGTGAGTGGGCAGAGATTTGGCAGATGCAATACAATATTGGAAAATGTGAGGTTATGCACTTGGGCAGGAAAAATCAGAGAGCAAGTTATTATCTTAATGGCGAGAAACTGGAAAGTACTGCAGTTCAAAGGGATCTGGGGGTCTTGGTGCAAGAAAATCAAAAAGTTAGTATGCAGGTGCAGCAGGTGATCAAGAAGGCCAACGGAATGTTGGCTTTTATTGCTAGGGGGATAGATTATAAAAACAGGGAGGTATTGCTTCAGTTATATAAGGTATTGGTGAGACCGCACCTGGAATACTGCATACAGTTTTGGTGTCCATACTTAAGAAGACATACCTGCTCTCGAGGCAGTACAAAGAAGGTTCACTCGGTTAATCCCGGGGATGAGGGGGTGGACATATGAGGAGAGGTTGAGTAGATTGGGACTCTACTCATTGGAGTTCAGAAGAATGAGAGGCGATCTTATTGAAACATATAAGATTGTGAAGGGGCTTGATCGGGTGGATGCGGTAAGGATGTTCCCAAGGATGGGTGAAACTAGAACTAGGGGGCATAATCTTAGAATAAGGGGCTGCTCTTTCAAAACTGAGATAAGGAGAAACTTCTTCACTCAGAGGGTAGTTGGTCTGTGGAATTTGCTGCCCCAGGAAGCTGTGGAAGCTACATCATCAAATAAATTTAAAACAGAAATAGACAGTTTCCTAGAAGTAAAGGGAATTAGGGGTTACGGTAAGCAGGCAGGAAATTGGACATGAGGCTGAGTTCGGATCGGTCAAGGCCCTGTGGGTGGCGGAGCGGGCCCAGGGGCTGAGTGGCCGGGTCCTGCTCCTACTTCTTGTGTTCTTTAGATTTGAGGTTAGGATCAGATCAGCCATGATCTTATTGAATGGTGGAGCAGGCTTGAGGGGCCGATTGGCCTACTCCTGCTCCTATTTCTTATGTTCTTATGTTCTAAGCATCTTCCTTTGTGCTAGGTATGACTCCAACCAGTGGAGATTTCCCCCCGATTCCCATTGACTTCAGTTTTAGTAGGACTCCTTGATGCCACACTCGGTCAAGTGCTGCCTTGATGTCAAGGGCAGTCACTCTCACCTCACCTCTGGAATTCAGCTCCTTTGTCCATGTTTGGACCAAGGCTCTGGAGCCGAGTGGTCTTGGCGGAACCCAAACTGGGCATCAGTGAGCAGGTTATTGGTGAGTAAGTGCCGCTTGATAGCACTGCCGATGACACATTCCATCACTTTGCTGATGATTGAAAGTAGACTGATGGGGCAGTATTTGGCTGGATTGGATTTGTCCTGCTTTTTGTGGACAAGACATACCTGGGCAGTTTTTCCACATTGTCGGATAGATGCCAGTGTTGTAGCTGTACTGGAATAGCTTGGCTAGAGGCGTGGCTAGTTCTGGAGCACAAGTCTTCAGCACGACAGCTGGGATGTTGTCGGGGCCCATAGCCTTTGCTGTATCCAGTGCACTCAGCCGTTTCTTGATATCACGTGGAGTGAATCGAATTGGCTGAAGACTGGCTTCTGTGATGGTGGGGACATCAGGAGAAGGCCAATATGGATCAGCCACTTGGCACTTCTGGCTGAAGATGGTTGCAAACGCTTCAGCCTTGACTTTTGCACTCACGTGCTGGGCTCCACCATCATTGAGGATGGGGATACTCATGGAGCCTCCTCCTCCCGTTAGTTGTTTAATGGTCCACCACCATTCACGACTGGATGTGGCAAGACTGCAGAGCTTTGATCTGATCCGTTGATTGTGGGATCGCTTAGCACTGTCAAAAGCATGCTGCTTCCGCTTTTTAGCGTGCATGTAGTCCTGTGTTGCAGCTTCCCGAGGTTGGCCTGGTGCTGCTCCTGGCATGCTCTTCTACACTCCTTATTGAACTAGGGTTTGTCCCCTGGCTTGATGGCAAAGGTAGAGTGAGGGATATGCCGGGCCATGAGGTTACAGATTGTGGTGGAATAAAATTCTGCTGCTGCTGCTGATGGCCCACAGCGCCTCATTGATGCCCAGTTTTGAACTGCTCTATCTGTTCTGAACCTATCCTATTTAGCACGGTGGTAGTGCCACACAACACGATGGAGGGTGTCCTCAGTGTGAAGACGGGACTTCATCTCCACAATGAATGTGCGGTGGTCACTGCTGCCGATGCTGTCATGGACAGATGCATCTGCGACATGTAGATTGGTGAGGACGAGGTCAAGTAGGTTTTTCCCTTGTGTTGGTTCTCTCACCACCTGTCGCAGGCCCAGACTGGCAGTTATGACCTTCAGGACTTGGCCAGTTCGGTCAGTAGTGGTGCTACCGAACCACTCTTGGTGATGGACATTGAAGTTCCCCACCCAGAGTACATTCTGTGCCCTTGCTGCTCTCAGTGCTTCTTCCAAGTGGTGTTCAACATGGAGGAGTACTGATTCATCAGCTGAGGGAGGGCGATTGGTGGTAATCAGCAGGAGGTTTCCTTGCCCATGCTTGACCTGAAGCCTTGAGACTTCATGGGGTCCGGAGCCAATGTTGAGGACTCGCAGGGCCACTCCCTCCCCGACTGTATACCACTGTGCCGCCACCCCTGGTGGGTCTGTCCTGCCGGTGGGACAGGACTTACCCAGGGATGGTGATGGAGGAGTTTGGGACATTGGCTGAAAGGTATGATTCTGTGAGTATGACTATGTCAGGCTGTTGCTTGACTAGTCTGTGGGACAGCTCTCCCAATTTTGGCACAAGTCCCCAGATGTTGGTGAGGAGGACTTTGCAGGATCGACTGTGCTGGGTGTGCCATTGTCATGTCTGTAGCCGGGTGGTCCGTCCGGTTTTATTCTTATTATTGTGTTTTGTAGCGGTTTGTTACAACTGAGAGGCTTGCTAGGCCATTTCAGAGGGCAATTAAGAGTCAATCACATTGCTGTGGGTCTGGAGTCACATATAGGCCAGGCCAGGTAAGGACGGCAGATTTCCTTCCCTAAAGGACATTAGTGAACCAGATGGGTTTGTACGACAATCCGATCGTTTCATGGTCACCATTACTGATGCTAGCTTTTTATTCCAGATTTATTTAATTAACTCAACTTAAATTCCACAGCTGCTGTGGTGGGATTTGAACTCAGGTCTCTGGATCATTTGTCCAGGCCTCTGGATTACTAGTCCAGTGACATTACCACTACGCTACCGTTCCCGGAACAGAAATAGGCCATTCAGCCCCTCAAACCTGTTCCGCCATTCAATTAGATCATGGCTGATCTGTGTCTTAACTTCCATCTACCTGCTTTGATTCCGTAACCTTTAACACCCTTGCCTCACAATAATCAATCTCAGTTTTGAAATTTTCAGTTGACCCCCAGCCTCAACATCTTTTTGGGGGAGAAACTAGGCATCAACACATTTCACAAGATAGGTCCAGATGACAAAGGTCCATTTTGTCTCATCCAGAATACTGACCCCACTGTCTTCCTATTGGAATATCTAGTTAGATTAGTTCAATGTCGCGATGTCAACCTGTCTTTCTGGCAACTCACTCTGAACTAGTTTCTCAATGGTGAATGTGGCACTTGTGGAGTTAATGAGGGATGCGCTAGCTTGTGTTCAGGTGTAAAAAAGCATATTTCTTCACCGTTTAACAAAACTACTAATAACAACTAAATTGCTTCTGTGCTTTTCCTGGTGTGTTTTGTTCCTTTGGGCTCGTAGAACAAATGTGGAAGCAATGAGGGAGGAGAAACTCGGCCTGTGGGAACACCTGATTGTAATCTGAGAGTGGTGAGGAAGGAAAAACAGATTGTAAAAAAGGAGTGCAAAAGCAAAATACTGCGGATGCTGGAAATCTGAAATAAAAACAGAAAATGCTGGCAAATACTCGGCAGGTCAGGCAGCATCTCTGGAGAGAGAAAAACAGAGTTAACGTTTCAGGTCGATGACCTCTCTGTTTTTTTATTGTAAAATAGGAGGTTTGGTTAGTAAGAGAGCTAAATCCTGTTCGACGCGCACTGCTGGTTCAAGTGATGGCTTAGGAGATGGAACTTTATCACAAGAACATCGGAAAGCACGGAGTGAATAAAGCCCACTCTGCCCATTCAGCCTCTCCTCACCACAGATCATTGCAATTTGCCTCCACATAATGCACTCGTTCTCCCAAGGGAGCTTGGATAATGGGGAAACGAAGGTGAATCCTTTTTGGAATCTTCTCAATTCAAGGTTTTCATGACGTTGGAACCCCGTATGGTCTTGTACTTCCATTGACAACCCTGGTAAAAAAAGAAAAAGGTTGTTGTGGCAAAGATTCAGTTTTTTTTAAAAAAACAAGTCCAATATGTAGTAATTGTTTAGGACCAGTTCGCAACCATTTAAAGCAAAGAAATCATATCAGGTCCAAATGTGATTCCTCTGTGTTGCTAATTTCCGTGGGTTGCCTGTCTTCTGGTGTGGATAATTGGCTGAGAGCATCGAGTATGATTAGATCATAAAAGCCTAACAGGCGCCAATTGGATAGCCAAATTGAATTCACAGTCATTGAACTGTGTCCTTGGACAGCAACAGCCAAGATAATTGGGATTTAATACTGGCTACCCTGATTTAATTAATATATTGTTAGTAGCATAATTGCTTACCCTTGATCTCTGTTAAATAAAGAGTTGTATTTTGTTACACAAGTGGTTTGCTACCTCATATTTATTCAGAACCTTGTAGAGTACGCCAATTGTCATCATCCTTGATTAAATCGAACCTTTGCATCTTATTGTCGGTGATAGATGTCACTAACGGGGACACAAGAGGGGAAATGGTGCTTTCTGAATGTTCTGCGCATTTGTGTGAAATTCTTTTGTCCATTATTTTGGTATGGTAGTGTCGTGGTTTTGCTACTGGACAAGTAATTCAGAGACCTAGACCAATAATCCAGAGGACGTCAGTTCAAATCCCACCATGGCAGTTTGTGAATCTGAATTCATTAAAAAAAAAATCTGTCAATAAAAAGCTGGAATCCTCTCCATCACCAAGACCGCCAACTTCTATCTCTGTAACTTCGCCTGTCTCTGCCCCTGCCTCAGCACGTCTGCTGCTGAAACCCTCATAATTATCTTTGTTACCAATATCCATATCCTAACTCGCACCAAGTCCCATTCCTCCCGCGAAATTCAGCAAGAGGTAGCGGCAGCGCTAACCGGTAGCGTCCCGCGGCACTGCGCCGCCGACGATGACGTCATCGTCGTGCGCAGCGCCCCAGCCACGATCTTCAGGAGCACCCCCTGACTTACCGCCGGACGCTATGTCCGACGGAGTCAGGGGGGCCTACCTGCGGCCGGGGAGGCGCTATTTAAAGGCGAGGTGCGGGGCAGCCATTTTTGTTGCTGGCCGCCTGCCAGCACCTACCTGCGCTCCCATCCCCAGCCTCCTGAACCGCCCCCTCCCCCCTGCAGAGTGTCGGCTGCGTTCCAAGAGCCCGGCACTTCTCTTGAGTGCCGGGCTCTTTTGCCGGCACTCCCGATCCCCGGGGGCCCAGCTGGGCCCCGGGTTGCGCTGTGCAAGGCCCCTCCCCTTTAAGAAGGGGAGGAAGGCCTGCACTACCGCGGCGCGATGTTCCGCAGCGCGTGGCGCAGCGGCACGTAGCGCCGTGATATTGACTTGCAGCGCCCCCAAGAGGGATGCGGGGCGCTTCCAGTAGCGCCCCCTTTTCCCTCTTGGGGCGCAACCACTCAATTTCCGGCGCGGGGGCGCTAAAAGTAGTACCCTGGTGAAGTTAGCGCGCTTAAATTTTAGCCCTCTGTATATATGCAAGTTGTTGTTGGTAAAAAAAGTAAAAACACAACTGGTACATTAATGTCCTTTAGGGAAGGAAACCTGCCATCCATACGCGTCTGGCCCATGTAACTCCAGTCCCACACCAACATGGTTGACTCTTCACTGCCCTTGGAAATGGCCTAGCCAACCGCTCAGTTATATCACCATATCCTCAGGGCAACTAGGGAATGGGCAATAACAACAGAAAACGCTGGAAAAACTCAGCAGGCCAGGCAGCATCCGCGGAGAGAGAAACAGAGTTAACGTTTCAGGTCGAAGACCTTTCGTCAGAACTGGAAAAAAGCAGGAAATGGAATAGATTTTAAAGCAAGTTTAGGGGCTGGGAAAAGGGAATGGGCAACTTATGCCAGTCTTGCCAGCGACGCCCATATCCCGAGAATGAATTTTTAAATTTAGTGCAGGCTTTAACTTTGTTAGAATAGCGGAGGAAGGGATTTTACACCAGTGTCTCGACGCTCAGTGGGACCTCCGCTTCCGTGGGGGACACAGCCTTCCTTTTTACTTACCATTTTTAATTGTGAGGTGAAAAAGTTGGATCCTATTCTTTAATAAATAGGTTGGTCCAGTTCAAATTGAGACGAAAATGCCTTCCTTTAAACCTCTGGGTCCTGCAGCGCTATGGAGAAAGAGCGAGGAAGTGAGACTAATTCTGCTAGAGCTGTTCCCCGGCACAGGCACACTGGGCCAAATGGCTTCCTTCTATGCTGCAGGATTCTATGAAATCCATAGGGTCAATAATAAAGGGAAAATAACCCAGAGGCTAAGATCACAGCAGTGAAAAATTTCATTTCAATGACTGATACTTAGCCTAGAAATGAGAAACTAATTGTGCAGTCTTATGTATGGGAGAGTACATCAGCCTCACCAGTCCGTCAGCCACTCTCAAACCAAACGCATCTCGCATTAAAAACATTTCATAGATTTACATAATTACGAAAACGTGCATCTCTAACATTTGATTACCGAGTGTTAGCTTGGCTCAGTGCTAAGCCAGTTGGTTGCGGGTTTGCATCCCAGTTCAGTACTTCAACACATAATCCACGCTGACCCTTCCATGCAGCACTCAGGGAAGTGTTCTATTGTCACAGATGCCATCTTTCAGATGAGCCATTAAACCTCATCCACCCGTTTTGATGGGCTCAAAAGATCCCGTGGCAGTTTTTCAAAGAAGGGAGTTTTCCCAGTGCCCTAACCAACGCCACCAAAAACAGATGAACTGGTCATTAATCCCATTAGAAGCAGCGTTCTCTATGACCACCCTCTTGTCCACTGCCTGTCATTGCCAGCGTGGGACCTTGCTGTGCGCAAATCGGCTTCACCATTTGCCTACAAAACAACAGTGAATACACTTTGAAAGTAATTGATTGGCTGTGAGGCATGTTGGGATATTTAAGGATGTCAAAGATGCTATATAAATGCAAGTCCCTCTTTCTATTGCTCTTTGCATAAATTGTTTTAGCAGATACATTCATATATATTGAGATTTAACAATTCAGATCTTCATATATCCTCAATCTAGTCATCCGACAACAACAACTTGCATTTATACAGCGCCTTTAACTTTCCAAACCAACCCTCCAGCTGAAAAGAACTGCCTCTCATCCTTCCCTATTCTAATTTACTCGAAAAACTCTTTTCTATCTCAGACATAACCCTTTACTGGTTTTGCTTTATCTTAGTTTTGCTGCCAGTTAGCCGAACAATGACATCCTATTTGTCCTCGTCCAATGTCATAAAACTATGGACTAATTATAATAGGTCTCTAACAATAGGAGGTCTATGAATAGATACAATCTGTATCTGTTGAACATGGCCATAAAATGAAACAATGGGTGCTATTCCCTTTAATGAAATTGCTACTCAAGCAGAATCAGCCTTCTCTATGATCACCCTCTTGTCCACTGCCTGTCATTGCCAATGTCATCAAGGGCAGGCACAGTCTTTTAAATTCAGTTACGTGGATAGACTGGAGAAGCTGGGGTGGTTCTCCTTGGAGCAGAAGGTTGAGAGGAGATTTGATAGAGGTGTTCAAAATCATGAGGGGTCTGGACAGAGTAGATAGAGAGAAACTGTTCCCATTGGCAGAAAGGTTGAGAACCAGAGGACACCGATTTAAGGTGATTGGCATACAAATTAGGAGCAGGAGTTGGCCACTCGGCCCCTTGAGCCTGCTCCGCCATTCAATAAGATCATGGCTGATCTGATTACTCCAAATTCCCGCCTACCCCCGATAACCTTTCACCCACTTGCTTATCAAGAATCTATCTACCTCTGCCTTAAAAATATTCAAAGACTCTGCTTCCACCGCCCTCTGAGGAAGAGAGTTCCAAAGACTCACGATCCTCTGTGAGAAAAGATTTCTCCTCATCTCTGTCTTAAATGGGCGACCCCTTATTTTTAAACAGTGACCCCTAGTTCTAGATTCTCCCACAAGAGGAAACATCCTCTCCACATCCACCCTGTCAAGACCCCTCAGGATCTTATATGTTTCAATCAAGTCATCTCTTACTCTTCTAAACTCCAGCGGATACAAGCCTAGCCTGTCCAACCTTTCCTCATAAGACAACCCGCCCATTCCAGGTATTAGTCTAGTAAATCTTCTCTGAACGGCTTCCAACGCATTTACATCATTCCTTAAATAAGGAGATCAATACTGTACACAGTACTCCAGATGTGGTCTCACCAATGCCCTGTATACCTGAAGCATAACCTCCCTACTTTTGTATTCAATTCCCCTCGCAATAAACGATAACATTCTATTAGCTTTCCTAATTACTTGCTGTACCTGCATACTAACCTTTTGCGATTCATGCACTAGGACACCCAGATCCCTCTGCATCTCAGAGCTCTGCAATCTCTCACCATTTAGATAATATGCTTTTCTATTCTTCCTGCCAAAATGGACAATTTCACATTTTCCCACATTATACTCCATTTGCCAGATCTTTGCCCACTTAATTAACCTATCTATATCCCTTTATAGCCTCCTTATGTCCTCTTCACAATTTACTTTCCTACCTATCTTTGCGTCATCAGCAAATTTAGCAACCATACCTTCGGTCCCTTCTTCCAAGTCATTTATATAAATTGTAAAATGTTGAGGCCCTAGCACTGATCCCTGTGGCACACCACTCATTACATCTTGCCAACCAGAAAATGACCCATTTATGCCTACTCTCTGTTTCCTGTTAGCTAACCAATCTTCTATCCATGCCAATATGTTACCCCCTACGCCATGAGCTTTTATTTTCCGCAATAACCTTTGATGTGGCACCTTATCAAATGCCTTCTGGAAATCTAAGTACAGTACATCCACCGGTTCCCCTTTATCCACAGCACATGTTACTTCCTCAAAGAACACAAATAAATTGGTTAAACATGATTTCCCTTTCACAAAACCATGTTGACTCTGCCTGATTACCTTGAACTTTTCTAAGTGCCCTGCTATAACGTCTTTAATAATGGCACAAAAATTCGTGAGGGAGCCTTCGTGCGAGGGTAAGGCTTCCCCGCGATCTCTCACTGCGCGCTGGCTTTTTCAGTCCGAGCTCGCACAAACTTGATGTTCTGGACAGCAGCTGTGCAGGGCTTCCGTATCCCACAAGCGTAGTTAATTCGTGCGAGCTGTGGGATCACGTGACTCAGTTAGAGCCAATGGCAGCACACCATCTTTCATTCATAGCTTTCACATAAGTGCTGTGAAAGCTATGAATCTATACCCCCCCAAAAGAACAGCTAAACCTCAATTAAATTTAAAAAAAACCATCACATTAATAAAATAAGTATAGTTAAATAAATTAACCATTTTAAACAAAAAATTAAATTTTTGAAAAAATTTAAAATCTTTTAAAAAGTTATAAAAATAAACTTACCTGTCTTTAAAGTCTCTAAAAAAGATATACCTGTTAAAAAAAATTCAAAATAATACTTAATTAACTACTTACCTTGTTAAAAGAGGGTCTTACGCCTCCTTTCTTTATGTCTAAAATGTTCCATGCTTACCTGCGCGTTCAAAGCACTAAGTGCACTGCGTGCGCGCAGCCTGTAGCGCGTACGCGGTTCACCTAGGAACCGCCCCCTTTTGAATTCACCAAGTGCCGGTTTTCAGTGCATGCGCAGTGCATGCAGAAAACCGGCAATTGGAGACAGAATACGCGAGAGTACACAGTGCGTACTCTCGCGTAGCGGCACTAATTTTTGGGCCCTTAGCTTCTAACATCTTCCCGATGACAGATGTTAAGCTAACTGGCCTGTAGTTTCCTGCTTTCTGTCTCCCTTTTTGAATAAAGGAGTTACATTTGCTATTTTCCAATCTAATGGAACCTTCCCTGAATCTAGGGAATTTTGGAAAATTAAAACGAACGCATCAACTATCTCACTAGCCACTTCTTTTAAGACCCTAGGATAAAGTCCATCAGGGCCCGGGGACTTGTCAGCCCGCAGCTCCAACAATTTGCTCAGTACCACTTCCCTGGTGATTGTAATTTTCTTGAGTTCCTCCCTCCCTTCCATTTCCTGATTTACAGCTATTTCTGGGATGTTACTTGTATCCTCTATAGTGAAGACCGATGCAAAATACCTGTTCAATTCAACTGCCATCTCCTTATTTTCCATTATTAATTCCCCAGACTCACTTTCTATCGGACCAACGCTCACTTTGTTAACTTTTCTTTTTAAAATATCTATAGAAACTCTTACTATCTGTTTTTATATTTCTAGCTAGCTTTCTCTCGTACTCTAATTTTTATCTCCTTATTAATCTTTTAGTCATTCTTTGCTGTTTTTTATATTCTGTCCAATCTTCTGACCTGCCACCCATCTTTGCGCAATTATATGCTTTTTCTTTAAGTTTAATACTATCTTTAACTTTTTTTCTCGTTGGAATGTATATATTCTGTGTATTCTGAAATATCCCCTTAAATGTCTGCCACTGCAACTCTGTTGACCTATCCCTTAACCTAATTTGCCAGTTCACTTTAGCTAGCTCTGCCTTCATGCCCTAATAATTGCCCTTATTTAAGTTTAAAATACTAGTCTTGGACCCACTCTTCTCTCTCTCAAACTGAATGTAAAATTCAATCATATTATGATCACTGCTACCTAGGGGCACCTTCACTATGAGGTCATTAATTAATCCTATCTCGTTGCACAATACCAGGTCTAGCATTTTTTAGTTAACCACGGATGGTGGGTCCTCCTCATGGAATTTTTCTTTCTCGTTGGAAGAACGGTAGAAGAACCAAAGGCAAGATGAGGAAAAACTTTTTTACGCAGCGAGTGGTTAGGATCTGGAATGAACTGCCTGAAAGGGTGGTGGAGGCAGATTCAATCGTGGCTTTCAAAAGGGAATTGGATAAGTACCTGAAGGAAAATAATTTGCAGGGCTATGGGGAAAGGGCGGGGGAATGGGACTAGCTGAAGTGCTCTTGCAGAGAGCCGGCACGGGCTCCTATGCTGTAACCATTCTCTGATTCAATGTTGATAGGTAACCTCTTTTCTCCAAACCTTGGACCTTTGTTGCAAATTGACTTCCTGGAAGCGATCAGTACATTCATAGACACTGCAGTGATACTTCAGTAGTTGTGATGTGCTTGGTCAAACTTAGCAAGCAACTTCCCTCATCGGGTTCTTGATTCATTTCACACATGGTACATTGTACTGGGAATGGAAGTAAACAAGAACTCATCCAAAACTTTGCTGCCCGTGTCCTAACTCGCACCAAGTCCCGTTAACCCATCACCCCTGTGCTCACTGCCCTACATTGGCTCCTGGTTAAGCAACGCCTCGATTCAAAAATTCTGATCCTAGTTTTCATATCCCTCCATTGCCTCGCCCCTCCCTAGCTCTGTAATCTCCTCCAGTCGTATAACACTCCGAGATCTCTGCGCTGCTCCAATTCTGGCCTCTTGAGCATCCCCGATTTTAGTCGCTCCACCATTGGCGGCCGTGCCTTCAGCTGCCTGGGCCCCAAGCTCTGGAATTCCCTCCCTAAACCTCTCCGCCTCTCTACATCTCCCACTCCTCCTTTAAAATGCTCCTTAAAGCCTACCTCTTTGACTAAGCTTTTGGTCACCTGTCCGAATATCTCCTTATGTGGTTCTGTGCCAAATTTCGTTTGATGACGCTCCTGTGAAATGCCTTGGGACGTTTTACTACGCTCTATAAATGCAAGCTGTCGTTTTTGTAACCTTGAGGTTTTTAGTCAACTCAATGATACAGTCAATGCAATGATAAAGAATGAGGAAGAATGAGGAAGAATTTCTTCACCCAGAGAGTGGTGAACCTGTGGAATTCTCTACCACAGAAGGTAGTTGAGGCCAAGTCATTAAATATATTCAAGAATGAGTTAGATATATTTCTTAAAGCTAAAGGTATCAAAGGATATGGGGAGAAGGCATGATCTCATCGAATGGCGGAGCAGGCTCGAGGGGCCGAATGGTCTACTCCTGCTCCTATCTTCTATGTTTCTATAAGACCATCATAATTATCCAGTGTGGTTCATCTAGGACCGGGTGTCCAAGTTGTTTTTTGTCGTTGTGTATTCGGGAGCTTTACCACATGTAAAGTTTAAATCCACGTTTCCATTCACTTCCATCGAACTCAAGTTACTGATACCAGCTTGTGCTAGGATTCTGGTTTTGGTTGTGTCCACCAATGAGGCGGCAGTGCTAAAAGCAGCCCCTTTGCAAACCTCAGCAGGCCCACAAAATTCCAACATACCAAACCAAGAAGTACAAGGACAAACAGGACGGAGTTACCTGGGCTTCTCAGGCTTAATTTGCCTGGGCTTGAGGGTCAATGTCGCCCGAGGGCTGCGGTTTGAACGCCCCTAACTGACTGGCTCTCAGGATGGCAGAACAAATTATGAACATGAAACTCGTTCTGATGTAACTTTGTTAAACAATAACCCAGTTAACGTGGGTCAGTCGCACCGCTGATCCTTCACACAGGTTCACCAGCACCGAGTCATCAATAATTCATCACTAATTGGCATGTCCACTCAGAGAGGATGGCTGGTGCTGGAAATGGGAATGTCTGTCAGAGGTAGCCTTCTGAGATTGTGGTTAGATCACATTAAAGAGTGGTGTAGAGGGAGCTCTCATTCCACTTGACATGCAAACTAAGGGGCCTCAGCAGAGAGGTGTTGCACTTCACATCATTGAGGTCCACCACCTTCATCAACACATGAATTGATTGGAATAAGATAGACACACACAGGAAGTCCGACCATCGGATCTCTTCATGAAGGGGGCGGACGAAAGAATTTTTTTGGAACTGACTGTCTCAATTTGGGGAATTTTCGTGACAATCTCCCGTTCTGATCAAGATCGATTACTTGTCCCATGGCTCTGTGGGTAAAGGCACCATGTTGGGACGGTATTCAGCCATACAGACAAGGAAGGTCACACATTCCATCCTCGATTTGTGCTGAATTAGCCAATTTGAGCTGGAAGTGATAGGGAACCGACAAATAGTCTCTGTGACCCCCAAGCTAGGAGGTGACCACAATATGTCAGAGTTCCCATCAGTGACTACTAGAGAGTGGCCCCAGCTGGAAACTCTATGCATGTGCGTGCTCGTGTGTGTGCCTCTGTGCGTGTGCATATGCATGTGCGTGTGAGTGTGTGCCTCTGTACGTGTGTCTGTATGTGTGTGTGCACGTGTGTGAGCCTCTGAGTGTGTGCATGTGCATGTGTATGCCTCTGTCTGTGTGCGTGTGTGTGTATGCTTGTGTGCACGTGGGCGCGCGTGCGCAAGTGTGAGCCTCTGCGCATGTGTGAGTGCCTGTGTGCATGTGGCATCATGACAGGATTGGGTTTGTCTGTGATGTCCACTATTGAATAACTTGCTGTCTCTCACTGTGGAGTTTTGCATCTGGAGAACGGCCCGTGGGCAAGGTACAGGAGAGCTGCCGGTGCCTGTGAAACCTGTACCTGAGCAGGAGCCAACGAGTTCGGGAGAAGAAGAGACTTTATGAGAATATTTAAATGAATCTTGTGCGTATTGTGCGAAGGAACAAGAGCGCCCAACACTCAGGTTTCTGCAGTGCCATTGTGCGCTGTGTCAGGAGGAACAGTAGGACTTGGCAGCAATTTGCACATATCAGGCAGATCAGCAGGAACTGGCTAATGGCAGGAGTCTGTCCTTTCATGCATAGCAGCCTTTTAAAAATGCAGTCAATACAGAAACACAAAGGACCTTTGAAGCTCTCCGCAATGAATGGGAGGACATGATTAATGGGACTGGGTGCTTATCTGGTGTCCATTTCATTTGTTCATCCCGACAGGTCTCGGAGGTGCCATGCATCATTCATTACCTCACTGTAATTGGGGGCAGGAAGGTGACAGGCTGCCAGGCCCTCTGCCAGCGCTGTTCTTGAGCTGGTTGATAGATGACGGGCATGGGTTGCACCTCTGATTTCTAAGGGACGAGACACCCAAGCTCCACTCTGTGTTGTCCACATAGTTATGAGTTTATTTCCATTATGTGGAGAGACTAGAAAAGCTTGGGATTGTTCTCCTTAGAGCAGAGAAGGTTAAGAAAGGTTTAATAGAGGTTTTCAAAATTATGAAGGGTTTTGATACAGTAAATAAGGAGAAGGTGTTTTCACTGGCAGGAGGGTCGGTAACCAGAGGACACAGATTTAAGTTAATCGTCAAAAGAACTAGAGGCGACATGAGGAGAACTATTTTTTACGCAGCGAGTTGTTTGCATCTGGATTGCACTGTCTGAAAGAGTGGCGGAAGCAGATTCAATAGTAACTTTCAAAACAGGAATTTGATAAATACCAGGAAAAAGAAAATATTTGCAGCGCTATGGGGAAAGAGCAGGGTGAATGGGAATAACTGGGTAGCTCGTTCAAAGAGTTGGCACAGGCACGATGGGCTGAATGGCCTCTTTCTGCGCTGGATGATTCTGTGAAGTCCTTCGTACTCAAAGCTGGCAACACTTGGAGAGAAAGTCAGTCTTGCAGACTGTTGAGGCAAAATCTGCTGCTTGTTTCACAGAGGCGACCAAACCATTTGGCGTCAACAGGCTACGGCTATTCATATTTTTACTGTTGCTGTTTCTACTTGAGGAGGTCAACGTGCTGCTTCTCAATCCAGCTCATCAATGTCCGCCAACTCTTGTGATCGCCCGTGAGATTTTTCCACCTGTCGATTATTATAGAGCCTGAGGTTGTGATCTTGTATTCCCGCTACTGCCCACCCTGATCCCACGCGCTGTACAAGACAGAGCCTCGCTGCGCTCACAAAGGCCGTGCGGAGATCATTGCTCCCTGCAGCTATTAGCAGCACATCGCAGTGCTCCCTGACACATTGGGTTCAAGGGTCAACACTCCACGCTGCTTCGCACTTGATGAGGAATTTAGGGTTTTGATTCTTTTGGGAACTTTTTTCAAACTGGAATTTTTGTGCCTGTTGTTGGGGTAAGAGATGCGAATGGCGAACAAGAGGAAACTTCACAGCCACTGTTAGCATCAAGCACGTCCGGGTCACTGATAGCACCCTTTGCTGTCACATACTGATGCGCACCAGTAGATGGGCTCCTTACGGTGCCACTGTGATACTTCTATTTCCCACACCAAACATCCGTGCTGAGTGAAATTCCCAGTTTAGTGCCCAGTTAGGGTCATTTATTTTTTGTCATTTGAGGCTCTCTCTTTCACGTAAGACCAATACAGCTGTTCGAGGGGACTTTCGACCTGAGAGGAATCTGAACCTAGGTGTCAGAGGTGAAAGGGCAGTGTGCTAACCCACTGATAGATTTAAATCTATCCTTTACCATTCTTAAAAAAGTGGTACGGTGGCACACTGTACTTCTGACTGCACGTAATGTGGAGCACCTCACACACAGGTGAGGGTGGGGTTGCAAGGGGTTGGGTGTCTGTGCACAGATCGTAGACCCTCATTTTAAACAGGGCATGCTCATTGTACTGTCCGCAAATCCGAAGAGAGTGCGTCAAAATGTGACCTTTGAACAGCCAAAGACTTAGTGAAAGTAACCACAATATAGATATATATTGTTCCATATTTTCTGATTATAAGCAAGACTTTTCAACCGGTCGCCGCCACCCCCCCCCCAAACCAGCCTCCATACACTTCCAAAATTGTGAGATTGGTTCCCCTTAGGGTTCACTGGAGTAGTTTACCTTGTGGTGTGGTACTAAGCCATTAGGAAGGGGAGGAGAGGAAGAGGTGATGAGGAGAGGGCACTGCGATTGGATTGGCAATTGTGCTTCCCAAAGTCATTTAACCTGTTGAGCCTGTCTGGGCACAGACGTGGAGACTGGCCACTTGGGTGAGGTACAGGAGCTACAGGACGCTGCTTGTAGAACCACACCCCAGCAAGAGTCAGCCCCTTCAGTACAAGAAGGGAGAGAGGGGGCGGTGTCACAGAGACGCACGTGCTTGCATTGTGGAATCAATCTGGAGCGTTCCTGCCAAATCTGGTCAATGGTTAGACCGTTGTCGGGACTCTTTGATGGGCACAGCTCTCGAAGAAAGAAAGACTTGCATTTCTATCGCACCTTTCACAACCTCAGGACGTCCCAAAGCGCTTTACAGCCAATGAAGTCATTTTGAAGTGTAGTCACTGTTGTAATGTAGGAAACGCAGCAGCCAATTTGCGCACAGCAAGCTCCCACAAACAACGATGTGATAATGACCAGATAATCTGTTTTAGTGATGTTGATTGAGGGTTAAATATTGGCCAGGACACCGGGGATAACTCACCTGCCAAAGTGTTTAGCAAACACTTGATATAGTGAAGCAAAAGCAAAATACTGTGGATGCTGGGAATCTGAAACAGCAAATGCTGGAAACACTCAGCAGGTCAGGCAACATCTGTGGAGAGAGAGAAACCGTGTTGACGTTTCAGGTCAGTGACTTTTCAGCAGAACTGGCAAATTTTAAGAGATGAACAGCTTTTAAGCAAGTGCAGAGCCAGGGAAAGAACGAAAGAGAGAGAGATCGGTGATGGGGTGGAGAGCGGGAGTGATAAATGGTAAAAAAATGATGACGGTGCAAGCAATGTTCCTGTTAAGCAATGTTCCCGTCTGGAGGTCCCACACAGGCTTTTGAATGGAAAAGCCACTCGCGCAGATATTTGAATGGGCCGCGCAGCCAAAAAATAATTAGAGGAAGCATTGGGTCCAAGGCAAAAGGAGGTGATAATGAGACAAGTATAGCAGCAAAAGCTGGGCCCAGAGGAGGTGTAAATGGTTACAGCGGAATAGCAGAGGAGGAAGGAAGGCTCCCGGGACCCGGGAATGTGGCGGAAGAAAGCCCCAGTGATGCGGTTCACCTGCGTTGCTGTGTTGTGAAGTTGTCACTGTTTTTGCGGTTGACACCATGGCCCCTCTCGCCACAGGAGAAAGGACGCTGTCTCTTTCAAAACCTGCCTGGTGCAAGCTTTTGAAAAGCAAGCGAGTACTTTGGATTACAATGACTGTCTTGTTCCCCCCCCTTGCCCTCCCTGCCTCACTCACCACAGGTTTGAAATGAGAATGGTTGCCCTTCAAACGCAGCACTTTAACAGGGATTAGCGCCCTCCTGGATGACCTTAATGTACGAGCGATGTGTGATCAGAGCCTACGGGGCATCATGTAGATTCTGCAACAAATGCTACTGCCCAGAGCTGGAGTGTTGCCCCAGCAACAATCTCCAGATGTATCAGCTCCATGAATGCCAAGCAGTGCCGAACCATTAGGAGCTTCTCACTCGACCTGCAGGACATTTTTCACAGCTTCATCTCAACCAAGTGAAGAGAAGAAAGAAAGGTCAGCAAAACTTGGATGCGACAGCAACCATGATCACTCAGTGGCGAGATTAGACGTGTTGAAAGCATAAATAATACTTGCGGTGTCATAGAACCCAGCCTTCCTGAACTGTCATAGAACCCAGCCTTTCAAACACAGCACTTTAACAGAGATTAGCACCTTCTTAGATTACCTTAATGTACGAGCGATGCAAGAACATAAGAAATAGGAGCAGGAGTAGGACATTTGGCCCCTCGAGCCTGCTCCGCCATTCAATAAGATCATGGCTGATCTTCTACCTCATCTCCACTTTCCAGAACTGTCCCCATATCCCTTGATTCCCTTAATATTCAAAAATCTATCGACCTCTGTCTTGAATATACTCAACGACTGAGCCTCCACAGCCCTTTGGGGTAGAGAATTCCAAAGATTCACCACCCTCTGAGTGAAGAAATTTCTCTTCATCTCAGTCCTAAATGGCCGACCCCTTATTCTGAGTCTGTGACCCCTGGTTCTAGACTCCCCAGCCAGGGGAAACATCCTCCCTGCAGCTACCTTGTCAAGCCCTATAAGAATTTTGTATGTTTCAATGAGATTACCTCTCATTCTTCTAAACTCTAGAGAATATAGACCTAGTCTACTCAATGTCTCCTCATAGGACAATCCCCCCCATCCCAGGAAGTAGTCTGGTGAACCTTCATTGCACTCCCTCTATGGCAAGTATATCCTTCCTTAGGTAAGGAGACCAAAACTGTACACAATACTCCAGGTGTGTTCTCACCAGGGCCCTATATAATTGCAGTAAGACGCCTTTACTCTTATACTCAAATCCTCTTGTAATAAAGGCCAACATACCATTTGCTTTCCTAATTGCTTGCTGTACCTGCATGTTAACTTGCAGTGATTCGTGTAGAAGGGCACCCAGGTCCCTCTGAACACCAACATTTCACAATCTCTCACTATTTAAAAAACTTTTCTATTTTTCCTACCAAAGTGGATAACTTCACATTTCTCCATATTATATTCCATTTGCCATGTTCTTGCCCACTCACTTAGCTTGTCTATATCCCCTTGAAGCCTCCTTGCATCCTGCTCACAACTTACATTCCCACCCAGATTGTGAATAGCTGAGGCCCAAGCACTGATCCTTGCGGTACCCCACGAGTTACAGCCTGCCAACCCGAAAATGACCCGCTTATTCCTACTCTCTGTTTTCTGTCCGTTAACCAATCCTCAATCCATGCTAGTATATTACCCCCAATCCCATGAGCCCTAATTTTGTTTAATAACCTCATGTGTGGCACCTTATCAAATGCCTTCTGAAAATCCAAATGCACCACATCCACTGGTTCCCCCTTATCTATTCTGCGAGTTACAACCTCAAAAAATTCTAACAGGTTTGTCAAACATGATTTCCCTTTCATAAATCAGTGTTGACTCTGCCCAATCCTATTATTATTTTCTAAGTGCCCTGTTACCACGTCCTTAATAATAGATTCTAGGATTTTCCCTACTACTGATGTCAGGCTAACTGGTCTGTAGTTCCCCTTTTTTTTCTCTTCCTCCTTTCTTAAATAGTGGGGTTACATTTGCTACCTTCCAATCTGTGGGAACTGTTCTAGAATCTATGGAATTTTGGAAAATGACAACCAATACATCCACTATCTCTATAGCCAACTCTTTCAAAATCCTGGGATGCAGGGCATCAGATCCAGGGGATTTATTGGCTTTCAGTACCATTAATTTCTCCAGTACTATTTTTTTACTAATACTAATTGCTTTCAGGTCTTCATTCTCACTAGACCCTTGGTTCTCCACTATTTCCTGGAAGTTTTTTGCTTCATAGAATTATACAGCACAGAAAGAGGCCCTTCGGCCCATCGTGTCTGTGCCGGCCATCAAGCCTGATCTATTCTAATCCCATTTTCCAGCACTTGGTCCGTAGCCTTGTATGCTATGGCGTTTCAAGTGCTCATCTAAATGCTTCTTGAATGTTGTGAGGGTTCCTGCCTCTACCACCCTTCTTCTGTGAAGACAGACACAAAGTACTTGTTTAATTTCTCTGCCATTCCCCATTTTAATTTCTCCTGTCTCAGCCTGAAAGGGACCCACATTTACTTTCGCTAATCTTTTCCTTTTTACATACCTTTTGAAGCTTTTACAGTCTGTTTTTATGTATCTTGCTAGTTTGCTCTCATATTCTATTTTCCCTTTCTTTATCAATTTCTTGGTCCTCCTTTGCTGAATTCTAAAATCTTCCCAATCCTCAGGCTTATTACTCTTTTTGGCAACATTATATAAGCCTCTTCCTTTGATCTAATACTATCTTTAACTTCTCTTGTGTGATCAGAGCCTACGGGGCATCATGTAAATTCTGCAAAAATACTACTTCCAAGAAGCCGGAGTGTTGCCCCAGCAACAATCTCCAGATGGATCAGCTTTATTTTTTTTTAAATTCATTTATGGGACTTGGGCATCGCTGGCAAGGCCAGCATTTATTGCCCATCCCTAGTTGTCTTGAGAAGGTGGTGATGAGCCGCCTTCTTGAACCGCTGCAGTCCGTGTGGTGAAGGTACTCCCACAGTGCTGTTAGGTAAGGAGTTCCAGGATTTTGACCCAGCGACAGTGAAAAAACGGTGATATATTTCCAAGTTGGGATGGTGTGTAACTTGGAGGTGGTGGTGTTCCCATGGGCCTGCTGCCCTTGTCCTTCTATGTGGTAGAGGTCGCGGGTTTGGGAGGTGCTGCCGAAGAAGCCTTGGTGAGTTGCTGCAGTGCATCTTGTAGATGGTACACACTGCAGCCAAGGTACGCTATCGGAAAGCTATGATTCTGTGAGTATGACTATGTCAGGCTCTGTGGGACAGCTCTCCCAATTTTGGCACAAGTCCCCAGATGTTTGTGAGGAGGACTTTGCAGGGTCGACTGGGCTGGGTGTACCGTTGTCGTGTCCATAGCCGGTGCCGAGGTCGATGCCGGGTGGTCCGTCCGGTTTTATTCTTATTATTGTTTCTTGTAGCAGTTTGTTACAACTGAGTGGCTTGCAGAGGGTAGTTAAGAGTCAACCACATTGCTGTGGGTCTGGAGTCACATATCGGCCAGACCAGGTAAGGCAGATTTCTTCCCTAAAGGACATTAGTGGACCAGATGGGTTTTTACGACAATCCGATAGTTTCATGGTCACTATTACTGATACTAACTTTTTATTCCAGATTTATTTAATCAACTGAATTTAAATTCTCCAGCTGCCATTTGGGATTTGAACTCATGTCTCTGAATCATTAGTCCAGGCCTCTGGATTACTAGTCCAGTAGCATAACCACTATGCTATTGTTCCCGGTTAGGAAAGCCAGGCAGTGCCGATTCTTTAATCCCATTCTAATACTGATCTATAAGTGAACACTTCTCCTTGCCTCATTCAGCAGGCAGTACATGATCAAATGTTACCGTCAGTTGCACCTTCTACTCTGCTTGGAGGATCTCGTGGATGTGACTAATAATTTGCAGATTGCGTGGCCGCCAGTTACTGTTCTGCATGTGGGTTTTTCCAAAGGTGACATGGAAGGGTAAAGAAAGAAAGAGCTTGCATCTAAATAGCACCTGTCGCAACCTCAGGTTGTCCCAAAGTGTAGTCGCTGTTGAATGTAGGAAAGAAGGGAGAAGATTGCGTTGGACGATAATGGGCATTAGCATTTTCGTGTCCCTTCTTGGGCTAACAACAGAAAATGCTGGAAACTCTCAGCAGGTCAGGTAGCATCGTGGAGAGAGAAACAGAGTTAACGTTTCGGGTCGATGACCCTTCGTCAGAACCTGAAAAGGTTAGAGAAGTAACAGATTTTTATCAAGTGTGGGGCAGGGACAGGGAGGTGGGGAAGGAAATAAACAAAAGGGAAGATCTGTGATAGGATGGAACAAGGTTGAAGAGACGAACGGAAATCCCATCTGAGAGAAGAGCAGAACTTCTTCAAGGTGGGCATTCCTAGAAGAGAAGTGTTTTGGGCTGTTGTTTATCATCATTCGATGCAAAGTGTGAAGGCTTTCATTGTTTGATTTCAACAGCAGATAGTCAGCTTGTTCCCGAAACCTAATTCCACTGGAACTATTTATGAGCAGCAGCAGTGTTTCAACCTGTCACTGTGCACGTTCACCTGCTACCCTTTCTGTTTGCGGGTAAATGAGAAACTGTCTCCCTGAAAAGAGAAGTGAGGCAAAGCTGGCCACTATCACCCATCCTATTTAGTGTCTTCATCACTGATAGGTCAGATGGTATCGCGAGGGATGGCTGACGAGTGACTGTTGAAGACAGTTCTGAAAGTATCGAGGTGCTTCTTTTAAACTTTAAACTAACCTGCTAATTGCCAGAGTACCTGTGTCTGCCTATCCTTGAGCTTCTTTTCCTGTTGCAGCTGCCCGAGCAGAATCTTGCTGCTTTGAGTCTCCAAATTGTTCCTCCCCTCTTGGGGGTTTGGCAGACTCCACTTCTACAAGCTCCCTGAGCCAATCTCCCGTTTTGGCTCCCTGAGCCTCAGCTTATTTACTGTTCCTCAATTTCCCCCAAGCTTTACTTAACCTCTTACTTCAGTTGCACGAGCCAACTAGGCTCTAATGTCACTCAATCCAACTAAACTCTCGGTTGCTCTCAACGCAGTGTTCGGGTGCCAGATATCTGTAGGTTTTTTTTTTCAAACTCTCTCTTTACTGCTTGAGGACACCATGAGGTAAGGATCAACAGAGGCGGAAACCTTTTCTAAATAATTGGTTTTATTGACATTATAACACATCAGTTTCACAGATAGAGATGCTTACAACCTTAGTCAGTAATGCAACTCAGAATGGTCTAATTCTTCTACTTCAGGAGACTGAGGAGTGAATTCTTCATTGACATTTTTCTTGGTGGTCTTCTGGTCTGTCTCCGCGCACTTACTAAAATGGCTGCTTTTACATTTGTCTTGCTGGCAAAACAGGCTGCCAGTAGTTTTTCTTTCTCTCTCTTTCTCACGATTCAAACAGGTAGCTTTCTCATCTTTAACCTCGCCCCTTATCTCTTCAAATGTGCATCACCTCAGTTAGCTTCCAACAGTCTGAAGCAATAATAATACCTTTCAAACCTGGTAGTAAGCCAGGGTTTCTAGCCCATTCTTTTAGTTTCCCTTAAAACTGGTATTAAACGTCCAGATTGAAAAGTCCAAAATCCTTCACGGATGATATTGTGGTGTTGGCGGACTCACATGGGGATCTACTCACCACCTTGAGCAACGGGCTGGCTGCTGGGATATGGCGTTGGGTGCCGTCATGTGTAGTATTATAGCCTTTCAAAATATCAATCTCTACGTAAGCATGGATCAGTTATGTAGGGAATACCACAAAGGGATAGTTAAAATGAGCATCCCTCTTAAAAGGGGGGTTAGTGATAGTAAGACTCACTCTTTAAAAGGGTTCCCAAAAGTGAGACTCCCTCTTTCAGGGAGGTCTTCTGTTACCTAGGCCCTAAGCTCTGCTTAAACCTCTCTGTCTGTCTCTCTCCTCCTTTAAGAGGCTCCTTAAAACCTACCTCTTTGACCAAGCTTTTGGTCACCTGCCCTAATTTCTCCTTATGTGGCTCAGTGTCAAATTCTTTGTCCGATAATACTCCTGTGCAGCGCCTTGGGACGTTTTACTACATTAAAGGTGCTATATAAATACAAGTTGTTGTTGTTGTCCAAAAGTGAGACTCTCTCTTTGAGCGATGTCCCGAAAGTGAGACTCTCTCTTTGAGCGATGTCCCGAAAGTGAGACTCTCTCTTTAAGAGGGATCCTAATATTGAGACACCATCATTAACTGTGCTCAGGCAGTAAAATACAATAGTCCTGTCCTCATTTTGCTTCAGTGGATAATTATTTTGCAAGACATATTTTAACATTAATCCAGCTGCCGCACTTTTGACAAGCTAATTAATTTTGACACTGTGTGGCCCTGGTGTGCGCCATTCTCTGGCAGTGAGGGCCTGGCTTCAGTTCAAGCTTCACTTTTCTTCATGATTTGTTGTTATTTTACTGACAGCTCCTTTAATCGGGACGGCAGCGCCTATTCCAACCTCGGGACCTCACTCCGCCAATGGATTGGTTTCTTTATTACGTAGAATTACATACGGCACAGAAACAGGCCAATCGGCCCAACAGGTCCATGCCGGCGTTTATGCTCCACTCGAGTCTCCTCCCATCCTTCCTCATCTAACTCTATCAGTATAACCCTCTATTCCCTTCTCCCTCATATGCTTATCTAGCTTCACCTTAAACACTATTCGCCCTCATCTGCTCCCTGGTGGTAGCGAGTTCCACATCCTCACCGCTCTCTGGGTAAAGAAGTTTCTCCTGAATTCCCTATTAGATTTCTTGGTGACTATCTTCTATTGATGGCCTCTAGTTTTGCTCTTCCCCACAAGTGGAAACACTCTCTGTGTGTCTACTCTGTCAAAACCTTTCATAATTTTAAAGACCTCTTTGAGGTCACCCCTCAGCCTTCTCTTTTTAGTCTTCTTTATTCTCAGGGTCACGTCCTCAATTGTAGCAAAGACGCCAGTGGATGTCCCTTGGCGTTGCTCGCGGCGAGTTGTCGGGTCCGACGCAAGTTCGGTTTATGTTGTACGTAGAAATGGAGGGAGATCGGAGGTTGGTGAACAGACGTGGGATTTGGGAAGATTTTCCCGAGAAACACGCTCAGAGATGGTCAAGTCGGCCTTTTTGTATTAATTTTTTTTTTTATTGGCTCGATTTTCCCATGGAACTAATCAGACATTTGAGGAGTCGTTAAAAGTGTGACACAGCTGCACGCAAGATTTTAATATACTGCGAGCTGATTTCCTGTGGCGATGCTCACAAGCAGTCTGGCACACAGCTGAGAAATTCGTCTCGGCCGCCCGTTATACGCAGTGCAATGGAACTGACCATCAGGCACTGCGTATAATGGGGGGCCGATCCGATACTGCCCGTTTTTGCACCGCCCCCGCCCGAGACGAATTTCTAGGCCCTCATGTTTAGCAGCTAAGGGTTGAATTTCCCTGGGGTTAGCTCGCGGTAACTTTGGTGGAAGAGCTGCGGAATCCGCGGTAGAACAGCGTAATCAGCATTTCCATTATTTTTTTCAGGGTCTCCTCAGCACTTCTGCCGAAGCTACGGGGTGGCGGTGGGGGGGGGGGGCGGTCTAATGGGAGAACCCCTCCCACATTGTTTTTAACTTGAGTCGCCTTTGTGATATTCCTTGTGGGGAAATTGTCCAAATAAGTATGTCCTGTGATTACGTACAAGATTGAGCAGGCATGGAACGCTTTTCTCTCAAAAAGGGAAGGCTGAGGGGTGACCTAATAGAGGTCTTTAAAATTATGAAGGGGTTTGATGGGGTAGACGTAGAGAAGATGTTTCCACTTGTAGGGGAGTCCAAAACTAGGGGCCATACATATTATACAGTCACTAATAAATCCAATAAGGAATTCAGGAGAAACTTCTTGTCTCAGAGAGTCATTAGAATGTGGAACTCACTATCACATGGGGTAGTTGAGGAGAGGGCTTTAAACTAAATAGTGGGGCAAGGGATCAAATTTGGGAAGATGTGGTAAATCAAAGAGTAGAGACAAGGCAAGAGAGAAAGGTATTAATATGGGAAATGATAAACAGACCGTGACAGGAAGGGATAGAGAGTACAAATCTAAGAGCAAATCAACAGATAAGGCTAGAGGTTGCAAAATAATAAAAGGACAAAACTAAAGGCTCTGCATCTGAATGCACATAGCATTCGAAACAAAACATATGAACTGATAGCGCAAATAGAAATAAATAAGTACGAACTGATAGCCATTACAGAAACATGGCTGCAGGATGACATAGATTGAGACCTGAATATTGAAGGATACATGATATTTAGAAAGGACAGGAAGCTAGGAAAAGGTGGAGGGGTGGCTCTGTTAATTAATGATGGTATTAGCACAATAGAGAGGGATGACCTCAGTTCAGGAAACCAGGATATAGAAGCGGTTTGGGTAGAGATGAGAAATGATAAAGGCAAGAAGTCACTTGTGGGAGTGGTGTACAGGCCCCCTAGCAGTAACCACATGGTAGGATGGAGTATAAAGGAAGAAATAATGGGAGCTTGTCAGAAAGGTACGGCAATAATCATGGGGGATTCTAATCTACATATAGACTGGAAAAATCAGATGGGCAAAGGTAGCCTAGATGAGGAGTTCATAGAATGTTTTCGGGATAGTTTCTTAGAACAGCACGTTCTGGAGCCAACCAGAGAGCAGGCTATACTAGACCTGATATTGTGCAACAAGATAGGATTAATTAATGCGATAGCAAAATACTGCGGATGCTGGAAATCCGAAATAACAACAGAAAACGCTGGAAAAACTCAGCAGGCCAGGCAGCATCCGTGGAGAGAGAAACAGAGTTAACGTTTCAGGTCGAAGACCTTTCGTCAGAACTGGAAAAAAGCAGGAAATGAAATAGATTTAAAGCAAGGATAAAGCTGGGAAAAGGGGGAGGGGATGAAAGAACAAAAGGAGACATTGAGAAACATTGAGAGACATTAAGAGATAATCAAGGCAAGAGGAGGTGTTGATGTGACAGGTTGAGGCTAAAAGAAGTGTGAAATGCACTGGCAGAATGAACGACAGCTGCCAGCTTCTGGGAGGAAAAAAAAGGGGGGGGGCCAAACAAAAGGGTGGATGAAAAAATAAAATATAAATGTGATCGGGGCTGAGGTTATGATCTAAAATTGTTGAACTCGATGTTGAGTCCAGAAGGCTGTAGGGTGCCTAAACGAAAGATGAGGTGCTGTTCCTCGAGCTTACGCTGAGCTTCCGTGGAACAGTGCAATAGGCCGAGGACGGTGAGGTCATAGTGGGAGTGGAGCGGAGAATTAAAGTGACAGGCCACCAGGAGCTCGGGGTCCCCCTTACGGACTGAACGGAGGTGTTCCGCAAAGCGGTCGCCCAATCTGCGTTTGGTCTCCCCAATGTAGAGGAGACCACATCGTGAGCAGCGAATACAGTATACTAAATTGCAGGAAGTACAAGTAAATTGCTGTTTCACCTGGAAGGGGTGTTTGGGGCCCTGGACAGTGGGAAGAGGGAAGGTATAAGGGCATGTGTTGCATCTCCTGCGCTTGCACGAGAAGGTGCCGGGCGAAGGGGAAGGGGTGCTGGGGGTGGTAGAGGAGTGGACTAGGGTATCGCGGAGGGAGCGGTTCCTGCGGAATGCTGAAAGGGGAGGTGAGGGGAAGATGCGTGTGGTGGTGGGATCACGCTGGAGGTGGCGGAAATGGCGGAGGATGATCCGTTGAATGTGGAGGCTGGTGGGGTGAAAGGTGAGCACAAGGGGAACTCTATCGTGTTTCTGGGAAGGAGGGGCAGGGGTGAGGACAGAAGTGCGGGAGATAGAACGGACACGGTCGAGGGCCATGTCAACCACAGTAGAGGGGAATCCTCGGTTGAGGAAAAAGGAAGACATGTCGGAAGCACTGGTATGGAAGGTGGCATCGTCAGAGCAGATGCGGCGGAGACGGAGAAACTGGGAGAATGGAATAGAGTCCTTACAGGAAGCAGGGTGGGAGGAAGTGTAGTCCAGGTAGCAGTGGGCTTGTAGTGACTGTTAGTCAATAACCTATCCCCAGAGATGGAGACGGAGAAGTCGAGGAAGGGAAGGGAAGAGTCGGAGATGGACCATGTGAAGGTGAGGGAAGGATGAAAATTGGAAGCATAGTGAATGAAATGTTCAAGTTCAGGGCGAGAGCAGGAGACGGCACCGATACAGTCATCAATGTACCGGAAAAAGAGGTGAGGGAGGGGACCCGAGTAGGACTGGAACAAAGAGTGTTCCACATATCCCACGAAAAGGCAGGCACAGCTAGGACCCATGCGGGTACCCATAGCAACACCTTTGATTTGGAGGAAATGGGTGGAGTCAAAGGAGAAGTTGTTCAATGTGAGAACAAGTTCAGCCAGGCAGAGGAGGGTGGTGGTGGATGGGGACTGGTTGGGCCTCTGTTGAAGGAAGAAGCAGAGCGCCCTCAGGCCATCCTGGTGGGGAATGGAGGTGTAGAGGGATTGTACGTCCATAGTGAAAAGGAGGCGGTTAGGGCCGGGAAACTGGAAACTGTTAAAGTGGTGGAGGGCGTCGGAAGAGTCATGGATGTAGGTGGGAAGAGACTGGACAAGGGGAGAAAAAATAGAGTGGAGATAGGAAGAGATAAGTTCCGTGGGGCAAGAACAGGCTGAAACGATGGGTCTACCGGGGCAGTCCTGTTTGTGGATCTTGGGAAGGAGGTAGAAGCGGGCTGTGCGGGGTTGGGGAACTATGAGGTTGGTGGCAGTGGGGGGAAGGTCTCCAGAGGAGATGAGGTCAGTGACGGTCTTGGAAATGGTGGCTTGATGTTCGGTAGTGGGGTCATGGTCCAGGTGGAGGTAGGAGGAGGTGTCGGAGAGTTGGCGTTCAGCTTCCGCTAGGTAGAGGTCGGTACGTCAAACAACAACAGCACCACCCTTGTCAGCAGGTTTAATGACAATGTCGGGGTTGGATCTGAGAGAATAGAGTGCTGCAAGTTCAGAGGGAGGTAGGTTGGAGTGAGAGAGGGGAGCAGAGAAATTGAGATGGCCGATGTCACGCTGGCAGTTTGCAATGAAAAGATCCAGAGAGGGTAAGAGGCCAGAGGGAGGGGTCCAGGTAGAACGGGAATTCTGAAAGCGGGAGAAAGGGTCAGCCGTGCAGGGGGAAGACTCCTGGCCAAAGAAGTGGGCACGGAGGTGAAGGCGGCGGAAAAAGAGCTCAGCATCATGCCAAGCTCGAAATTCATTGAGGTGGGGGCGTAAGGGGATGAAGCTCAGGCCTTTGCTGAGGACTGATCGTTCGGGGTCAGAAAGGGGAAGGTCAGAAGGGATAGTAAAAACGCGGCAGGGGGTGAGATTGGGAGAAGGGGGGTCAGAGGAAAGTGAAGGGGAAGAAGGTTCCGGAGGGGCGTTGGTGTTCAAGAGTTGATGAAGCTTGCGATCCTTGACATCAGAAAGGAAGAAAAAAAGTTTTTTGTTGAAGCGTCGGATGAGTCGAAGGATGAAATGGAACTGTGGACCCGAACAGCTTTGAGATAGAGTGCGTCGGTGCTGCTGAAGAGAGAGGTCGAGAGTGTTCATGTGGCGCCGCATGGCGTTGAGCGTGGATCTCATGATGCGGCGAGAGCAGTAGTTCGAGGAACGATGAATATCTGGAAGATATTTGTAATCCTGGGTGGATCCGAAACTCAAAGGGTGGAAGTTTAGTTGGAATCCACGTGGAATAAGACGGAACCGGAGACAGTTGCTGAGGAAAGTAATGTGGCTGTGAAACCGAGGATTAATTAATGACCTCCTAGTGAAGGCGCGCCTAGGTAGCAGCGATCATAATATGATTGAATTTTACATTCAGTTGGAGGGAGAGAAGAGTGGGTCCAGGACTAGTATTTTAAACTTAAATAAGGGCAATTATGAGGACATGAAAGCAGAGCTAGCTAAAGTGAACTGGCAAATTAGGTTAAGGGATAGGTCAATAGAGTTGCAGTGGCAGATATTTAAAGGGATATTTCAGAATACACAGAATATATACATTCCAACGAGAAAGAAAAATTCCAAGGGGAGGATCTGTGGTTAACTAAAAAAGTTAAAGATAGTATTAAACTTAAAGAAAAAGCATATAATTGCGCAAAGATGGGTGGCAGGTCAGAAGATTGGACAGAATATAAAAAACAGCAAAGAATGACTAAAAGATTAATAAGGAGAGAAAAATTAGAGTACGAGAGAAAGCTAGCTAGAAATATAAAAGCAGATAGTAAGAGTTTCTATAGATACTTAAAAAAGAAAAGTTAGCAATGTGAGCATTGGTCCTATAGAAAGTGAGTCTGGGGAATTAATAATGGAAAATAAGGAGATGGCAGTTGAATTGAACAGGTATTTTGCATCGGTCTTCACTATAGAGGATACAAGTAACATCCCAGAAATAGCTGTAAATCAGGAAATGGAAGGGAGGGAGGAACTCAAGGAAATTACAATCACCAGGGAAGTGGTACTGAGCAAATTGTTGGAGCTGCGGGCTGACAAGTCCCCGGGTCCTGATGGACTTCATCCTAGACTCTTAAAAGAATTGGCTAGTGAGATAGTTGATGCGTGGTTTTAATTTTCCCAAATTCCCTAGATTTGGGGAAGGTTCCATTAGATTGGAAAATAGCGAATGTAACTCCTTTATTCAAAAAGGGAGGAAGACAGAAAGCAGGAAACTACAGGCCAGTTAGCTTAACATCTGTCATAGGGAAGATGTTAGAAGCTATTATTATAGACGTTATAGCAGGGCACTTAGAAAAGTTCAAGGTAATCAGGCAGAGTCAACATGGTTTTGTGAAAGGGAAATCATGTTTAACCAATTTATTGGAGTTCTTTGAGGAAGTAACATGTGCTGTGGATAAAGGGGAACCGGTGGATGTACTGTACTTAGATTTCCAGAAGGCATTTGATAAGGTGCCACATCAAAGGTTATTGCGGAAAATAAAAGCTCATGGTGTAGGAGATAACGTATTGGCATGGATAGAAGATTGGCTAGCTAACAGGAAACAGAGAGTAGGCATAAATGGGTCACTTTCTGGTTGGCAAGATGTAATGAGTGGTGTGCCACAGGGATCAGTGCTGGGGCCTCAACTTTTTACAATTTATATAAATGACTTGGATGAAGGGACCGAAGGTATGGTTGCTACATCTGCTGATGACGCAAAGATAGGTAGGAAAGTAAATTGTGAAGAGGACATGAGGCTACAAAGGGATATAGATAGATTAAGTGAGTGGGCAAAGATCTGGCAAATGGAGTATAATGTGGGAAAATGTGAAATTGTCCATTTTGGCAGGAAGAATAGAAAAGAAGCATATTATCTAAATGGTGAGTGATTGCAGAGCTCTGAGATGCAGAGGGATCTGGGTGTCCTAGTGCATGAATCGCAAAAGGTTAGTATGCAGGTACAGCAAGTAATTAGGAAAGCTAATAGAATGTTATTGTTTATTGCGAGGGGAATTAAATACAAAAGTAGGGAGGTTATGCTTCAGTTATGCAGGGCATTGGTGAGACCACATCTGGAGTACTGTATATAGTATTGATCTCCTTATTTAAGGAATGATGTAAATGCGTTGGAAGCCGTTCAGAGAAGATTTACTAGACTAATACCTGGAATGGGCGGGTTGTCTTATGAGGAAAGGTTGGACAGGCTAGGCTTGAATCCACTGGAGTTTAGAAGAGTAAGAGGTGACTTGATTGAAACATATAAGATCCTGAGGGGACTTGACAGGGTGGATGTGGAGAGGATGTTTCCTCTTGTGGGAGAATCTAGAACTAGGGGTCTCTGTTTAAAAATAAGGGGTCGCCCATTTAAGACAGAGGTGAGGAGAAATTTTTTCTCTGAGGTTCATGAGTCTTTGGAACTCTTCCTCAGAGGGCGGTGGAAGCAGAGTCTTTGAATATTTTTAAGGCAGAGGTAGATAGATTCTTGATAAGTAAGGGGGTGAAAGGTTATCGGGGGTAGGCGGGAATGTGGAGTAATCGGATCAGCCATGATCTTATTGAATGGCGGAGCAGGCTCGAGGGGCCGAGTGGCCTACTCCTGCTCCTAATTCGTATGTTCGTATGTAATGGCCTAGATACATTTAAATGGAAGCTAGATAATTACATGAGGGCCTTGGTGAGACCACACCTGGAGTACTGTGCACAGTTTTGGTCTGCTTATCTAAGGAAGGATATACTTGCCTTGGAGGCAGTTCAACGAAGGTTCACTCGATTGATTCCTGGGATGAGAGGGCTGTCTTGTGATGAGAGATTGTGTAGAATGGGTCTCTACTCTCTGGAGTTCAGAAGAATGAGAGGTGATCTCATTGAAACATACAAGATTCTGAGGGGGATTGACAGGGTAGATGCTGAGAGGTTGTTTCCCCTGGCTGGAGTGTCTAGAACTAGGAAACATAGGGGGAAAAATTCAGTTGGTTGCGCCTCCCGTTAGCGCCTTAAGAGGGCGCTAATGGGGCGCAAAGCATCTAGCGCCCAGGCGCGGCGAAGTTTGCGCCGCTCGCGAAATTAACTAGACATTTTGCGGCGGCGCTAAACACTACCACCACGATCTCCTGCGCCGGCAGATCATGACGTTACTCGAGTGCGCAACGCCCCGGTATCGCCCCGGAGCGGATATTGAGTGGCGCCCCCTGCCTTACCGCCTGATGCTAGCAATGACAGGTTGAGGGGAGCGTTCTGCAGTCATGAAGGGAAAGGGGGAGCGCTATTTAAAGGTGACCGCTTCCTGCCTTTTATTGTTGATGCCATTTTTGAACTACGCATTCTGAGAGAGAGAGGGAGAGACTTCTGGAGAGATTCAACGTTGTGTGAAGGAGTTTTGGGTACTGAGCAGCACTTTGCAGTTTCATTTTGATTTTCCATTCCTTGTATCGATTTAGCAGAGACTGTGGGGGCTGCACTCTGAGCTCTTTGCCTGGTACTCTCCATTGTTCTTTCCAGCACATTTGATGTGCAGGTCTCTCCAGGCCGAGATTCAAGGCTGCAATGAGCAGGATTTGGATGGAAAGCAAGATTAACCATCCCCTTTAAGAACTGGCCAGTGCCATTGTGTGTGTGTTCCATTGCTGACGGACATTACATGAGCTTCGCCAGCGCTCTGAGGTAGCGCCTCGCTCTTCGGCCTTTGCGCCTTAAGACAGGTGTGAAGCGCCTGATATAGCGCTGCAATCACCTCCAGGGGCGATAAAAGTCAATTTGCAGTCGGTGGCGATAATTAGCGCCAGGCGCTAATCTTTGCGCCCGGCCGATAATTGCGCCCCAAATGGGGCGATACTGAATTTCTCCCCCATAGTCTCAGGATAAGGGGTAGGCCAGTTAAGACCGAGATGAGGAGGAATTTCTTCACTCAGAGGGTTGTGACTCTTTGGAATTCTCTGCCCCAGAGCACTGTGAATGCTGAGTCTTTGAATATATTCAAGGCTGAGATAGATAGATTTTTGGACTCGAGGGGAATCAAGGAATATGGAGATTGGGCGGGAAAGTGGAATTGATGTCGATGATTAGCCATGATCTTATTGAATGACGGAGCAGGCTTGAGGGGTCGTATGGCCTACTCCTGCTCTTATTTCTTATGTTCTTATGAGGGAGAAAGGAATAGAAGGTTATGCTGATAGAATTAGATGAAGATGAGTGGGAGCATGAGCGCATGTGGAGCATAAACACCGGCACGGACCAGTTGGGCCGAATGGCCTGTTTCTGTGCTGTACATTCTATGTAATCATTACATAACTACTAGAACAGAAAAAAATAATGTTACGGTTGAAAACCTTTACATTTTGATTCATGCTTATGTAGAGATAGGTATTTTATGAGGCCGTTGCACACTTTGACTGCATGGTGCTTGTGGAAGAATAGGCTGGTGTATTAAGTTTGCTAGCATGGCTGTACATGCACTGGGAGCAATGAGTATTTAAGGGCTGAATCAAGTTGTTTGACCTTAGTCGCTAGGCCTCAGCTGGGTGTGTGGGGAGAACCATGGGGACCTGCCCAACCTGTGACTTTATTGGGTCACTGTACTTGCCTGGCTTCATCAGGTTGGGGTTCTGCCGTTGCCGCTGCCTAATTCTGATCGAGCTTTTCAGGGTGAGACGCTCTCTCTTCATCAAAAAATGGCCGGCAGAAGTGCACAATTCGTGAAATTGCCACAGCAACCAACATGGCCGTGTTTGAGCAGAGCTATTAGTAGTAGCAGGCCGTCCTCGGAAGTGAATGATTTGTGTAAATACATCACCTACGCACTTTTCCTCCTCTGCATCTTTTCGTACGCTCTCTCTTTACTCGAACTCATTCTTTCCTATGGGGTTTCTTACCTTCCGTAACCTTCCTGCAAACCGCCCAGTGTCCCTTTTAACAGGAAGACGCAGTGGCTCTACATCACTCTAGCTTTAATCCAGTCGTTTTTATTGTTCAGTAGATATTATTAAGACACTTATTACATGAGCAGTAACATTTAGTCTGTTCTCTCAGGACCCATATGTTATTTTTGTAGCCCTGTTCATTGGCAGCTTTTAATTAAATTCTGTTTTACTTGTGCATGTAATAATGTGAATTTACCCTCAGTGAAAATGCAATATATTGTGATTATTTTGCCTTTAAAAGAAAAGATTTACCAGAGAGCCTGTTAATTGTACTGGTAATGAAGTGTGGTTCATCTCAGCAGGGAATTTACTGAAGGGTTTCTGCAGTAACTCCAGACACCTGCTTCAGTGCCTTGTAACCATACTCCGGTTCAAATTGAAAGCTATTGAATGGTAATTAAATTAAATAAAATCGAAATGTCGGCCGAATAATTGTGGTCTTTCTGCTCTTGCCCAGTCCTCCTTGCTGTTCCGTGGAATTACATATAGTATTTACAGCACAGAAACAGGCCATTCGGCCCAACTGGTCGATACCGGTGTTTCTGCTCCACACGAGCCTCCTCCCACCCTTACTACATCTAACCCTATCAGAAGTATCCCACCTTATCAGCTGGGCTGGGATTGGTCTCACTGACGACCCGAAAAGTGTGTAGGAACTCCTTATCCATCCCTTTCTCAACAACAACAACTTGTATTTATATAGCACCTTTAACGTAGTAAAACGTCCCAGGGCGCTGCACAGGAGTATTTTAAGACAAAAAAATTGACACCGATCCACTTAAGGATAAATTTAGGGCAGGTGACCAAAAGCTTGGTCAAAGAGGTAGGTTTTAAGGAGCGTCTTAAAGGAGGAAAGAGAGGTAGCGAGGTGGACAGTTTTAGGCAGGGAATTCCAGAGCTTGGGGCCTAGGCAACAGAAGGCACGGTCACCAAAGGTTGAGCGATTATAATCAGGGATGCTCAAGAGGGCAGAATTAGAGGAGCACAGATATCTAGGGGGGTTGTGGGGCTGAAGGAGATTACAGAGATAGGAAGGGGCGTGGCCATGGAGGGATTTGAAAACAACGATGAGAATTTTAAGACGAGGCACTGCTTAACCGGGAGCCAATGTAGGTCAGCGAGCACAGGGGTGATGGGCTAACGGGACTTGGTGCGAGTTAGGACACGGGCAGCCGAGTTTTGGATGGGTCGAATGTGGGAGGCCAGACAGGAGTGCGTTGGAATAGTCACGTCTAGAGGTAACAAAGGCATGAATGAGGGTTTCAGCAGCGGATGAGCTGAGGCAAGGGCGGAGCCGGGCGATGTTACGGAGGTGGAAGTAGGCGGTCTTAGTGATACTGCGGATATGTGGTCGGAAGCTCATTTCAGGGTCAAATATGACACCAAGGTTGCGAACAGTGCGGTTCAGCCTCAGACAGATGCTCGGGAGAGGGATGGAGTCAGTGGTTTGGGAACGGAGTTTGTGGCGGGGACCGAAAACAATGGCTTCGGTCTTCCCAATCTTTGCCGATTCTCCAAAGGACTCAGCCCTCTGCTGCAGTATGCTCCCATTCATTTCTGTAGACAAAAAGTACAAGTTATAGTTATCTGTGCAATTATCGCTCACCATCCCCACCCCCCACCCCACTTTGAACCAAGTATCACTGCTGCTTGTTTACCATAGTCTCCTCAGAATCATTTATCACCTCTTGGAACAGCACTCTCGTTTTCGTTATGAGCGTGCTGTGTCTTTGTGATAGAAAATAGATTTGTTTTTTTTTTAAAAAGAGATGCTATCTTAACATTGTAAAAAAATATTTCAAACGCAGTTGCTGACAAAAAAAAACCTCGGGATGCCATGAATTTGAATTTTTATTAAATCAGACATAACCAACATTTAAAATGCAACATTTATAAAACGGGTATGCAGGGGACAGGAGAGAAATCAATGCAAACCTCCAAGGACTTCATAAAGGCACTCAGTGGATTAAGAGCGAGTGCGGTCTTTGTACTCGGGCAGTTTACACAAGCTTGAAAGGTTCAAAGACTGCACTGTGTCTTTTTTATTCCCCCTTGAAGATTCCACTTGAAACGCAATTCTCCAAATCTTGTGTGTAATTCAGTGAGGCAAAGAGAAAATGGGTGAAATTTCCATCAGCCAGCTACCTGGCAGCAACTTCTTTGCAAATTGGTTGTTTAGCCAGTTTCTTTTGTAGATTCCACATCAGAATGATTTTTTTTTAAATCAATGTGTGAAAATTTCCTCGCAGTGGGATCTGAAGCACCGATGCCTGTTGCAACTATCAGCAAAGACTGAACAGGCTGGGACTCTTTTCCCCAGAAAAGAGACCGAGAGGTGAGCTGACAGAGGTCTATAAGATTATGAAGGGGTTTGATAGGGTAGACGTAGAGAAGACATTTCCACTTGTGGGGGAGTCTAAAACTGGCAGGCCATAAATATAAGACAGTCACTAATAAATCAAGTAGGGAAATTAGGAGAAACTTCTTTGCTCAGAGAGTGGTTCGAACGTGGAACTTGCTACCACAAGGAGTAGTTGAATAGGAGCATTTTTTTATTAATTCACGGGATGTGGGTGTCGCTGGCAAGGCCAGCATTTATTGCCCATCCCTAATTGCCCTTGAGAAGGTGATAGTGAGCCACCTTCTTGAACTGCTGCAGTCCGTGAGGTGAAGGTACTCCCACAGTGCTGTTAGGGAGGGAGTTCCACGATTTTGACCTCGCGACGATGAAGGAACGGTGATATATTTCTAAGTCAGGATGGTGTGTGACTTGGAGGGGAATTTGCAGGTGGTGGTGTTCCCATGTGCCTGCTGCCCTTGTCCTCCTAGGTGGTAGAGGTCGCGAGTTTGGGAGGTGCTGTCGAAGAAGCCTTGGCGAGTTGCTGCAGTGCAACTTGTAGATGGTACACACTGCAGCCACGGTGCGCCAGTGATGGAGAGAGTGAATGTTTAAGGTGGTGGATGAGGTGCCAATCAAGCGGGCTGCTTTGTCCTGGATGGTGTTGAGCTTCTTGAGTGTTGTTGGAGCTGCACTCATCCAGACAAGTGAGAGTATTCCATCACACTCCTTACTTGTGCCTTGTAGATGGTGGAAAGGCTGTGGGGAGTCAGGATGTGATTCATCGTCTAGCACCTGTGTGGCACGAATGTTACCTGTCACTTATCAGCCCAAGCCTGGATGTTGTCCAGGTCTTGCTGCATGCGGGCATGGACTGCTTCAGTATCTGAGGAGTTGTGAATGGCACTGAACACTGTGCAGTCATCAGCGAACATCCCCATTTCTGACCTTATGTTGGAGGGAAGGTCATTGATGAAGCAGCTGCAGATGGTTGGGCCTAGGACACTGCCCTGAGGAACTCCTGCAGCGATGTCCTGGGGCTGAGATGATTGGCCTTCAACAACCACAGCCATCTTCCTCTATGCTAGGTATGACTCCAGCCAGTGGAAAGTTTTCCCCCTGATTCCCAATGACGTTAGATTTACTAGGGCTCCTTGATGCCACACTCGGTCAAATGCTGCCTTGGATTTGTTCTGCTTTTTGTGAGCAGGATATTACTGGGCAATTTTCTACTATTTCGGTTGATGCTGTACTGGAACAGCTTGGCTAGAGGCACGGCTAGTTCAGGAGCACAAGTCTTCAGCACTACAGCCGGGCTGTTGTCAGGGCCCATAATCTTTGCTGTATGCAGTGCGCTCAGCCGTTTCTTGATATCATGTGGAGTGAAACGAATTGGCTGAAGACTGGCATCTGTGATGGTGGGGACGTCAGGAGGAGGCCGAGATGGATCATCCACTCAGCACGTCTGACTGAAGATGCTTGTGAACACTTCAGATTGTCTTTTGCACTCATGTGCACCCCCATCATTGAGGATGGGGATGTTCATGGAGCCTCCTCCTCCTGTTAGTTGTTTAATTGTCCACCACCGTTCACAGCTGTATGCGGCAGGACTGCAGAGCTGTCATGACATAATATTGGAGATAACCCAATCACTGGACCAATAAACCTCAGAAGATTGCAACATTACCACCAGTCCTCCTATCAGCAACAACAGCTTGCATTTATAGCGTAGTAAAATGTCCCAAGAAATCATAGAATCATGCAGCACAGGAGGAGGCCATTCGGCCTGTCGTACCTGTGCCAGCTCTTTGAAAGAGCTATCCAATTAGACCCATTCCCCCAGCTCTTTCCCCGTAGCCCTGCAAATTTTTCCTTTTCAAGTATTTATCCAATTCCCTTTTGTAAGTTACTGTTGAATCTGCTTTCACCGCCCTTTCAGGCAGCGCATTCCAGATCACAACAACTCGCTGTGTAAATAAAAATTCTCCTCATCTCTCCCCTCTGGTTCTTTTGCCAATTATCTTCAATCTGTGTCCTCTGGTTACCGACCCTCCTGCCAGTGGAAACAGTTTCTCCCTGTTTACTCTATCAAAATCACTCATAATTTTGAACACATCTATTAAATCACCCCTTAACCTTCTCTGCTTTAAGAAGAACAATTCCAGCTTCTCTTGTCTCTCCACATAACTGATGGTCATCTCTCTCTCTCTCTCTCTCTCAAGAAATGGTCATCGTATGCTGCTTTAAATGACCCATCACAAACTTGACTCTTTTAAACACTTAGGGCTGGATTTTGAATGACCCATGGAGTCGTGTTTGGAGGCGTGTGGGGGGTTAAATTTGCGGGGTCGGGGTTTCCGACCCCATTCCGCCTCCACGCAATTTTGACAAAATTAGTCGCGGGGTTCCCGACTCCGTCCCGCCTCCAAGAGGCGGGAGAGGCCATTAAAGCCCTTAACAAGCCCTAAATTGGGTCTGTAATGCTATTTTGAAACGTTGTAGCTAGTTTAACCCTTTTCTGACGTGAAGCACGCCTGGTGTGAAACACTCCAGTGAAACCTGGCGGGAGCACAAGTGGACAGCTGACTATCGGCTGCAGGTCCACTATTACAACGGAGATGTGATGAAGGTAGTAGTAGTATTAGGTGTGAAAGTCGCCTCTGATACTGCTACATTCAATGTCATGGCATTTGGTGTAAGAGGACTTGGATGCAAAAAGATTCTCTCTCCCTCTCATATTTGCATCCAGGTCCAGTTACAACAGAAGCAATGCAGACAGGTCGTCTCTCACCAGCAGCCAGACAATCTCTGAGAGCAGTCTCTGACCTGCAATGATGACATCATCAGAGGTGGGTTTCAGACTGCAACCACCAATTAGTTCATGGGTTCCCACATGCTGCAACTCAATTGCCCAATTAAGTGAAAATTGCATCAGGCATCCACATTAATCTGGAGTCGGGGGGGAAACACGGAATGCGGATTACACGACCCCAACCCGACCCCAAGACAAAATCCAGCCCTTAGAGCAGTAATACGCCCTCCTGTCCTGGAGTCCCCATTTAGGCTGGTAGCTTATTGGCAAGCAGTAATGCGTAGTCAGTCCGTGTAAGCGTGATATGTTTGCCGACTACCCTTAATCCCTGGCACGGCCCACTCCCAACAGTGTGTAATATTAGCCGGAGTCAAATCATCGCCAGACGACCCTATGCTCCACACGGGAATGCCTTCGTTCTGCGCTGTGTAGAGTATTCGACAATTACACTGTGCGATAAAACAGATTGTGAATGATTACACACTTGGATTTCCTGAACCGAGGGTGATTGACCAAGCTGTGACCTTTAAGAGGAACAACATATTGCCCCAAATCAATGCGCTAGCATACACTTCCGTAACCTTTCGGCAAAAATTCATCACTATAGCCTAAATAGCAATATATATTTGTATAACGTAATCAACTGTGCAGTTAATGATTGTAGAACTGAAATAAATGCAAACCGTGTTTGTTGATATTGAGGCCATTAATTAAACAAGTATCGCCCCAGAATCAAAGCAGTGGCATTAGCTTTCATAAACATGACAGTCTTAAAGGTTAGGTGTGGAGGTTTTTTTAAAGGAGCTATATACCATCATTAAAATCAATAAGCCTCAAGCATCTTTATGCCCAGATTGTTACAGTCATTTTGAAAGTTCGATCGTTCCTGAACCTTAACAGAGCTGCCATTTTGGAATCAAATCCCTGAACAGAGAAACTATCCCAGTATTTGCTAGGGTACGGAGGTAACCCGAACTCACCTTTTTTAAAGGGGTGCATCGTCGTTCCAAAATGTTTGGCAAACCGATGCAAATAAGTTTGCATGGAGCAGTGGACCTGTGGAAGCGTGGGTTCCGTTAAAGCTGTTTGAAGGTCGAGAGCTGTCTAATCTAAATGAGGAGAGGACTGAAGATCATAGGGCTAAGGATAGCCAGGGGTGATCAAATGCCCCACGAGGAGGAGACATTTGACCGTGCTGCAAGGGTTTGGTAGTGGCGATGTGGGAATCAATGAGTTGTCAGTTTGCAGTTTCTCTTCGTTACCCTTTGGGGATCAGGAACGTTTATGCAGAATATTCCCTCAGGACATTAAATAAGTCGGGTAGAGTCCATGATCGTGTAGATTCTGTATGATCTGTGGAAGGAGTGGGCTGGTTGGGCTGACTGGCCAAGCTGCCCTATGTTCTCACATAAACATTTTGTTTGTTGCCCATAATACAACAGGATGATATAAGTGGAGTTGAAAAATGTCATTGCATTGTCAAACCAGTGTTCAAGGGACACTCTTCTGTATCTTCTCCATCCCGAGGACAATCTCTCCATAAAACAACTCTGAACACATAAGGAATAAGGTTTGTAAACTCCCCCTGTAAGTGGAGTATGTCCTCCTTAATTTCATCAGAGCAGATGTGTTTTTTTTTAATTATTTGTTCTCGGGATATGGATGATGTGGGAAGGCTACATTTATTGCCCATCCCTAATTACCCTCAGAAGGTTGTTGTGGGCCTTCTCCTTGAACTTCTGCAGTCCTTGTGGTGATGGTACTCCCACAATGGTGTTAGGAAGGGAACTCCAGGATATTGACCCAGTGACGATGAAGGAACGGCGATATATGTCCTAGTCAGGGTGGTGTGGAGGGGAACTTGGAGGTGTGATGGTATTCCCACGACATTGCTGCTCTTGTCCTTCTCAGTTGTAGAGGTCACAGGGGAGGGAGGTGCTGTTGAATTAACTTTGGTGAGTTGCTGCAGTACATCCCAGTAGACCACGCATACTGCAGCCACAGTGTGCCAGTGGTGGAGGGAGAGGGAATGGAGTCCAGTGGCAGGGACTCTAATCAAGGGAACTGCTCTGTCCTGGATGGTGTGGAGCTTCTCGAGTGTTGTTGCGGCTGCACCCATCCTGGTGCGTGGTGAGTATTCCATCACAGTCTTTGTAGATGATGGAGAATATTTAACGGGTTAGCAGGTGAGCCAGTCATCACAGCGTACCTAGCCTGTGTCCTGATCTTCTAGCCATGGTGTTGATATGACTGGTTCTGTTCAGCCTGTGGTCAGTGGTGGCCCCCCAAGATGACGATGATGGAAAACTTGCCGATGGTGTTGTCATTGAAGGTCAAAGGGAGGTGACTGGGCTTTCTCTTGTTTGAGATGGTTATTACCTGGCACTTGTGTGGCGCGAATGCTACCTGCCACTTGCCAGCCCAAGTCTAGATGTTGTCCAGGCCCTGCTGTAGGCCGGCACGAGCTGCTTAATTATTGGTGTTATGAATGGAATTGAACACTGGGTGACTGTCAGCAAACAACCCCAATGATGGGGGAAAAGTCATTGATGGAACAGCTGGAAATAGAGGACCTTCCCTGAGGAACTCCTGCAGCGATGTCCTGGAACTGTGGTGATTGGTCTCTAACAACCACAACCATCTTCGTCTGTGACAGGTATGACTCCAGCCACTGGAATGTTTTCCTATTGACCTCCACCCAGCCGACCGCCCCCCTCACCCACTCCATTGATCTCAGTTTTACTGGGGATCCTTGGTGTCATACTTGGTTAAATGTTGCCTTCGTGTTGAGAGCAGCTACTCCTGCCTCCCCTCTGGCATTCGGCTCTTACACCCATGTCTGGATCAAGGCTGTGATGATGTCTGGAGCCAAATGGTTCTGGCAGAACGTTTTATGCAATTAGAGGAGCAGGTTGCTTTATTAGTACGTGCCAGGAGCTCTCAGCTCAGCAAAGTGTTGTGGCCTGCAAATGTAAATAGCCACCTCCAGCGATGCTTACCGCTGGCTGCCATTTTCTTGGCCTACGTCGTCAGGCTGAGGCCTGAGCCTGTGCAGCCCAACAATCCAAGAGCATCAATTCTCCATGACTTCAGTAAACATATAAGTTTAACATCTTGCTGACAGGAATTCTCTGTAAAGTTCTCGACATCCTCTATTTCATTGTGGTCAAAGACATAAACCCACACGTGCCTGTGGGATTGGTGTGTTTACAAACCAATTTCAGATCGCCTTCCGCACCCCTCCCCATTACAATCACTGATAGAATTCACTCTCTGTTTGGGCTGCATCTTCCCAGCATGTCTGATATGTAAATAAAAAACATTTTAAAAAGCAATACAAACAACAACAAAAATTGCGCACTGCTAAACATTGTCCAAAGGGGACAATGTTCTTAAGAGGTTTCCTGTTGCATTAACCTCACCTTATCGTCCTTTACCACAAATAATTCTGTAAAACGTTTTTACCAATTGGGATATTCACTCTGATGCTGTGAATGGCCTAACCACATGTTAGCTGTGGCTCAGTGGGCAGCACACTTGCCTCTGAGTCAGAAGGTTGTGGGTTCATAGTCCCACTCCAGAGACTTGAGCACAAAAATCTAGGCTGACACGCCAGTGCAGTGCTGAGGGAGCGCTGCACTGTCGGAGGTGCCGTCTTTCGGATAAGACGTTAAACCGAGGTCCCGTCTGCCCTCTTGGGAGGATGTAAAGAATCCCATGGCACTATTTCGAAGAAGAGCAGCGGAGTTATCCCCCCAGTCTCCTGGCCAATATTTATCCCTCAACCAACATAACAAAAACAGATTATCTGGTCATTATCACATTGCTGTTTGTGGGAGCTTGCTGTGTACAAATTGGCCGCCACGTTTCCCACATTACAACAGTGACTGCACTTCAAAAGTACTTCACTGGCTGTAAAGCGTTTGAGACATCCGGTGGTCGTGAAAGGTGCTATATAAATGCAAGATTTTCTTTCTACCATTTTTTTTTTATTCGCTCCTGGGATGTGGGCATTGCTGGCAAGATCAGCATTTATTGCCCATCCCTATTTGCCCTTGAGAATGTGGTGGTGAGCCGCCTTCTTCAAGTGCTCCCACAGTGCTGTTAGGGAGGGAGTTCCAGGATTTTGACTCGGCGACGATGAAGCAACGGCGATATACTTCTAAGTCAGGGTGATGTGTGACTTGGAGGTGGTGGTGTTCCCATGCGCCTGCTGCCCTTGTATTCTAGGTGGTAGAGGTTGTGGGTTTGGGAGGTGCTGCCGAAGAAGCCTTGACGAGTTGCTGCAGTGCATCTTGTAGATGGTACACACTGCAGCCACGGTACACCAGTGGTGGAGGGAGTGAATGTTTAAGGTGGTGGATGGGGTGCAAATCAAGCGGGCTGCTTTGTCCTCGAGATTGTCGAGTCCTTGAGTGTTGTTGAAGCTGCACTCATCCAGACAAGTGGAGAGTATTCCATCACGCTCCTGACTTGTGCCTTGTAGATGGTGGAAAGGCTTTGGGTAGCCAGGAGGTGAAACACTAACTGCAGAATACCCAGCCTCTGACCTGCTCTTGTAGCCACAGTATTTATGTGGCTGTTCCAGTTAAGTTTCTGGTCAATAGTGACCCCCAGGATGTTGATGGTGGGGGATTTGACGATGGTAATGCCGTTGAATGTCAAGGGGCGGTAGTTGGACTCTCTCTTGTTGGAGGTAGTCATTGCCTGGCACTTGTGTGGCACGAATGTTACCTGCCACTTATCAGACTAAGCCTGAATGTCATCCAGGTCTTGTTGCATGCGGGCATGGACTGCTTCATTATCTGAGGAGTTGTGAATGGAACTGAACACTGTGCAATCATCACCGAACATCCCACTTCTGACCTTATGATGGAGGGAAAGTAATTCATGAAGCAGCTGAAGATGGTTGGGCCTAGGACACTGCCCTGAGGAACTCCTGCAGCGATGTCCTGGATTTGGCCTCCAACAACCACAACCATCTTCCTATGTGCTAGGTGTAACTACAGCCAGTGGAGAGTTTTCCCCATGATTCCCATTGACTTCAATTTTACTATTAAACAAGTAACGGGAGGAGGAGGCTCCATGAATATCCCCATCCTCAATGATGGTGGAGCCCAGCACGTAAGTGCAAAAGACAAGACTAAAGTGTTCGCAACCATCTTCAGCCAGAAGTGCTGAGTGAATGATCCAACTCGGCCTCCTTCTGTGGCCCCACCATCACAGAAGCCAGTCTTCAGCCAATTCGATTCACTCCACGTGATATTAAGAAACGACTGAGCGCACTGGATACAGCAAAGGCTATGGGCCCCGACAACATCCCGACTATCATGCTGAAGACTTGTGCTCCAGAACTAGCCGCACCTCTAGCCAAGCTGTTCCAGTACAGCTACAACACTGGCATCACCGGACAAAGTGAAAAATTGCCCAGGTATGTCCTGTTCACAAAAAACAGGACAAATCCAATCCAGCTAATTACCGCCCCATCAGCCTACTCTCATCATCAGCAAAGTGATGGAAGGTGTCGTCGACAAGCAGCACTTACTCACCAATAACCTGCTCACTGATGCTCAGTTTGGGTTCCAACAGGACCACTCGGCTCCCGACCTCATTGCAGCCTTGGTCCAAACATGGACAAAAGAGCTGAATTCCAGAGGTGAGGTGAGAGTGACTGCCCTTGACATCAAGGCAGCATTTGACCGAGTGTGGTATCAAGGGGCCCTAGTGGGAACCCTAGTTTTTTTTAATTCGTTCATGGGATTGTGGGGGTTGCTAGCAAGGCCAGCATTTATTGCCTATCCCTAATTGCCCTTGAGAAGGTGGTGGTGAGCCGCCTTCTTGAACCGCTGCAGTCCGTGTGGTGAAAGTACTCCCACAGTGCTGTTAGGGAGGGAGTTCCAGGATTTTGACCCAGCGACGATGAAGGATCGGCAATATACTTCTAAGTCAGGATGGTGTGTGACTTGCTGGGCTCCACCATCGTTGAGAATGGGGATGTTCATGGAGTCTCCTCCTCCCGTTAGTTGTTTAATTGTCCACCACCATTCATGGCTGGATGCGAAAAGATGTTCAAGACCAGCCAGTATTCCTCCTGATAGAGTACGGTATAACAATGTAGATTGTAGATTGATTCCTGGGATGGGAGGGCTTTCCAATGAAGAGAGATTGAATAGAATGCGCCTATATTCTCTGGAGTTTAGAAGAATGAGATGTGATCTCATTGAAACGTATAAAATTCTTAGAGGGCTTGACAGTGTAGATGCTGAGAGGCTATTTCCCCTCACTGGAGAGTCTAGAACTCGGGGCCATAGTCTCAGGATAAGGAGTCGGTCATTTAGGACTGAGATGAGGAGAAATTTCTTCTCTCAGAGGGTTGTGAATTTTTGGAATTCTCTACCCTAGAGGGCAGTTGATGCTCAGTCGTTGAGTATATTCAAGACTGAGATCGATAGATTCTTGGGCACTAAGGGAATCAAGGGAAATGGGGATTGGGCAGGAAAGTCCAGAGCTGAGCGGCGGACCTGCGAGAGAGGCACAGAGTCAGTGAGAGGGGAATAAAAGGAGTGCGGAGAGGAGGCCTGGGACTGCAGCTGAGCGGCGGACCTGTGAGAGGCAGAGTCGGCGAGAGGGACGCAACACAGGAGTGACGTCAGAATTCAGAAGTGACGTCGGCACAAGGGAGCTGATTGGTGAGTAGCTGGTGGGTATTTTCTGTTAAGTTTTTTGTGAAGTTTTAAGTGTATTTCTGTCAAGGTAGTTCATAGTATACTATATAGAGGCATGGCAGGGCAGCTCAGTCCTGTGAATTGCACATCCTGTGCCATGTGGGAAATCCTGGACCCCCAAACAGTCAGAGGGAGATAGAAGAGCAAATATGTAGGCAAATTTCTGAGACGGCAAAAATAGGGCATTAATAATAGGCGATTTCAACTTCCCTAATATTAACTGGGATAAAATTAGTGTGAAAGGTATAGAGGGAGCAGAATTCTTAAAATGCTTTCAGGAGAACTTTTTTAGCCAGAACGTAGCAAGCCCAACAAGAGAGGGGGCGGTTCTGGACCTAGTTTTAGGGAATGAAGCTGGGCAGGTGGAAAGGGGATCAGTGGGAGAGCAAATTGGTGATAGTGATCATAATTCGGTTAGATTTAGGGTAGTTATGGAAATGGACAAGGACAGACCAGGAATAAAAGTTCTCAATTGGGGAAAAGCTAATTTTACTAAGCTGAGAGGTGATTTAGCCAAAGTGGACTGGAGACAGAAACTTGAAGGTAAATCAGTGTCAGAGCAGTGGGAGGCATTCAAGGAGGAGATAGTGAGGGTTCATAGTAAGTATGTTCCCTTAAAGAAAAAGGGTGGGAATAACAAATCTAGAGCTCCCTGGATGTCGAGGGGTATACAGGGTAGGATAAAGAAAAAAAGGGAAGCTTATGACAGATATCGAGTGCTCAATACTGCAGAAAGCCGAGAGGAGTATAGAAAGTACAAGGGTGAAATTAAAAAGGAAATTAGGAAAGCAAAGAAAGGGCACGAAAAAATATTAGCAAGTAAAATCAAGGAAAACCCAAAGATGCTTTATAAATACATTAAGAGCAAGAGGATAACTAAAGTAAGAGCAGTGCCTATTAGGGACCGTAAAGGTAACCTGTGTGTAGAAGCGGAAGACATGGGTATGGTTCTTAATGAATACTTTGCGTCTGTTTTCACAAAAGAGAGGGACGATGCAGACAGTGCAATCCGGGAGGAGGAGTGTGAAATATTAGATGAAATAAACATAGTGAAAGAGGAAGTATTAAGGGGTTCAGCATCTTTGAAAGTGGATAAATCCCCAGGCCCAGATGAAATGTATTCCAGATCTGTTAAGAGATGTAAGAAGGGAAATAGCAGAGGCTCTGACCATCATTTTTCAATCCTCTCTGGCTACAGGTGTGGTGCCAGAGGACTGGAGGACTGCTAACGTGATAACGTTGTTTAAAAAGGGAGAAAGGGATAGACCGAGTAATTACAGGCCAGTCAGCCTAACCTCGGTGGTGGGAAAATTATTGGAAAAAATTCTGAGGGACAGGATAAATCTTCATTTGGAAAGACACGGATTAATCAGGGACAGTCAGCATGAATTTGTTATGGGGAGGTCGTGTCTGACTAACTTGATTGAATTTTTTGAGGAGGTAACAAGGAGGGTAGATGAGGGTAGTGCGTTTGATGTAGTCTATATGGATTTTAGCAAGGCTTTTGATAAGGTCCCGCATGGCAGACTGGTCACGAAAGTAAAAGCCCATGGGATCCAGGGCAAAGTGGCAAGTTGGATCCAAAATTGGCTCAGAGGTAGGAAATAAAGGGTAATGGTTGAAGGGTGTTTTTGTGACTGGAAGGCTGTTTCCAGTGGGGTTCCGCAGGGCTCAGTACTGGGTCCTTTGCTTTTTGTGGTAGATATCAATGATTTGGACTTGAATGTAGGAAGTATGATTAAGAAGTTTGCAGATGATACAAAAATTGGCCGTGTGGTTGATGATGAAGAAGAAAGCTGCAGACTGCAGGAAGATATCAATGGAGTGGTCAGGTGGGCAGAACAGTGGCAAATGGAATTCAATCTGGAGAAGTGTGAGGTAATGCATTTGGGGAGGGCTAACAAGGCAAGGGAATACATTATAAATGGTAGGTCACTCAGAAGTGCAGAAGCTCAAAGGGACCTTGGAGTACATGTCCACAGATCCCTGAAGGTAGCAGGACAGGTAGATAATGTGGTTAAGAAGACTAAGAAGGCATACGGGATACTTTCCTTTATTGGCCGAGGCATAGAATATAAGAGCAGGGAGGTTATACTTGAACTGTATAAAACACTAGTTAGGCCGCAGCTAGAATACTGCGTGCAGTTCTGGTCACCACATTACCGGAAGGATGTCATTGCACTAGAGGGGGTGCAGAGGAGATTTACGAGGATGTTGCCAGGACTGGAGAATTTTAGCTATGAGGAAAGATTGGATAGGCTGGGGTTGTTTTCCTTGGAACAGAGGAGGATGAGGGGAGACCTAATTGAGGTGTATAAAATTATGAGGGGCCTAGATAGAGTGGATAGGAAGGACCTATTTCCCTTAGCAGAAGGGTCGATAACCAGGGGGCATAAATTTAAAGTAATTGGTCAGAGGTTTAGAAACGGTGGTAGAGGCAGAGACCCTCATCACATTTAAAAAGTACTTGGATATGCACTTGAAGTGCTGTAACCTACAAGGCTACAGACCAGGTGCTGGAAAGTGAAATTAGGGTGGATAGTTCTTTGTCGGCCGGCATGGACAAGATGGGCCGAATGGCCTCCTTCTGTGCTGTAAATTTCTATGATTCTATGAAAGCGGAGTTAATGTAGAAGTTCAGCCATGCACTTATTGAATGGGGGAGAAGGCTCAAGGGGCCGCATGGCCTACTCTTGCTCCTATGTTTTATGTTAATGCACCAGATTGAATGGAGGCCTTTGCTGGCAACCCTCATTTCCAACCTTATGGAGTTGGTAGTCTGTTGGTAGTTGGTAGGGATAATGTTACACTCGCGCCTTAACTTTGCACCCCAGGTTCTGTTAGATTCCATCTGCCTCAGTAGATCACTCTTCCATTGTTCTTCGCTGCCCCTGATGGCCCATGACCAAGAGGTCTGACTGCACTAGCATGAATGGATTGCCCAATTTACATACCTAACTAGCGGGAGAAAGCTGCCAGAAGATTCAAACATCTGTTTTACTCCGCATGAGGATCATGCTCCCGATTTAGATTACAAAGGCCTTTCCCCATTGTACCTTTAAAGTTCACCTGCCCCTCGAGCCTTCTCCGCCATTAGGTTGCACGTAGAAGCAAGGTCATGAAATGTGACTGTTGAACAACTGCACGAGAGGACGATGGCATGTCAGTGTCCTGATAGTGTCAATGATGGGAATCGAGAGCAGCACCTCTCTTGCACACTCTAGAATGAGTTCCACAATATTAATGAGGTACAAAAGATTAAGGGGGAAAAATTCGGTAATATCCATTTTGGGGCGCTATTATCGGCCAGGCGCAAAGTTGAGCGCCCGGTGCTAATTATCGCCTCGACTGCAAAATTCGCCTCTATAGCCCCTGGAGGTGATTTGAGCACTAAATCAGGCGCTACACACCTCTCTTAAGGCGCAAACGTCAGGGAGCGAGGCGCTACCTCAGAACGCTACCAAAGTTCAGGCGATGCCAATTACCATGGAAGTCAGACAGACTGGCGCCGTCCAGTTCTTAAAGGGGAGGGGCCATCTTGCTAGCCAGCCACTCCCTGCTCATTGCAGCCTTGAATCTCGGCCTGGAGAGACCTCAAAAGCAATTATGCTGGAAGTACTAAAGAGCTCGGCGCTTAGGAACCTCAAAAGTGTTGCTGAGGGACAAAACTCCTTAGGACAGTGTTAACGACAAAAATTTTGCCGACAAGAAAAGGCAGGAAGCACCCGCCTTTAAATAGCGTTCCCCCAGCCCCTTCCCGACTTGAAAATGTTCCCCTCTACCTGTCATTCCTAGCGGCAGGCGCTAAGGCAGAGGCCGCTACTTAATGGCCCAGAAATTCGCCTCTCCGGCTTGCCGCAGGGGTAAAGATCGCGCGCGCGCTCTTACCTACCGCGCCTGCCGTTGTGTTTTGGGCCCACGGGAACTTCAGCTCCTGGGCCTCTCCCAACTGCTGGTGTGCAGTGCTTGCGTGTCCCAGGGGCGTAGTTAGTGCGATGCGTCCCCTGGGATCACGTGGGCCATGGAGAGCCAATGGCAGCAGACCATCTTTCATTCATAGATTTGACAGGAGACCTGTCAAATCTGTGAATTGAAATCAGCCCCAAAAGAACAGCTAAACTTAAAATAAATTTAAAAAAAAACATCACATTTATAAAATAACTATAGTTAAATAAATTAGCCACTTTAAACAAAAATTTAAATTTTTGAAAAAATTAAAATACTTTTTAAAAGTGATAAAAATAAACTTACCTTTCTTTAAAGTATCTAAAAAAGATAAACCTGTTGAAAAAAATTTAAAATTATACTTAATTAACCACTTACCTTGTTGAAAACGGGTCCTGCGCCTCCTTTTTAATAGCGTAGTTTCTTCAATACTTACCCTCGCGTAGAAACCTGAAAAAAAATCTAAGTTTGCTGCGTGCGCGCAGCCTCTACCGCGCACGCGGTTCACCCAGGAACCGCCCCCTTCACCATACCGGAAGTTCCGGTTTCCCGCGCATGCGCAGTGCATGCAGGAAACCGGGACACAGTACGGGTGAGTACGGACTATGTACTCACCCGGGAAGGGCCGAATTTTTGGCCCAATATCCGGTCTGGGGCGCTACCGGGGCGTTGCACCCTTGACTGACGTCACGATCTGCGGGCGCAGGAGATCGTGGCGGTAGTGTTTAGCGCCACCGCAAAACGACTGGTCAATTTTGTGAGCGGTGCTAAAATCGTCGTGCTCGGGCGCTAAGTTCATAGCGCCCCGTTAGCGCCCCCCAGAGGTGCTAACCAACCGAATTTTTCCCCCTAAGTATATTGGTGTTGTTAGACTTGTAAAGCAAGGTCAAGGGGAATAGAAGGTTTCCTTTAAGGTCATGTCATATTGTAGAATAAGACGGCACTGGCACCTATTGTAATGCAGGGTGTTGTTTACAGATTCTGGTTCAAGGCGTGTCATGGATGTTCCCCGACTTTAGCTTCGCATGGCTGGTTGACGAAGCAAAGAAGAACATGCCACTTGAGCTGGACTTCCTGAAAGAAGGCCGCAACACAGAGGAGGTGGCTGACATGCTCAAGCACTTTCAGTTTCTTAAGGTACGAATTTTAGAACTGCATCTGCTCCAACTTAAAAGTCTGTGGCATTAATTGGGAAATGTCCCATCATCCACAACGGTTTTTATTTGTATAAAACCCTACTTAATTGTGTCGGCATTTTTGTTGCCTTCAGTCTGATGGTGAGCCACTCGCGATTTGTTCCTAAGGGGTTAAAACAGAAAAAGATGATTTGGTAAAGTTACAAAGTGGTCTTCTGGAACATTCCCTGTTTGCTGTAGAGAAAAGGCCACGGGGTGGTGTTGTTTGTTACTGAGTAAATCCCGTGCTTGACATTTCAATTTAAAAACTGGTGAAATGATTTCATTGTAGTCTCAAAGGGCTATCGTATCACCTGTAGACTATTGAGTGAACCAAGATTGCACCTTTTCACTCACAATGACTTGTGTTTAAAATTAATTTCTTGGAAGAGAAGTTGTACCAACAGAGCACCCCAGACTGAGGAAATATTAGGAATGAGATTTACACCAGTAGTTTTCAAGGATGGCCCTGTCTCTCTTCCCAGCGGTTTCTCTACATCTCTCCCTCTGTATCTCTTGATTCCCAATGCCCGATCCTCCTTTGATCTCTTGGCCTCCCTCTCCTGAAGCCCTGTCGTCCGCTTAGTGTGCCTCAGTCTCTTCAACCCATTCTGCACTGCCATCTAACATGCCTCTATTGCCATAACAATCCCTAAAACCCACTCCATAATTTTGATCTGGAAAATATATTGTATGCACATCTTGCTTCATCTTTCCCTGAATGCTCCATTTTAAATTATTCGATGTTAATTTTGTCATTTGGAAATGAAAATTACCTCATGAAACTGGAATCCTCCTGCACCGTGATCTCCAAGCTGACCTCTGCCGATCACCGGTGACTGAAAATTGGAACCATTTTGTGAACGTGATTAACTATTTCAAATCATTTGTTCTTTTCTGTCTGTCTCTCTCAGTAGGGCAATAAATGGGACTGGGAACAAAAAAATTAGCTTTTATGATGATTTTTTTTTAACTCTTCGCTTTCTTCAAGTGGTTTGCCTGGCCAGACCCGACTCCCAGTTTTTCCAATGGCAGGTTCAGGCTCCCGATTGTCAGTACGCCTCTTCACTTCAGTGCCACCCTGCCCCTGCCGGGGCGGGGGGGGGCACCTAACCCCCACCCACCCACCTGCACCCAGGCCTCATTATGTCGGAAGGAGACATCCAAATGATGAGTTTCACCACATTTACAATCAACACATTCGATACCCCGGTCGGCCTGCGTGACGACGCCTGTGCGATGCTGGCACTTCAAATAAAGTCAGTCGCAAAATATTACAGGAGCTGCAGCGGTAAATAATCTCTCGTTTGCCTGCTGGATTCCAAGGAGAGACGCATTAATGCAGATCTGTCTTGTGTCTCAATTCCAAAGGTCCCTAAAATTCATTGGGAACTGTCAACCAGGCGTGTTCTGACCATGGAGTTTATGGAAGGAGGTCAGGTAAATGACAGAGAGTACATGAAGAAAAATGGCATTGACGTGAACGAGGTAAGGACTGGTTGGCTCACGTAGTTTGAAGGGAGGGGGCTCAACCTGCTTGTTATTATTTTCCAGGATCAGCGGTGGAGATTATAACCTCATAATTGGTCTACACGGTTCCAAATGATTGTGGTGCTTAACGCGTATTTAACAGCGGGCGTTCTGCATCATTCTTTCTGCTTTTTTTGCCATCATGCAGGCGAATAGCAATGAGCCTTTATTCGTTTTTTCCAGCATCGAATGGTGGGGGGTGGCGGGGGGGAAATCAGCAATTTATTTGGTTTTTAAAAATTTTGCTTCCTTTTTTTTTAACCTGTTTTAAAGGGAGAGCGAGGTACATTTTTACAGATTCCCAGTGCTGCATGGAGTGGGAGCTCAGGTTGACTTACAGATGCACGGATAACGAGCGAGGCCCATGGAACTTGGTGCACGAGTTCTCCCCCACACCCCCCCCCCCCGCCCACCCCCAGCGTGTAGTTCTGCACCGAGATTGCTAATCCGTAAAATCCACCCCCAGAGTCTTTGTGCTGATTTTGTTTGCACTTATGTAGTGTCTTTAACATAGTAAAACGTCCTGAGGGGCTTCACAGGAGCGTTATCAGACACCGAGCCACATAAACATTTATGGTTTTTTAAATTCGTTTTATGGGATGTGGGCGTCGCTGGCAAGGCCAGCACTTATTGCCCATCCCTAGTTGCCCTTGAGAAGGTGGTGGTGAGCCGCCTTATTGAACCGCTGCAGTCCGTGCAGTGAAGGTACCCCCACAGTGCTGTTAGGGAGGGAGTTCCAGGATTTTGACCCAGCGACGACGAAGGATCGGCGATATACTTCCAAGTCAGGATGGTGTGGAGGGGAACTTTGGAGGTGGTGGTGTTCCCATGCCCCTGCTGACCTTCTTCTTCTAGGTGATAGAGGTCGCGGGTTTGGGAGGTGCTGCCGAAGAAGCCTTGACGAGTTGCTGCAGTGCATCTTGTAGATGTTTCACACTGCAGCCACGGTACGCCGGTGGTGGAGAGAGTGAATGTTTAAGGTGGTGGATGGGGTGCCAATCAAACGGCTGCATTGTTCTGGATGGTGTCGAGCTTCTTGAGTATTGTTGGAGCTGCACTCATCCAGGCAAGTGGAGAGTATTCCATCATGCTCCTTCCTTGTGCCTTGTAGATGGTGGAAAGGCTTTGGGGAGTCAGGAGGTGAGACATTCGCCGCAGAATACCCAGCCTCTGACCTGCTCTTGTTGCCACAGTATTTATGTGGCTGGTCCAGTTAAGTTTCTGGTCAATTGTGACCCCCAGGATGTTGATGGTGGGGGATTTGGCGATGGTAATGCCGTTGAATGTCATGGGGCGGTGGTTAGACTCTCGCTTGTTGGAGATAGTCATTGCCTGGCACTTGTGTGGCGTGAATGTTACCTTACACTTATCAGCCCAAGCCTGAACGTCGTCCAGGTCTTGTTGCATGTGGGCATGGACTGCTTCATTATCTGAGGAGTTGTGAATGGCACTGAACACTGTGCAGTCATCAGCAAACAACCCCATTTCTGACCTTATGTTGCAGGGAAGGTCATTGATAAAACAGCTGAAGATGGTTGGGCCTAGGACACTGCCCTGAGGAACTCCTGCGGCGATGTCCTGGGGCTGTGATGATTGACCTTCAACCACCACAAGCAGCTTCCTTTGTGCTAGGTATGACTCCAGCCAGTGGAGGGTTTTCCCCCTGATTCCTATTTACTTCAGTTTTACTAGGGCTCCTTGATGCCACACTCGTTCAAATACTGCCTTGATGTCAAGGGCAGTCACTCTCACCTCACCTCTGGAATTCAGCTCCTTTGTCCATGTTTGGATCAAGGCTGTAATGAGGTCGGGAGCCGAGTGGTCTTGGCGGAACCCAAACTGGGCATCAGTGAGCAGGTTATTGGTGAGTAAGTGCCGCTTGATAGCACTGTCGATGACACCTTCCATCACTTTGCTGATGATTGAGAGTAGACTGATGGGGTGGTTAATGGCCGGATTGGATTTGTCCTGCTTTTTGTGGACAAGACATACCTGGGCAGTTTTCCACATTGTCGGATAGATGCCAGTGTTGTAGCTGTACTGGAACAGTTACCAGAGAATCCAGAGAACGCCAGTTCAAATCCCACCATGGGAGTTTGAGAATTTGAATTCAGTTTAAAAAGAAAATCTGGAAGTGAAAAGCTGGCATCAGTAAAAGTGACCACGAAGCTTTCAGCTTGTTGTAAAAACCCACCTGGTTCACGAATGTCCTTTTCTGAGATGTATGCGATTCCAGTCCCACACCAGCATGGTGACTCTCAATTTCCCTCTGCACTTTGCTAAGTGGCCTGGTAACCCACTCCATTTTATCAAACCGCTACAAAGAATAAACAGCACTGTGGGAGCACCTTCACTGCACGGACTGCAACAGTTGAAGAAGAAGGTCTACCACCACCGTCTCAAGGGATGGGCAAGTTTTTGGCGCATAAAGAAAGATTGGCATGGTAAGAGCAGTGATATAACCAGGTCAATCTTCACAGTTTGAGATTTTGATCGGTGAAATAAAGCCAGCTTCCAACCAACCAACACAACACTTGCTCCCATCTCCAAAATGGAAGTTAGAAGTGAGAAGAAAACAGGAAAATAGAATGCATATTTCTGGGGGGGGGGGAAAGAAAATGTTAGAAAAGGCAAAAAGTTCAGATTAGCTATAAAAAGTAATATTAGAAACATAGAAGATAGGAGCAGGAGTAGGCCATTCGGCCCCTCGAGCCTGCTCCACCATTCAATGAGATCATGGCTGGTAAGGATAAGGGGTAAGCCATTTAGGACAGAAATGAGGAAGAATTTCTTCACCCAGAGAGTGGTGAACCTGTGGAATTCTCTACCACAGAAGTTAGTTGAGGCCAAGTCATTAAATATATTCAAGAATGAGTTAGATATATTTCATAAAGCTAAAGGTATCAAGGGATATGGGGAGAAGGCAGGTACAGGGTACTGAGTTTGGATGATCAGCCATGATCTCATCGAATGGCGGAGCAGGCTCGAGGGGCCAAATGGCCTACTCCTGCTCCTATCTTCTATGTTTCTAATATTACTTTTTATAGCTAATCTGAACTTTTTGCCTTTTCTAACATTTTCTTTTCCCCCCCCCCAGAAATATGCATTCTATTTTCCTGTTTTCTTCTCACTTCTAACTTCCATTTTGGAGATGGGAGCAAGTGTTGTGTTGGTTGGTTGGAAGCTGGCTTTATTTCACCGATCAAAATCTCAAACTGTGAAGATTGACCTGGTGGTAGCACTGCTCTGACCATGCCAATCTTTCTTTATGCGCCAAAACCCTGCAGGATCTGCTCCTGATGAGGATGCTTGACAGTGGCACTCTCGGCCCGGTAGCGTCTGGGTGAGTGAAGTCCCCTGCGATGCTCAGTGATAACCTGTTTGCTCTTTGGGGCGTTGCGCGACGGCACAAATTGGCGCCAAAAGAGAAGAAAGACTTGCACTTATATAGCACCTTTCACGACCTCAGAACGTCCCAAAGCGCTTTACAGCCATTTAAGTACTTTTGAAGGCTAGTCACTGTTGTAATGTAGGAAACACGGCAGCCAATTGCTCACAGCAAACTCCCACAAACAGCAATGTGATGATGACCAGATAATCTGTTTTTTTGTTATGTTGATTGAGGGATAAATATTGGCCAGGACACTGACCTCCCCTGCTCTTCTTTGAAGTAGTGCCATGGGATATTTTGCGTCCACCTGAGAGAACAGGCAGGTTTAATGTCTCATCCGAAAGACGGCACCTCCGACAGTACAGCACTCCCTCAGCACCGCACTGGGAGTGTCAGCCTAGATTTATGTGCTCAAGTCTCTGGAGTGGGACGCGAACCCACAACCTTCTGACTCAGAGGCGCGAGTGCTACCCACTGAGCCACGGCTGACACCTAAAAGAATAGACACCTAAAAGCTCACAAAGAACACTGGCATGGGAAATAGATGTGTCCCATTAGTGCTTTTGGGAGGAGCTATCTGACAATGGGATGAAGGCACTTTGCTCCGCAGAGCAGGGGGAGGGTTAACCTTCATAGAAACATAGAAGATAGGAGCACCGCTGTACAGAACTGATGCTCGATGCTGACACGAGATGCCAAAAAGTAGACAAGTGTTCTGTTCGGAGAGCTTACGTCCCTCGCCTTGAAGAGCACCACACCGATAGGAAAAACAAAACCCTTTAACATTTAAAAATAGGTTCATTTAACTGTTAAGCTACAAACTTCACACAGCCGTGGAATGGGTTTAACATTTTATGGATAACTGATAGCTGCAAGTAACAAGTATATGCCACAAAACAGTGATTCAACTTGACATGATAACGAATGCCCTCTCGGCCCAATACTGTAACATTCCCCCTCTCCTTTTTTCTTTAATTAAAATTTCCGTATTTAATAATAGGTTAATTTTTTTGTTTCAAAATGCTCATGGATGTACATGTGACACTCTGATTTAATTAGGTCAAACTACAAAGGCCAGAAGCTGGTAGCTGCCACATCATCCGTTCAGTCTCCTAACTGTCCACTTTTTTTTCATTCCATTTTCCAACCGCACCCCCCCCCCCCCCCGCCCCCGCCCAATGTGTTTTTGAATTCTGTCTTATTTAAATCTGAGTAAGACGCGGGGTCAAGCAACCCTCTTCGAAGGGGCAGACTGGCAAACACACACAAGCGATGCATCTGTTTTAGTACCAAGGGGGAAAAATTCGGTATCGCCCATTTTGGGGCGCTAATATTGGCCTGGTGCTAATTATCGCCTCCGACTGTAAAGGTCGCCTCTATCGCCCCCTGGAGGTGATTTGAGCGCTAAATCAAGCGCTACACGACTCTCTTAAGGCGCTAAGGTCGGGGAGAGAGGCGCTAACTCAGAACGCTACCGAAGCTCAGGCGATGTCAGTTACCATGGAAGCCAGAAAGACTGGTGCCATCCAGTTCTTAAAGGGGAGGGGCCATCTTCTGGCCAGCCACTCCCTGCTCATTGCAGCCTTGAATCTCAGCCTGGAGAGATCTCTAAAGCAATTGTGTTGGAAGCACTAATGGATAGGCCCAGGGAAAGAGCTCGGCACTTAGGAAGCTCAAAAGTGTTGCTGAGGACCAAAACTCCTTAGGACAGAGTTAAATCTCTCCAGCCATTTCTCTCCCTCTCAACCTGCTTGTACCAAAAATGTTGCCGACAAGAAAAAGCAGGAAGTGTCCGCCTTTAAATAGCGCTCCCCCAGCCCCTTACCGACTTGAAAACGTTCCCCTCTACCTGTCGTTCCTAGCGGCAGGCACTAAGGCAGGGGGCGTGACACAATTTCCGGTCCGGGGCGCTACCGGGGCGTTGCACGCATGCACAACGTCACGATCTGCGGGCGCAGGAGATCGTGGCGGTAGTGTTTAGCGCCAGCGCAAAACGACAGGTCAAGTTCGCGAGCGGCACTAAAATCGCCACGCTCGAAGGCGCTAACCTACCAAATCTCCCCCCCCCCCCCCCCCGCCCCCCACAGGTATCTTAAGCTGGGCATCATTGCAGTGCTCGGAATACGTTCTGAGCGTCGGGGTCACCAATGTTGAGGCTGCCGCGAAACACGAATTAAGACTGAATCCATGTGTGTAAAACAAAGGTTTTTTAATACAACTGCATGGTCCAAAATGGCTGAACCTGCTCCCAGAATTCCCTGGAAAAACCCCGAGGCCCCGCCCACTTCTTTTCTCCTGCCTTAAAGGCAAGGTGCTCGATATATTGTTCACGGACGGAAAAGTGGAATAATGCCCGTTTAGGTGGCGATCCGCCACAACATCCCCTTTATCTACCCTGCTAGTTACACCATCAAAAAACTCGAACAGATTTGTCAAACACGATTTTCCTTTCATAAAACTGTGCTGAGTCTGCCTAATCACATTGTGATTTTCCAAAATTAATTTGTTTACATTTGAGATTGAGATGTATTAGAAACTTTCTTTGTGCTTTTGTGAGTTAGTGCGTAGTGGTTATGTTACTGGGCTAGTAATGCAAAGGCCTAGATTAATAATCCAGGCAATGTGAGTTCAATTCTCACCATAGCAGTGTAAAAATGTGAAATATAAACAGAAAAGGCTGGAAATACTCAGCAGGCCAGGCAGCATCTGTGGAGAGAGAAACAGAGTTAACATTTCAGGGCGATGACCTTTCATCAGAACATAAAGAATTTGAATTCAGTTTTAAAAATCTGGGAATAAAAAAAAGTTGGTATCAGTAAAAGTGACCATGAAGCTCTCCTTGACATTCAACGGCATTACTATCGCCAAATCCTCCACCATCAACATCCTGGTGGTCACCATTGACCAGAAACTTAACTGGACCAGCCACCTAAATACTGTGGCAACAAGAACAGGTTAGAGGCTTGGTATTCTGCGGTGAGTGACTCACCTCCTGACTCCCCGAAGCCTTTCCACCATCTACAAGGCACAAGTCAGGAGTGTGATGGAATACTCTCCACTTGCCTGGACGAGTGCAGCTCCAACAACACTCAAGAAGCTCGACACCATCCAGGACAAAGCAGCCCGCTTGATTTGGCATCCCATCCACCACCTTAAACATTCACTCTCTCCACCAACGGCGTACCGTGGCTGCAGTGTGTACCGTCTACAAGATGCACTGCAGCAACTCACCAAGGCTTCTTCGGCAGCACCTTCCAAACCCGCGACCTCTACCACACAGAAGGACAAGGGCAGCAGGCGCATGGGAACACCACCACCTGCAAGTTCCCCTCCAAGTCACACCCTATCCCAACTTGGAAATATATCACCGTTTTTTCACTGTCGCTGGGTCAAATTCCTGGAACTCCTTACCTATTAGCACTGTGGGAGCACCTTTACCACACAGACTGCAGCGGTTCAGGATGGCGGCTCACCACCACCTTCTCAAGGGCAATTAGGATGGGCAATTAATGCTGGCCTTGCCAGCGGCGCCCACTTCCCATGAATGAATAAATAATAAAAAGGAAGCTGTCGGAGTTTTGTAAAAGCCCAACTGGTTCGCTAATGTCCTTTAGGGAAGGAAACCTGACACCCTTACCCGTTCTGGCCTATATGTGACTCCAATCCCACGCCATCGCGGTTGACCCTTACGTGCCCTCTGAAGTGGCCTAGCAAGCCACTCCAGTTATGTCAAACCACTCAAGGAAAAGGTCGACCACCATCTTCTCAGAGCAACTAGGGATGGGCAATAACCGGATACTGACCAGGGATTGAACCTAGAGCTTGCCCACTCCGTGCCACATTGCACAGTACATCACTGTATAAGACATTTAATTATTGTACCCAATTCCTTTTCTACACACTGTGCTGAAGGCTAAGACTCGAGTTGAGATTCAACGCACAGACGTTTCACCCAGAGAGCCACCACGAGGACTAATTTTTTTAAAATTATTTTAGATGTACTGCACTAAAATAATGGCCCAGAAATTGATCTCGCTCTGTTCCCGCGGGGGTAAGGCTTTCCCGCGATCTCTCACCTCGCTTGTGCTTTTTCAGATCCAGCTCGCACGAACTTCATGTTCTAGAGATCAGCTGGGCAGTGCTTGCGTATCCCAGTGGCGTAGTGAATTCGTGCGAGCTGTGGGATCACGTGACTCAGTTAGAGCCAATGGCAGCACACCATCTTCCATTCATAAGTTTCACAGCAGGCTGTGAAATCTATGAATCTTACACCCCCCCAAAATAACAGCTAAACCTCAATTAAATTAAAAAAAAAACCCATCACATTAATAAAATAAGTATAGTTAATTAAATTAACCATTTTAAATAAAAAATTAAATTTTGAAAAAATTTAAAATCTTTTAAAAAGTTATAAAAATAAACTTACCTGTCTTTAAAGTCTCTAAAAAAGATATACCTGTTAAAAAAAAATTCAAAAAAATACTTAATTCACTACTTACCTTCTTAAAAGTGGGTCTTACTCCTCCTTTTTACATTTCCAAAATCTTCCGTACTTACCTGCGCGTCCAAAGCATGAAGTGCACAGCGTGCGCGCAGCCTGTAGCGCGCACGCGATGCACCGAGGACCCGCCCCCTTTTCAGAAGAGCAATTGCCGGTTTTCAGCGCATGCGCAGGGCATGCAGAAAACCGGCAATTGGAGTGGGAATACGCGAGAGTACGCAGTGCGTACTCTCGCGTCCCGGGATCAATTTTCGGCCCAATAACTTCCCTTGAATCTGTTTAGTGGAGGAGACACCTCCTTACTTGTAAGTGCATGTATTTAGATTTTACGCGCAGTACACGTGCATCAGTGTAAATTCAGCTTTACGTACCCAATACAGTAGCTGTTTGCTTAATGTGAAGTGTGTATAATTTAGCAGGCAGATTGTGATCTGTTTGTGTCGCTACCGCTTCCCAGTTTTGTTTTACAAATACAGTTTTATTGTGGGGCAGAGGGGAGGTGGGTTTGTGTGGAGGATTTATTACATTCAATGTAAGTAGCAGCTTTCAAAGATTTCCTGTAAGATGTCAGCCAGTAGACATACCGATTGACTTCCAGCTTTCTGACTGCTTGAGGAACTTATTTTGTGCATTAATATGCCCATCAGGGCCTTCAAGCACAGAGAATGGAGAAAGTGCATTATTAACCAAAAAGGTTCAAGTAAGGATTGGATAAGGATTTTTTGCCAGCGTCACCTTTGCTCAGTTTAGTAGCACTCCCTTCATCAGAAAGTTGTGGGTTGGAGTATTTCATTGGGATTTGAATGCGTAATCTTGGCTAGTTCCCATTTGTCTGTTTAGGTGGATGTTAAAGCTGGAATGGGAGGATCGTGGAAGATTAATTGGGCCGAAGTGGGGCTTGAACCCTCAACCTTCTGAGAGTGCTACCGACTGAGTTGCGGCTGAGACTTTAGGTATTAGCCCACTAATGTCATGTGAGATTATCTTTGTAATTTTATGTGGATTTAGGAACACAGGAACAGGAGTAGGCCATTCAGCCCCTCGAGCCTGCTCCGCCATTCAATGAGATCATGGCTGATCTGCGACCTAACTCCATATACCTGCCTTTGGCCCGTATCCCTTAAAACCTTTAGTTAACAAAAATCTATCAATCTCAGATTTAAAATTAACAATTGACCCAGCATCAATTGCCGTTTGCGGAAGAGAGTTCCAAACTTCTACCACCCTTTGTGTGTAGAAGTGTTTCCTAATTTCACTCCTGAAAGGTCTGGCTCTAATTTTTAGACTATGCCCCCTAGTCCTAGAATCCCCAACCAGCGGAAATAGTTTCTCTCTATCTACCCTATCTGTTCCCCATAATATCTTGAAAACTTTGATCAGATCACCCCTTAACCTTCTAAATTCCAGGGAAAAGAACCCTAATTTGTGTAATTAGTGTGATCTGTCATCAGCTTTACACAAATAAGCCTGGAGGTTATTATTGGCCATATTAATCAATGGACACTTCAACATACTCATATGACACAACTCTTTCAACTTTTAAAATAATTAAGTTTATACCTTTGTTAAACTAGCGAACAGAAGAAGGTTCTATAAACGTGTTAAAAGGCAAAAAGAAAGTCCTGCATTTATATAGCGCCTTTCACGACCTCAGGATGTCCTGAAGCGCTTTACAGCCAATGATCTATTTTTAAAAATGTAGTCACTGTTGTAATGTAGGAAACGCAGCAGCCAATTTGTGCGCAGCAAGCTCCCACAAACAGCAATGTGGTAATGACCAGATAATCTGTCTTTTTTGGTGATCTTGGTTGAGAGAGAAATATTGGCAGAACCGCCCCTGCTCTTTTTCAAAAGAGTGCCACGGGATCTTTTACATCCACCTGAGAAGAGCAGACGGGGCCTCGGTTTAACGTCTCATCCAAAAGACGGCACCTCCGACAGTGCGGCGCTCCCTCAGTACCGCACTGAAGTGCCAGCCAAGATTTTTGTGCTCCAGTCTCTGAAGTCGGGCTTCAACCCACAACCTTCTGACGCCGAGGCGAGAGTGCTACTCACTGAGCCTCGCCTGAGTCTTTAGGTGTTAGGCCACTAATATCAACAACATTTCTGTACAATAAAGGCTCGATTTTTAAAAAAAGTTTTATTATGGCATGCTAAAGTTTCGGTCCAAAATTCCTATCAGAATGTATGGCTGTGTCTCTAATTGTAAGGTCGTGTAAGGTGATGTACCCAGCAGACAGAATCTATTGACATTGCTTAATACAGATTTTTAAGGATTATCATTAAACCTTTACGAAAGTATATTAATCTGCAGAGATTAGTCTCACTGTTTGACTGTCCTGACATTTAATCATTGTGCAGTTGATTTTCAAAGTACGTGTCACCTACTGTTCAGTGTAAGCTTCACTCACTTGTGTGCGCTGCAGTAATATAAACACGAACATGTTGACTGATGATTCTGCTCCTGTAGCATTCTCAGGTAGTGAAAGTGTAAGGACGGTAAACAACGTGCAACGGCAGGCAGCTTTGAACAGAATCTTACCTTGCTGAAAATTTTAAGCAGCTTTTCAGTCTCTCAGGCTGGCAGGAGTGCAGAAGCGGTTAACTGAAAGATTGGAAATGCATGGGAGGACTGACAGCATCCGAGAAAGGGAAAGACAGGTTAACGTTTCGTGTGGGCACCCATCAGCAGAGCCCTGCTGCGTCTTTCTGGCATTTTTTTTTTCTATTTCACTTTTTCCTGCATTTTTCATTTTATCTTAACTAAAATATTGAATTGGCCACGGAAGACTGGATGCGTTGTAACTCCATGGAACTGTCAGCAAGCCCTTCGGGGGGAGGGTGGGAAAGGGGAATCTCGGATTGCAGTTCCGTGTAAATGTCTTCTGGAAATAAGTCGTATGCCCCGATCTGTGCCCATTTAACGTTCATTGTGAAAGGTGACAGCGTCACTCTAGGAAAAGCAGGACTGACTAACGTCCAGAGAAACGAGCAGTGTTAGGAGCTAAGGGCTAGGCTCTCCTGGCCCTGTAAACTAAGGAAAGCGAAGAAATAAAAGAACTTGCATTTATATAGCGCCTTTTACGACCTCAGGACGTCCCAAAGTGCTTCACAGCCAATGAAGTACTTTTTGGAGTGCAGTCACTGTTGTAATGTAGGAAACGCGGCAGCCAATATACGCACAGCAAGCTCCCACAAACAGCAATGTGATAATGACCAGATAATCTGTTTTTTTTGTTATGTTGATTGAGGGATAAATATTGCTCAGGACACTGACCTCCTCTGCTCTTCTTCGAAATAGTGCCATGGGATCTCTTACGTCCACCTGAGACATTTATACAGTGCCTTTCATGACCACCGGACGTCCCTAAGTGCTTTACGGCCAATTAAGTACTTTTGAAGTGTGGTCACTGTTGCAATGTAGGAAACGCGGCAGCCAATTTGCAAACAGCAAGCTCCCACAAACAGCAATGAGATAAATGACCAGATAATTTGTTTTCAGTGATGTTGGTTGAGGGATAAATATTGGCCAAGACAGTGAAACAAAAGCAGTTTTGCTTTTGCTTTATTGTAAAGGGACTGAATGCACCTCCACAACCCTTTTTTGAGAAAATGTACTCTATTTACATACTTTGGTGTATTTATTCCTCTTTGGCCAAGGCGGAGTTGTTAGCATCTGTTCAACATCTGTTCTGGAGCAAAGGCCTTTCACCTTTGAGACCTAGGCAGAGACACGACAGATGTAGAGGGGATGATCTTTCTCTTTGACGACAGTCACTTTCAGTATGCGACAGTTGTTCGTTGTTTCAATCCACTTCCCTCTGGACATGTGTCAGCTGCAGAAAATGCTCGGAATATTTGCACTTGATTTCGTCGGCTCATTCAAAAGGAGCTTGGGGAAAAGTAGCATCGTACAAGTTCAAATGGTGGGATGATGAGGTGGTGAGGGGAGGGGAGGGGAGGGAATTATTTCAGGGGCAGTATGCAAGGAGCTCAGACAGTAATAAACTTGTGCTTTATCTGGTCTGTACATGCATGATCCCATCACTGGGAGAGAAGTACTATCGGATTTCCTACATTACAACAGTGACTACACTTCAAAAGTACTTCATTGGCTGTGTGTGAAGCACTTTGGGAGGTCTGGAGGTTGTGAAAGGCGCTATATAAATGCAAGTTCTTTCTTTTCATTCTATTTCTCATCTGAAGAGCTTGCCATAATTTTCCAATCTTCCCTAGATGCGGGGGAGGTGCCTGAGGATTGGAAAGTGGCAAATGTGACACCATTGTTCAAGAAAGGGTATAAGGACAATCCTAGTAACTACAGGCCGGTCAGTTTAACATCAGTGGTTGGTAAAGTTTTAGAAACAATAATCAAGGAAAAAATTAACGGACATTTGGAGAGGTTTAAGCTAATTAAGGAGAGCCAACACGGATTTGTAAAAGGAAGATCGTGCTTGACTAATCCAATTGAATTTTTTGATGAAGTAACAGGGAGGATTGATGAAGGGAATGCAATGGATGTTGTCTACATGGATTTTAGGAAGGCGTTTGACAAAGTACCACATAGAAGGCTGGTTAACAGAATTGAGGCTCATGGAATAGGAGGGTCATTGGCAGCTTGGAAAAGGAATTAGCTTAAGGATAGAAAACAGCAAGTTGTGGTAAATGGCTGTTTTTCAGACTGGAGGATGGTAGACAGTGGTGTTCCCCAAGGGCCACTGCTTTTGTTGATATATATATATATATATAAATGACCTAGATATTGGAATACAGAGTAGAATTTCTAAATTTGTCGATGACACCAAACTTGGGGGTGTGGCAAACAGTGAGGATGATACCAATCGACTGCAGCAGGACATAGAAAGGCTAGCAGAATGGGCAGACAAGTGGCAGATGAAATTTAATACAGAGAAGTGTGAGGTGATGCATTTTGACAGAAGGAACAGGGAGAGGCAATATACACTTAATGACACAGTTTTAAAGAGTGTGCAGGGACAGAGGAACCTGGGAGTTAATGTGCATAGGTCCCTGAAGGTGGCAGGACATATTGAGAGAGTGGTTAGCAAAGCATATGGGATCTTGGGCTTCATAAATAGAGGTATTGAATACAAAAGTAGAGAAGTTATGCTGAACCTTTATAAAGCGCTGCTTAGGCCACAACTGGAGTATTGTGTCCAGTTCTGGTCACCACACTTTAGGAAGGATGTGAAGGCACTTGAGAGGGTGCAGAGGAGATTTACCAGAATGGTTCCGGGGATGGGGGATCTTAGCTACAAGGACAGGTTGGAGTAGCTGGATTTGTTTTCATTAGAGCACAGGAGGTTGAGGGGTGATTTGATCGAGGTGTCCAAGATTATGACGGGTTTGGATAGGCTGGACGGGGAAAGGCTGTTCCCACTAGTTGATGGTACAAGGACTAGGGGACACAGATTTAAGGTTTTGGGCAAGAGATACAGGGGGATGTGAGGAAAACTTTTTTACGCAGGGAGTGGTGAGGACCTGGAACTCGCTGCCGACGGAAGTGGTGGAAGCGGAGACACTCAATGTTTTCAAGGGGAGACTGGATGGGCACTTGAGGGAAATAAACTTGCAGGGTTACAGGGATAGAGCGGGGGGCATGAGATTGACTGGATTGCTCTACAGAGAGCCGGCACGGTCTCGATGGGCCAACTGGCCTCCTTCTGTGCTGTATGACTCTATGACTGGACAAGGTTCTTCCCATCTATAAAGAGAGTAACATGCACACAAACTTTCTTTGTCAATTATCCTCAGAATGAGAAAAATCAATTGGTTGACATTTTACACTTGGATTTTCCAAAATTTTGGGGAATAAAGCTCTACATTTGTGATCAGTGATCAAGGTAAGGAGTCACGAATAGCGGATATGACGTTGGACAAATGATTGGCTTGAAATCAGAGGGTAGCTACGAATGGGAACTGGAAAGTGGTTACGTGCAGGGTACCCTTGGGGGTCAGTTTTTTGGAACCTTTCCAGGATAGGGATTAGACCTAATAGGAGGAAGGGAAAATGATGAAGGACAATGAAACCAGATTGAGGAGAGATTGAAGCGAATAAAAACTGCAGATGCTGGAAATCTGAAACCACAACAGGAACAGCACAGTAGATCTGTCAGCATCTGGAGAGAGAAAAGACAAGTCAGCAGGGGCCATTTCAATCCCCAAGAACGGGTGGGTTTGGGTCAGGTGAGATGTTTAAAATTTTTTAAAAGTTCAAACCCGACCACCATCTTTCACCTCCGGCCACGATCTCTCCCCCTTCCCGACCACGTGACTCGCCCCCTCCGACTGCAATCTCTCTCTGCCTCCCTACCTCCTCCTCAGCTGCGTCCTTCTGCCGCAGTCTTTCTCGCCCGACAGACGGGCGGGCGGGCAGGCAGGGCAGCCCTGTCAATCAGGCTGGCTGTCGGGCAGGAAACCTGCAGAAAGCATTGAATGGACGTCTTGCAGTAAATATCTGCAGGATGTCCGGGTGACCCGTACCTCCTGATTTCCCGTCCAGAACTCCTCCTCCCCCGCACCGCTCCAAATGCACGTTCCTGTAAATATCAGGGGCAATGTGTCAGGCGGAATCCTACTTCAGAACTGAAAACTGAAAGCTAAACCAACATTTTACCAACACAAATTCAGAGTCATTCTGAAAGGTTGTACCATCACGGTTTATGTAGCAGTCTTGCTTGCATTCTATTCTGAACAGAAACACCTTTGGTTTATAGGTTTGAAGTCCCTTCCAAAGGTCATAATTGCCACCCAGGATCTGAGTTTTTTTGAACACCTAACCTGGGCTAATATTTTAGTACTGAAGAAGTGCTACATGGTCCAAAGGCCCCATCTACCTATTGTGCTGGTTCAACTGGACATTATGTGACAACTATTTGAAGGAGAGCAGCGAGTTCTCCCGGTGTCCTGGCCAACAGGCCTCCTTCAACCAATCGCACCCAAAACAGGCTCACTGGTCACTCATCTCGCTGGTGCTTGTGGGATCTTGCTGTGTGCCAAATGGATGCTGCACTTTCTGTCATAACAACACTGCACTTCAAAGTAATTCATTCACTGTGAAGCGCTCAGAGTCATTTCAGAGAGATGTGACATGGCCTTTCTTTTCTTTTAATCGTGACTTGCGATTAAAATTTGTGACCTGAAAAAACAGCCATTTTGTTGCCTTTAGTCATAAATAGTAGAGTCAGTGAATTGTATCCTCTGTTACCTGTATCTTTTTTGGTATTGGCCAAGAGTATTGCTTGGTCTTGAAGCTAAATCCTTGCCTAAGGTGATTTATGAGTTCCATTTAGTGGGAATCACCGTCCCATCTTTCTTTCTTGCCCCTTATGAATAAGAAATGGAACATAGACTTCACTTTACTGATGTACATAGTCCTTCATGCTCCTATGGGATAGAATACAGTGTATTAGAAAAGCTAGCCAGCTATTTCACCCCACACCCCCATGAGGACAAAAAGATTAGGTTAACCTTTGTCTAAAACCAAGATTGGCTTGGTAATATATTCAACGCTGAAGCCAAAAAGGAGTGTGAGGTTTTTTATAATGTAGAAGGCCGTTCAGCAATTACAGTCACTGCATAGGATGATATTAATCTGGTGCCTATAGAAGGTATCAATAAGACTACCAGAAGGAATAACTTGCAGATAGAACAAATCACTGCTATATCGACATTGCTGTCAGTATATGGCAAACTTGACAGGATCATTCTAGACTCTGTTAGATCCTTCAGTGATATATTGGGTTGGGAGTGACGATTCTGCAGTTTGGAGACACTGACGGAAGGAGAAGGACCGATTATTCACCAAAGAAATAAGACAAAAACAGGAATTTCTCTCATTAGTTTTACACACCTTCAAATCACTGAGATTTAAAGTGCAGAGAAGACTGTCTGACTGCAAGAAAGAGGGGATTCCTTTTCATCAGAATGATTTAGGATGAGGATTTTAGGCATCGGACTCCACTTGCTCGGCCTCACGTGTGCTCTGTAAATCACCAGTAGCGGTTTCAGCCTTGGCTCAGTGGGTCGCGCTCTTGCCGAGTGTCAGAAGCTCATGGGATCACGTTCCACTCCAGAGACCTGAGCACATAATCTAGGCTGACACTCCCAGGGCAGTACTGAGGGGGTGCTGCACTGTTGGAGGTGCCGTCTTTTGGATGAGACCTTAAACTTGAGGCCCCGCCTGTCCCTCTCAGGTCAGCGTAAAAGATCCCATGGCACTACTCGAAGAAGAGCTGGGGAGTTCTTGCCAGTGTCCTGGCCAATATTTATCCCTCAGCCAACATCCCTTAAAAAAAAAATTGATCCACAGGGAATTCAGGAGCAACTTCTTTACCCCGAGAGTGGATAGAATGTGGAACTACAAGGAGTGGTTGAGGTGAATAGTACAGATGCATTCAAGGGGAAGCTGGATAAGCACAGGAGGGAGAAAGGAATAGAAGGACATGTTGATGGGGTGGGAGGAGGCTCGTGTGGAGCATAAACACCGGCATAGACCTGCTGGGCTGAATGGCCTGTATCTGTGCTGTTAATACTTTGTAATCATTATCTCATTGTTGTTTGTGGGAGCTTGCTGTGCGCAAATTGGCTGCCGCGTTTCTTACATTGCAACGGTGATTACACTTCCATAATACTTAATTGGCTGTAAAGTGCTTGTGGATGTCCCGAGGTGGTGAAAAGCACAATATAGATGAAAGCTCTTTTTTCTTTTTTTTGCTTACTCCTGCACCTCACAGAATGAATACCCTGGAATGGATGCACTTGTGCTGGTACTTGCCATTGTTGGATTAAATGAAATAAGATGCTGTGAGGTGCGGGAGAGAGGGTGACAATGGTCGTTGGGGGTCTCCTTTATCACTGGCATCTATAGGACATGAAGCAGAACACGTATTACAGTGCTGGCAGTAAGATACCCCTTCAAGCTGCACTCGCATGGCAAGGTATTGTGTGTTATGCTGCTGCAGTGTAGTTCATGCCTGTGGGATCAGTGAATGAATAAGTGAACGGATGAACTGCTACTGTGGCAATTTTCACAAGCCCAGAAACTTTCTTTCTCATCCACTTCCATCTATGGATGTTGAGAGACTCCACTCACTCGCTCGGGCATCCCCACTCTGGCATTTTCAAACAATGGTCTTGATGTGGTGCCTCTCGGCTCCAAAGAGGGCAACCTCCCTTGTCGCCCTTCTTGGAGTAAAACCTCTAGAGCAGCGTCCTCAAAAGGATCAGCCCTGCCCCCTCTTCCTCCTTGCTCCCATCCTGAACTGCTTTAAACTTGTCAATGTACAGTTCTGCTTTAGCTGGGAGCAGCAGCCCTTTAAGAGCTGCTGGACTCACCAGATATCCTATCCTATTTACCCAGCATACTCCTCGCACACCAACCAATCTGTGCAGGGAGGATACGATTATGAAAATGAGCTGACCATACAAACTCACTTACGGTTTGCTACTTTGTTCACTATTTGTACATTGTTTGCAAGATGTGTCCACAGTATCAGAAGGTTTAGCCAGTAAAAGACGAAAATTGGGTGATTCCTAAGGGCTGCATTTTGGAGACGGATTAATAAAAAGAAAAGAAAGACTTGCATTTATATAGTGCCTTTCACGACCTCAGGATGTTCCAAAGCACTTTACAGCCAATGAAGTACTTTTTGAAGTGTAGTCACTGTTGTAATGTAGGAATGGCAGCCAATTTGCGCACAGCAAGCTCCCACAAACAGCAATGTGATAATGACCAGATAATCTGTTTTAGTGATGTTGGTTGAGGGATGAATATTGGCCAGGGCACCGGGGATAACTCCCCTGCTCTTCTTCGAAATACTGCAATGGGATCTTTGACACCCACCTGAGAGAGCAGACAGGGCCTCGGTTTAACGTCTCAACCAAAAGACGGCACCTCCGACAGTGCAGCACTCCCTCAGCACTGCACTGGAGTGTCAGCCTAGATTTTTGTGCTCAAGTCTCTGGAGTGGGACTTGAACCTACAACCTTCTGACTCACAGGAGAGAGAGTGCTACACACTGAGCCACTGCTGACATGGTAATAGCAGGTTACTAGTGCGGAGAACTGTGAAATAATAGCTTGTGCACGTTTGAAATACCATTTTAACATAGAAGACACTTTTTGTTTACTGTTTGCCCTACTAAATCCTACAAGGTGGGAACCCTACGACTGTATGAAGTGGGATATCTGAACAAGGGGACAGTTTTTCCATAGTAGGGAAATGGCCATTTGCATTGAAGTCGTGCTTCTCTCTATTAACGTAACTCACAAGTAACTGAAGCATTACAGCTTCTAAGTTGCCTTTTCTTTCTCCTGATTTATACATCATTAAAGCACGCAGGCTCACTCACATCATTGCATTGGAGATTACTGGTTTTAATGATTCATGGCTCTTGCTTTTTGATTGCAATTTTTCGAGCAAATGGACAGTGAAGGACACCATCATCGGATCAAGGGGGAGTTTAGTTGTACATACTGCACGTTGCCCATAGGAGTTCCCTGAGCTGTACTGGGCTTGTTCTCTGATAACACATGGATAATGACATCTCAAAGGACGTTAGTCAGTCCTTGTGAACATCGCAGAACAGGCATTTTATTGATAATTGTGAAGAATGTGTGTTCTTTCTAACCGTGTGTAAGGAAAAAACAAGCAACATTTACCGATATTTATAAAAGTCTTACGTCTAGCGTACATTCATCAAACTTCAAACTGTCAAAAGTATAAAAGTAAAGTGAAAGAAAGCCAGTCATTTTCTGCTGGTATTTTTTGTGACCTTGCCCCCCTTTTCTGGATTTACAAGCATCTGCCAATCTACAGAGGCTTCCCGCCAGCAGTGAGCCTCAGGATGCGCCTATACCCCACACAGGGGAGTACCCGAGTCGTGTCTAAAAGGATAGGCCAGATGAAAAGACAGCTCCATCTCAGCATCTGGATGTCACAGCTGTGCTCCCTACCCCAGAGTACCCACCAGCAAAATGGCAGTAGATCAACTAGTAATAGACCTCCCTACAGCATGCATCACCTTAAAATTATATTGGTAGCACAAAAAATCTGTCACGCTTTTCCAATTGATTCAACTTCTGCTGTCACCTCTCGCCACAACTATTACAAACTCCTGCCACGCCCTACAACTCACTGTGAGCGCAACGCCTTGGGGAGATCCACTAGTCTATTATATAATCATGACGTACACCAGGACTTCAATACTGGTCTCAGTGAACCAAAATCAACAACAACAATTTGCATTGATATAGTGACTTTCATGCAGTAAAATATAGAAACATAGAAGATAGGAGCAGGAGTAGGCCATTCGGCCCCTCAAGCCTGTTCTGCCATTTAATGAGATCATGGCTGATCATCCAAATTCAGTACCCTGTCCCTGCTTTCTCCCCATATCCCTTGATCCCTTTAGCCTTGAAATATATCTAACTCCTTCTTGAATATATTTAATGAATTGGCCTCAACTGCCTTCTGTGGTAGAGAATTCCACAGGTTCACCACTCTCTGGGTGAAGAAATTCCTCCTCATCTCAGTCCTAAATGGCTTACCCCTTATCCTTAGACTGTGATCCCTGGTTCTGGACTCCCCGACCATCGGGAACATCCTTCCTGCATCTAGTCTGTCTACTCCTGTTAGAATTTTATAAGTTTCAATGAGATCCCCTCTCATTCTTCTAAACTCTAACGAATATAAGCCTAATCGACCCAATCTTTCTTCATACATCATTCCTGCCATCCCAGGTATCAGTCTGGTGAATCTTCGCTGCACTCCCTCCATGGCAAGAACATCCTTCCTCAGATAAGGCGACCAAAACTGCACACAATACTCAAGGTGTGGTCTCACCAAGGCCCTGTACAACTGCAGCAAGACATCCTTGCTCCTGTACTCGAATCCTCTCGCTATGAAGGCCAACATACTATTTGCCTTCTTAACCGCCTGCTGCACCTGCATGCTTACCTTCAGCGACTGGTGCACAAGGACACCCAGGTCTCGTTGCACTTCCCCTTTTCCCAATCTATTGCCATTCAGATAATAATCTGTCTTCCTGTTTTTGCCACCAATGTGGATAACCTCACATTTATCCACATTATACTGCATCTGCCATGCATCTGCCCAACCACCCAACCTGTCCAAATCATACTGGACTTTCTCTGCATCCTCTTCACAGCACACACGCCCACCCAGCTTTGTGTCGTCTGCAAACTTGGAGATATTACATCTAGGTCCCTCGTCTAGATCATTAATATACATTGTGAATAGCTGGGGTCCTAGCACCAATCCCTGCAGTACCCCACTAGTCACTGCCTGCCACTCGGAAAAAGACCCGTTTATTCCAACTCTTTGCTTCCTGTCTGCCAACCAGTTCTCTATCCAAGTCAGTACCTTACCCCCAATCCCATGTGCTTTAACTTTGCACGCTAATCTCTTATGCGGGACCTTATCGAAAGCCTTCTGAAAGTCCAAATACACCACATCCACTGGTTCTCCCTTATCTTTTCTACCAGTTACATCCTCAAAAATTCCAGTAGATTAGTCAAGCATGATTTACCTTTTGTAAATCCATGTTGACTTTGTCTGATCCTGTCACTGTTTTCCAAGTGCTCTGCTATTACATCTTTTATAATGGACTGTAACATTTTCCCACTACCGATGCCAGGCTTACCGGTCTATAATTCCCCGTTTTCTCTCTACCACCTTTTTTAAATAGTGGGGTTACATTAGCTACCCTCCAATCCATGGGAACTGTTCCAGAATCTATAGAATTTTGGAAGATGACCAGCAATGCATCTACTATTTCTAGGGCCACTTCCTTAAGTACCCTAGGATGTAGATTATCAGGCCCTGGGGATTTATTGGCCTTCAATCACGTCAATTTCCCTAACACCATTTCCCTACAAATACTGATTTCATTCAATTCCTCCCTCTCATTAGACCCTATGTTCCCCGACATCTCTGGGAGGTTATTTGTGTCCTCCTTTGTGAAGACAGAACCAAAGTATGTATTTAATTGGCCTGCCATTTCTTTGTTCCCCATTATAAATTCCCCTGATTCTGACTGCAAGGGACCTACGCTTGACTTCACCAATCTTTTTCTCTTCACATATCTATAGAAGCTTTTATAGTCAGTTTTTCTTCCCTGCAAGCTTACTGTCATAATCTATTTCCCCCCTCTTAATTAATCCCTTTGTCCTCCTTTGCTGAATCCTAAACTGCTCCCAATCCTCAGGTTTGCTGCTTTTTCTGGCCAATTTATATGTCCTCTCCTTGGATCTTATGCTATCCCTAATTTCCCTTGTTAGCCACGGTTGAGTCACCTTTTTTGTTTTATTTTTATGCCAAACAGGGGTGAACAAATTCTGTAGTTCATCCATGCGATCTTTAAATGTTTGCCATTGCCTATCCACCGTCAACCCTTTAAGTAACGCTCCCCAATCCATCCTAGCCAACTCGCGCCTCATACCATCATAGTTTCCTTTATTTAAATTCAGGACCTTAGTCTCTGAGTCAACTACTTCACTCTCCATCTTAATGAAGAATTCTATCATATTATGATTACTCCTCCCCAAGGGGCCTCGCACAACAAGATTGCTAATTAATTCCTTCTCATTACATAATACCCAGTCTAAGATGGCCTGATCTCTGGTTGGTTCCTCGACATATTGTTCCAGAAAACCATCCCGTAAACATTCTAGGAATTCCTCCTCCACAGTATTTTTACTAATTTGGTTAGCCCAATCTATATGTAAATTAAAGTCACCCATGATGACTGCTGTGCCCTTACTGCATGCTTCTCTAATTTCTCTTTTAATGCCGTCCCCAACCTCCGTATTACTGTTTGGAGGTCTATATATCACTCCCACTAACGTTTTCTGCCCCTTGTTATTTCTCAGTTCAACCCATACAGATTCCACATCATCAATTGTGTTAATCCCCTCTTTAACCAGCAGTGCTACCCCACCTCCCTTTCCTTTTTGCCATCTTTCCTGAATATTGAGTACCCCTGGATGTTGAGTTCCCAGCCTTGGCCACCCTGGAGCCATGTTTCGGTAATCACAATCAAATCATATTCGTTTACCTCTATTTGCGCAGCTAATTCATCCACCTTGTTCCGAATGCTCCTTGCATTAAGACACAAAGCCACAGGGGACCCCTGCAATACCTGCCTGCGCCTACTACTCTGCCTGGCGGTCACCCATTCCCTTCCTGCCTGTGCAGCCTTTACCTGCGGTGTGACCAACTCATTAAACGTGCTTTTCACGATGACCTCAGCATCGCGAATGCTGCAGTATGTATCCATTCGCAGCTCCAGCGCCGCAATGCGGTCTGCGAGTAGCTGCAGCTAGATACACTTCCCGCACACATGGTCGTCAGGGACACAGGAAGTGTCCCTGATTTCCCACATAGTGCAGGAGGAGCATGCCACGGGGCCGAGCTGTGCTGCCATGACTTACCCTTTAATTAATTTAAATTATATCAAATCAATACCACTAATTACACTACAATTAAATGATATACTCAAGGACCCTTGTTTACTAGCACTCCCCACTACACAACAGAGACCTTAGAAACTATAACCACAAAAATTAAGGCCGTCTAAACTTTATAAACTATTAACCTTAACTGTCAAACTATAGAGTAGTATAAATACTCACCTGGCCGTACTCACCCAATCAACTGCTTCCTCTTGCCCGCGTCACTTTTTGAATCGTGACGTGGCTCTGGAACACCGCCACCGGTCTGCGAGATTGGTAAGCCTCTGCAAAAAAGCCCGCGAAAGTGAGTTTAAATACTCACTGTACTCTTCTGTTGCTCCCGACACTGGCCTCTGCAAAAAAGCCCGCGAAAGTGAGTTTAAATACTCACTGTTCTCTTCTGTTGCTCCCGACACCGTCCCAACGTGCTTCACAGGAGCGTTATCAGACATTAAAATTGAAACCGAGCCATATAAGGAGACATTAGGACTGCTGGCCTAAAGCTTGGTCAAAGTGTTAGGTTTTAAGGAGCATCTTAAAGGAGGAAAGAGAGGTGGAGAGGCGGAGAGGTTTAGGAAGGGAATTCCAGACCTTAGGGCCCAGGTAGCTGAAGGCACGGTCGCTAATGGTGGGGCGAAGGAAGTCAGGAATGCAAAAGAGGTCAGAATTGGAGGAGCGGAGGGTTGGAGGAGGTTAAAGAAGGGATATAAATTTTAAATTCGAGGCGTTGGTGGACCGGGAGATAATGTAGGTCAGCGAGCACGGGGGTGATGGCTGAAGAGAAAGGTTGGTGCTGAAGTAAAACTGGAGGGGAGCAGGTCACACCTATAAAGCAAGCCCGCCCGATGGGAGCTTTAACGTCCACCTGAGAGAGCAGACGGGGCCTCGGTTTAACGACTCGTCCGAAAGGCGGCACCTCCGACAGTGCGGCACTGGGAGTATCAGCCTTGATTTGTTGTGCTCAAGTCTCTGGAGTGGGACTTGAACCCAAGACCTTCTGACTCAGAGGCGAGGGTGCTACCCACTGAGCCTCTGGCTGACACTTAAATTAATGAATACTCTCCATTACAAATGCTGGGCAATTGCCCGCCCGATTTTTTTTTTTGTGTATTCACCCATGCCCGGCCGATCCAGTTTGCTCAGGCACAGCAACAGGAAGAGTTACCTGAAGGTCTTCATCCAGAACATCAACCTGGTCAGATGCTGACTGGTCTGCCGTGCATTTGAAACATTGCGTGATATTTGTTTCTCATTTTCGGCAGTTGTTTTTTGTTTTCTGTTGGCCGCTATTGCTATAGATCCTCAGACACTATTTCGAAGAAGAACAGGGGAGTTCTCGCTGGTGTCCTGGGCCAATATTTATCCCTCAACTAACATCTCTAAAAAAAAAAACACAGATGATCTGATCCTTATCGCATTGCTGTTTGTGGGAACTTGCTGTGCGCAAATTGGCTGCCGCGTTTCCCACATTACAACAGTGACTACACTTCAAAAGTACTTCATCGGCTGTAAAGCGCTTTGGGACTTCCTGAGGTGGTAAAAGGCGCTATAGAAATGCAAGTTCTCCCTTTTCCTTTCCCTGCTGTGATCCTGTTCTGCCCCTAGATGTGTGCAGTGCACGTCAGTAAATACGGCGTAACGCGCAGTTTACTAGACATGCCAGTGACATCCAGTGGGAGGACATTAACACTGCAATTCTGTTGTATTGACAAGCTGCCCAATTGAGATGGCTTCAATCTTCTCTATAGTGTCGAGTTCAGAACATTAATCACCCGGCGCTCATGTGACTGCTGTGGAGTACGCTCATGGCTGGAATCTGATGGATGACGTGCGTAAACAGCTTGAGCTTCCTCCTTGTAGCTTAGAGGATGTCATCCGAACCCATCCATTACATCCTCGTAATCCCCTCCCAGGTATCCATTATTCCACATCGTGGTATTCTGCAGTGCACAGTGGGCCAGGACGATACAAGTATAGCACGTCATTGGGGCGAAACCTATCACTTGCACGACTTGCTTTTATCGTGATGATGCACATCACACAGAATCATAGAATGGTCACAGCACAGCGCGGACCTGAGTGGGAGCGGCGGTGGCGGCATAAAGGGAAGTGAGTGGCGACTTTTTAAAAAAAAAAAACAAGGAGTGAAGTCACAGGAGAGCAGGTAGGTGATTGGTTGGTAAAAACAATTGTTTGAAGGAGGCGGAGTATAAATCGAGCGGGAGGCCCAGAGAGAGTGCAGTCCGGAGCAGCGGCAGCAACGAGGAACCAGAGCACCTCCAGCAAAAGCAACAACAGCAAAACGGCTAAAGTGACGTCACAACCAGAAGGAGCTGATTGGTGAGTAGCTGGTAAGTGCTTCTAGTTAATAGTCTATTTAGTAAAGGCATGGCAGGGCAGCTCAGTCCCGCGGAATGCACATCCTGTGCCATGTGGGGACTCCAGGACGCTTCCCGTGTCCTGGACAACCACATGTGCAGGAAGTGTCGTCAGATGGAGGAGCTCCAGCTCCGGGTTTTGGAGCTTGAGCAGCAGCTGGCGTCACTGCCATCACAGCATCCGTGAGGCTGAGAGCTACGTGGATAGCAGGAGGTGGTCACCCCACAGATAAAGAGTGTGCAGGCAGAAAAGGAATGGGTGAACACCAGACAGAAGAGGAGGACCAGGCAGGAGCCCCCTGAATGCATCTCGCTCTCCAACCAGTATTCAGTTCCGAGTACTGGTGAGGGAGATGGTTCCCCTGGGGAGTATAGCCAGAGCCAAGTCTGCGGCACCACGGGTGGCTCAGCTGTACAGGGGGAGAAGAAGAAGAGTGGGAAAACAATAGTGGTAGGGGATTCGATAGTTAGGGGAGCAGATAGGTGTTTCTGCGGCTGCAGGCATGACTCCAGGATGGTATGTTGCCTCCCTGGTGCCAGGGTCAAGGATGTCACCGAGCGGCTGCAGAACATTCTGAGGCGGGAGGGTGAACAGCCAGAGGTCGTGGTCCATATCGGTACCAACGACATGGGTAGAAAGAGGGATGAGGTCCTGCAAGCAGATTTCAGGGAGCTGGGAAAGAGATTAAAAAGCAGGACCTTAAAGGTAGTAATCTCCGGATTACTCCCGGTGCCATGCACTAGTGAGCATAGAAATAGGAGGATAGCGCAGTTGAATGCGTGGCTGGAGAGATGGTGCAGGAGGGAGGGCTTTAGATTCCTGGGGCATTGGAACCAGTTCTGGGGGAGGTGGGACCTGTACAGGCCGGACAGGTTGTACCTCAACAGAGCCGGAACCAATATCCTCGCGGGGGCGGGGGGGGGGGGGGGGGGGGGGGGGGGTGGGGCGGGGTTGCTAGTGCTGTTGGGGAGGGTTTAAACTAACTTGGCAGGGGATAGGTACCAGCATGTAACATTAGAAAGGGGAAATAAAGTGCTCAAAGGATTGCAGAGAGCACTAAAGTAAGTAATAGTAAGGTATTGGGGGGGTCAAACTAAGAGAATACAGAATGGTCTAAGATGGGTTTACAGTGTATGTATGTGAATGCACGAAGCGTAGTAAACAAGGTAAGTGAGCTGCAGGCACAAATAGCCACATGGGAATGTGATGTTGTGGCAATAACTGAGACCTAGCTCAACAGATTGGATATTAAATATTCCTGGTTATAAAGTGTTCAGGAAAGATAGGGAATGAAAGATAGGAGGTGGTGTGGCAATATTGGTCAAGGAGAATGTTAGTGCTGGAAAGGGAGGATGTCCTGGAGGGGTCAAGGATAGGATCTGTATGGCTAAAGTTAAGAAATAATAGCGGTGCCATTACACTACTAGGTGTATTCTATAGACCACCAAATAGTGGGAAAGATATGGAGGAGCAAATTTGCAGAGAAATTACAGAGAGATGCAAGAACTATAGAGTAGTAATAATGGGGGACTTCAACTATTCTAATATAGACTGGGATTGTAATAGTGTTAAGGGCAGAGAAAGGGAAGAATTTCTGAAGTGTGTTCAGGAGAACGTTCTTCATCAGTATGTTTCCAGCCCAACGAAGGAGGAGGCATTGCTGGATCTGGTTCTGGGGAATGAGGTGGGTCAAGTGGAGCAAGTGTCAGTAGGTGAACATTTAGGAAACAGTGATCACAGTATCATAAGGTTTAGATTAGCTATGGAAAAGGACAGGGAGCAATCTAGAGTAAAAATGTTTAACTGGGGGAAGGCCAATTTCAGTGAGATGAGAACGGACCTGGCCCGGGTAAACTGGAATCAAAGATTGGCAGGCAAAACTGTAATGGAACAATGGGCTGCCTTTAAAGAGGAAATAGTTCAGGTACAGTTGAGGTGCATTCCCAGTAGAGGGAAAGGCAGGGCAACTAAAGTCAGGGCTCCCTGGATGACGAAAGAGATAGAGAATATGATGTAGCAGAAAAAGAGCGCTTATGACAGCTGTCAGGTTCCAAATACATCTGTGAATATAGAAAGGTCAGAGGAGAAGTGAAAAAGAAAATAAGAGGGGCAAAGCGAGGGTATGAGAATAGAATGGCAACCAACATAAAAGGTAATCCAAAAGTCTTCTGCAGGCATATAAATAGTAAAAGGGTAGTAAGAGGAGGGGTGGGGCCGATTAGGGACCAGAAAGGAGACTTATGCATGGACGCAGAGGGTATGGCTGAGGTACTAAACAAGTACTTTGCATCTGTCTTCTCCAAGGAAGAGGATGCTGCCATAGACATAGTAAAGGAGGAGGTAGTGCAGATACTTGATAGGATAAAAATTGATAAAGAGGCAGAAAGGCTGGCTGTACTTAAAGTAGATACGTCACCAGGAGCGGATGGGATGCATCCTAGGATGCTGAGGGAATTGAGGGAGGAAATCACGGAGGTGCTGGCCATAACATTCCAATCCTCCTTAGATACAGGGGGGTGGTGCCAGAAGACTGGAGAATTGCAAATGTTACACCATTGTTCAAAAAAGGGTGTAAAGATAAACCCATCAACTACAGGCCAGTCAGTTTGACCTCGGTCGTGGGGAAGCTTTTAGAAACAGTAATCAGAGATAAAATTAACAGTCACTTGGGCAAGTGTGGATTAATTAAGGAACACCAGCACGGATTTGTTAAAGGCAAATTGTGTTTAACTAACTTGATTGAGTTCTTTGATGAGGTAACAGAGAGGGTTGATGAGGGCATTGCAGTTGACGGAGTGTACATTGATTTCCAAAAGATGTTTGACAAAGTGCCACATAATAGGCTTACCAGCAAAGTTGAAGCCCATGGAATAAAAGTGACAGTGGCAGCATGGATACGGAATTCGCTAAGTGATAGGAAACAGAGAGCAGTGGTGAACAGTTTTGCTATCGTAGCAGTGGTGAACAGTTGTTTTTCGGACTGGAGGAAGGTATACAGTGGTGTTCCCCAGGGGTCGGTTCTAGGACCACTGCTTTTCTTGATATACATTAATGACTTGGACGTAGGTGCACAGGGCATAATTTCAAAATTTGCAGATGACACAAAACTTGGAAGTATAGTGAACAGTGAGGAGAGTGATAGGCTTCAGGAAGACATAGACAGGCTGGTGAGATGGGCGGACACGTGGCAGATGAAATTTAATGAAGAAAAGTCCGGCTATATTCTAGGGAATATAGCCGGACAAGTGGTAGAAGTGTCAGTAGGAGAGCATTTTGGTGACAGTGACCATAATTCGGTGAGATTTAAGGTAGTCATGGAAAAGGACAAAGATTGACCGGAAATAAAGGTTCTAAATTGGGGGAAGGCCGATTTTAATATGATAAGGCAGGATCTGACCAAAGTGGACTGGGATCAGCTACTTGTAGGAAAATCCACATCAGAGCGGTGGGAGTCTTTCAGAAATGAAATAGAGAGAGTACAACGCCAACATGTTCCCGTAAAGGTCAAGGGTGGGACCAACAAACCCAGGAACCCTGGATGTCAAGGGATATACAAGAATGGATTAGGAAAAAAAGGGAGGCTTTTGGCAGATACAAAGGACTAAAAACAGTGGAAGCCCTAGAGGAGTATAGAAAGTGCAGGGGGGTACTTAAAAAAGAAATTAGGAGAGCGAAGAGGGGGCATGAAAAAACACTGGCGGGCAAAATAAAGGAAAATCCCCAGGTGTTTTATAAGTATATTAAGGGCAAGAGGATAACCAGGGAAAGAGTAGGGCCCATTAGGGACCAAAGTGGCAATCTGTGTGTAGAGCCGGAAGATGTCGGTGAGGTTTTAAATGAATATTTTGCATCTGTGTTCACTATGGAGAAGGACGATGTAGGCATAGAAATCAGGCAGGGGGATTGTGATATACTTGAATAAATTAGTATTGAGAGGGAGGAGGTACTAGCGGTTTTAGCGGGCTTAAAAGTGGATAAATCCCCAGGCCCTGACGGGATGTATCCCAGGCTGCTGTGTGAGGCAAGGGAGGAGATTGCAGGGGCTCTGGCACAAATTTTCAGAACCTCTCTGGCCACAGGGGACGTGATGCGGAGATGCCGGTGTTGGACTGGGGTGGACAAAATTGAGAGGTCGCTCAACACCAGGTTATAGTCCAACAGTTTTATTTGAAATCACAAGCTTTCGGAGCTATCGATCGCCCCTTCCTCAGGTGAAGTAGTAAAGAAATACAGACTCGACAAAGCATATATAGATAGAGAACAATGCATGTGTACCTTACAATTGCAGACAACTAAATTAAATCATCCTGCAATCGTAAGGTACACATGCATTGTTCTCTATCTATATATGCTTTGTCGAGTCTGTATTTCTTTACTACTTCACCTGAGGAAGGGGCGATCGATAGCTCCGAAAGCTTGTGATTTCAAATAAAACTGTTGGACTATAACCTGGTGTTGTGCGACCTCTCAATTTTGTCCACAGGGGACGTGCCAGAGGACTGGAGAACAGCTAACGTAGTACCATTGTTCAAGAAGGGTAGTAGGGATAAACCAGGGAATTACAGGCCAGTGAGCCTAACATCAGTGGTAGTGAAATTATTGGAAAAAATTCTGAGGGACAGAATTAGTCTCCACCTGGAGAGGCAGGGATTAATCAAGGATAGTCAGCATGGCTTTGTCAGGGGGAGATCATGTCTGACCAATTTGATTGAATTTTTCAAGGGGGTGACTAGGTGTGTGGATGAGGGTAGTGCAGTTGATGTAGTCTACATGGACTTCAGTAAGGCTTTTGACAAAGTCCCACATAGGAGACTGGTCAAGAAGGTAAGAGCCCATGGGATCCAGGGCAATTTGGCACATTGGATCAAAAATTGGCTTAGTGGCAGGAGGCAGAGGGTGATGGTCGAAGGTTGCTTTTGTGACTGGAAGCCTGTGTCCAGTGGTGTACTGCAGGGATCGGTGCTGGGTCCTTTGCTGTTTGTAGTGTACATTAATGATTTAGATATAAATGTAGGAGGGTATGATCAGTAAGTTTGCAGATGACACGAAAATTGGTGGAATGGTAAATAGCGAGGAGGGAAGCCTCAGGCTACAGGACGATATAGACGGGATGGTTAGATGGGCAGAACAGTGGCAAATGGAATTTAATCCTGAAAAGTGTGAGGTGATGCATTTTGGGAGGACTAACAAGGCAAGGGAATACACAATGAATGGTAGGACCCTAGGAAGGACAGAGGATCAGAGGGACCTTGGTGTGCATGTACATAGATCCCTGAAGGCAGCAGGACAGGTAGATAAGGTGGTTAAAAAGGCATATGGGATACTTGCCTTCATTAGCCGAGGCATAGAATATAAGAGCAGGGAGGTTATGATGGAGCTGTACAGAACGCTAGTTAGGCCACAGCTGGAATACTGTGTGCAGTTCTGGTCGCCACACTATAGGAGGGATGTGATTGCATTGGAGAGGGTGCAGAGGAGATTCACCAGGATGTTACCTGGGCTGGAGCGCTTCAGCTATGAAGAGAGACTGGACAGGCTGGGGTTGTTTTCCTTAGAGAAGAGAAGGCTGAGGGGGGACCTGATTGAGGTGTACAAAATTATGAGGGGCATAGCTAGGGTAGATAGAAAGGAACTTTTCCCCTTAGTAGAGGGGTCAATAACCAGGGGGCATAGATTCAAGGTAAGGGGCAGGAGGTTTAGAGGGGATTTGAGGAAAACATTTTCACCCAGAGGGTGGTTGGAATCTGGAACTCACTGCCTGAAAGGGTGGTAGAGGCAGGAATCCTCACAACATTCAAGAAGCATTTAGATGAGCACTTGAAACGCCATAGCATACAAGGCTACGGACCAAGTGCTGGAAAATGGGATTAGAATAGACAGGACTTGTTGACCGGCGTGGACACGATGGGCTGAAGGGCCTCTTTCTGTGCTGTATAACTCTATGACTCTAAGGTACCAAGTGACAGCCTGGCTTCCACAGTGCAATAAGAAAACCATTAACCTTGACTGCCATTTATCCCACTTGTCCAATCACAAACAAATGCAACTTGGCTATTTCTATGGCTTTCTGATTTCAAGGTTTTACTTGACTGTAGAAGTTAGATGAAATCAGCTGTCAGTAAATACCTGCTAGATTACAAAATAAGACCCAGAGAATGTTCATAATTAGAAGACTTTTGGTTTTGGAAACAAAATAAAATACTTTAAGTAAATAACGAATGCTTACAACTGTCTACACAAAAGTATTGGGCCAGAATTTGATGGAGCTGGGCATCTCGCCCTGCGAGTTGGATTTTTTCCCTCCCTCGTCAGCTCAAAAAATTTTGTGCCGCGAATTGCTGGAAATGCGAGTTGATATTTACGGCGCAATTTTTTTTTTAATTCGTTCATGGGATGTGGTCGACGGTGGCAAGGCCAACATTTAGTTGCTGCAGTGCATCTTGTAGATGGTACACACTGCAGCCACGGTGCGCCGGTGGTGGAGGGAGTGAATGTTGGATGGGGTGTTGGATGGGGTGCCAATCAAGCGGGCTGCTTTGTCCTGGATGGTGTCGAGCTTCTTGAGTGTTGTTGGAGCTGCACTCATCCAGGCAAGTGGAGAGTATTCCATCGCACTCCTGACTTGTGCTTGCAAATGGTGGAAAGACTTTGGGGAGTCAGCAGGTGAGACACTCGCCGCAGAATACCCAGCCTCTGATCTGCCCTTGTAGCCACAGTATTTATGCGCCTGGTCCATTTAAGTTTCTGGTCAATGGTGACCCCCCAGGATGTTGATGTTGGGGGATTCGTTTGGGTAGCAGTGTGCTCTTGATGGTAGACACACTACACCATTGAGATGTAATACATCGAGTCTACAGCACAGAAACAGGCCATGCTGCCCTCCTGGCCTGTGCCGGCGTTTATGCTCCACACGAGCTTAATAGCCATAGTACCGGGGTAAGGAAAGGCTGCATTTAGCCAGCAACCTCCCAGCAGTTCATATGTGGGTTATGCTCACCTTTAAGCCACTGACTTCTTGGGGTAGAGTTTTTGCTTTCTGGGTGCATTCGGGAAATCGCACCCAAAATGCGCTTGAAATTGGGCTGGTTAGCTTTAGCTTCAGGTTTCCGCTGAAAATCATTTGCATAGTCACAAACATATAAATCTTCCACGAACCAGCGCGATCGGGCAGCGTAATCGAACGTAATAATTTCTCTTTCTTTCTTTCCATTAAAAAGTATTCCTGGATGTATTTAAGAGCGGTAACCTGGTGCAGTTTTCTTCATGCAGCTGAAAATGGGTTTACCACCAACAATAAGCACTTTTAACAAGGTTGTTCTGTCCTCTGCCTGAGCAACTTGATTTAAAATCACTGAAAATGACTTTAAAAAGTTATACAGTACCATTTGCTACTTTCACTGGTATACATTAGTCAATTAAATATTTTTTTGACCTGAAAAAGCTTTAAAAATCTTCCTACTATTGCCTGTGCACTGAATAAAATGAGAAAATGAGCCCAATTTGGAGAACCATCCCAAACCAGCGCAATCGGCAGAATCTGACGATTTCGACCTGGGGGCTGGGGGGGGGGGGGGCACGGCGCGGCGTGGTCAGTTTTGTGGGCGTGGTCAGTTTTGTGGGCGGGTCCTGATTCTGGCGAACTGAATCTTGAATCAGCGTAAAAGATCGCAAGAAACTTGTGCGTAAGTGGCTTATGGTGTAACTCACCTACATTTAAAATTCTTTTGCTCTGGTTCGGCCGATTCCGCCCAGGTTGCGCTGGAAGCTGGGCGCAAAACTAACGGAAACTTCCCTGCACCCCTTGTTTTTACAGTTTGGTTTAAAAAAAATGTTAAAGTCTGAATGGAGGCACTGCCGACCCACTGCCGAGTGAATCTGACTTTATTAAACTGGATCAAAGCGGATCCAGTTTTAATAAAGTGGATGCGGAACTGCAGTACGACGATATAAACTGCCCCATTGAACCTCGACTGTATCTTATTTTTTTTAAACGGAGTGGCATGGGCATCAGCAAATGACTGGTGAAGCCATTCGATAGCTGATGGGATAGATTTTTGCCAGTACTGTACGATGAAAGCTTCCAGATAACATTGATAGAATGACTGCAAACTCACTGCGACCGCGATGCGAGAGTGTCGCAGGGGTATGCTGGCAAAACGTGCAATGAAAAGATTGATTGGGGCTGAAAGAAGCTCTTACTTCAGTAGATGAACAGTAGATTACATACAATAACATTATGTACAATGCACCGCACAGAAACAGGCCATTCGGCCCAACAGGTCCATGCCGGCGTTTATGCTCCACACAAGCCTTCTCCCACCCCGCTTCATCTCACCCCATCAACATATCCTTCTATTCGCAGGGCTGGAAAGCAAAGCAAATATTTGAATCAAGAAATTGATGGTGAGCATAAATCAGGAAAAATTAGAGGCGCATGTAATAAGGGTAATACAGTGATCATGGGGACTTTAATCTACATATAGACTGGGCAAACCAAATATGCCGTAATAGTGTGGAGGACAAATTCATGGAATGTATGCAAGATAGTTTTCGAGATCAGTATGTTGAGGAACCAAATAGGGAACAGGCTATTTTAGATCTAGTATTGTGCAATGAAAATGGGTTAATTAATAACCTTGTAGTAAAAGGGCCTTTAGGGAAGAGTGACCATAATATGATAGAAGTTTATATTGAGTTTGAAAGTGATTTAGTTAAATCCAAAACTAGGGTCTTCAATCTAAACAAAGCAAACTACGTAGGTATGAGGGGCGAGTTGGCTGCGGTAGATTGGGAAACTACATTAAAAGGTATGACGGTTGCCAAGCAATAGCAAGCATTTAAAGAATTAATACATAATTTACAACAAATATACATTCCTTTGAGGCACAAAAATCCCACAGGAAAAGTGGTCCAACCGTGGCTAACAAGAGAAGTTAAAGATAGTATTAGATCAAAGAAAGAGGCTTATAATGTTGCCAAAAAGAGTAGTAAGCCTGAGGATTGGGAAGATTTTAGAATTCAGCAAAGGAGGACCAAGAACTTGATAAAGAAAGGGAAAATAGAATGAGAGTAAACTAGCGAGGGACATAAAAATAGACTGTAAAAGCATGTAGGTATGTAAAAAGGAAAAGATTAACAAAAGTAAATGTGGGTCCCTTACAGGCTGAGACAGGAGAAATTATAATGGGGAATAAGGAAATGGCAGAGGAATTAAACAAATAATTTGTGTCTGTCTTCATGGAAGAAGACGCAAAAAATCTACCGGAAATACTGGAGAGCCAAGGCTCTAGCGAGAATGAGGAACTGAAAGAAATTAGTATTCGTAAAAAAATAGTACTGGAGAAATTAATGGTACTGAAAGCCGATAAATCCCCATGACCTGATGGCCTACATCCTAGGGTTTTGAAAGAGGTGGCTATAGAGATAGTGGATGCATTGGCTGTCATCTTCCAAAATTCCATAGATTCTGGAATGGTTCCCGCGGATTGGAAGGTAGCAAATGTAACCCCACTATTTAAGAAAGGAGGGAGAGAGAAAATGGGAAACTACAGACCAGTTAGGCTGACATCAGTAGCAGGGAAAATGCTAGAACCTATTATTAAGGACGTGGTAACAGGGCACTTAGAAAATAATAATAGGATTGCGCAGAGTCAACACTGATTTATGAAAGGAAAATCGTGTTTGAAGAATCTATTAGAGTTTTCTGAGCTTGTAACTAGCAGAATAGGTAAGGAGGAATCAGTGGATGTGGTGTATTTGGATTTTCAGAAGGCATTCGATAAGGTGCCACACAAGAGGTTATTAAACAAATTAGGGCTCATGGGATTAGGGGTAATATACTAGCATGGATTGAGGATTGGTTAATGGACAGAAAACAGAGAGTAGGAATAAACGGGTAATTTTCGGGTTGGCAGGCTGTAACTTGTGGGGTACCACAAGGATCAGTGCTTGGGCCTCAGCTATTCACAATCTACATCAATGATTTGGATGAGGGGACTAAATGTAATATATCCAAGTTTGCTGATGATACAAAGCTGTGTGGGAATGTAAGTTGTGAGGAGGATGCAAGGAGGCTTCAAGGGGATATAGACAGGCTAAGTGAGTGGGCAAGAACATGGCAAATGGAATATAATGTGGAGAAATGTGAAGTTATCCACTTTGGTAGGAAAAATATAAAAGCAGAGTATTTTTTAAATGGTGAGAGATTTGGAAATATTGGTGTTCAGAGGGACCTGGGTGTCCTTGTACACGAATCACTGCACGTTAGCATTCAGGTACAGCAAGCAATTAGGAAAGCAAATGATATGTTGGCCTTTATTACAAGAGGATTTGAGTATAAGAGTAAAGAAATCTTACTGCAATTATATAGGGCCCTGGTGAAACCACACCTGGAGTACTGTGTACAGTTTTGGTCTCCTTACCTAAGGAAGGATATACTTGCCATAGAGGGAGTGCGACGAAGGTTCACCAGACTGGTTCCTGGGATGGGGGGGCTTGTCCTTTGAGGAGAGATTGAGTAGACTAGGCCTATATTCTATAGAGTTTAGAAGAATGCGAGGTAATCTCATTGAAACATACAAAATTTTTACAGGGCTTGACAGGATAGATGCAGGGAGGATGTTTCCCCTGGCTGGGGAGTCTAGAACCAGGGGTCACAGTCTCAGAATAAGGGGTCGGCCATTTAGGACTGAGAAGAGGAGAAATTTCTTCACTCAGAGGGTGGTGAATCTTTGGAATTCTCTACCTCAGAGGGCTGTGGAGGCTCAGTCGTTGAGTATATTCAAGACAGAGATCGATAGGTTTTTGAATATTAAGGGAATCAAGGGATATGGGGATAGTGCAGGAAAGTGGCGATGAGGTAGAGGATCAGCCATGATCTTATTGAATGGCGGAGCAGGCTCGAGGGGCCAAATGGCCTACTCCTGCTCCTATTTCTTATGTTCTTATGAATGGAAACAATTTTTTTAAATTGTCAGCTGGTTGATATTCTAATTTGAAATGAAATGTTTTTAATCTCCACTGCACCTCAGTTAATTAGGTGGTCATTTCATGACAGACCTTTTTTTTTGCACGCAAGTAAAAATTGGTACAATATTTCCGCAGTATTTATACTGGGAAAGAAGGAAATTGCCTGCTATCAGGACAATGTATCAGATTTAATGATGCCTTGGTAGTTAAAGTCTAATTAGATTTTTACAGACTCTAATGCCACGTGCAAATAAAAAGGGAGATCATTTCAAGGGCATGACATCCAATTACTGCAACAGAGCGTTCCATAGCACCATAGGAATGACAAACACCATGAGTCTCCATCTCAATTGTTCACGGACAGATTGTATCTCTGGTGGCTGCTATTCATTTGTGCTTTCCACAGAATGCAGTTCTGCTGAGTCACTGTGAAAGCGTTTCCTTTGCAATAAATAGTGTCTTAAAAAAGTCAGAACAATTTTTTTTTTTATGGAACCAGAAAATCCCATTGGGCCGTACAGCCCAGACCCCCTTTTTAACCATTCTCAGCCCCATCTACCTGCCTTCTCACTATACCCCTCGTTTCCTTTTACATAGAATTACGTAGAATAAACGGCACAGAAACAAGCCATTCGGCCCAACTAGTCTGTGCTGGTGTTTATATACTCCACTTGAGTCTCCTCCTATTCCACCTGCCTCATCTCAGCCTTTCAGCATATCTTACTGTTTTCCTTTTCTCACATGTACTTGTCTAGCTGTTCCTTGAACTCGCTGTCCCACCTCAGTGGCCTTCACCGACAACTTATTCCACAGCTCTAGTAGCCTTTGGCAAAAGAGGTTCTACCCAATTTCCCTTGATACCGCTGACCTAATTTTAAATTGCATCCCTGCCCCACACTGCTTTTTTGAAGACTTTGCGATAGTGAACAATTTGCCAAGATCTGCTCGTCAATCCTCTTGAAAGTCTCCTAGGTTTGCTAACTCTGCTTGGAGGCGGCCCTGGAAGGTTTGATCACGTGACGTTCTGACCGCTTGGCATCTGAGCACGTGACATCTGAGCACTTGACATCTGTCCACGTGACATCTGATAGTCCATATGTAACTGGTAGTAATAGGTGTAATGTCCCAATATCCTACCTGTAACCAGTAGTAATCCTATAACCCACTGACACTCACCTTGAACATACAGCCAGAATCCTCCCTACACTGTACAAGGTGCGGTCAGACCCCTCAGTCGATGCCACTTTGAATAGGTCCGATCTCTCTCCCTGCCTCCTCGTGCTCTGGTTTGGACTTGAGTTCTGCGTGACGGTGACAACTCTGAGCTGGAAGCCTGAGTCCGGGCCGATCTGTACTTGGACTTCAGACCTGAACCAAACCGAGAGACTGCACACAGGGCAGTGGGCACAATGTGTGGGACACTTCTCACAGCTCAGCACCAATATTTCTAAACCACTCCCTCGGCTCGGACTCGATAAAGGAGAGTTTTCATAGAATGATAGAAATTACACACAGGAGGTGGCCATTTGGCCCCCGGTGTCAGTGCTGGCGCCCTGCCCTGTAACACTATTCCTCCCGGAGCCTTTTATATTCCTCCTTTTTAAACATTTATCCCATTCCCTTTTAAATAACTGTCTCGTCTCTGCCTCAATAGCCACTAGTGGTGAAGATCCACACACTACCCCAGATCCCACACACTACCCCAGTTCTACGTACTACCCCAAATATTCGCACTACTATGTGACTTTATTGAAGTGGTGGCTTGAATGAGACAGTAGTTTAAAATCAATGCTGTGTATCAGAGCAATATGAACTCATTAGCTGATTGACGTGCTGATGACATTGCCCCACTGATACTGGGATGTAGTACAAGGTCAATGTTGAGCCAAAATTGTGAGGTAATCCTGCCACTTGATAAATCATTGGTGCAACCACAATTAGAATAGGATGCTGCACAGTGACGTTGTGCGATTGGATTGTGGGGTGGGGCTTTGGTTGTGTGTTGTAATCAATCAGATTGTGGACACAAAGTCGTTTAAATCGCCCGAAAGTCAAACTCCTGTGTACTGTCTGATGACATTTGTTGGCAGACAGCTGTTGTAATTGTAAGGATCGTTAATGCTGCAAAATGGGACCCGTCATCTTGAAGTGTTACTCATTCTGTGCTCATTTTCCTGTTCCCCTCCATCCCCAAAAAGGGTAACGCAGGCTAAGATGTGTTGACTACGCATAACAATCAATCTCTATCAATGAGTCTACAACAGACCCAGACATGAGGCGAGGAAAACCCCCAGTGGTGGAGAGCTTTGGGAACCAGAGATCCAAAGTCACCTGTTCCTCCCGAGCACGTTACACTCACCACACGTCATGTCTCAAATTACTGATAGACTGTATCCCAAAATGTTATATTCTGGAGGAAATCTATCAAATTTGCATTTGAATGAATCAATACCAACTGCTTCCACCGTCTCCCTCAGGAGTCTGCTCTGTAGATTGACCACTCTCTCTGAAATAATGTTTCTGCAGTTTAGTTTTGAATTGACCCCCCCTTCAAGCGTAGGCCGTGTCCTCTGGTTCTGCTGTTCTGGGCAAGGTGAAATGTCATGATCGACATTACAGAGTCCCTTTAGAATCCTAAAAACAGCAATCCTATCGCCTCTCAACCTTCTCTTTTCCATGATGCGGAGATGCCGGTGTTGGACTGGGGTGGACAAAAATGAGAAGTCGCACAACACCAGGTTATAGTCCAACAGTTTTATTTGAAATCACAAGCTTTCGGAGCTGCTGCCCCTTCGTCAGGCAGCACTTCACCTGACGAAGGGGCAGCAGCTCCGAAAGCTTGTGATTTCAAATAAAACTGTTGGACTATAACCTGGTGTTGTGCGACTTCTCACTTTTCTCTCTTCCAGTGAGAGCATGTCCAATTTACGTAATTGCGTCTCATAATCCAATCCCTCCATCCCCTCAATCATTCTGGATGCTCTCTTCTGCATCCTTTCAATAGCTGCAATATCCTTTCTGTACTGTGGCGACCAGAACTGCACACTGTATTCTAATTGTGATTGCACCTTCTTCTTAGATGATTTATCAAGTGGCAGGATTACCTCACAATTTTGGCTCAATATTGACCTTGTACTACATCCCAGCATCGGATTGGCTTTTCTCACTGCCACCGAGCATTATTGTGATAAGCTTCAATTTATTGTGAATCAGGACCCACTGTTCTCTTGCATCTTCCATGGATTTTAGATTGAATTCCCTTTCTTTAATCACTATATTTATTTTCTTGTGCAGATTAAGGCTCAGAGTTGCGTGCGTAAGGGGAAGCTAAAAAAAAAAGTACACGAGGGAGAAAGGAATAGAACGACATGTCGATAGGGTGAGATGAAGCAAATAGAGCGAGAGGAGACTTGGGTGGAGCATAAACTCCGGCAGAGACCTGCTGGGCCGAATGGCCGGTTTCCATGCTGCAAATTCTGCGTAATCATCCAACGTCCTCAACCCAACATCCCAGCGCGCACTCTCCACATTGCCGACTCTACCCTGCTTTGTACTGTGCGCTCCATCATGGGTGGACAGCTTTCAGCCATCCCACGCCGACATGCCCTGCACCCCCCTATGTTGCTCACCATCTTTGGTCATCACTTTTGCCTAACTCCTGCTCAGTGTCCATTCCAGCTGATCACACCTACCCCCCCACACCCTATTTTGGGATGTTTCACTGTGCTAAAGTCACTAGTTGATGATAGACTTGGGAATGGAATACCCAGTGTCATTATCTGTCACTCCCAAGTCAGGTGTAACACAGGCTATATATTCAGCGTAAAGTTCCTCTATGGTTTGATGTTTCAACTCCAGTCATGGAAGAGCACTCCCCATGCATTTCTGTGACGCTTTTCCATTTCCCACACGTTGGCCCTGAATTTCTGTGGGGGTTTCCGGATCTCTTGCCCTAACCTTGGTCATTAATCGGCAGGACCTCTAGAGAGACGCTGCGTAAATGGCCGAAAACAGCAGGAGATTGAGATAATCCCCCATGGAAATTCAGGGCCGTGATCTGTCTGAGTGAAACTGCCATTTTAATTGCTAAATGGGGCTCAATTTATTTCATACAGGGGCCCTTAAACCAGCAGAGAGAAGCCATTTCTTCCATCAGCCTGGAGTAGATGCAAACCCAGGTGCCAGAGGTGAAAGGACAGTCTGCAAGCCGACATTGACCCTGCTTCCATCAGCCAGTGGGCCAGCTCACCTGCCTTGGTAGCACTCTTAACCTCTGGGTCAAACGGGTGTAGCTTCAAGCGCTACACTCGACCTCGAACTCCAATGTAAGCTAACACTCCAGTTCGGTACTGAAGGCAAAACAGATGCCGCCTTGCTGATGAGGCCGTGTCTGCCTGTTTCAGTGGCCAATATTTATCCCAGGGTCACTAAAACAATCTGGTCATTATCACATTGCTGTCTGTGGGAGCTTGCTGTGCGCAATTTGGCTGCCGCATTTCCTACATGACAACAGTGACTCCACTTCAAAAAGTACTTCATTGGCTGTAAAGCGATTCGAGACGTCCTGAGGTCATGAAAGGCGTTAAAGAAACACATGTTCTTTCTTTCTATTTGCACAATGAAAGAAGGGCCAGAGTTCTCCCGGTGTGCTGCCACACATGCGCTGCTGTTCCCTGTGAGCAGCCTTGCTCCTGGACATGACAGCAAGGCAGGTCAATCAATCAGCACATCAAGGCAAGCGACGCCCACTGGCTGTTTTATTTTCCCAGACGTTCTGGGCACATATTTGGACAGCGGGAATAATTGTACAACCTGCTCTTTGGCAGTTAGACATGCCCTTGATCATCCTTTTGTGTTCCACAGGCATGAACTTGTCACCATCCAGGCATTTTATCTTCTTTCATTCTAACCGGCTCCTACATTGAGCGACCTATCATATTGGTGAAATGAAAGAGGGAAAAATATGATTTATTTGCAGGCCACACGACTCCCACAGTGACCCCTGTCAAGAACTGAAAGAGGATCAACACTAGTTCACCACAAGAGGAGGAGGTGGATATCACAATTCATTTCGGAGTCAATAGTTGTAGACTCAACCAATATCATTTTAATATTTATCCTTTCATTTTTTATCTCGCATGTTTCTCACTGACACAAAATGGGTGTGAGTGAGAATTTATTCTGTCCTCGTTTTATGAGAAAAGTTTAAACCACCCGCTTCAGTTTACATTTATTACACTTTACCTTTCTCACACTGCTGCCAGGCGCACAAACCCACACGACACGACACGACAACAAACCCGTTCCAAGGAATGTACTGAATTCACTGCCCATTCACTGCCTTTTTGTCAGACCCTCGAGGGAATCCTGCACCAGGCACGGCCATTGTCCCCCTCATACTTTATTTTAATGTCAGGGGTCTGGCATACTGTCAATGGTCAGTACATCACCGTATCTCACCTAAAGACACTGGTGGCGCCATCGAGTTGTTTGTTTTGTACTTTTATGACTGAAATCCAGGTGTATATTCGCCAATTATCCTGATGGTGACCAATTCCCAAAAGACAACTCTTGGGATTCCTCCAATGTGCTGCAACACAAATAGGCTTGGGACACAGGTCCCGGCAGCTGTGACTTTCTACGTTGAGAGATTATTATTTTAACTCTGCCACTTTGGCACAACATGACCATGGGATCTGGATTTGGAAAACAAGGTGCATTGCCATTGGTGGACTGGATCTGGGAATAAGGTGCATTGCCATTGGTAGACTGGATCTGGGAATAAGGTGCATTGCCATTGGTGGACTGGATCTGGGAATAAGGGGCATTGCCATTGGTAGACTGGATCTGGGAATAAGGTGCATTGCCATTGGTAGACTGGATCTGGGAATAAGGTGCATTGCCATTGGTAGACTGGATCTGGGAATAAGGTGCATTGCCATTGGTAGACTGGATCTGGGAATAAGGTGCATTGCCATTGGTAGACTGGATCTGGGAATAAGGTGCATTGCCATTGGTAGACTGGATCTGGGAATAAGGTGCATTGCCATTGGTAGACTAGATCTGGGAATAAGGTGCATTGCCATTGGTAGACTGGATTCGGAAATAATGTGCATTGCGAGCAGGTGGATTGTAAATGATCTCATGGCACTATTGGAAGAGCAGGGAGTTCACCCTTGTTAACATTCATCTCTCAACCAGCACTACCATAAAATAAAAGACAGATTGATTGGGCATTCAGCGCTTCTGTTTGTGGGATCATGCTGTGCAATGTTCGCCTACTCAATAATGACTGCACTTTGGAAGTAATTCATTGGATGTGAAGTGCTTGGGAACATCCTGAGGCTTGATGAGGCCTTCCAACTTTATTTCTTCATAATGAATTCAACGCAGCGCCCACACCTGGAGAGGTTCTTTGAGAACCCCTGCCCCGCTCCCAAACTCCCGAGAACAAAGCTTGTTAGTCATCCCTTTCTGAACTCTTGCCTCCAGCTTCTCTCGCTGACAACCTCCTTTGTCTCCCTCTGCTTTGCTGATATTACTGTGGCCATTGTTTTCTTTGAATTTTCCTCACTTGCTTCTGCTAAGTTCCGAACATGCTGTATTTTATACAGTCTCCTCACTCCACCGTCACTGTGTTCAGACCACAGCGCGTTAGACTGCTTTCTACAGGAAGATACCAGGGATGAGGAACAAGAATTATGAGAAATGGCTTGAGATACTGGGGCTTTGTCCAATGGAGCAGAGAAGGTTAAGAAAAAAGAAAGACTTGCATTTCTACAGCGCCGTTCATGATCACTGGACGTCCCAAAGCACTTCGCAGCCAATGAAGTACTTTTGAAGTGGAGTCACTGTTGTAATGTAGGAAATGCGGCAGCCAATTTGCGCACAGCAAGCTCCCACAAACAGCAATGTGATAATGACCAGATAATCTGTTTTTGTTACTTTGATTGAGGGATAAATATTGGCCAGGACACCGGGGAGAACTCCCCTGCTCTTATTCAAAATAGTGCCATGGGATCTTTTACGTCCACCTGAGAGAGCAGACGGGACCTCGGTTTAATGTCTCATCCGAAAGACGGCACCTCCGACATTGCAGCACTCCCTCAGTACCGCACTGGGAGTATCAGCCTAGATTTTTGTCCTCAAGTCTCTGGGGTGGGACTTGAACCCAGAACATTCTGGCTCAGAGGCACGAGTGCTACCCACTGGGACCTTGCAGTGCACAAGTTGGCTGCTGTGTTTGCCTGCATAAAAGAGAAAGAGCACTTTGAAAATAATTCATCGGCTGTGAAGCCCTTTGAGATGTCCTGAGCGTGTGAAAGGCGCTATTTAAATGCAAATGCTTTATTTATGGCTGTCTTTGGTCTGTTAGCTTTTTCTGAAGCTGTTGATAAGTGCTTGCCAAGTTTCTAAAGTTGGCACGTAGTAGTGTAAACTGTAGTGTCAGTTGTAATAGTGTCAACTGCAGTGGTGTCAGCTGTAGTCATGTCAACTGTAGTGTCAGATATAATAGTGTCACCTGTAGTAGTGCCAGCTGCAAAACTGTCAGCTGTGTAATAGTGTCAACTGCAGTAGTGTCCGCTGTAATGGTGCCAACTGTAAACTGGGAAACTAATGCATGCTCCTTTGTTGCCAATCTAATACGCCTATACATATAAGTCATTCTTTTTGCTGCCTTTTGCCGAAAGCGATTCCCGAGTAAGCTGGTGCTGTAATTGGTTAACCCCCTGTGTTAAGTGCCATCTGGCTGCTCTGATAAGCTTCATGATTCTGCTCTTTGTTGATGAAATTCAAGCACGCAAGGTCTCGGGAGCGTGTGTACAAGAGAAGGCTTGCATTTATATCGTGGTTTGCACATGCGCAGGATGTCCCAAAGCATTTACAGCCAATGAATTACCTTCGAAGTGGAGTCGCTGTTGTTTTGCGGGCTAACGCGGCGGCCAATTTGCGCACAGCAAGCTCCCACAAACAGCAAATGAATGAATGAATGACTGGATAATTTACTTTTTTGGTGGTGTTGGTTCAATGTTGGCCAGGACCCTGAGCAGGCAGACAGGACTTCGGTCTAAATGCCTCATCCGACGGTGCAGCCCTTCATTGGTGTCAATGTAGATCGTGTTTTCAAATCTGCCGTGGAGATTGAACCCACGCCTTTTTGACTCAGAGGTGAGAGAGTGCTCCCAATTGAGCCAACTTGATACTTGTGTACATTGGAAGAGCTGGACATTATTTTGCATCACAGTTCTCATGGGTCCTCTTCTACAAAGCTAGGTGGGAATGTAAGTTGTGAGGAGGATGCAAGGAGGCTTCAAGGGGATATAGACAAGCTAAGTGAGTGGGCAAGAACATGGCAAATGAAATATAAGGTGGAGAAATGTGAAGTTATCCACTTTGGTCGAAAAAGCAGTGTATTTTTTAAATGGTGAGAGATTGGGAAATGTTGGTGTTCAGAGGGACCTGGGTGTCCTTGTACATGAATCACTGAAAGTTAACATGCAGGTACAGCAAACAATTAGGAAAGCAAATGGTATGTTGGCCTTTATCACAAGAGGATTTGAGTATAAGAGTAAAGACGTCTTACTGCAATTATATCTTCTTAGGCAGTCCCTCGGAACCGAGGATGACTTGCTTCCACGCTAAAAATGAGTTCTCAGGTGACTGATGAGTCCAATGCGGGACCTACAGTCTCTGTCACAGGTGGGGCAGACAGTGGTTGAAGGGGTGGGTGGGTGGGGTGCTTGGGTTGACGTGCGCTCCTTCCGCTGTTTGCGCTTGGCTTCCGCTTGCTCCCGGCGAAGAGACTCGAGGTGTTCGACGCCTTCCCGGATGCTTCTCCTCCACTTTGTGCGGTCCTGGACCAGGGATTCCCAGGTGTCGGTGGGGATGTTGCACTTTTTCAAGGAGGCTTTGAGGGTGTCCTTGAAGCGTTTCCTCTGCCCACCTGGGGCTCTCTTGCCGTGTCGGAGCTCCGAGTGGAGCGCTTCTTTTGGGAGTCTCGTATCGGGCATGTGGACGATGTGGCCCATCCATCGGAGCTGATCGAGCGTGGTTAAAGCTTTGATGCTGGGGATGTTGGCCTGAGCGAGAACACTGACGTTGGTGCGCCTACCCTGCCAATGGATTTGCAGGATCTTGCGGAGGCAGCGTTGGTGGTACCTCTCCAGTGCTTTGAGGTGCCTGCTGTACATGGTCCATGTCTCTGAAGCATACAGGAGGGCGGGTATCGCTACTGCTCTGTAGACCATGAGCTTGGTTCTGGGTTTGAGGTCCTGGTTTTCAAACACTCTCTTCCTCAGGCGACCGAAGGCTGCACTGGCACACTGAAGGCGTTGTTGGACTTCGTCATCGACGTTTGCCCTTGTTGACAGTAGGCTCCTGAGGTATGGAAAATGGTCCATGTTGTCCAAGGTCTCGTCATGGATTTTGATAATCGGGGAGCAGTACTGTGTGGCGGGGGCAAGTTGATAGAGGACTTTTGTCTCATGGATGTTTAGTGTAAGGCCCATGCTCTCGTACGCTTCGGTGAAGGTGTTGACGATGGTTTGGAGTTCGACCTCAGAGTGTGCGCAGACGCAAGCGCGTCTGCAGTAATTCGATGACAGAGGATGGGACGACCTTGGATCTGGACTGGAGGCGACGGAGATTGAACAGTTTCCCGTTTGTTCTGTGGATTAGCTCCACTCCAGTGGGGAGCTTACTGAGGGTGAGATGGAGCATTGCAGCCAAGAACATCGAGAAGAGCTGGTGCGATGACACAGCCCTGCTTGAACCCGGTCCGTACGTGAATTGGGTCTGTGGTGGATCCGTTGGTCAGGATCACGGCTTGCATGTCGTCGTGAAGCAGGCGGAGGATGGTGACAAATTTTTGAGGGCAGCCGAATTTGAGGAGGACACACCATAATCCCTCACGGTTGACGGTGTCAAAGAAGGCCATGTACAGCGGTTGGTGCTGTTCCCCGCATTTCTCTTGTAGTTGACGTGCGGTGAAGATCATGTCCATTGTGCCCCTTAGTGGGCGGAATCCGCATTGCGACTCTGGGAGGAGCTCTTCAGCCACTGAGAGAAGGCGATTGAGGAGGATTCTTGCGATGACTTTCCCTGTGGCAGACAGCAGGGAGACTCCTCTGTAATTACCGCAATCGGACTTTTCACCCTTCTTGAAGATGGTCACAATTACAGCATCTCTGAGATCCCCTGGCATGCTCTCCTCCTTCCAAATAAGAGAAATGAGTTCATGTATTCGCACCAATAGTGCTTCTCCGCCATGTTTTAGCACCTCGGCGGGGATTCCATCTGCTCCTGTGGCCTTGTTGTTCTTCAGTTATCGGATGGCCTTTTCAACCTCATGCCGGTCTGGGGTTGCACTGAGGTGGTGGTGGGTAGCATGCTGCAGGATGGAGTTGAGGACATTCGCGTCGAAGAGAGGGTCTCGGTTAAGGAGATCTTCGAAGTGCTCCTTCCAGCGGGCACTGACTGCCTCTCTGTCCTTGATGAGTACCTCTCTGTTCTTAGCCTGCAGTGGGGTAGGACCTTGGGTGCTTGGGCCGTAGGCGGTCTTGACTGCGCTAAAGAATCCACGCATGTCGTGGTTGTCAGCTAGCTGCTGGATCTCCTGCGCTTTCTCCACTCACCATCTGTTCTTTAGGTCACGAGTTTTTTGTTGGACCTCGGCCTTCAGGCGTCTGTAGAGCTGCTTTCTTGCTCTCGAGTTCTGTTGCTGTTTCCAGATCAGGAATGCCTTGCGCTTGCGGCTTATTAGCTCCTGGATCTCCTGGTCGTTCTCGTCGAACCAGTCTTGGTGTTTCCTGGTCGAGTGACCGAGCGTCTCTTCACAGGTGCTGATTATGGAGGCCTTGAGTGCAGACCAGGCGCTGTGGACACTCTGTGTCTCTGAATCACTGGGAGTCGTCAGGTTGGTTGTGAGGCGCGGGCTGAATAGGGCTTTCTTAGCAGGGTCTTTGAGTGCTCCAGCGTTGATTTTCCTGCGGCATTGCTTCTGTTGCCGCCGCTGTTTTGGGGCTACGTTGATGGAGATGACAGAGCGGATTAGGCGGTGGTCTGTCCAGCAGTCGTCAGCCCCTGTCATGGCGCGGGTGATGCGGACGTCCTTGCGGTCGGTCCCTCGCTCGGACGATGACGTAGTCCAGCAGATGCCAGTGATTGGAGCGAGGGTGTTGCCATGAAGCCTTGTACTTGTCTCTCTGACGGAACAAGGTGTTGGTTATGACAAGGCCATGTTCTAAGCATTTCGTCAGGAGGAGGGTACCGTTGGAGTTGGCTTTCCCTACCCCCTCTCTGCCGATCACACCTCCCCAGAGATCTGTGTCCTTTCCAACTCTGGCGTTAAAGTCGCCAAGGAGGATTAGCTTGTCGCCCGTTGGACTCAGGACAGGGATTGTTCGAGGCTGGAGTAGAATTCCTCTTTGGTTTCGTCTGTGGCTTCCAGTGTTGGGGCGTATGCTCTGATGACCGTAGCGCACTGGTTCCGCTAGGGTGAGCCGTAGAGTCATGAGGCGTTTGTTTATTCCACAAGGGGAGTCTCTGAGACGTTCAACTAGCTCATTTTTTTATGGCATAGCCTTCCCCATGGAGGCGGCGTTCTTCTTCAGGTTTGCCTTTCCAGAAGAAGGTGTAACCACCGCCTTGCTCCTTGAGCTGGCCTTCCCCTGCCCGCCGGGTCTCACTTAGGGCGGTGATGTCTATGTCGAAACGTCTGAGCTCCCGGGCAACGATAGCAGTACGGCGTTCCGGTCTGTCGCTGTTGGGGTTGTCCATGAGGGTTCTGACGTTCCAGGTCCCGAACTTCATTTTAAAGGGTGGAAGATGCCTGTGCGTGAATTCTTTTAACGTGGGGTGGCCGTTGCACACCAGCTACCACACGGGCTTGACAGAGCAAGGTCTTGGTCCAATGGCAAGGGGATCTAAGACGATTGGAGACCAGGCTCTGCTACATCGGCCGAGCACACACACACAAACATACTCCTACTGTCCTCCTCCCTCCTTCCCACAGGTCCTCTCTGCCTGGGTTTCATAGGCTGCAGTGTGGTCCTCCTGAACCCGCTGCTGGTCCACGCTGCGCCACTCCTGGGCCTCGACCTCGCTGCTGGGCTCGTCCTCACTCCTGGGCCCCGTCCTCGCTCCTGGGCCTCGTCCTTGCTCCTGGGCCTCGTCCTCGCTCCTGGGCCTTGTCCTCGCTCCTGGATCCCGATCTCGCTCCTGGACCTCGACCTCGCTTCTGGACCCCGTCCTCGCTCCTGGGCCCCGACCTCGCTCCTGGGCCTCGACCTCGCTCCTGGGCCTCGTCCTGGGTCCTGACCTCGCTCCTGGGCCTCGACCTCGCTCCTGGGCCTCGTCCTGGGTCCTGACCTCGCTCCTGGGCCTCGTCCTCGCTCCTTGGCCTCGTCCTCGCTCCTGGGTCCCGACCTCGCTCCTGGGCCCCGTCCTCGCTCCTGGGTCATGTCCTCCTTATAGTGTGTCTCCTTCTAGTGAGTGTGTCCCGCGGTGTCTCCTTCCAGTGAGTGTGTCACGCGGCGTCTCCTTCCAGTGAGTGTGTCCTGCGGTGTCTCCTTCTAGCAATTATATAGGGCCCTGGTGAGACCACACCTGGAGTATTGTATACAGTTTTGGTCTCCTTACCTAAGGAAGGATATACTTGCCATAGAGGGAGTGCAAAGAAGGTTCACCAGACTGGTTCCTGGGATGGGGGAGATTGTCCTATGAGGAGAGTTTGAGTAGACTAGGCCTATATTCTCTGGAGTTTAGAAGAATGAGAGGTGATCTCATTGAAACATACAAAATTCTTACAGGGCTTGACAGGGTAAATGCAGGGAGGATGTTTCCCCTGGCTGGGGAGTCTAGAACCAGGGGACACAGTCTCAGAATAAGGGGTCGGCCATTTAGGACTGAGAGGAGGAGAAATTTCTTCACTCAGAGGGTGGTGAATCTTTGGAATTCTCTACCCCAGAGGGCTGTGGAGGCTCAGTCGTTGAGTATATTCAAGACAGAGATCGATAGATTTTTGAATATTAAGGGAATCAAGGGATATGGGAATAGTGCAAGAAAGTGGAGTTGAGGTCGAAGATCAGCCATGATCTTATTGAATGGCGGAGTAGGCTCGAAGGGCCAAATGGCCTACTCCTGCTCCTATTTCTTATGTTCTTGGTTCGCTCTATGTCAGCTGTGGCTCAGTGGGTAGCACTCGCGCCTCTGAGTCAGAAGGTTGTGGGTTCAAGTCCCACTCCAGAGACTTGGGCACAAAAATCTAGGCTGACACTCCAGTGCAGCACTGAGGGAGTGCTGCACTGTTGGAGGTGCCGTCTTTTAGATGAGACGTTAAACCGAGGCCCCGTCTGCTCTCTCAGGTGGATGTAAAAGATCCCATAGCACTATTTCGAAGAAGAGCATTGGAGTTATCCCCGGTGTCCTGGCCAATATTTATTCCTCAACCAACATCACTAAAAAAAAAAGCATATTACCTGGTCATTATCACATTGCTGTTTGTGGGAGCTTGCTGTGCACAAATTGGCTGCCACGTTTCCTACATTACAACAGTGACTACACTTCAAAAAGTACTTCATTGGCCGTAAACAGCTTTGAGATGTCCAGTGGTCGTGAAAGGCGCTATAGAAATGCAAGTCTTTTTTTTTTCATTTTTGTCCAACCCTGGTTGAGAGGGTTGGTGGGCACCCTGCTCTCAGGCTTCTGCCAATGCCACCCTCTGTGAGAAAGCACCCAGCCTCTTCTCACCTGTTGGCTTTATATAGGATATCGTCAGATATCCCTATTGCCATTTTGTGGAGGTATTATAGGATACTGTTTTACATCCTTTACCTCTAATACAAGTTCGAGGACTAGGAAACATTGAAACTCTTTCCTAAATCAAGTCAATGGGATAATAAAACGCAGTGCATATGAGATATAGGTACCTATACTCACATACCAAGGAGGTCGCAAGCATGTCATCTTGACTGCTTACGCTAGCCTTAGCAAGTGTAGATTGAGGTTCCCAAGGAGCTCCAGTGTGTTGTATCTTTTATAGGTTTAATTACGTAGGACAACTGTGGGTACCATATATCAACACGTTGTGTTTAGTGGTGAGGTTAGCTGCTACCATTTGTTGTACATGCCTTTGATGTCTTAGGTTGTTTATTGCACTCTGGACACTCCACACATGAGTGTTCATTAGTTCGCTCTATTATTTGTGCCTGACCTTGTACAGCCATTGCAACCACTACAGAATCAATCTTTAATATGCGGATATATATTTTATATTAACAAAAGCTGACAATGGCTATTTAACCTGGTACACCGATACTGACATCACCCACTTCCACACAGCTGAGGTTAGGAAGACAAAATGTGCCAGCTTGCGATGGTAGAGTGGTGCTCAGGTTTCAGCCCGGCGAGCTCTTTGCCTCTCCTATCCCCATAACCATCCCTCAAAACGGGATTGTCCAACATGCCTCTCTTACGTGTCTGTTTTATTTAAAATATAATATCATTTAATCTTTATTTACTGATCATCTAATTAACTGGCCAACTCGCATCACCGGACAGCTGCCTATAAAACTAGGCTGCTGGTGCTCGACTCCAGTCATTCATTCACAGGTCATCATCTGCATTTGACAATACAGTGCCTGGAGCAACCTTCAGGTCCTCCTCATACTGTGCTGCTAATGCAGGGTCCATCTGAACCTCTGGTGCTGCCAAAGCTGGCATAGCAACAAACTCCAAATTGGGATCTCCAATGAGTTTCTTCCTGGCTAGCCACAGGAATGGCTTCTCGAAGTTGCAGTTACTTCTGGCAGAAATGTCACAGTACTGAAGATTTCTCTTCCTGTGGAAGACGATTGATTTTTTTGCCTTCACTTTTCTGTCCAGCGGGTTAGATCTGGCCGGCGAGCTCCTGTCACCCGCCCCACGGAAGCCGCTGCCGGTTCTGCTCTTCTTCGAGTGTCTTGTGCTCAGAGATGGTTTCAACTTCAGTTCATTAAAGCTGCCCAGGCTTGGAGGAGTGGACAAGGCCGTGCACCGATCGGTGGATTTTGAACCAACAGGAGCAGCCTTATTTTTGCACCAATTAGGAAACACTCTTGCTCGGTCCTCCCAGGCCCAAGAACTTTAAAGAGCTGAATGTTCCAGAGCAGGAGGAGGACGGGGGGAAAGAGGGGAGGATAGGAACCAATGTGAGGTTTTGTTTTCTTTTTGGTGTAAGGGGGAATCTTGCTTTACTGTATGTGGTGGGTGCCATTATATGGGGGGAGGTCTCACATTTGAGCGGCCTGCTTTTTGTGCGTGGGGGAGGGATTCACTTCCTTTGCATATATGGGTCTTGTTTTTATGTGTATGGGAAGTCTTGCCTTTTCTGATTTCAAGGTGGCTCCCATTTCTGCGCAGTCCCATGTCGCCCACTTACTGGCTCTGATTCACGTCTCTGGCCTCTAGCTCCCAAAGGTTGCATGTTCCTACTTTAACAGGCTTGTCGAAATTAAATGAAGTAGGATTTAGTAATTGCTGTTCCTCAATGTGTCCAGGACCCCAAAAAGGTATTCCCCATCCTTACACTAAAAAGCATTTGTCTAGCGTGTTATCATGTCCTCAGGATGATCCAGAGCATTCCACAGCCAATGAATTACTTCTGATGTGCACTTACTATTGATATATAGTATAGGCAAACACAGCAGCCAATCTGTGCACAGCACGGTAATTATGGGTGCCATTATACAGGTAATGAATAAATGACCAGATAATCCTGTTTTTGGTGGTGTTGGTTGACCAGGACACCAGGAGAACTTCCCTCTCTCCCGTGAACAGCGCCGTGGGATCTTTTACATCCAATTGAACAGGCAGGCGGTTTTAAGGTTTCATACAAAAGATGCCACCTCCCGCCTTGCAGCACTCCCTCTGTACTGCGCTGAAGTGCCAGCCTTGAATATGTGCGCAAATCTCTGGAGTGGGGCTCGAACCCAAAAACCGAGAGGCAAGAATGCTACAAATAGTGCAGTGCCGTAGAAACTGATGCGTCAGTCAGTTCATTTGGAAGCTCTAGTCTAGAAATACCCCTTTGAACTAACTACTGCTGGCTTTGAAAGTGAGCATCTGCAGACTTACATGATTGAGCTGCTAATTCCAGTGTCTTGCAGCAAGTTTCGAAGCTATCATGGAGGTCAACAGCCTACATTTAAGGTAATTAGAGAGATGAGAAGGGAAGCAAACGCTAATCTCCCCAAGAAGAACGACACTAATAAAGTCTAAAGCAGCCCCCTGAAATGATTCATTCTTGATCTATCCAAAATAAATGCACATCAGAAGGGAATCAAGGGATTAGGCGGGAAAGTGGAGTTGAGGTCGATGATCAGCCATGATCTTATTGAATGGCGGAGCAGGCTCGAGGGGCCGTATGGCCGACTCCTGCTCCAATTCTTATTTTTGTTAGGTAAGGGTAGGTAAGTGTATCAAGGGATATGGAGCAAAGGCGGGTAAATGGAGCTTGAGATACAGATCAACCATGATCTAATTGAATGGTGTTGAGGCGCTGAATGGCCTACTCCTTTTTCTATGGTGCTTAAATTTGTTTGCGCCCCAAACCAGGCGTGATTTCTGTCAGCAGGCAGCGAAGGTGCGTCGGAACGGAGAGGCATGTGAACCAAACTCAATTCATCCTCAAGCCTCATCATCATAATGCAATCAGGCGCCCTTGACTCAGCTTGTCTGTCGGGGCTTTATCAATCTCGCCGCCCCCCCCCCCGCCAAGGCCCACAGGTAAGTCTGGGAGGGGTGGCGATCGGGAGCAACCCCTTCAGCCATGATCTTATTGAATGGCGGAGCAGGCTCGAGTGGGCTGAGTGGCAAGTTAAAGCACATGGGATTGGGGGTAAGGTACTGACTTGGATAGAAAACTGGTTGGCAGACAGGAAGCAAAGAGTTGGAATAAACGGGTCTTTTTCCGAGTGGCAGGCAGTGACTAGTTGGGTACCGCATGGATCGGTGCTAGGACCCCAGTTATTCACAATATATATTAATGATCTAGACGAGGGAACTAGATGTAATATCTCCAAGTTTGCAGACGACACAAAGCTGGGTGGGCGTGTGTGCTGTGAGGAGGATGCAGAGAAACTCCAGTATGATTTGGACAGGTTGGGTGATTGGGCAGATGCATGGCAGATGCAGTATAATGTGGATAAATGCGAGGTTATCCACTTTGGTGGCAAAAACAGGAAGGCAGATTATTATCTGAACGGCAATAGATTGGGAAAAGGGGAAGTGCAACGAGACCTGGGTGTCCTTGTGCACCAGTCGCTGAAGGTAAGCATGCAGGTGCAGTAGGCGGTTAAGAAGGCAAATGGTATGTTGACCTTCATAGCGAGAGGATTTGAGTACAGAGCAAGGATGTCTTGCTGCAGTTGTACAGGGCCTTGGTGAGACCACACCTTGAGTATTGTGTGCAGTTTTGGTCGCCTTATCTGAGGAAGGATGTTCTTGCCATGGAGGGAGTGCAGCGAAGATTCACCAGACTGATACCTGGGATGGCAGGAATGACGTATGAAGAGAGATTGGGTCGATTAGGCTTATATTCGCTAGAGTTTAGAAGACTGAGAGGGGATCTCATTGAAACTTATAAAATTCTAACAGGACTAGACAGACTGGATGCAGGAAGGCTGTTCCCGATGGCGGGGGAGTCCAGAACCAGGGGTCACAGTCTAAGGATAAGGGGTAAGCCATTTAGGACTGAGATGAAGAGGAATTTCTTCACCCAGAGGGTGGTGAACCTGTGGAATTCTCTACCACAGAAGGCAGTTGAGGCCAATTCATTAAATATATTCAAGAAGGAGTTAGATATATTTCTTGAGGCTAAGGGGATGAAGGGATATGGGGAGAAAGCAGGGGCAGGGTACTGAATTTGGATGATCAGCCATGATCGCATTGAATGGCAGAGCAGGCTCGAGGGGCCGAATGGCCTACTCCTGCTCCTAATTTGTATGTTCGTAAGGACCTCAAGGCTGCTCAAGATGCAGAAATACCAGTCGGAGCTTGCGCATCACAAGTTCTGACCAGGGCAAACAAATTAAATAACCCAGGTCAGAAATGGGAGCAGGAGCCTCATTTCAATATTCAAATGAGGCCTGCTGCTCATTTCAGAGGGGCCACCAATTAATCGTGGCCCAAGGGCCTGTGCAGATTGGGTGTGGGTCTGCGCACTGCTAAATTGGTTATCGTTGCGCCCATTTTAGGCCCATAAAATGGGCCCAGTGATGTTAAATTTAGACCCTAATGCTCCTAGCCAACAGGCAGTTACTGCAATCCTTTGTAACTATCGATTTTTAAAGAAAGGGTTCCTTATGGTCAGAGCCCATCCTTAATACTGGATCTGCTGTGTAGATTGACACAGACATCCGCAGCCTATCCACGAGCTATCACAACAACCATCTCCCTGCATGTCATGAAGATGAGTTTCCTGGACACGACTGTACCAATGGAATCCTGGACAGCTCCCCAAGGAAATCATCATCTTCCTGCTCCCCCCTTCCTCTTCCGTCTTATTTTCTAATGCTCAAAGGCATATGTCGAGGTCAGTGCTTAATTGCAGACTCAAATCAAGAGTGAAAAGTGCTGATTCTGAACTTTTAATTAGTGTTTCTGCTGATGTACTGCTTTGTGGTGACGTCGTCAAACTTGGGTGTCATTCCAAACAGGCTCGCTTCTTTTTTTATTCGTTTGAGATGTGGGCGTCGCCGGCAAGATCAGCATTTATTGCCCATCCCTAATTGCCCTTGAGAAGGTGGTGGTGAGCCGCCTTCTTGAACCGCTGCACTCCGTGTGGTGAAGGTACTCCCACAGTGCTGTTAGGTAGGGAGTTCCAGGATTTTGACCCAGCGATGATGAAGGATCAGCAATATACTGTACTTTTAAGTCAGGATGGTGTGTGACTTGGAGGGGAACTTGGAGGTGGTGGTGTTCCCATGCACCTGCTGCCCTTGTCCTTCTAGGTGGAAGAGGTCGCGAGATTGGGAGGAAGCCTTGGCGAGTTGCTGCAGTGCATCTTGTAGTTTGCAAACTCATTATCATTTTCAAATAGGCTTGCCAGTCCGGCAGGACTTGCCTGGAGTCTCCAGGAATTGAAGATTAATCTCCAGGACACTGCTATGAGCAAAAACCCCCAGGGCTGCAAAATCATATGGGTATTAAAAAAGAAATTGAATGGTTTTTTTTCAGTTTCTTTGAACACTTATTTATTAGTTATAAAAATATTAGCGATGATGAAAAAAGAATGTTTGACTGGGCAAGGCGGTTGGAGGCGAGAGGTCAAGTGATGAAAGCATCAGGGATATGTTGAACCGGTGTTGGTAACCCTATTTTCAACTGTTCATTGTTCTTGCAGTTTCTTAGCACGCCTGTTATTCTCTAAATATTCTGCATCCTTGAAGTGCATCGTTGATGATAGTGGGGATGACAGAACTAGTTCTTCAAATAAGACAGTTAATAGTAATGGTTGCAACATTGTTCCATTTACAATCTTGGCCAATTTTGTCTCACCAATTTTCCCTTCTCTTCTGAAGGCATTGACTTCTGGCTGGATTACAGTTCCACACAGGACACTCCAATCCCTGGGAGGCCATCCTTTATGTCTCATTTATGTCTCAGCCTATTCTGAGACACACTACTGAGATGACAATCAACCAAGAGAAGGAAGGATTTTGACCCTGTGGTTAAAATCTTTGCTGAACGTGACAAAAAAAAATCTAATGTTACCTTTGGCTTTTCATTTTTTTTGTATTGCAGATCTCTCGAAATCTGGGGCAGCTGTACAGTGAAATGATCTTTGTAAATGGCTTTGTGCATTGTGACCCGCACCCAGGCAACGTGTTGGTGAGAAAGTCCACTCGAACCAATAAGGCTGAAATCGTGTTGCTGGACCACGGATTATATCAGGTGGGCTTCGACTTAGTTTGACGTTTGCTTCAAGTCTGTGCTGCCAAGTGAGATAGGGCTGTGTCGGAAGGTTGTCGGTCCAAGTCCCACATGAGAATTTGAGTGCATTACCAGGCTGTTGCATATCCCTGCTTTCGATCGACCCCCCCCATTGGTGGCCGTGCCTTTAGCTGCCTGGGCTCTAAGCTCTAGAATTCCCTCCTTAAACCTCTCCGCCTCTCTATCACGCTCTCCTCCTTTAAGACACTCCTTAAAACCTACAGCTTTGACCAAGCTTTTGGTCACCTGTCCTAATATCTCTATATATTAGATATACATATAAGATTCTGAGGGGGATTGACAGTGTAGATGCTGAGAGGTTGTTTCCCCTGGCTGGAGAGTCTGGAACTAGGGGGCATAGTCTCAGGATAAGGGGTCGGCCATTTAAGACTGAGATGAGGAGAATTACTTCACTCAGAGGGTTGTGAATCTTTGGAATTCTCTACTCTAAGGGGCTGTGGAAGCTGAGTCGTTGAGTATATTCAAGGCTGAGTTAGATAGATTTTTGGACTCTAGGGGAATCAAGGGATATGAAGATTGGGTGGAAAAGTGGAGTTGAGGTCGAAGGTCAGCCATGATCTTACTGAATGGTGGAGCAGGCTCGAGGGGCCGTATGGCCTACTCCTGCTCCTATTTCTTATGTTCTTTATTTGGCTCGGTGTCAAATTTTTGTTTGATAACCCTCCTGTGAAGTGCCTTGGGAGGCTTTACTGCGTTAAAGGCACTATATAAATGCAAGTTATTGTTATTGTATGTGAGGGGTGAACTTTGGATGGCATGTTAAACTGAGATCGTGACCACCTGTTCAGGTGGACCTGACACCGTTCAAGAGAAGAGCAGGGAGGTCTTCTGGTGCCCTGATAAACATTCTTCACTCCACCAGCACCAACAAACAAACAGAATAACTGGTTAGCAATCTCATTGCTGTTTGTGGGATGTTACTGATGCAAGATGGCTGCTAGGTTTATACACATGACAACAGTCACTGACCTTCGCTGGTGGTTTATTGTGTGAAGGGCTTTCAGTTGTTCCAATGCTGGTGTAATGCCACTATATTACACTAGGTGTCAGCTTTGGCTCAGTGGGTAGCACTCTTGCCTCTGAGTCAGAAGGTTGTGGGTTCAAATCCCACTCCAGAGACTTAAGCACAAAAATCTCGGCTAACACTCCAGTGCAGTACTGAGGGGATGCTGCATTGTCGGAAGTGCTGTGTTTTTCGTGCAAGGTTAAACCGAGGTAACGTCTGCCCTCTCAGGTGGATGTAAAAGATTCCATGCCGCTATTTGAAGAAGAGCAGGGGGGTTCTTCCTGGTGTCCTGGCCAATATTTATCACTTAGACAACGCCTTTAACGTAGTAAAATATCCCAAGGTGCTTCACAGGAGCGTTATCAAACATAATTTGACACCGAACCACGTAAGGACAGGTGACCAAAAGTTTGGTCAAAGAGGTACTGTTCAAGAGAAGAGTTCTTTGGCTTAAGGAGCCTCCTAAAGGAGGTGGGGCGTTATAGGTAAAGAATTCTAGAGTGGAGCGATGAAAATCGGGGATGCTCAAGAGGCCAGAATTGGAGCAGCACAGAGATCTCGGAGTGTTGCAGGGCTGGAGGAGGTTACAGAGATAGGGAGTGGCGAGGCCATGGAGGGGTTTGAAAACAAGAACATAAGAACATAAGAAATAGGAGCAGGAGGAGGCCTTTCGGCCCCTTGAGCCTGCTCCGCCATTCAGTAAGATCATGGCTGATCTTCTACCTCATCTCCACTTTCCTGCACTAACCCCATATCCCTTGATTCCCTTAATGTCCAAAAATCTATTGATCTCTGTCTTGAATATACTCAACGACTGAGCCTCCACATACCTCTGGGGTAGAGAATTCCAAAGATTCACCACCCTCTGAATGAAGAAATTTCTCCTCATCTCAGTCCCAAATAGCCGACCCCTTATTCTGAGACTGTGACCCCTGGTTCTAGACTCCTCAGCCAGGAGAAACATCCTCCCAGCATCTACCCTGTCAAGCCCTTTAAGAATTTTGTATGTTTCAATGCGATCACCTCTCATTCTTCTAAACTCTGGAGAATATAGGCCTAGTCTACTCAATCTCTCCTCATAGGACAAGCCCCCATCCCAGGAACCAGTCTGGTGAACCTTCGTTGTACTCCCTCTATGGCAAGTATATCCTTCCTTAGGTAAGGAGACCAAAACTGTACACAATACTCCAGGTGTGATCACACCAGGGCCCTATATAATTGCAGTAAGACGTCTTTACTCTTATACTCAAATCCTCTTGTAATAAAGGCCAACATACCATTTGCTTTTCTAATTGCTTGCTGTACCTGCATGTTAACTTTCAGTGATTCGTGTAAAAGGACACCCAGGTCCCTTTGAACACCAACATTTGCCATTTAAAAAATACTCTGCTTTTCTATTTTTCCTACCAAAGTTGATAACTTCACATTTCTCCACATTATATTCCATTTGCCATGTTCTTGCCCACTCACTTAGCCTATCTATATCCTCTTGAAGTCTCTTTGCATCCTCCTCACAACTTACATTCCTACCTAGCTTTGTATCATCAACAAACTTAGATATATTACATTTGGTCCCCTCATCCAAATCATTGATATAGATTGTGAATAGCTGAGGCCCAAGCACTGATCCTTGCAGTACCCCACTAGTTACAGCCTGCCAACCCGCAAATGACCCGTTTATTCCTACTCTCTGTTTTCTGTCCGTTAACCAATCCTCAGTCCATGCTAGTATATTACCCCCAATCCCATGAGCCCTAAGTTTGTTTAATAACCTCTTGTGTGGCACCTTATCGAATGCCTTCTGAAATTCCAAATACAGCACATCCACTGGTTCCCCCTTATCTATTCTGCTAGTTACAACCTCAAAAAATTCTAACAGATTCATTAAACATGATTTCCCTTTCATTAAACCGTGTTGACTCTGCCCAATTCTATTATTATTTGCTAAGTGCCCTGTTACCACATCCTTAATAATAGATTCTCGGATTTTTCCTACTACTGATGTCAGACTAACTGGTCTGTAGTTCCCCGTTTTCCCTCTCCCTCCTTTCTTAAATAGTGGGGTTGCATTTGCTACCTTCCAATCCACGGGAACCATTCTAGAATCTATGGAATTTTGGAAGATGACAGCCAATGCATCCACTATCTCTATAGCCACCTCTTTCAAAACCCTAGGATGTAGGCCATCAGGTCCAGGTGATTTATCGGCTTTCAGTCCCATTAATTTCTCCAGCACTTTTTTTACTAATACTAATTTCTTTCAGTTCCTCATTCTCGCTAGACCCTTGGTTCTCCACTATTTCCGGTAGGTTTTTTGCGTCTTCTTCCGTGAAGACAGATGCACAGTATTTGTTTAATTTCTCTGCCATTTCCTATTCCCCATTATAATTTCTCCTGTCTCAGCCTGTAAGTGACCCACATTTACTTTTGCTAATCTTTTCCTTTTTACATACCTTTGGAAGCTTTTACAGTCTGTTTTTATGTCTCTCGCTAGTTTACTCGCATATTCTATTTTCCCTTTCTTTATCAATTTCTTGGTCCTCCTTTGCTGAATTCTAAAATCCTCCGAATCCTCAGGCTTACTGCTCTTTTTGGCAACATTATAAGCCTCTTCCCTTGATCTAATACTATCTTTAACTTCTCTTGTTAGCCACGGTTGGACCACTTTTCCTGTGGGTTTTTCATGCCTTAAAGGAATGTATATTTGTTGTAAATTAATTCTTTAAATGCTAGCCATTGTTTGTCTACCGTCATACCTTTTAATGTAGTTTCCCAATCTACCGTAGCCAACTCGCCCCTCATACCTACATAGTTTGCTTTGTTTAGATTTATGACCCTAGTTTCGGATTTAACTAAATCACTTTCAAACTTAGTATAAAATTCTATCATATGATGGTCACTCCTCCCAAAGGGCCCCTTTACTACAAGGTTATTAATTAACCCTTTTCTCATTGCACAATACTAGATCTAAAATAGCCTGTTCCCTAGTTGGTTCCTCAACATACTGATCTAGAAAACTATCTTGTATACATTCCATGAATTCGTCCTCCACACTATTCCTGCAAATTTGGTTTGCCCAGTCTATATGAAGATTAAAGTCCCCCATGATTACTGTATTACCCTTGTTACATGCGCCTCTAATTTCCTG